>CM048755.1:606666300-607866300 GCA_026315105.1 Locusta migratoria
AGGAAAACTGTGCTCCTTGGACAACCGGACAGAGGCGTGGCCGAGGAAACGCCTGCCCTCCGCCTCGGCTGCGTTAGGTGTGCGCTGCCCCATTAGAAAGCATGCGTTACAGACGGACGGAGGCCTATACTCTGCCTCTCCTCTGCCTCTGTTGCGTCAAGTGTGCGCCGGGCCTAAGGCCCGGCGCACACTTGACGCAGCAGAGGCAGAGCAGAGGCAGAGGCGAGGCACAGGGCCTCTGCTGGTCAGCGCACACTTGACGCAGCGCAGGCAGAAGAGGGCAGCGCAGCTTGCAACAGCACGTGCTGCATGTCCACTGCAAACCTCTCCATGCAATCACATTTAATTCCTGGATCTCATTTAAAACTCAGTTAATTTAATTTGTTTGTGTGTGTGTGTGTGTTCTGATAGAGTATAAGAGCAGTTAAAGGTCTGTTGAGCCAAGGCAAAAGTGACGAATACATGCTGAACTTCTCTGGTCCATGGAAGCTCATTTTAAGCTCTTGCGCTATTCCGACTAAACAAACGACAGTTCAAAGAGAGTCACATGCTGAGTAAGAAGGACTTAACAGAGAAGAAAAATAGTGTGACACATCATACCCACTAAAGAAAAATTAGGGATATGTTTTAGGAATTTAATTAAAGTCAGATTTCTTTTTCTTTCATTTCTTTTATAATTTAGTGAAACAAGTGTCACAGCAAATTCAATAATTGAAAGAACCTTTATACAACTGTCATATTTAATCATGATTGTGGTGCAGTATATACGATCAGAAACACTTTTCTTCTCGGTGACACCTGGTATGCTTTTCATATGTCTTAGATTGAAAGCTATATCGATATGAAAAATTTTGCAAATCATAGTTCCCTTGTTTAACTGCACTTGCACGCAAAGTGATTCCTTACTTAGGTCTTTATTCGTAGCTCTTCCATGCTCCTGAGTACTAAGATACTGTCGTTTGCTTTTTTTCTTCTTCTATGACGGCAGCTGTGCATGTACATGCAGTATTTTATTACATTGCATTCATATTTTGTCTCTGTCATCATTTCTAATGATAATTACCTTCAGCAGCCATTATATTTGTTAGTAATTAGTGAAGCTAATGCTAATACTTTTGCAAATGTTGAATTTCTGAAAGTAGTATAGAATTCAGGTTGAGAAATACTGACGAGAGACGTTCCTAGCATCATCTATGGTTTAGCAGTGAGCTGAAGCTCCACGAAGGGGTGGACATTTTGTTTCAAGAAATTGAAGAAGATCCCTGATAGTAAAAAAAAAAAAAAATCATTGCACGTCCATTCTGCTTTCGCCGAACTTTTTATTCAGTAGTAACGGGAATTTTAGCTTATATAGTACTTTCATGCTTGCCACATAGTTTACTGAAACCAGAGACTATAGACCGTAAAAATACACGATCAGCATCTTCGGTTTATGAATCTCGATGTCTTTCTATTTCAGTAAGTTGTTCGTTTCCAGCTTTGGGTGTGTATCAACAGCATACGGAGAAGGGAGATGCGAGGCAGCTCCGCACTCGGCACAGCAGGCGGCAACAGCCGCGCGTGTGCCGCGTAGCTGCCGACCGCGGCGCGTCAAACGTATATCTTACGTAGTTTCTCGAGAATCGAAAGAGATATAGCTCTCATTCCACCGTTAAAAACAATTTCGATATGTTAGCTACATTTCATTCGCAGTAATGTATGATGTAAAACGCAGCAAACGCAAACTAGCCAGCGACTACTTTTTTCACTGCAAACTCTTCAAAATATGCGCGGCGTTGTACTTTAGCTTTTACTATAACAATATCTATGTACAATAACGAAAAGAAAACATCCCCAACGTCATGCGGTGGCTTTTGCCTATATGATACAGAAAAATAATTTTTTTTCTAGTGAGTAGTTTCTGCAAAATCGATTGTGGAAGCTGCGTTAGCGCAAAACACGCTCAAATCGGAAAATAGTAATTTAATTTTTTTTACGCAGAAAGTAAAAGTGTTACAAAGAAACTAAATACAGAGAAGGATGTAGCTTATATTCGTCTACATAAAACAATTTTTTTCGAAGCATATCGGATGACATGAAATTTCACTTTGCGACAGAGGTGGAACAGAGGCGCAGGAAAACTGTGCGCCTCGGACAACCGGACAGAGGCGTGACCGAGGAAACGCCTGCCCTCCGCCTCGGCTGCGTTAAGTGTGCGCTGCCGCATTAGAAAGCATGCGTTACAGACGGACGGAGGCCTCGCCTCTGCCTCTCCTCTGCCTCTGCTGCGTCAAGTGTGCGCCGGGCCTAAAGCCAGGATCACGCACGTTATCCGGGGTAAGCGCTGAACTATTAACCTTAACAACGTTCCACGCACCTTGGATTCTTCACTAGCACGAATATAATGTCTGTGTAACATATGACTGTTACATTATACTTTTAAGAACATGTTTTCTAATTCGCTTTATGTTTATTGTTTAACTTACATGTTTGTAAACTGTCAATTTCGACAAGGAGACTTTAGCGCGAACCAGTGTTTTAATTTCGCGGTCCTGTTCCGGGTTGCGACACATCGATGGGGAAATGCAGTAGTACAATAATTCAACCACACTTCCGACTTCAGTTTGTAGCATGAAACAACGAGAAATCAAAAGAGATACAGACCTCTTCAGGAGCAGCTGCCCTTGCCATTGCCTTTGTGGTTGAAACCAAACCTGTATGTTCCATTTAATTATTATTATTATTTGATATTATATATTAGAAATTTATTTTATCAGGGCGAAGGTTTAGTTTTTTCGTAAACTTTTATTTTGGAATGTCTGCGTATTGCTCATGATGTGCTTTTTCTAAGAGCTGTCAAATGTGTGTAGACAACAAAGGGCATTGAAATGAAATAATAATAATAATAATAATAATAATAATAATAATAATCTATATCTATAAATGAGAATGTCTGTTCGGTGTACGTCTATCACATTTGAACCACAAGACATAAAGAGCTAAAAATTTGTACAGTTACTAATGTCTACCCGGGGAAGGCTTTAGGCACTGTTTTATGGCGATTGGATAGCTATTTATCTATATATATATTAATGTGAAAATCTGTTCGGTGTACGCTCATCACGTCCGAACGACAAGACGCAGAGACTTAAATATTTGTACAGTTACTAATTTATACCTGAGGAATGTTTTAGGCACGGTTTTGTAGCGATCTGCTAGATATTTAGTAATTTCAAGAATATAAAGCGAAATACGGAACAATAATTACTCTTTGAAAATTATATTTACTCTTTGAAAATGGTTTTATTGGTTACATTGTTGCTTGAGGGTTGATAATGATAAAAGGGTGGAGTATATTGGGATGGAAAGTTCTCGGTGTATATACAATTCTACGTGTGTGTGTGTTAATATTTCGCTCTGCGGCGAAAACTACAGAACGCAAACGAATGGTCTGTGTATAATTGTTGTCCGAAGTCTCCCGTTGTACACCATAGCTATAAGTGGGTGGAAGATATGGTGGTTGAAAGCCGTCAATTTTTTTTTAAAAATTCGGACTGAAGGCCAGCGATGACGTTTGCGGCTCTATAGCAAGGAGGTTACATACAGCGAAACACCAGTGCACATCTTATAAATGATATAACTTCTGATTGGCTGAAGATAAGGTAATAAATTAGCATGTCAAATTCAAGGAAATTTAATGATCTACAACTTTCCTTCCGACAAATTTTCTGAGAAACGATCGAGTGAGTCACTAGAAGTAAATGTTTGACAAAATTAGTGAGGTAAAAATGATTTTTTCCGAAATTGTCGATTTTCAGTAACGTATATCTCGAAAACCGTCGGGAATTCGACTAATATGTATAGAAACAATTTTATAGCAAATTCAATGCTTTAGCTCACCCCCCAGGGGCGGGGACTTTTAGTATGTTCACCTCCTAACTATCCCTAACAAAGTCCTGAAGTCAAAAACTATCGCATATTCCATGCACTCTACAATGCATTCATTGACTGGACTATCGGAAATTGTAAAATGAACAGGAAGTACTAGTCGCGACGTAACACGGCAGTTGAGTGCCTGATCTCGCTTTGTTGCGTATCACTGGCAGAGCGAAAATGACCGACTCTAGCGATGCGTAGCCTCTAATGAATCTGTTAGTTGTGAGACCGTAGAGGATGCGAAAATAACATTAAATGATGGAGTGTACGTACTTGCAAATATGCTGAAGAAGAGAAAGAGTGGCGCCTGGGAAACGTTTGACGCTGTTGTGAACACTTCAGATGGAAAATACACGAAGTTTGCACATTCTTGCACGGTTGTATTCTTTTATATTCTACCTCTTCTATCGAACAAAAACACAGGCTACGGAACTAAGTGTGGAGTAAGCTCCCCCCGCCCTCTTAACGAAACAAATTCTTATAAATGATGGTACCCCGGTTATGATTTAGTAGAATTCGTAAGTGAAGTACCTTGTACCATGTACCAGACGCATCTTATGTAGACAGTGACCTTCCGCTACAATTCTTAAGTACCCTCCGCCACGTACCATACGAATCTTACGTAGCCAGTGACCTTCCGCTTGTTTTGAAAGTCAAGTGTGAGAAATTTCATCAAGATCGAAATAAATTTATAGAATTCTAAACTGAAGAACCCTCCGCCATGTACCACACCAATCTTACGTAGCCAGTGACCTTCCGCTTGTTTTGAATGTCAAGTGTGTGAAATTTCATCAATATCGTAATAAAACTTTGGATTTTTATAGAATTGTTAACTGAAGTACCCTCCGCCATGTACCACACGAATCTTAAGTAGTCAGTGACCTTCCGCTAGTCTTAACGTCAAGACAAGTGCGCGAATTTCCATCAAGTTAGAAATAATACTATAAATTTTGTAACCTATATACGAAAAGTATCCTCCGCCATCCACCACGTAAATCTTATGTAGGCCGTGATCTTTATTTTGGTAAAGTGTGAAAATTTCATCACGATCATGATAAAAACCTAGATTGTAAGAAATTCTGTAACTGAATCACCCTCTGCCATGCACTACACGAATCCCTGCAAGAGTGTCCTTTCTCTTGTTTTGAAAGTGATCAGTGATGATTTCGTCAAGTTTGAAATAAAGCAGGCGTAAGTAATACAAAATCATAGGCAATTATCACGTGCCCGGCCGCGGTGGCCGAGGTGACTGAGGCGCTCCAGTCACGGTCAGCACGGCCACTACGGTCGGGGGTTCGAATCCCACCTCGGGCATGGATATTTGTGCCGTCCTAGTTCGTAAGTAGTTCATAAGTAGTTTGTAAGTTTAGGGACTGATGACCCCGTAGTTAAGTCCCATAAGCTTAACAAACATTTGTTTTTGCATTATCACGTGTAAGTTGTATCTGTCGCGAAAATTCTGCGCGTCTTCTGTTAAGAGTCACAGGCTAGGCGTGGCTCTCCAGGCTCGTTTCGCCAGGCTCGTCGTACCCGTTGCGCCCGCCAGCTCGTCCCACTGTACCCGCTGCGCCCGCCGGCCTCCGCGGGTTCCGTGTAACCGACAACGCGGCTCGTAAGTCTGCGGCGAGCCGCGTCGGCAAGCCCACGAGCGCAGCGGGCCAAGCCGGTGACGTCATAACGCCCGCTACGTGGCCACGGCCCGCTAGCGGGTTTTAAGCAACATTTGAAAGCCCATTTCGGATCTCTAGTGACAACACGAAACCGGCTTGAGCTTCGGATTCATTTCCAAGAAAACCATGCTGGCGGTATAACTCCCAGGCGCAGCGAGCAAAGGGAGAGTAGTGCCAACGTCCACGCCAAAAACCGACTACACGCTCAACAAATTAGCGGTGCGCATTATTTTAGTGAAATACAGCTTACAGAATATTCAAAATCCTATTACTTGAACTACGTCGACGAATCAGTAACCTAGTGTAAAATATGAATTCAAGACAAACAATAAACCATGCACCAGTATTAAGTAAATGGATACAGGAACAGTACATATACGTTGCTACCTTTAGAAACACCACAAATACTTCCTCTTGTATATTTGATAAAACATAAACGATATTCGAAGCTCATAAGCCCATTAAAAATCGACAAACTTTCTGTCAGCGCGATTCTCCCGTTTGGTACTACACTGAAGCAAACAAAGCCAAAGAGGTGTTTACTGTCGTCATTTAACAGCCTGTAGAAGTGCAGCATACGCATCAAATGTCCAAATGTTTGTTAAGCTTACGGGACTCAACTACGGGGTCATCAGTCCCTAAACTTACAAACTATTTATGAACTACTTACTAACTAGGACGGCACAAATATCCATGCCCGAGGGGGGATTCGAACCCCCGACCGTAGTGACCGTGCAGACCGTGACCCCTCGGCTGGCCATACGCATCCAAGTATTGCCTGACAACATACCAAGGCAGATTAAAGAGAGGATCAGGATGTACAGTACATAGAAAATCAGAAAAAGTTCTGTTTGTCACCCAACTGTCGTTCATTGTAAGGTCAAACCTGTGTAACGATAAATTGTTAGACGTCGCCTCATGACACACTACTGAGGCATAGCAGAAACACACAGGTCCTAAGTGACAAAGTAAGGTAACAGATTACCGAAACGATTACGAGATAATATTCTTAGAAACTCGTCAAAATTTCCGGCGTAGCACGGATTTGCCTTTCCGTCCTACATTCAAGGGAATGTAACTAAAGAATTAGTAGCTGTCGCCATATGACACTCTGTATAGGTATAGCACACACTTCCAAGTACTAAGTGACAAAAAATGAAGGCATATTAACGAGCCGATTATGACATATGATTTTTCGAATATCCTTGAAATTTCCGAAGTCGCTCCGAAATGCCTTTCCCTCCTACATTCAAGGGCGTGTAACTAAAGAATTACTGGCCGTCCCCGTATGACACTTTATATAGTTATAGCGCTCACTTACAAGTACTACGTGACAAAAAATGAAGGCAGATTAACGAGCCGATTATGAGATACGATTTTTCGAATATCGTTAAAATTTCCGACGTCGCTCCTAAATGCCTTCCAGTCCTACATACAAGAGCGTGCAACTAAGGAATTACTAGCCGTCGCCATATGAGACTCTGTATAGGTATCGTACTCATTTCCAATTACTACGTGACAAAAAATGAAGGTAATTTGAAGAGTCGATTATGAGATACGATTTTTCGGATATCGTTAAAATTTCCGACGTCGCTCCGAAATGCCCTTCCGTCCTACATCCAAGGGCGTGCAACTAAGGATTTATAGCCGTCGCCATATGACACTGTGTAGGTATAGCACGCACTTCCAATAATACGTGACAAAAATGAAGGCAGATTAACGAGCCGATTATGATATATGATTTTTGGAATATGGTTAAAATTTCCGGCGTTGCTCCGAAATGCCCTTCCGTCCTACATACAAGAGCGTGTAACTAAGGAATTACTAGCGGTCGCCGGCCGCGGTGGCCGAGGGGACTGAGGCGCTTCAGTCACGGTCTGCACGGTCACTACGGTCGGGGGTTCGAATCCCCCGTCGGGCATGGATATTTGTGCTGTCCTTAGTTGTAGGTAGTTAATAAGTAGTTTGTAAGTTTAGGGACTGATGACCCCGTGGTTAAGTCCCTTAAGCTTAACAAACATTTGAACATTTTTTACTAGCGGTCGCCATATGACACTCTGTGTAGGTATAGCACACACTTCCAAGTACTAAGTGACAGTAAATGAAGGCACAGAAGTCTGTTAACATTCGTCGTCGCAATATGGCCCTTCCTTTAGGTATAGTATAATCCTTTGTTAGTCTGATGACCGAATATCAAGCAATTTTTATGGTCCGCCTACTATTTATTGACATCTGAATATCGCAAATAATTCCAGGCATGCTTCGCGGCCGCCCACTTCACAGTGCCATAATTCATTTAAAAATCGTCGTCGCAATATGGCACGTCCCGTACGTATGGTACAACCCTCTGTTAGTCTGAGGACCAAATATCAAGCAACTTTTATGGTCCGATGACGATTTATTGATATCTGAATATCGCAAATAATTCCAGTCATGCTTCGCCGCCTCCCATCTCACAGGCCCATAAGTCAGTCAACATTTGTCGTCGCAATATGGCACTTGGTGTATTTAGAGTACAACTTTTCCTTAGTCTGGTGAGAAAAAAAAAAGAGCGAATTGTATTGTCGCGTCGGGGTACATAGGCAAGTGGTTAGCGCAGTGAAGTTGTGAGTGGTGTCTCACCTTTAATATCATTGCTCCATAACATCATAAATATTCGTCACCGGAAGATGACATGCATGGCATCCATAGTACACACCTTAGTTAGTTTTGACAAAAAATCGCACTGACGTGTTTTACGGCCCACTTTAGATTTGTAGTTATATAAGTTTTTGCAATCATTTTGGACCCAAATAATAACCTAAATAATAAAAAATTAATCAATAAGAGTGTCTGAAACCCTTTTAGAAAAAAGAAGTCAAGGTAGTGGCGGGTTCCGAACCCTCGACCTTTAGCGTCATATCCCCAGGCCTTTCCCACTACGCTACGGCTATCAGGCAAAAGATGAGGTCTTTAATTGCTTACTATTGATGGCCGTTGTTAACTGATGCTAATATTGCATTTGTAGACACTAGATTATCATTTATCGTACGAAGAACGATGTGTTTTTGTTAATTCTTCAGTGCGCCATTGCTTTGAAATGACAATGTGTAAGTTACAATAAGAAAATCATCAAATACGCAACGCAAGATGGCGTATGTCAGAGAGAGTTCTGGGCGAGGATGTCACGTGACATCTCCGAACGGCTGGTTTGCGTTAATTCAACGGAGGGTGTCAAATCTCAGTTATTTTTGCAAATATGTCTCAAACGATACGAGATAAAAAAAAAAAAAAAAAAAAAAAAAAAAAAAAAAAAAAACATAAGGGAGCTAAGTTGTAGAGAATTTTCTCCTCTATCAATTAGGTTATTCAATTTTCGTATCAGATGAACGGCTCGTTTGCAATTACAATTATATTACAAATGGCTTTTTTTGGTATTACTACCGTATTTTTTGTCCGAAAAATTTGAAAAAGGGAGGTTCTGGTCTCTGGAGGCCTACAATCTTGTCTGTAAAATTTGGTGCTAATCGGTTGAACGGTTCGTCTTAAAAACAGGGAACACGTTACGGACAGACAGACAGACATCCCAAAATCGCCGTTATTTTTTGCAAATATCTTTGAAACGCTACGAGATATGAAAAAAAAAAATGAGAGCAAAGTTGTAGAGAATTTCATCCTCTACAAATTCGGTGATTCAATTTTCGTGTCAGATGAATAGTTAAGCCATTATTTTTATTTAAATTTCGATTTGTCAAAAGACGATCGCAAAGGCCCACTTTTAGTGTTACTACCATAACTTAAAGTGGGCCAAAAATGACCAAATCGATGAGGATATATCGAAAAGTGAATATCGCTGATAGATAAAGAGTGTCGTCCCGGCCTTCAGATGTCCGTCACTTAATAAATATTTTATGCCCAATACTATTCGGCTCTACCGTTTGCTGTCATCATTACATTTTTAAAATAAATTACACGAGCAGAGTGTTTCTGTGCTTCACGTAATTTTTCTGGTATTCCGGAGAGAGGCTTGCGGCTTGCACTTTACTAAAATTATGGTTTCCATAATTTAATTTCTTCTTTTGAAAACAGTGGCTTTTTTGATTCAGGAATATCTGCAGTTATTTTTAACGGTTTACTGAAATTTAGCCAGGACTCTTGAAATTGGTATGTCATCACTAGTCCACCCAATCCAAAGTCTCGGCAGGGTGTCTTTCCGGTGGAGTGGGTAAATTCCCGAGTTGTAGACACTTGTGAGAAGCGACACTTGTGAGCAACTGTAATGTGGCGACAGTTGTGAGAAATCCAGGTTGCTTAAGGGACGGGCACAGTGTGTGTCGCAAATGCTGCGCCGCCACCTGCTCGGCCACGCCTGCTGTTGCCGCTTGCTGTGGCTCAGCGCTCTGCTTGTGCTGCTGAGGGACATTCACTTTCCTTCAGTACAGCCAGTTTACATTATTTCAACAACAACAAAATTCTGGCAAGGAAGAGTGGACTTATTCAAATTAGAAATCGGAGCTGACTAATATTTTTCTGTACCATTTACACGAATTATAGAAACTACTAGCTGAAAACCCGACGCTGCCCGGGTATTTATTTATTTATTCCAGCCTTGAGTTAGTACTCTCCTATCCCTTCTCTCTCCGCCCATCTCCTTTTTTTCTAATAATATGTTATACTAACTAAAAACCCGGCGTTGCCCGAGTATTTATTTATTTATTCGAGCCTTGAGTTAGTACTTTTCCTATCCACTCTCTGTCTGTTCATCTTCTTTTTTCTAAAAACATGTTACATTTATCAGAGAATATATAAGAAATAAGAAATCACACGTAAAAGTGCACTCGCTACGAACAATCCAATCACGAAATTCAACAATAATGATTCTAATAATATCAGAGATCGATCACTTGATGTAATGCGCGAAACGTCAAATCGATTTTTTAAAGAGATGTGTTAAAAGAAATTTCGTTTTTACTGCTTTATTTTATTCTTATATTTCCTTATTCGTATGCTTATCCTTACAGAGAAAGAGCTGAAGACATTGTAGCACACATAGACCAAAGATTTGGTGACTACTACTGACTACTACTGACTAAGGGGAATGACACTCGACCATTCCTCAGAAAAATGAAAATATTGCCTTCAATGCACTTATTTTTAATTTTTAATCACTATCAGTGCTTGTAAATACTTGCATTGTATGATTCACAACATTGTAACACAAGTTATAATTGTAAAAAGGGGTTCTCTTTCAATTGAAATTATCTTCTTGTCATTGTTAAAGTGTTGTTATCTACCGTGCTAGCATGTTTCATAAGATAAAAATGTCACAGCCTTTCAAAACACTCATTTCTAGACGGACCTCGAAACTGAGTGCACATCTTATAAATGATATAACTTCTGATTGGCTGAAGATAAGGTAATA
Source organism: Locusta migratoria (assembly GCA_026315105.1). Lineage (NCBI taxonomy): Eukaryota > Metazoa > Arthropoda > Insecta > Orthoptera > Acrididae > Locusta > Locusta migratoria. Next base: position 606,677,287 of record CM048755.1, read on the forward strand.
AATTAGCATGTCAAATTCAAGGAAATTTAATGATCTACAACTTTCCTTCCGACAAATTTTCTGAGAAACGATCGAGTGAGTCACTAGAAGTAAATGTTTGACAAAATTAGTGAGGTAAAAATGATTTTTTCCGAAATTGTCGATTTTCAGTAACGTATATCTCGAAAACCGTCGGGAATTCGACTAATATGTATAGAAACAATTTTATAGCAAATTCAATTATCTTTCATTTTTATTTGGAACATTTTCTTCCTAAAGCGGACCGCTTTCGAGATATAAGCGAAAAACCAAAAAATTGTACCTTTCCACCCCTACCCCCGCTTTAGCTCACCCCCCAGGGGCGGGGACTTTTAGTATGTTCACCTCCTAACTATCCCTAACAAAGTCCTGAAGTCAAAAATTATCGCATATTCCATGCACTCTACACCCCTCTTTTGAGCACTCATTGACTGGACTACGACGGCAGCGCGCTGAACCAAACTTTGTCCACGGCCAGAGGGCCGAAGGCGTCCGACAACACTCGCCAGTACACGATCGAGGCACGTGTTCCCGCATTCTAAAAAAATGTTCAAATGTTTGTAGAGCTTATGGGACTTAACTACGGGGTCATCGGTCCCTAAACTATCAACTTACTTATGAACTAGATTATACTAAAAACGGCACAAACATCCACGCCCGAGAGGGGATTCGAATCCCCGACCGCAGCGGCCGTGCAGACTGACTGACACGCCGCAGACCGCTCGGCCACTGCGGCCGGCCGCATTGTACACTCACGTTATTGTCACAGTGCGGCTACGTAATCTGAGTGTTTGCTGAAATGGATAGGTATCGCGCAAACATACGTCGTCACAACGAAGGAAAGCTTAAATAATTTTCAGTTTTCATCTACTACTCAAACTAAGGCTCAGCAGGGTGAATGACTAATCTACACCAGTGTCCATCCTGGCAGCGGGGACATCTTCCTTTTAGTTATTAGCATGTACCTCAAAATTTTAATTTCTTAGATTTTAGTATTAACAGCAAATGTATTTTTATCAGCTACCCGCAAAACCAAATTATTACGTTGCAAAATAATTTTAATTTCGTACAATTTTCTGTAGATAAATATATTTATAGAAAATGTATTATGCATACGCTCCAGTTATTCCATAGTAACATTACAGGTTTTTTTTTTCAGTTCACATATTTTTCCTTCAGAAGATTATATTAAAAACGACTGTAATGTTTTTTTCTTTCCAAATATGCTGCTGCTTTGTTTTATCGTAAAACAATACATTTATATTCTTAATATTCATTTCGATTGCTTTTCTGTTCAAGAGTGAGTTAACAGAATATACAGTTGTATTATCTGTTGCATATGTACCAATGAGCGTAATTATAACGCCCGTACGCCTTACGAAATAAATGATAGAACAAGTCAACAGTTCGCAGCGCCTTCAGCTGAAATGGCCATTATAAGTTGATCGGGTAATACTGTGACAGTAAACGCCTTAGTATCCGTCGCTAAGAAGTGTGATGGAAATATTTCATTCTATGTCCCGCTTGCGCAACCAAGCAGCGCAGTGGCTGACTCGGAGGCAAACTGAGACGGGCGGCACAGCGCAGTCTAATGGGGCCGCGCAGACTGGGAGGGGACACGACGCTGATGCGACCTGCACATTAGAGATGGGCAATCTGCTCCTGAACTGATTCAAAGAGCCAGATCCTTCTAAGGAGTGAGTGATGGATGAATCCGAAAAAAAGAGTGGTAGTTCATCTGATCCGAAAAGTCCCTCTGGTGGCAGCAATGAGCTGCATAAGCACCCCTTGCCACATTCTTCAGAAGTTTCCTAAACCCCTTGCCACATGCTTCAGAAGTTTCCTAAGCTACAAAATAAATGTGCTATAGGCCATGTGCAAGTACAAAACGCAAAAAATGAGCGCCTAAACACGTGCAGCGCCTTCGCGCTGCGAGTCGAGAATCGGTGAGTCGCGCAAGCTGCATGGTTCAGTGAGCGCGCAGCTCCCGACTACCGCTGACTCGCTGCTCCGCACGACTCCGGCGATCGAGGCGATCCGACCGCCAACTGAGTCGGTGAGTTAGCTGGTTCACCGGTTCACCTCTCCCCACTACTCTCCCGACTCCGCTCGCTTGCGGAGCCGCCCGTTTGGCGCGCTGCTCTTTATTCCCCCCACTCCTCTGGCGAACCGCATGGTGCCGAACAAAGCGACTCGGCGCACTTCTCTGTTCTCTCAACTTCTGTATTCTGATAAATCTTGCAGCTCGCTTACAGAAACGATCATCTGAAGCAACAGAAAAATATAGGCAAATGTCGTATTCCGAATAAAATTCGAAATAAAACGTATTTATTTAATTTTATGCTTTTTCTTAATAACAGGAAATCTGCTGTCTGAAGCAAAAACGCGTTACAGTACAAAATTAAACTATATAAATTTTCCGCGAAAAAGATCGTACTCCATTTTCTCGAAGACTTTTAGTTTGCATGAAGGGAGCAAGAGTGACAAAGTCTTGTGCAATGTGCATTCTGTTGCTTAAATTTCGTAAGCCCATATCACACAGTTTCCTGACTTGATAGACGAGTCTCCTGTAACAAATTATGCGTCTTTTATGCATCTATATTATTTTGGCACGTTGAAAACAATGACTACATATTCGAATAACAAAGAAAACAACAATGTGCATTAATGTTTTATATATCTGAAACCATTCAGTTTCGGGAATGTGTTCATTTGAAATTTTTGCTGCTGGCGTCAAATCTATGACAGTAACAACAAACTTATTTTCGAAGAGACAGAGAATACTAGGATGTCAAACGAGATGTCTATAATTACGTTTCTGAGTAAAATATCTTGCTATAATGTTTCATTACGAATTTAATGTGTTTGGTACAGTAGGAAGTGTGTGTTTGCAATTAAAGATAAACTATATTGGGAAGCACTTAAAAAAATAATTCGCATTGGTCTGTATAGAGAATATATAAAACTTTGCACAAATAACAGGTGAAAGGGTTGTAGTTACAGGAACTAAAAATATAAGGTGGAACGGAAATCTTACCAGCAACTGCAAAACTTAGAATATAGGAGCCAAGAACGCTACTCCTGTACTACGCCGACTGTAAGAATATAACGGCAGTTATTTACCTAATTATTTCTTTAGCTAAGACTCTCTTCGAACTTAATCAATTGTTGATGGTTTGTACTCACAAAAGAAAACTCATTGCCGACATAGTCGAAAGTATCTGTACTTGTCGTCGTATTTTCGAAGAATTTGGCTGGAGATTTTCACAGTCTTTTTTTTCGTACTTGAAGTTACGAATGAAATAGTCCACGAACATTCCTCGCTTTGTAAATTTAATGGACATTACTCTTTTGACACCTTATTTTTGAAAGTAAATAAAACTTTATTGCTTACTCTGGAGCTATAATTATTTTACTGTTTAAGGGTGCCGGACTTTAGTTTTTAGATAACAAGTGATGGGTTCTAGCGGCCATCTTGTAGCGAGAATCTGTCGGCCGTGTCGCCGAATGTCGCTGCTTGTAGCTGCCGTGTCGCGTCGCTGAATATCGCGCGCTGTCGCTCGCTTTTGTCGCTCACGTAGGACACGGCCTTATTGCGCACGACTATTCCGCTGCGGCAGTTGCCACGTTTTGCGCGGAACTCTCGCGATATATCACGTTTCATTCAACTCTCTTAAACTACTCACTGTAGAAATATGGAACTAGTATTTTTATTCTGCAAAATATTGTATTTTTTAATGAAAGTATAAAAATATTTTTTTTTTCTTTTTCTAATTATTTCACCTGCAAAAATATTTAAATTCTGTTATACCATGTTTAATTTTTAATGTAGATGTAACTAACAAATTTTAATTCTCGAAACTACTGACTTACAAGAAAATTATTACTCTTCTATTTTCTTTCATAATATGGCCAAATCAGATAAAAGTATAGTGACAAAAAAGCAATGTGACATCGTTTTACGTTGGTGAGTCGGTGAACCATGAAAAAGAACTAGTTCATCCCAGTGAATGACTATTTCTGATCCGATCTCTGAAAAGATCGGTTTTGCCCATCTCTACTGCACATGCGCTACGCTGCGTGTCGCTGCAGCCGAGGCACAGAAAGGCAAGGCGGGGAGCGGGCGAGCAGTCATTCTGCCGTATGCTCTGTATCGAAAGTGGCACTATTGTTGATTCTTCTAAATGTTACAATGTATGTAAAACTATTGTACCATACTGCCATACTAATCAGTCCATAGACTTACAAACTACTTAAACCAACTTACACTAAGAACAACACACACACACACACACACACACACACACACGCCTGCGGGAGGACTCGAACCCTCGGCGGGAGTGACCGCCTAGTCCATAGATTATTGGCTGTCCGAACAATATTGCCTTACGACTGAAAATGTTTGTCATAGACTAGTGATTCGTTTTTCAACATTTAAGTTCTCTTTTCATTTGTGCATTATACTTTTCAGTTACTGCGTACTTCTATCTGTACAGTTTTGTTTAGTGACATATTGTAACATCATATGATCAACAACCAATGCAGAAAATTTTAATTTCGTAGAAGGACATCGTTGACAGTGTAGTAGATAAATGGATGCAACATTTTATGGCTTCTTAAATAAATAAAACCAATCATTTTGTTCCTAAGGAACTAGTAAAAATCTAGATAATTTTGTCAGAATTGTGTTAGTTACTGTAATTAATGCTAAAGAATTTTTGAATCCATACATAATGTGGTTAGAATCTCAAAGATAAATTTAAAGCTCAAGTCAACATTCCATATCGTTGGGAGTTGGTACATTTATCTTTTCTTGGTTGTCATTTTTTTGTATCAGTTATTTACTGGAAGATGAGCTTATGATTCGAAACCTAGGTCATTCCATATTAATAAATGAAATAAGGCTTTCGTTCGGTTAAAACACACACAATTGTGAGATTTCAACGTTTACCATGCCTCAAAGATACCGCCAATTCCGGTTCATTTGCAATAGTCTTTTGCAAAATATCGCCGTCGGAGGTTCGAGTCCTCCCTGGGGCATATATATATATATATGTGTGTGTGTGTGTGTGTGTGTGTGCTGTCCTTAGGTTAGTTTAGTTTCAGTAGTTTGTAAGCTACGGACTGACCACGCAGTTAAGTCCGATAGATTTACAAACATTTGAACATTTTTTGAATCTTACAAAATACATTCATATAAGTCAATGGCGTCCTGTATAATTCCATATTATACTTCTGAAAAGGCCTATTAGTCATTCCGATGTAAAATCAGTATCACTTTTCTTCGTAGTAGTTTCACATCTTCCAGATTTTCCATTCACCCTAATACATTTATTTGGTGACATTTTTAATGCAGTAATAAAGAAAGCAATACTTCATCGCTAAAATGAGTATGAAATTTGACGATTGATATGACCACATGATTCCCGATGCGCAGGGATGGAAATGGGAGCGCCAGTGCCTCGAAAACGAATTAACATTTATCGTTCTGCTCGGTTTCAAATGAAAAGTCAGAATATTGTCTACATTTCAAATACAGCAACTTTTTTTCCAAAATCGACTGAACCAAAAAGTCTATGCAATTTGTTTTTACCAAAGCACATACCTAATTTTCGTGTAATACTTCATTAGATGCTACACAGTAATTAAAATAAATTTAGGCCTTTATTACATCAAACTATAACATATGTAAAATCCTCTGCGGATTGTTTTCTTAATATGGAGTGACAAATGTTTCCTTTGATCTGCAAGAACATTGTAGTGAGCTAAAAGAATTATTAAATTTATTGAATGAGCTGAGAGTATAGCATGAATGTGTGGAAATGATTAGAGGCCGTCAAACGCGGCCTGGCTCCCGCTCGTTCCCGCCAGAGGGAGCGGCTAGCGAGACCGTCGTACCCGGGAGCCGGCTGTGCCGATAATGCAATCCCGGGAGAGAGAAGACTCGGTACTCCCGGCTGGCGTGTAGAACAGCCGACAGCAGTGCGCATGCGCACGGCCAGCCCCCCTCAAGACACCGTTAATTATTGCGCCCGTTCGGCACACGTCTACGACGGTAAGTTCACACTGCCGGCCGGGCCCAACCGAGCAGGGATGTGCCAAGACGAAACAGAGGGGGAAAACAACTTTTTCGATTTTCAAGTTGTAAGAAATTTTGACGGTATATAAGACCACATCGCATCGTTTTATCAACTTATTTTTTCCTTACAAGCTTTGCCTTGCCTGTGAAAAATAAAAAGTCTACTTTTCATACCGCACGAGTTTTCAGTTTCGTAAAGCTCCTAACTCGATTTTGATGAAAGTATTCGGTTAAAAAATCTCATTTTTGGACACAGGGTAGTACGACATCTTAGCTTTCCAATAAAACATTCACCTTTTCGAAATTCGTAACAATCGTTTTCAAATGATGCTTTTTGTCACTTGATTTACAAATCGTGTATTGAAAAAGTTCGATAGCGGGCAGCTTACCGTTCTATGCATTTTAGCTCATACATTATAGCGAGTGAAATTGAGCTAAAAGAACAGAAAAGTTTTTGAAATGGTTATCGCACTGATATCTACCTCCTTTCACAAGTAATTGCGAGTTATCTGAGCGGCATCATGCTGCGTCCGCAAGCCTACGAACTCAGCGTGTGTTGAGCGTGGCGTAAAGCACTGCAATGCCGGAAAAATTATTTGCTGGCCACGTATGTTGGTCCCTCGTGATGTGTTAATAATTCATAGCCAGAAAATAGCTATACCCTAACTTTTTTTGGGTGGCAACCGATTACAATGGACAATGATCTGCTATGGTTTTATGTAAGGTAATACTTCACTAAACAGGTATACAAGTACGTTGTTGTCCACATTGTACAATTAATGGAATACATATTTCGTGTTTCAAACTAAAAGAGAAGAAACAATGTAAACTGCGAATTTGCAGTTGATGGACTGAAATAAAATTTCTGAAATTCTACTCAATGACTTTCTAGTTGAGGATAATAAACGGAAGAAACCCAAATATACTTACATTTATTGATGCATCTACACCTAAGATTACACTATTTAGCCTTCTCTTAAGCCGGCCGCGGTGGCCGAGGGGACTGCGACGCGCCAGTCAGTCTGCAGGACCTGTGCGAATACTTCGCACCGTTAGTAGAATGACATGGAAGTAAAGTTGAATGTTCACGCATAGCTTTCTTTAGAATCAATCCGTGCAAGTGTTTAAAAGCACAGTTGGGACTTCGAATCCCTCCCTCGGGCATGGATATTTGTGTCGTCTTTAGTATAAGGTAGTTCATAAGTAGTTTGTAAGTTTAGGGACCCCACTGTTAAGCCCCTTAAGCTTAACAAACATTTGAACCTTCTCTTAATTTTCGCTTTTGTAACTCCCAGAAAATGTTCTACCACAAGGTGAAACAATTTATATGCAGTGTCTCACATAAAAGCGCTATCCCTCACACCGAGACTAAAGTAGGAGTACATAATAGTAAAATTAAAGACATTTAGTTACCTCCTTATAAGGGATGCTGCAACTTATAGCCATGGGGGTACGTCATGTGTGCCAGATTTATGTGGTACACGCTGTACATGTTTCAGCTCGTCTCCACTTTCAAAGAACTCTACACGGTTCTCAGAATTTTTATTTATTATGTTAGGAAGCTGTCTGATGGGAACTGCTTTTCTATAAACATTTCCTGATTCTCACAATTTTCCTTGTCTCCATGGTACTTTCATATCGATTTTTATACTTTAAATGAAAGGAAACGCGCAGATTTAGTTTAGGCTCAGACACTGCAGATCAGTAGAGGATGAGAAGGATGAGAAGCAGGTGTCATTTGTTTCATGTTGTGATTTGTTTTTTCGTTCTTAGTGGGCTTGTGGCCAGCAACAAGGGATCGTCACCCACTGTCACTGGAAGATCGAAGGAAACACGGGTGTGACCAGTATTTGTTCACTGTCATCTACTTTGAGCCAGCTAACTGTTAATTGATTTTGTAATTTTATTACTATTGTTTGCACACTGTAGTGACTCATAGAATTATAAACACATTAGAAATATGTGGTATGGACCCATTCCATTAATTTCGACTAACATTTAGGAAAGTTTTTCCTTATGTGAAAAACTAAACATTTCTTAATTTTTTAAATTCATGTTACAGAATTAATAGTAATAGAAGAAAAATAAACATATTATCATAATTGAAAAAAAATCATGCAGAGGAGCTTCTGCTGAAAGCAGGCTGGAGACTTGTGATACTTGTGCTGCAGAAGCAACACCATACCCCAATCGGTTCGTGCCGGTGCCGGCGCCGGCTCGCGCCGGGAATATTAAACATATCGAATGTTAAAGGAAGGAAATACTCTCTTAAATGTTAGTCTACATGGATGGAACGACTGCATTACCACCTATTTCTTATGTTCATAAAATTCGACGGTTCCCTACAGTGTGAGAACAATAGTAATAAAACTAGGCGACCTGTGCAAATACTTTGCAGCATTAGTGGCCATTCATGTGAAATGGAAATAAGTAAAATTAAATATTTATCATTTAAAAATATTTATTATAGATAGTAACAGTTTACAGAATATTATATAAGCTTGTGTTTTCTTAAATTCATATCAAAACTCTTATTTAAAATCAATTATAATTATAAAATAGATTATTTTAATATATAAGAAAGATAGACGACCTGTGCGAATACTTCGCACCGTTAGTAGAATGACATGGAAGTAAAGTTGAATGTTCACGCATAGCTTTCTTTAGAATCAATCCGTGCAAGTGTTTAAAAGCACAAATGAAAGATCTTGATCCGTTGAGCGTTGATAGGTCAAAGAGAACTGTGTACTTTATTTAGAACCGAAGATATCCTAAAACAAATCGATTAAAATATTCAATGCAAGGACAGAAGGATCCCGCGTTTGAATGAAAGTAAAGGAAGGAGAGACTTAAGTTAATAATGATACTTTATGACCAATCTGCGAATAAATACCTTTGATTTAAAGCGAAAATGAAGGAAATGGGCCGGATAGAACAGCCTGACAGAATGACTTTAGTTTAAAGTCAGGACATCTCCATAAGAAATATACAGAAGAAAATCTCGTTTGAGTGTAGAAAAAGTGGATGAATACCTTTAGTTTTACACAAAAATGAAGGAAATCAGCTGGGTAGTTTAGTCTGTCCGACTGACTTTAGTTTTAGTAGATTCTTTTAATATATAATATAATAAAATCAATGAACTGTTATCTGTATTCTTGAAGTGGCCAGCCATCGATCTTCTGCATACAGTGGGTTGGGGTTCCTTATAGCTGGGGACAAGTTCTCCCATTCCCTCGGAAAAAAAGAAGTTAGAAAAAGTGACAGACGCTTCTCATCCTTTACTGACCTGTCCTGCAGTGTCTGAGGCTAAAGTAAACCAACGTATGTTGAAAATTCGAAAGTACCATCTTGCAGACAGAGAAAATTGTCTTCAAATGATACAGCAAAATGTTCGTAGAAACGTTGTTCGTCTCAGACAGGTTACTAAAAACAACTCAGTTCATTGTTACTTTCATCTCAGACGTGAAAGTACCGCATTTATGTCGGACACACTGTATACAATTATTTTCACACTGTGGGAACACATTTTCCAAAAGCTACAAAAGCGAAAAGGTGTATATTGTGTCTTAGAAGTAGATATAAATATCTTTTGACTTTCTCGTTCATCTGCAACTAGAAAGCCGTTAACTGTAATGTCACAATTTTATTTCAGTCCATTAAAAGCAAAGTCGCAGTTTACATTACTTTGTTCTTCTCTTCTAGTTCCAAACACGAAATATAAATTCCATGAATTGTATTGTGTGGAAAAAACCAGATGTATGCCTCTCAAAGTCAAGTATGATCTGCTGTAAAACCGTAGTAGATTGTTGTCCATTGTAATTGGTTGCCACCCAAGAAAAATTAGTTCATTATTGTTCTCTGATTATGGATCTTTAATACATCACGAGGGACCGACAAAGGTAGCCAGCAATTCAGATTTTTCGGCACTGCAGTGCTTCACGCTACGCTCAACACAGGCTGAGTTCGTCGACTTGTGATCGCGGCCCGAGGGCGCTCAGATAACTCGCAATTACTTGTGAAAGGAGGTAGATATCAGTGTGATTACCATTTCTAAAACTTTTCTGTTCTTTTAGCTCCATTTCACTCGCTGTAATATATCGTCTAAAAATCATAGAACAGTAACCTGCCCGCTATCTAACTTTTTCAATACACGATTTGTAAATCAAGTGCATATACTTGAGAAACAGCTTCATTTGAAAACGACTGTTAGGAATTACGAAAAGGTGAATGTCTTATACGAATGTTTCACTATAATGTGTCCAAAAATCAGATTTTTTAAATGTATACTTTCATCAAAATCGAGTGAGGAACGTTACGGAACTAAAATCTCGTGCGGAATGAAAATTAGCCTTTTTATTTTTTCACAGGCAAGGCAAAACTAGTAAGGAAAACTAATTTCATAAAACGATGTAGCGTGATCGTGTATACCATCAACAATTTTTACAACGTGAAAATCGAGAAAGTGTATTTTCCCCCTTTTTTGTCTCGGGTACGTCGGCGCGTTGTGTGAACACGCAGCCAGCGGCGTGCGCCGACTAGGCTGAGGCGGCTCAGCCAAGCTCAGCTCGGCCCAACGGGCGCGACGAGAACCCGGGAGTATCGTGACTCGTCCTGCCCGAAACGTCTCGCTCTCGCGAGTGTGACGTCATCGCTCCCCCTCTACCAACCCTTTACTCGCCGCCAGCTGTCGAGACTCGAGAGCGGGGCGCGAGCGCTGCGGGAACCGAGCGGGAGTGGAGGCCGTTTTGACCGGCTCTAGAAATGATTTTCAGTACAATGGTATGAAGTTGTCTCGACACATTGCAGAAAGAAACTGATGAATACTTGCCGGCCGCGGTGGCCGAGGGGACTGAGGCGCTACAGTCACGGTCTGCACGGCCACTGCGGTCGGGGGTTCGAATGCTCCCTCGGGCATGGATATTTGTGGCGTCCTTAGTATAAGGTAGTTGATAAGTAGTTTGTAAGTTTAGGGACTGATGACCCCGTAGTTAAGTCCCATAAGCTTAACGAACATTTGAACATTTTTTTTTATGAATACTTGATCTTAAGATCAAGCGTGTAAAATTTCAACAGAATCGTAAGAAAACTGTTAACTTTGCCGAATTCTGTGAGTAAAGTAGCCTTCGTCATCCACCACATGGAATATAGTGTAGGCAGTGATATTCCTCTTATTTTGAAGATCAAGTATGCAACATTTCATCAAGATCGGAATAAAACTGTAGATCTGTATGAATTACAAACATATGGTCGCCGAACTCACGGGGACAGCGAGTTTGGATATGGCGTCAGAGTACCCGCGGAGCTCATGCCCGGTGGCTATGAGCCCGCGAGTACGATGGGGCGGCTGCGCCAGCGCACTTAGGCTCGCTGTACTCGCGTAATTACAGCGGGGTTGAAGGGAGGCGTTTGTAGTGTATGCAACCCGCAAGACCGGACTCATACTCGGCCCGTTTCTGACCTCTAGTTGTCACCACTAACTGGTTCTAACCACTTCTTCATTTACCTTTTTTTTCTCCTCTGGTGCCAGCTCACCCCTGCATTCTCTTCTCTTCATATGTGTTGAACACCCAGTTTTATCACTCATTATTCAGTAGCCCTGTAATTTAACGTTACCGTATCTAATGACCAGGGCCTGATCTACGACATTTGCACAGGGGGGCAAGCTTAAATTTGCCGCCCCTTCTTTCACCCCCCCCCCCCGTGTAAGAATCGACTTTTTGACGCTAATTGGGTTACATATTTCTAAATAAATGTCACAACATGAACTTATTTTATTGACTCAATTAAGATCAAATGAAAACAGAACAATTTTAATACATACAAAAATATTACAAGATTACTCATTGTACAAAAATCAATTCGAAATTTCGCTTTTCGAGCTTTTTTTACTGCAAAACTGTTTTTGATATCATCATAATTTAGAGAAGCAGCTCGTTTGTGCTCTATTGATATTATACTCAGATTTGTTAAGCAGTCGTGCTCCTCAAGTGTATTTAATTGGTTTCAGCTTGCTGAAACTTCTTTCTCCCGACGAAACAGAAACTAGAATGGTAAGATATATTTTAACGCTGTAGTAAGGTTGGGATACCCCTCTACCAATTCATTTTTATAAATTAAGCTTAGTGTTGATGATGCAGTGGAATCTTGCAAGGCTCTGTCTACTGCCAGCGCATGTGGTCTGAAACTTTCAACTTCAAGTTTTTCCTCGCTAAGATCTTCTGCCAGTTCCGCTACTTTGGCCTTCAAGTCCTCCACTTCCATTTCTCGAATTTGCACACCACACAGAAAACTAATTTTGCACCAATTTTCTCAAGCGCGGTTAACCTGGTACTAAGCTCTGTCGTTATTCCTATTTTTTCTGTGAATGTTGGATACTTCATTCTCACAAAGCTCATCGGCCATTTTCTTCTTTCTTCGAATCCTTTTTTCTCCGAATACCGTTGATACCACATTATCTTCTGCTAGCACTTTGGCCCCAGAAATAGCTTCAGAGGTAAGAGAATCCCGGGAAGTTTTGACAAAGGCCAAAAGTCCTTGAATGTTTCGAATAGCTTTACCAATGTAAAGTATTAACTTCGCAGAAACTGATTAACATGAGCAATTTATTTTAATATTGCATACCAGAAGTTAAAGTAATGAATTTGAGTTTTCTCATATTTTTGAAAATAGATCTTGTCTCTGATTTTGTTTCTGATGTTGACAATTTATAAGTTTCAGTTTCTTCCAGGGCCTTCAAAACTTTATGAAAACGCTTGTAAACAGCTTCAACTGCATCTACTCTTGCAGATCACCTAGTCTTGCTGAATGTCTGCTGAATTTGCTCCTACTACATTTAAAGAGTGAGCAGCACATGGTACGAAATAGGCCAGTTCATTCTTTTGAAGTATTCTTGACTGGACCCCTTTGTACTTTCCAGCCCTGTTTGCCCCATTGTCATGAGACTGCCCCCTGCAGTACTTAATGTTCAACCCATCTTATTACAATTTTTGCAGTATCTCTTGACTAAGGCCTTCTCCTGTTTTGTCTGTAACTGTAAAAAAGTCAGTAAAATTTTCCACCACCTCTAAGTCATTCTACTTGACACATTGAATTACTTGTGTCATCTGCGCATTGTGGCTGATATCTGGAGTGCAGTCAGACATCAGTGAAAAGTATTTAGCAGCTAAAATATCTTTAAATATATCTTGTTTTATTTTGTCAGCAATCAAGTCACGGAACTCTTCTTGTATATTTTTGTAAAAATAGCTAATCTGGCCTTTCTTGTGGCGTTCAATACGCAGACGAAGGGGGACACTATAGTATGATATGAGATCAGTTGTATTTAGAAATTTGCCGCTATGTGGATCACCAAAATCACCATCTTCTTTTGTTTCTCTAAAAGGACTTCCTTGCTTTGCTAGAAAAAGGACAGCATCAATAATACAGTGAGATTCTTCCTGTTTTATCTGGTCTTGCTGCCCAGTGTGCGATACTTATCAGGTGGGTTTGTCGGAGGACATCGAAAGAGTCGAACGAAGGGCAGCTTGTTTTGTTTTGTCGTGATACAGGGAAGACAGCGTCACGGAAATGATACAGGATCTAGGATGGGAATCATTAGAACAAACGCGTTTATCGCTGCGACGTGGGCTACTTACGAAACTACAATCGTCAACGTTCTCCACCGAATGCGAAAATATATTGTAGCCTCCCACTTACATAAAAGATCTTCTGAATAAATACATGAAATCAGAGCTCGAACGAGAGATTCAGATGTTCTTACTTCCCGCGCGCTATTCGAGAATGGACTGGGAGATAAATAGTATAAAACTGGTCCGATGAACCCTCTGTCAGGCAGTTAAATGTGATTTACAGAGTATCCTGTGTAGATGTCTATCAATTCCACCGCTACCGAGAGAGGACTCTAGATCCTTAATGCTTTTGACTTTCAATAAGAAGTGTGCGCACCTGAAATACTTTTTTTATGTATATAAGGACTGGATCGTTATTCAAATTCACCTGTTCTACAAATATTACCTTGATATGAACTATGAATATTCATTTATCTGAAAAAGGAAATCTACGCAAATTAATAAACATTGTGCATTTACTTATGCAATAATGCAAACATCTCCCTCATTCTGGCTACTATCTAGTTTATTTTTAAAGTTTGATTAGCTGAAGTACCTGTGACAGAGCAACACTGAAGTCAGCAACCAGGAATTTTAGTTTTATTAAATGATTTCGGCATTTCTTGCAGTCATATTACTTTTAATAATTCTGAGTCAGTTAATTTTATTAAATTATACCAGAAAGATACATCCTGTAAAAATAAAAAAAATAAAAAAGAGAGTCGGTCAAATTTTGCCGCCCTCTGAATTCTGCAGCCCGGGGCAACTGCTCCTTCTGCCCCCCCCCCCCCCCCCCCCCCTAGATCCGGCCCAGTAATGACTCACTTCCGATTCACACGACTTGATAAATGTATCAGATCTTAAATGTTGCCCCCTCAACAATGTACTCAAATCATTCATACCAGAAACATTATGAAAGTATTCAGATTAAACCGAACGCAAAAACTGTAGACCATATTATTAAATCTATGTTATTCTGTAAATTATTAACGTTGTAAAACTAATGTAATATTGAATTAAATCCTTTTTGCACTTAAGAAATGGGAATTTAGCATCGTTTTATTTGTTTACTTATTTAATTTTACATCCTACCAAAGAAAGCCAAATTCTGCCTTGTTTTGAATAATTTCGTAATCCCACCGCTGTGCTGCGCAGGACATAAAATTCTGCTATGGACGACAACACTGACACAAGCATAGTATTCTAAACTGTTTTTAAATTAAAGTCTAGCCACGTCTGCGCGAACGCAGTCATGAATCAAAATGTTCAAATGTTTGTTAAGCTTAAGGGACTTAACTACGGGGTCATCAGACCCTAAACTTACAAACTACTTACGAACTATCTAACACTAAGCACGGCACAAATATCCATGCCCGAGGGGGGATTCGAACCCCCCGACCGTAGTGACCGTGCAGACCGTGACTGAAGCGCCTCAGTCCCCTCGGCCACCGCGGCCGGCTGCAGTCCTGATTTCCAAACATTAGGCACATGTCTTCTAGGTGGTGTTGGTGTAATTGCAGGAGTCAGCTCATCCGAAGTGCAATGGAGAGCGTCCTGGGCAGTTGAACTGTGTGGTCACGGTATCCCCAGTGCTTTCGTCTTTTTTTTTTTCCCCTTTATTGTTATTTTTAAGCCAACTGTGTGAACAGCTGGTAGGCTGGCAGCAGCTGCGGTGGCTGCTCTTCAGCCATGCGACATACATGTTAAGACAAGAGTGTAAAAACAATAAATAAAACAGAGGAATAAAATTGCGGATTTTAAAAACAATTGACACACTGAGTTTTTGAAGGACTAAAACGTACATGGACAATGAGACAAACATATATCGGAGAACGAGAACAGACGAGCAGTAATAAAACACACATAGTCAGTAAAAACAGTTTGCCACGGCGACGATTTAAAAGTACATTGCAGGAAACACGAGGACAAACACGAAGAAAGTTGACGGCGCACAGGATAAAACTTGGTGACGTCGATCGCGGAGGCACTGATTAAAAAACCACACAAGACACTGGCACTGTACACGTTTAAAAGGTCGAGACGCCCCCGCGGGGGGGTGGGGAGGGGGGATGGAGGGGGGAGGAGGTGGGGCAGGGATGGGGGAAGCGCGGGGGTGGGGAGGGGAGGGGAAAGAGAGAAAGGAGGGGAAAAAAGGATTGACGAGACTCTGGGCACGGGAGAGGGGTAGCCAAGCGGGTGGGAAGGAAAAGGACGGGAGAGAGGGGAGGGGCGCTGATGCTACGGGGAAGGGATCAAAGTTGGTAGGAGGGGTAGATATCGGGTTTTTCGCAAGTTTATAACGTACAATGTCCTTCAGTTGAAACAAGTGGGTATCAATATTCAACTTATATCTAAGTATTTCTGAAATAGTCGACACCACAATCGGCAGAGCAATATTTTTGTTAATAATAACATAACTGACTTCGTTCCGAAGGAGCAGACGGTTTGACTTAAACAGTTCACTACTACATAAGCGCAGGTTTTCGGTCTATATATTACACGGAGCGTATTTGGTCGCTAGTCGCTGGCGTCTGTTGTCGCTCGGCGTAAGGAAGGAAAGAATTTTAGGGTTTAACGTCCCGTCGACAGCGTGGTCATTAGAGACGAAGCTAAAGCTTGGATGTTTGGGTAAGGATGAGGGAAGGAAATCGGCCGTACCCATTGAAAGGAACCATCCCGGCATTTGCCTGAATTGATTTAGGGAAATCATGGAAAACCTAAATCTGGATGGTCGGAGGTGGATTTGAACCACCATCCTTCCGAATATGAGTCCAGTGCGTTACCACTGCGCCACCTCGCTCGGTTCGGCGTAAGGGCGAATAGCGCATGAATACGCTGACGCAATGACATGCAGCGACTTCAGACGCTAGCGTCTTCGTAAAAATAATTGAAACACGACGTAGTATATGATACATTGTTTTGGAGGTTAGGTGATACCAAACAGTCCTGTTTCCCAAGGTGAGACATGGTCGCGAATTTATATCAGTGATCCATTTCGTAATTACTTTTAATATCTTTTTACGTCGATCATCACGTTTTGACGACCGGTTTTGGTCAGTGATGACTATTTTCAAGTCTACAGCAAATCGGAAATAGGACAAATTTAGTAATAGACTACGGTAACTTATAAAACATAAATAAGGCATTACAGTCATCAATATAAAAAAGCGTTAAAATATTATACATCTTACCTGTTGTTACATTCCTTAATGAAGATAACTTATGCTATGATGATGCCATATGGTTATATTACATATATTGATGACTGTGCCGGCCGCGGTGGCCGAAGAGACTGAGGCGCTCCAGTCACGGCCACTACGGTCGGAGGTTCGAATCCCCCCTTGTGCATGGATATTTGTGCCGTCCTAGTTCGTAAGTAGTTCATAAGTAGTTTGTAAGTTTAGGGACTGATGACCCCGTAGTTAAGTCCCATACACTATACAAACATTTGAACATTTGATGACTGTAATACATTATTTATGTTTTATATAATGTAGTCTAATACTAGATCTATCTTCTGTTTCTGATTTGTTGTAGACTTGAAAAATGTCAGCCTGACCGAAACCGGTCGTCAAAACGACGAGAAGTTTTGTGATCATTGACGTAAATATAGATATTAAAAGTTATGTGTCCCACCAAACAAAATATGAAGTGAAATTGTAATCAAATTTCTGAAAATTCATCGAAGTTTTCCAGTATTATGGGACATTAAAAATAACGATTATTTAAATTTTATTCTTGGCGAGATCGCCATCCTTCTTATTTTATCCTCTACCATTTACAGTAATCTATCAACATTTTCTTATGTGATCCTCATTATAATTCTGTTGTTGTTGTTATGGTCTTCAGTCCGGAGACTGGTTTGATGCAGCTCTCCACCCTACTCTATCCTGAGCAAGCCTTTTCATCTCCTCATAAGAACGGCAACCCACATCCACTTGAATCTGCTTACTATACGCGTCTCTTGGCCTCCCTCTGCGATTTTTACCCCACACGCTTCCCTCCAATGCTAAATTTACGATTCCTCGATGTCTAAGAATGTGTCCTACCAAGCGATCCCTTCTTTTAGTTAGGGTACGCCAAAAATTCCTTTTCTCGCCAATTCTCTTCAGTACCTCTTCATTAGTTATGTGATCTACCCACCTAATCTTCAGCAGTCTTCTGTAGCACCACATTTCAAAAGCCTCTATTCTCTTCCTGTCCGCACTGCTTATCGTCCATGTTTCACTCCCATACAAGGCAACACTCCACACAAATGCCTTCAGAAAAGACTTCCTTACACTTAAATTAATATTCGATGTTAGCAAATTTCTCTTTTTCAAAAATGCTTTTCTTCCCATTGCCATTCTGCATTTTATATCCTCTGTACTGCGACCATCGCATGTTATTTTACTACCTAAGTAACAAAACTCATCTACCACCTTCATTGTTTCGTTACCTAATCTAATTCCTTCAGCATCGCCTGATTTTCTAAGACCGCATTCCATTATTTTTGTTTTGCTCTTGTTAATGTTCATTTTGTACGCTCTCTTCAACACACTGTCCATTCCATTCAACTGCTCTTCCAGGTCGTTCGCTGTCTCTGACAGAATTACAATGTCATCAGCAAAACGCAATGTTTTTATTTCCTCCCCCTGAACTTTAATCCCTATTCCAAAATTTTCCTTGCTTTCCTTCATCGCCTGCTCAATGTACAAATTGAATAACATCGGAGAAAGGCTACAACCCTGTCTTACTCCCTTCCCAACTGATGCTTCCCTTTTATGCCCTTCGAGTCTAATAACTGCGGTCTGGATTTTGTACAAGTTGTAGATAACTCTCCTTTCCCTGTATTTTACCCCTGCTGACTTCAGAATTTGAAAGAGTGTAGTCCAGTCAACATTGTCAAACGCTTTCTCCAAATCTACAAAGGCTAAAAATGTAGATTTGCCTTTCCTTAATCTATCTTCTAAGATAAGACGTAAGGTAAGTATTGCCTCCCGGGTTCCTACGTTCCTCCTGAATCCAAACTGATCTTCCCCTAGGTCAGCTTCTACCAGCTTTTCCATTCTCCTGTAGATAATTCGTGTTAATATTTTGCAACCATGACTTATCAAACTGATGGTTCTGTAATTTTCACACCTGTCTGCACCTGATTTCTTTGGAATGGGGATTATTACATTTTTCTTAAAGTCTGAGGGCATTTCGCCTGTCTCATATATCCTACACACCAGTTCAAATAGTCTTGTCATGGCTGGCTCTCCCAGAGACTTTAGTAGCTCTGAGGGTATATCATCTACCCCTGGGGCCTTGTTCCGGCCTAGGTCTTTCAAGGCTCTGTCAAATTCATCTCTGAGTATAGTATCTCCTATTTCATCTTGATCTACTTCCTCTTCCCTTCCTACAACATCGTCTCTAAGTTCATTTCCTTTGTAGAGCTGCTCTATGTACTCTTTCCACCTTTCAGCCTTTCCTTCTTTGCTGAGAACTGGTTTCCCATCTGAGTTCTTGATATTTGTAGAATTGCTTTTCTTGTCCCCAAATGTCTCTCTGATTTTCCTGTAGGCGGTATCTACTTTTCCCCTTATTATACATTCTTCTACAGATTTGCATTTGGCTTCTAGCCACTCTTGCTTAGCCATTTTGCACTTCCTATCAATCTCATTTCTTAGTCGTCTGTACTCCATTTTGCCTGTTTCATTTACTGCATTTTTATATTTTCTCCTTTCATCAATTAAATTTAGTATCTCCTGTGTTATCCAAGGATTTTTTGCAGGTCTTGCCTTTCTACCTATTTTGTCCTCTGCTGCCTTCACTATTTCATCTCTCAATGCTACCCATTCCTCTTCTACTGTTTTATTTCCCCCTGTTTCTGTCAATTGTTGCCTAAATCTCCCTCTGAAATTCACCAGAACTTCACGTTCCTTCAATTTATCTAGGTCCCATCTCCTTATTTTCCTACCTTTCTGCAGTTTTTTCAGTTTCAGCCTACAGTTCATGACTAACAAGTTATGGTCAGAGTCTATATCTGCCCCTGGGTATGTCTTGCAGTTTATAACCTGATTCCGGAATCTATATTTTACCATTATAAAATCTATCTGATACCTTGCAGTGTCTCCTGGTCTCTTCCAAGTATACAACCTTCTTTTGTGATTCTTAAACCACGTGTTTGTTATGATTAAATTATGTTCCGTGCAAAATTCTACCAGGCGACTTCCTCTTTCATTCCTTCTGCCCAGTCCATATTCACCTACTATTTTTCCTTCTCTTCCTTTTCCTACTACCGAATTCCAGTCTCCCATCACAATTAAGTTTTCCTCTCCCTTAACGGTCTGAATAATTTCCTTTAGCTCCTCATATATTTCTTCTATATCCTCATCATCGGCAGAGCTAGTTGGCATATAAACCTGTACTACTGTTGTCGGTGTTGGCTTCGTATCTATCTTGACAATGATAATGCGATCACTGTGCTGCTCGTAGTAGTTTACCCGCATTCCTATTTTCTTATTCATTATCAGTCCTACTCCTGTGATACCCCCAACTGATTTTGTATTTATTATCCTGTACTCACCTGACCAGAAATCCTGTTCATCCTGCCACCGAACTTCACTAATCCCCACTATATCCAACTTCAACCTAACCATTTCTCTTTTTAAATTTTCTAATTTTCCTACCCGATTAAGGGATCTAACATTCCACGCTCCGATCCGTAGAATGCCAGTGTTGTCTTTCCTGATGATAACATCCTCCTGAGTAGTCCCCGCCCGGAGATCCGAATGGGGGACTATTTTACCTCCGGAATATTTTACCCGAGAGGATGCCATCATCATATTTTCATACAGTAGAGCTGCATGTCCTCGGGAAAAGTAACGGCTGTAGTTTCCCCTTGCTTTCAGCCGTTCGCAGTAGCTGTGTGGCAAAGCCACATTGGCTGATGTTACAAGGCCAGCTCAGTCAATCATCCAGACTGTTGCCCCTGTAACTACTGAAAAGGCTGCTGCCCCTCTTCAGGAACCACACGTTTGTCTGGCCTCTCCACAGATACCCCTCCGTTGTGGTTGCACCTACGGTACGGCTATCTGCATCGTTGAGGCGCGCAAGCCACCCCACCTCGGCAATGTCTGTGGTTCATGGGGGTGGTATAATTCTGTAGGCAGAAGGAACTTCACACGATAATTCACCCAAAAGATTTGCAGAAGCACCATATTTATCCCTCCTCGCAATCCACCTTCTAATCCATTTTCTTTTATTCTTTTCTACTTTTACGTTTTGTTTTGGTTCATTAATTGTTCTTTTAAAACTGTTGCGAGAAACATAACGCCAGCATTTACAATTTCCTTCGACATTTTGACTTGACTGGTGGCTACTATAGACGCTCCCGTATATGACACGGGGTGACCAAAAACGCCAGCGACCAGCGTCTCTTGTAGCCCACCCTTCAACTTTGGACGCTCGCGTTTCGGAGCAGCGACTATGTTCGCTGTCCCTGTTTACACGGAGCGAATTTAGCAGCTGCATCCAAATACGCCAGCGACTAGCGACCAAATTCGCTCCGTGTAATATATCCTTAATTGGCCCGAGTTCCTTCAGCGACAGCAGATGGCTTCCCAATCGTAGCTTTCATAAAGCCGCGGCAGTTCAGTCGAATTGGCCCGTCTCATTCCGTGCAGCGACAAGAGATGGCTCCCTGATCGTTGCTTAGGCTTCTCATTTAAATGGCCCGACTTGTTCCTTGCAGCGACAGATGGCACTCCATTCGTAGCTTTAGCTTATATAGTGAGAACTGAGAGAGTCGTTGTACGTCACACAGTTCTGCTGAACAGCGAAGAGTGTGCACGTGTTATTTATTACAGTTGTATCTGCAGTATACGCCAACTTTGTTTTGTTTAGCGCTTCGCGGTGGTATAGGGCGCTTATTAGGCGAGGTACTCTGGAATAGTACCGCGAGTAGGCACCACTACTAGCCACTGGACTGCTACGGATGACGACATGGCTCACGTCACGGACTTCGGCATGGATAGCACTACAAAGGACCTACATCAACAGCAACAACAACAAGGTGACACCAACAAACAAGGCGTTAAAGCCTTGACGCTACCAGACACCAAACTTAAACATCGGGAAGAAAAACTGGCCGAACGTAGCAGACGTCGGAAACAGGCACTAGACGGAAATAGAAGAATTAAACAGAAATATTTACACGACTCCGACGATGAGTACGACGACACACTGACATCAGACTTCAACGAAGACACCTTGACCAATACGGGAGGAGACACCATGGAGTGCCAAACTGCTGATGGCGTCAGAGACGAGGAAGGGTTCCGACAAGTCAAAAGTAAGAAGTCGTCGCGGCGCCGGACAACGAAGAAGGTTACAACAACAGCGCCACAACCCCTGCAAACGTCAAACAAGTTCGACGTTTTAGCAGGACCATCCAATCAGGACACGCCACCGGCAGCTGACATACCGTCGACGACACCACAACAGAGACCACCTAAGATACCACCAATAGTCATCTACGACAGCACAAACCACGTTAAATTGTGCCGAGAACTGAAGGACCAGATTGATGGCGGGCTCAGGGCAGCGTATATGGGAGATGGCGTCAAGTTTTTCGTAGACACCATGGATGACTACAACAAACTTCTCGCCTATTGTAAAACTAGGAAAATACCATTTCATACATACCAGGACAGCAACACCAGAGATTTAAAAGTGGTAGTAAAAGACCTACCACCTACGGTCACTGAGGATGAGGTCAAGCTTGACTTAGAAGATCAAGGTTTCACTATTAGACAGGTACATCAATACAAAAGGAAGAAGCAAGGGAAGTTGTACCCACTACCTGTATATGCAGTTACTCTACCGCAGAATGACAAGACAGACGAAATATATGGAGTGAAGTACGTACTATCGACAAAGGTGCGAGTCGAGGATTATCGCTCGCGGAACGAGCCCACACAATGTAAAAAATGCCAGAGATGGACGCATACCACCAACTATTGCTGGTTGCCGGCTCGTTGTGTTAAATGTGGGGATATGCACCCCAGCAAAGAGTGCGCGCTTACACAGACCGCGGACCCTAAGTGTGCAAATTGCAACGGACAACATGCAGCTTCATGGAAAGGGTGCCCAGAATATCAAAAGACTTTGAAGAGGTTCCGCGCTCCAATTAAGACACCTGTCAAACAACAAAAGGAAACACCGAAGAACAACACAACCGTCAAGCTGGTTGTGGCAGACACCGCAGGAACAGCATCACCAACTCAGACGATTCAACGGGAACAGGACACATTACACCGACTGCAAGAAGAGCAGACTTACGCATCTGCACTACAAGGACGCAGAAGAGACACCAGCCGAACCAGGGCGCCAAGAGACAGAGACGCAGATGCGGCGCTTACAGAAGTCACCACGGTCTTGAAGTTCCTCAGTAGCCAGAATTTTCTTACTAAGCTTGTCACAGCTGGCAGGAGAATGCTGGCAGCTAAGGACAAACTATCAAAAATTGTGATACTGGTTGAAACGTTAGCGTTACTGGAAGCAGCCGAGTAACACCATGGAGGTCAATACGACAGATCTGAGAATATGTATCTGGAACGCCACTGGGGTTCGGAACAAGAAAAACGAATTACAGGATTTCATCTTCAGGCACAAGATTGACATTGTGATGTTATCTGAAACCCATTTACGACCGCATCAAACCTTCAAATTAAGAAGTATGGTGGGATACCGCACGGACAGACCAGCTAGAGGTGGCGGAACTGCAATTTTCCTCCGTCGATCGATCACCCACAGACCTATCGATCTACCACAACTTCAAGAACTAGAAGCAACGGCAGTCTCAATCCGGACAGAACTTGGAGAGGTCACTCTAGTAGCTACGTATCTTCGTCCTCGGGCGCGGCTGGTTCCACAAGACCTGGAAAACATCCTTGCGCCTCATGGGAAGACATTTATCGCAGGAGATTGGAATGCAAAACATCCCACTTGGAATTCCCGAGTAACAAATCCAAGAGGCACCCAACTCCACCAGCTGGAACAAGAACTGGAGCTTGAAGTGTGGGGACCAACCGAACCCACACACACACCAAACCTACCGAACCAACGGCCGGACGTATTGGACATCGCTATCACTCAAGGACTCGGGATCGACCCCCGGCTGATTACGGTCAACGACTTGTCGTCAAACCACGACCCGGTCCTTGCAGTACTGCCACGGACGGGGACCATACGCCGGCGCAGGACATATCAGGAGAACAACTGGACACAATTTAAAAGATACTTAAATAACAACATAGACCCAACTATGGCAATACAAACACCACAGCAGATAGACTCTGCCGTAGACGTCTTAACGAAGAAGATCCGCAAAGCCCATAACTTGTCTCTACTTACGATTTCGGAAGAGGCGCACCACATGGAAACATTACCACCGCTGCTAGAAGAACTTCGGCATCAGAAGAACAGGTACAGGAAACTCTGGCAACACACAAGAAATCCAGTGTACCGCAGACAATCCCACCGACTTCAGCGACAACTACGAAGACGACTACAGGAATGGAAAATAGAGAGGTGGGAGGATAAAATGTCGAACTTCCTGCTCCAGACGAAAGATGAGTGGCGACTGGTGAAGAACATCAGGGAAGAGCCCACGCCAAAAAGACCGTTGCAAACTCCACAGGGGTTAACGGAAGACCCATTAACCAAAGCTGAAACATTCGTCACCACCTACGAACAACAAACAACCCTGCTACAAGAACAACTAAACCCTGCCCAACGGGAGCATGAGGCCGCTACAGTGCAGATAGTCAATCAATTCATCACGTCAGAAGATCAATCACTTCCAAGACTGGCAACACCTAGCGAAGTGCGGAGTATCATCAGGAAATTACATCCCAATAAGACACCAGGAGCAGACAAAATCAGCAACCAACACCTCAAAAACCTTCCGAGGAAGCCACTGGTACTGTTGACTAGAATATTCAACGGTTGCATGCTGACAAGATACTTTCCTGTGGCATGGAAGCTAGCTAAGGTAGTGCCAATACCTAAACCGAGGAAAGACACGACGCAACCAGCCAACCATCGCCCCATCAGCCTTCTCAGTGGTATGGGGAAGACCTTTGAGAGGGTAATACAAAAGCGGATACTGGAACCACTAGTAGAGGACGGAACTATAAGAGCGGGACAATACGGTTTCCAGAGAAAACTGTCGGCGGAACTCCAATTACTACGTTTGGCAGAGCACATCACCAGGAACATGAACGTAACCAAAGCAACGGCCGCCGTATTTTTGGATATAGAGAAAGCTTACGACAAGGTGTGGAGGGAACTCCTCATTCGGAAGTTACACGAGCAAACGCCCATACAGGATTGTTACATCAAGCTTATCGCGAGTTATCTTCAAGACAGAACTATGATGGTGACGGTGGAGGGGAAGCTGGGCTACCCCAAGGTTCGGTGTTATCGCCGATCCTGTTTAATATATACGCTAACGACATCCCAACGGTGGAAGGAGTGCAAATTGCACAATTCGCCGATGACACGGCTTTTATAACCAGCGGAAGGCATGTTCAAGCTAACATAACACGGCTCCAACGACAACTAGATAGAACTGCTGAATGGTGTAGGCTGAATAAAGTACAACTCAATGCAGCAAAAACCACGGCGATCTATTTCTCCAGGAAACGACCACAGATGCCAACTAACTTACGACTTCATGGACAGGTCATCCCATGGGGGGCGGCGGTCACTTACCTGGGAGTTACCCTCGATAAGCACTTTTTTCTCCACAAACATATTGATAACTTGCGATCTAAGGTCTATGCAATGGCCAAAAACTTAATGCCGTTCTTTCTCAGCGCAGAGTTGAATACCAGTACCAAACTGCGACTATACAAAGCTACAGTGCTATCCAAAATGTTATATGGCAGCTCAGTCTGGGGCCTAGCTAGTGCGACCCAAATCTCAAGACTGCAAGTTATCCAGAATAAGACGTTACGATGGATCCTCAGGACTGGCCGTTACACGAGAAATGTGGACATCCACCAGGAACTCCATATGGACACTCTCATGGAGGCAATTAAGAAGAGAACGACGAAGATACATAATAAAATAGATCATCTTAGGGCAACAGTCCATAACATCCAAACCTTAGGAATGACAGCTCCACGCCCGTGGCATAGGTACAAGGTGCCACGATCGTTAGTTACCTGAACAAAATGCGTTAGTAAGAAGATGTGGTAACGTAATTTACCTTGTAACCTTTATGTGAATTGCTCTACAATGGAACTACGTACTAAAATCAAGTGGGGTACCTTACGGACCGACATACTGGCCCTTAGAAGCCTACCCCCAAAGTTTATTGCACAATGAAGTCATCATTAACCCACATACCTCTGTTATCCCAGGAAGTGTAAGTCGCCAGTTGGCGATGGGACTTCATCTACCTTGTTCAACTGAAAAAAAAAAAAAAAAAAAAAAAAAAAAAAAAAAAAAAGTCGTTGTACGTGATTGATTGAATTGCGTCGGCGCCATTTTCAGCTGTTCTGTGACCTTTCTCTCGCTGTCTATGCACGCCGTGCTTTTTGAAATTAAATCAATATTTGGACTACTTTTGGGAACGATTAAAGGGTATTTGAGTTATTTAGATACTTGTTATGCGTTGTATATGTATGTGCGATTTAGTTGCATAGCTTTTTGTACGCAATTAGCGTTTTAGAGCTTAAATACGAGTTGAAATAATCAAGCGTTATTTGATTAAATCGGTAGGCTTTCATGCTTGAACTGAGCACTTTAGTAATGTACAAAATTGTTTTTGACATCTGTATTCCAATCTGCAGACCTTCGTAAACGATGCCAGGATGTGCTGCATTTGGTTGTTCAGAGGCGAAGGTGGATTTCAAATGTTAGCGTTTCCAGGCAATGAAGAAAGACGAATGCAGTGGGCTGTCACAGACAACAGAGCTGACATAAATAAAACAGGAGCCTTGTGGAAACCGATCAAATACTCCTATCTATGCGAAGTAAGTGGTTTTTGCCTTTTACTTCATATAACGTAAGTTACAATACACATCGATTTGAAAACAGGCCTATTAATTGGCTGTGACTATTTATTATAACACCTCTCCCTTATAAACACAGAATTAAAGTGGGATTTGTATCTTTTGTGTAAGGATTCTGAGCTACAGACGTCACAATTGCGCGTTCAGCGTTATGACTTGTTTTTACGGTATTTAAAGATTTCGACGATTGTTATTTGATTTGTAGGCCACAGTTCGTAATTGCAGGTAATCTGATAGTAGATTTATTTGGGCCATTCCGTGCCAAGAGGTCTAATATTGAGAAAAGTTCCCACATGATCCTCATGGATTTTGATGAAATTTGGTATGAACAATCACACATGTTCTCAATGAACACTGGTAAAGTTTGTTTCAAAAATTCAATACTTCCGGAGATACAGTCACTTGTTTAAGACCATAGCACAGCTTCCAATAGTGCGTCCTTGAATTTTCAGCAACTTTGAGATGATTAATCTCTGGTAGTATTTGCATGAAAGAAACAAAACCTGGCCATCTTATACAACTTTTGGAGCTCTTTAAAGTAAAATATCAAGAACAGGATTTCTGAGCAATTTTCATATAGAAAATTTGGGGCAAAGTTGGGCGAAAAAATTGCTGGTTAAAAAAAGTGCGAACTTTAGTTTTTTATATCTCCGGAAGTAATTGTGGGATGTACATGAAACTTTGCACACCATAACTCACCAACACGAGGTCTGAGAATATAAAATTTCATTCTCCTATTGCTTCCCATTATTTCACAAATCTAGGGTAAAGTTGACGATTTTTCAAAAAGTGCTAAAAATGGGTATTTTCAGTCAAATTTTTCAAAAAAGTGTTTTCTCCAAATTCCTTTAGACTATGCTCATTAGAAAGAGCATATTCTAAACCATCTAGAAAAGTGGATTTGGTTTTGCAATGCAAGCATATAAGGCCCTAAAAAGTAGCATAATCCTAGAGGCGCACTGGAAGTTTGAACCCATTTTTCTGGCACTCAAATTATACCTAAAAATCTTTTATTATGTCTAATAAATATTTGTTAATGTCTGGGATAAGTGAAATAAGAAGTCCTGATGAATAGGACGTAGCTCAAGTCCGAATAGAAAAAGAATAAAAATAGAAACAATGTTATTTCTTAACTGTACCCCCCATCCCACAACTCTCACTCTCTCCTATTTCAATTTTTGATAGGGTATGGTGGTACAATTTCAATCATTTCGTACAAATGTAATTGTAACTGCAAACATATTGAGAAAAGAAATAATTTTAACTATGGCACTTGTTCTTGAATGTTTAATTAATATGTAACACAAATATTAGACAATTACATATGTTGGTATGAACACAAAAAAGGTTACAGAATTGAGAAAAATCGATATAAAATGTACCACACTAGGTACAATTATGATCACTTCCTCGTAGTATTTTGATCACTGACTTTTCCCACATAAAAATCACTTTTTCCTTCGGGCACCAGTGCCCTTAACACAGAGTGTTGTATTCTTGGAAAAGACAGGAGGAGCTGTAGAAACCTGCTACACTGCAACGCCACCCAAAGGCAAGTGCTAGCAACAATACAAGACTGAAAACTTATGTTGATCGGAATTGTACCGATATCGAATTTGTACCACCTTACCCTATGCTACATGAATATCAAGAGGAATGGTGTATTGTCAGACAGACAAATTTACTGCACCTTAAAGGCCTTAAATGTTATCTGAAAAACAAAGAGCTTGTTGTCCTAATGGATTTTTTGGAAAATTATTCTTTTATTATTCAGGATACTGTGCAAGGCTTCCACTGGAAAGCAACAATTCCTCCATTTATCTACTTTCATCAAAATGAGAAAATGGAATCTTTAAGTTTCTGCATTATCAGTTCTTGTTTGTGGCATGACACTGGTACAGTTAACGTTTTTATCAAGGAGCTCATCAAATATATAAAAGCACTGTTTGAACAGATATCTCGCATTCATAATTTCAGTGATGGCTCCAGTGCTCAATCTTACTTACCTAGACCTGTTTCACTTCTTTTCTGAAAACATTAATGGAATCAAATTTGTTTTCGCCATTGATGATGAAATTGGGGGGGGGGGGAGGGGGGGAAGGAAAAAAGCTCTCCAACCTGGACAATATGTTGCATGCATCTAAGAAAATTTTGGTGGACTGGGAATATCTGTGAGACTTCCACTGAGCAAAGGGGTGCATTAATAAACTTTACGCACCCTCATGGTCCAGCAGATTCATTTTATTGACCACCAATAAGTGACAAGTGCTGGGTTCCATCACACCACATTATTGCAGTTATTCCAGCTCCGTCAGTAAATTCGTCTGGCCAGCAATACACCATTCCTGTTTACATTCATCAGGCTTTGAAACCTGTGTAAAGAAACTCACCCATAGCTGTTGATGCTCGAGCGTAGCCCCTATGGTGCTCGACCGTAGCCCCTATGGTGATGGAGATACTGGTTTTCTCAGGTGAAATGAATCTAGCAGTGGTTAAACCACAACAACTCATTTATATACTTATTTTCCTTCACTAAGCTGGTGGTGTTAATTAAAAATGCTACTAATAATTAGATAATGATTGTGCAAATAAATTTTACAATTTACATTCATTCTAAATTTTAATTGTGTGTGTGTGTGTGTGTGTGTGTGTGTGTGTGTGTGTGTGTGTGTGTGTGTGTGTGTGAGAGAGAGAGAGAGAGAGAGAGAGAGTTGTGGGATGGGGGGTACAGTTAAGAAATAACATTGTTTCTATTTTTATTCTTTTTCTATTCGGACTTGAGCTACGTCCTATTCATCAGGACTTCTTATTTCACTTATCCCAGACATTAACAAATATTTATTAGACATAATAAAAGATTTTTAGGTATAATTTGAGTGCCAGAAAAATGGGTTCAAACTTCCAGTGCGCCTCTAGGATTATGCTACTTTTTAGGGCCTTATATGCTTGCATTGCAAAACCAAATCCACTTTTCTAGATAGTTTAGAATGTGCTCTTTCTAATGAGCATAGTCTAAAGGAATTTGGAGAAAACACTTTTTTGAAAAATTTGACTGAAAATACCCATTTTTAGCACTTTTTGAAAAATCGTCAACTTTACCCTAGATTTGTGAAATAATGGGAAGCAATAGGAGAATGAAACTTTATATTCTCAGACCTTGTGTTGGTGAGTTATGGTGTGCAAAGTTTCATGTACATCCCACAATTACTTCTGGAGATATAAAAAAACTAAAGTTCGCACTTTTTTTAACCAGCAATTTTTTCGCCCAACTTTGCCCCAAATTTTCTATATGAAAATTGCTCAGAAATCCTGTTCTTGATATTTTACTTTAAAGAGCTCCAAAAGTTGTATAAGATGGCCAGGTTTTGTTTCTTTCATGCAAATACTACCAGAGATATATCATCTCAAAGTTGCTGAAAATTCAAGGACGCACTATTGGAAGCTGTGCTATGGTCTTAAACAAGTGACTTTATCTCCGGAAGTATTGATTTCTTTGAACTGAAACTTTACCAGTGTTCATTGAGAACATGTGTGAATGTTCATACAAAATTTCATCAAAATCCGTGAGGGTCATGTGGGAGCCTCTAGACCACTTGGCATGGAATGACCCCAACTTGAGATGATATGTCTCTGGGAGTATCTGCACAAAAGAAACAAATCTTGGCCATCTTATACAACTTTTAGAGCTCTTTAAAGTAAAATATTAAGAACAATATTTCTGGGCAATTTTCAGATAATTTGGGGCAAAGTAGGACGAAAAAATTGCTGATTAAAAAAAGTGTGAACTTTAGTTTTTTATATCTCCAAAAGAAATTGTGGGATGTACATGAAACTTTGCACACCATAACTCACCAACACAAGGTCTGAGAATATAAAGTTTCATTCTCCTATTGCTTCCCATTATTTCACAAATCTAGGGTAAAGTTGACGATTTTTCAAAAAGTGCTAAAATGGGTATTTTTAGTCAAAATTTTTAAAAAAGTGTTTTCTCCTAACTCCTTTAAACTATGCTCATTAGAAAGAGCATATTCTGCACTATCTAGAAAAGTGGATTTGGTTTTGCAATGCAAGCATATCTCTCTCTCTCTCTCTCTCTCTCTCTCTCTCTCTCTCTCTCTCTCTCTCTCTCTCTCACTCACACACACACACACACACACACACACACACACACACACACACACAAACTGAATTTAATTTAATTCAATTCATAAAATTTATTTCCATTCATTATCTAATTATTAGTAGCCTGTTTAATGAACAACACCCCCTAGCTTACTGATGGAAAAGATGTGTATAAATGAATTGCTATGGTTTAACCACTGCTAGTTTCATTTCACCTGGGAAAATCAGCATCCCCATCACCATAGGGGCAACAACAGCCACGGGTGGGTTCCTTCACCACAGGATATCCCAAGCATGATAAGCATTTCTTTACACAGGTTCCCAAGCCTGATGATACAATTATTGAAGTGCCCTGGGTAAAATTAGAAGCCACTCATAGGTTGCTTAGTTTCCTCTAACCTATTTCAATTCTTGATATGCTACATTAATTTTCTGATGAATATCAAGAGGAATGGTGTGTTGTCAGACAGACAAATTTACTGTTGGAGCTGGAATAACTGCATCTTAAAGGCTTTAAATGTCATCTGAAAAACAAAGAGCTTGTTGTTCCATTTTTTGGAAAACTATTCTTTTATTATCCAGGATGCCGTGCAAGGCTTCCACTGGAAAGCAACAATTCATCCATTTGTTATCTACTTTCATCAAAATGAGAAAGTGGAATCTTTAAGTTTCTGCATTATCAGTTCTTGTTTTTGGCATGACTCTGGTACAGTTAACGTTTTTATCAAGGAGCTCATCAAATATATAAAAGCACAGTTTGTACAGATATCTCGCATTCATAATTTCAGTGATGGCTCCAGTGCTCAATCTTACTCCCCTAGATCAGTTTCATTTCTGTTCTGAAAACATTAATGGAATTAAATTTGTTTTCGTCAGTAAATGTGAAATTGGGAAGAAAACAAAAATTATCAGAAGAGAGGTTTAAACTTGGACAAACTGTAGCAGGTACTAGAGAAAATTGTCACTTTTTATATATTGATGAAACAACAACTCAGGTCAGCAGACTTTCAAATGATTGATCATCTTTTCTAGCTACAATGGGTCAGAGAACTGAAGAATGCATATTAATGTCTGCTCTCCAACCAGGACAATATGTTGCATGCATCTAAGAAAATTTTTGGTGGATTGGGAATATCTGTGAGACTTCCACTGAGCAAAGGGATGCATTAATAAACTTTATGCACCCTCATGGTCCAGCAGATTCATTTTATTGACCACCAATAAGTGACAAGTGCTGGGTTCCATAACACCACATTATTGCAGTTATTCCAGCTCCGTCAGTAAATTCGTCTGGCCGGTAATACACCATTCCTGTTGATATTCATCAAAAAATTAATGTAGCATATCAAAAATTGAAATAGGTTAGAGTAAACAATCTAAGGAACCTAAGAGGGGCTTCTAATTTTACCCAGGGCACTTAAATAATTTTACTATCAGGCTTGGAAACCTGTATATAGAAACTCACCCATAGCTGTTGATGCCTGAGCGTGGCCCCTATGGTGATGGAGATGGTGGTTTTCTCAGATGAAATGAAACTAGCAGTAGTTAGACCACAACAACTCATTTATATACTTATTTTCCTTCAGTAAGCTGGTGGTTTTCATAAAAAATGCTACTAATAATTAGATGATGATTGTGCAAATAAATTTTACAATTTACATTCAGTCGGGGCGGGGGCATGACAATTAAAGATAGAAACAATGGTTTTTTTATTTTAATTTTTTTTCTTCTATTCGGACTTAAGCTACGTCCTATTCATCAGGACTTCATATTTCACTTATCCCAGGCATTAACAAACATTTATTAGACATAATAAAAGATTTTTAGGTATAATTTGAGTGCCAGAAAAATGGGTTCAAACTTCCAGTGCGCCTCTAGGATTATGCTACTTTTTAGGGCCTTATATGCTTGCATTGCAAAACCAAATCCACTTTTCTAGATAGTTCAGAATATGCTCTTTCTAATGAGCATAGTTTAAAGGAGTTTGGACAAAACACTTTTTTGAAAATGTTGACTAAAAATACCCATTTTTAGCACTTTTTGAAAAATCGTCAATTTTACCCTAGATTTGTGAAATAACGGGAAGCAATAGGAGAATGAAACTTTATATTCTAAAACCTTGTGTTAGTGAGTAATGGTGTGCAAGGTTTCGTGTACATCCCACAATTACTTCCGGAGATATAAAAAACTAAAGTTTGCACTTTTTTAAACCAGCAATTTTTTCGCCCAACTTTGCCCCAAATTATCTATATGAAAATTGCTCAGAAATCCTGTTCTTAATATTTTACTTTAAAGAGCTCTAAAAGTTGTATAAGATGGCCAAGTTTTGTCTGTTTTATGCAAGTACTCCCAGAGATATATCATCTCAAAGTTGCTGAAAATTCAAGGACACACTATTGGAAGCTGTGCTATGGTCTTAAACAAGTGACTGTATCTCCGGAAGTATTGAATTTCTGAAACTGAAACTTTACCAGTGTTCATTGAGAACATGTGTGAATGTTCATACAAAATTTCATCAAAATCCATGAAGGTCATGTGGGAGCCTCCAGACCACTTGGCATGGAATGACCCACTTACTAAATAATTTTTTTTTTAATTTTGTAACTTCTCTGCCTTTTTACTTTGTAAGTAATTAAACAATATATAGCTCCTTAAATTTATTATATAGGCTATGTAACTTTGTAATTAACTGAAAAATATATATATTTTCTTAAATTTATTATGTATGTTAATCAGTATGTGTAGCTAATTTGTATACAGTGTACCAAAGTATATGGTTTTTCTGTTTAATAGCAACCTTACTATATAAAATCTTTTGTACACAACATATGACAACATCAATTGCACGAAAATGCTTAAAGATGGATGAATAAAATAAATAAATTAATTAATTAATTACTATTTTATTAATGCTGTTAGGGCAGGAACTTTCGGATTTCGCTTTTTTTCTGTCTTTAATTTGTATTTCTTTCTGTAGTATCATGTAAATGTGCTCAAATATCAAATAATGACAATTCTGTTATTTTCCTTACAGAAACATTTCACTGGAGGCCAGTGGGAGAAATTCAGAATTAATGGCAAAAGAAAACTAAGGGCAACTGCCATTCCAACAATCTTTTCCCCCACACAGCACTCAAGATAAAGAGAAGAAAACTGACACTACATCAACAGCAAATTCTGAAAATGAGTGCAGATATTCTTCACTGGAAACAGTTGCAGAAATTGAAATTGATTTAAATGTTACATATTAAAATATTTATGTTAACAAGCTAATCCTGTAACAATATATAAGTACAATAAAAGATTATAAATTAAATTTTGATTGTCACTTAAATAACAGCTCTTATTTTCAGTCCATATAAATTCATTTATATTATACAATGCCTTTTCTTTTAGCCTGGTTTCTATCACAATTTTAAATTTATTTTCATGTAATTCTCTTATGTTGTAACACACTTTGTTAAAAAGTATCTTGGCCATATGTGGAAAACTATTTTTCACTTTACTTAATCTTGCCCAAGGAATGTCTAGTAAGTTCCATATAAGTGCACATCAGACCAACTTTGATATTCATCAACATTCTGTCTAGCATGCATAAGTGCCCTAAGTACATAAGAGGCTGGGCACTGTAAGTATCTTGTACTGAACAAAGTATTATTTGCAAGACGTTAATTTGCTTAAGCCAAAAATGCATCTGATGGCTTTCTTTTGCCAGAGGAAGACTGCTTTCGCTCCAGCAGAGTTTCCCCAAAGAAGTATTCCATAATGTAGGTGTGTATGGAAAAAAGCATAATATGCCATAAGCATGAGTTCTTTACTCACACAGACCTTCAGTTTCCTTAAGAGATATAAAACTCTTGCCAATTTACTGCAGAGTTTTTCAGTGTGAGTATTCCAACATAGTTTGCTATCAAGGTAGATGCCTAACAGCTTTACTGGGTGACTTTGTTCATTATTAATATTGCCAAGAGAGAAGAGGATGTGTTCAGTTTTATTATTATTTAATGAGAGCCTATTTTCGTGAAACCACTGTGTTGCCTTTTTCATCATGGAGTTGTTCATTTGTTTGACAGCATTCACATCATTATGTGAGGTAATAAAAGTTGTGTCATCGGTGTACATTACAGACTTAAAGCCGCAGTGGAGTAGCTGAGCGGTCTAAAGCGTCTCGCTGCGGAGCGCGCATTTGCTCGCCGTGGAGGTTCGAGTCCTCCCTGGGGCATGGGTGTGTGTGTGTGTGTGTGTGTGTGTGTGTGTGTGTGTGTGTGTGTGTGTGTGTGTGTGTGTTTATCCTTAGGTTAGTTTACCTAGGTTTAACTAGTTTGTAAGATACGGACTGATGACCACGCAGTTTGGTCTGATAGATTTACAAACATTTGAACAGATTAGGGGCAATAAGTTAGGGAGGTCATTCACATAGGCAATAAATAGGAAAGGTCCCAATACAGATCGTTGAGGCACTCCATATTGTACTTTCAGTGCTTCAGATTTATTATTTGAGTTCACAAGAACCATTTGGTTTCTATTTGCCAGATATGATTTTAGTAATGCTAGTTCTTTTTCTGTTATCCCATGAGTTTCCATCTTCTTTGTCAGTATTCCATGGGATACAGTGTCAAAAGCTTTAGAGAGGTCTACTAGAGTGGCATAGGAGTGTTGTCAATTTTAAAAGCCATGTAGTACTGAATGTATGACTTCTTGAACTGCTTTAACTGTTGATAGCCCAGTTCAGAACCCATACGGGGCCTTGTTGAGTAGGCTGTTACACTCATAAAAATAAAAATAATTTAATTGGTTCTTCATTATTGTTTCAATAATTTTCGATATTATTGGTACTATTGCTATTGGTCGGTAGTTTTGGGGTGAAGTTCTGTCCCCTTTCTTGTATATCAGCAATACAATTGTCTGTTTTAAACAGTCTGGATACATTCCCTCTAAAATAAGCCTATTTATAAGCTGACACAATGGAATACAGATAGCTTCTATTATTTTTTTTATAGTAAAATTAGAGAGGCCATATATATGTCTTCAGTCCTGGAGTTGCTCAGTGATCTGGAAACATCCAGTATGTCCTTAGGATAGACCGAACACCACCTAAATTTTAGCTTGTCTACCATCAGCTCTGTTTCTAGTGAACTAAGAAAACCGTTTGCATTGCCATCTAAATTACTGTGATCTATTGCTGACTGACCTAAATTTATAAAATTTTTGTTCAGCTCTTCTGCACTTAGCGGTATTGATGGATTTAATACTTGGAGACCTGCTTCTACTTTAATTATTTTCCAGGCTGCTTGGCATTTATTAGTAGCCTGAGAAATGTAGGTACCATTGGCTTCTTTCTTAGCAGAAATAATATCCTTTTTGTAAATCTTTTTTATTTTGTTATATGAATGTCTATATTAACTATCAGTACAAGACTTTTCATGATAGATCTTTAGCAGAATCCTTAAGCTATTCAAGTGAGGGGTGTACCAATCTGTTAAATTTTTCTTTTGTCTCTTCCTTGTATTTAGCTTGTTATGCTTGGTGGTGAGGGAACAGTATTCATTACATACAGTTGTTATGGTATGCAGGAAATAATCAAAAGCATTATTTAATGTTGTATTCTCCATGACAGTGGCATCCCAGTTAAATGTCAAAAGTCTTTGTGTAAGATTTGTTATATTTATTGGCTTTAACTGTCTCACAGGTCTATTTACTATTGGTTGAGTAGGTCTATGGTCTTTTTTTAGGCACAATTAATTTTAGGAGTATTCCGTCATGGTCAGACAACATAGGTTTAACGACATTTAAATTTATATCATCTTTGTTAAGGTTAGATATAACATTATCTAAGCAGGCATTCTGTCTAGTAGGCTTATCATTGAGGCAAGAGAAATTGTGACTTCAGAGTATTCAGCAGAAGGCTACGTTTTGAGTTTTTTACTGTGACATCAATATGTATGTCACCAAAAATAAGTATTTTATTATTCTTATATCTAAGCAGGTACACAATTTAATTATCTATATGTTGCACGAAATTGTCAATGTAAGTTTTGGGAACACAGTACACAGATACTACCACAATTTTGTTATCCGATAAGCGAATGGCAGCAATTTCAATTTGACCTTCAGATGCTAAATGCTTTAGATCTACTATCCTAATTTTACAGTTAAGATCATTTTTCATTAATATTGAAACCCCACCTTTTCCTATATTACTTCTAAAGAAACCGGTTAAAATTTATAGCCCAGTGGAGTATACATATTGTATTCGCATTCCTTCAGCCAGTGCTCATTTAGACAAAGTATATCACACTGAAATTCTAGTAGAAACAGTTCAAGTTCTGGCAATTTGTTTCTGACTGACTGTATATTCAAATGGAAGAAAGACATAGATCCACAGTCTTTAACTTTCAATCATTGCTCAGGTTTATAATTACACAAGTTCATACCAGTACTAGTCAAAAAGGATGGTTGTGATTTCACTGATCGACTTGTATGTGCAAGACTTGGTCATCACTGCAAGTTTCCCTGAGGTATACACTGTTGTTCAATACTATGAGTGGTGTACATAGATTTTGTCACTTAAAACACACTTTATTACCTGGCTTAACTCTAGTTTCCCTTTGTAGTTGAAGTGCCAACCATGTTTTGTGTAATGGTCTCTTCCAGAAGAGCTTGTACTGACTAGTGACACATTATTGAAATGGTCACAAATTTGTTTATATTTAATATTAGTTTCATGCACTTCTTTGTTGACACACAAAGTTTCAGTTAGATCATGACGATGTGGTAAGTCCACTATTATTGTATTGGTATGTGTGAGGCTCACTAGTGTTCTTTTGTGGGCAGAAGTCGCATCAGATGCTTGATTTTTAATGGCGTCATTTGATCCTCCTCTATTATTACAACAAAATCTTTATTTGACCAGTCACTGAAATCACTTTTACCCACAACTTGACTCATGCCGGCACCAGGTTTTGTAATTCCATCCACTGCAAACTTGGTAGAGTCATTAAGTACTGAGCTCAATATACCAGACATACTGCGACCATGGCTATCTGAAAGAATTGTTATTTTGTGTTTTCTTGCTGACTTTGATACACGGTTTTTCAGTTTGCAAGTGCTGGATCCTTCACTTTTGTCTGTTAACACGTTCTTTTCACAATCATTTGAAACTTTTGGTTCGTTGGTTTCAGATTTAGATAGCGCTTCAAATCTGTTTTTCAAAGGAGGAAAGTTGATTTCATAATCTTTTAGCTTCTTTGTGACAGCTCGTTTTCTTGGAGATGGCCATCGCCTAACATCATTGCATATTTGAAGAGCTGTTTCAGGACTGTTGTTAAAAGTACTGGAACGTTTGTTAGACACATTATTATGGTGCACTGCACTAAACTGTTCCTTTAGTTTTGTATTCTCTAACTGCACGACACTAATACATTCCTTCAGTCTTGCTTTCTCTGACTGGAGAGCTTCAATGTCTTTTTGTAGCATTGACGTAATTTTGAGATATTTTCTCCCATCGTAGGCATCTCAATGTGCAACAAGACAGCAGGCATTATTGTCATCCATGTTGTTCGAGCCTACTTGTTTTCCTTTGTTTACACAGCACCGACAGTTCCACTCACTTTTTTCGTCTGGCAGATTATTTTCCAACACTTCCGCGCAGAGAAAAGATTCCATTTATTACACGAGTCACACAAAATTACATTACACACTATTTTATTGCACTTAACACATTTTACATCAAGTAAAACATGATTTTTCCTCGATCTGAAACAGACGCCATATTTCTTCACACTCCAGCAGCAGTGTGAAGAACAGCCCACATGTAGTGTGGAGGATAATCACCCAAATAAAACCCTTGAATGTGAGCTCACAGATAGAGTAAAGGAGCTAGAGGATTTTATTCAGTTACAGCAAAAACAAATATTAGCTCTCAAGAAGGAGGTCAGTGACCTTACTTCAAGGAATATTAGGTTAAAAAAGAAACTTGGCAATATGTGTACCACTGTGCCACAAACATTAAAAACATTATTTAATGCGAATCAGATTGACTCATTACATCAGAAGAAAGTTAAGTGGACAGCTTGTACTGTAAAAAAGGCTCTTCAAGTGAACTTTGCATGTGGTAGCAAAGGATTTGACTTTTTAATCAATTCTGGTTTTTCATTTCCATCTCAGTGTACACTGTGGAGAAGACTTCAAGATTTAAGTTTCAGTTCTGGAATTCTGGATCAAGTATTCACCCTTTTAAGAGAAAAGGTTCAGACTACGAGTGAGCAAGAACATGGCTGTGTGTTGCAGCGTGATGAAATGTCAATTACTCCAAGCAGGGAATCTGATGTGAGGACAGGTGAATTTACAGGTAATGTTACACTTCCATGCCATGAAGTTGTGGCCAGGCATACTTGTGTTTTTCTTTTGGGTGGTATCCCTTCCATATGGAAGCAGGTAGTGGCATATCACTTTACTGGAAGTAGTATAAATGGATAAGTTTTGAGTGACATTATTTTACGAATCATTAACAGCAGTGTAAATATAAGGCTACGTATACACTGTGTGACATCAGATTTGGGTGTTACAAGTCAGAGTATGTGGACACAATTTGGAATTGTCTTGAAAGAACTCTGTCATTCAAAATTACATTGTAAACCCTGTAGAGCCATATAGAAAAATATACTGTATTTCATTGCCGATGTGCCAGACCTTTTAAAACAAATAGACAATGGTTACAGTCAAACAGTATTCTAAACATACCTGAGTGGGTAAGAGAAAAGTTGTAGTCATATTAAGGACCTACACCATTTTGATCAGGATAATGATTTGAAACTTGCTCCAAAACTTACAATGGATTAATAGAACCAAATAAATTTAGCAAAATGAAAGTTTCTGGGGCACGAACTTATCTCAGCCACGAAACCAGTTATGGTCTGAAGTTTATGTGCTCAGAAAGAGAAAATGCAAACTACACAACCACCACCTGGTTTGTGGAGATGATTAATAAGTGGTTTTCCACAATGTCCTCTAGGCATCCAGTCTCTGCCCTAAGCACATTTAACCCTTAAAAATATGAGGAGGCTATCACTTTGCTGAAAAGTGGTGATGATATTCGAGCATATGGCAATTGGAAAATATGGTCACTGGAAACCAGTTCAAAGACTGTCCACACAAAATGTGCTTGATTTGCAAGAACTCTCTTTGCTTAACAACAATTACAATTTTTTTCTTACAGCTAGATTCACACAAGATTGTCTGGAAAACTTGTTGTCATGTGTGAGAAGTATACAGAAGGTACTCACAGCATTGCAGTTCAAAAATAATTTGTGTTGCTCAATACTTCACAGATGTAGGGAAGGGTTCCTAAGACAAGTGTCATTCTGTTTACCTTTCACATTTTCTGGACCAAAATCTAGTTAAACAGAGCAAATCTTCTGTTCAGCCTTTAAGGTTCCAAATACTGGAATGAAAACATTGTTAATTCTGAAGTTGAATTAAGCGATTCGCAAAGAAATGTGTTGTTTCACATTGCTGGGTATGTCATAGTGAGGGCAAAAAAAGTTTGACAAGTTGTGTGGTGAGTGCCTGAATGTGATAGCTTCTTGTAACAGACAAAACAAAGACTATTGTCAATTAGTAAATGTGAAACAGTTTACCCAAAGTAAAGACAGCCTTATATATCCAACAGAGGAATGTTTCTCTTTTTGAAAATGGAATGATTTTTAGATATGTGGCCACTACAATACAAAGAATTTGAACTGTTTACAATTTGTTTTAGATAAATTCTGTAGTAATGATCACATACAAAGAGTTCATTTTCCAGGCTGCCACAGCATAAAGCTGGAGTTAAAGATTTATCAGGTTTCATCTTAAGATATTCTGTGTGAAAATGAAGAGAAAGATGGCATTGAAATTTGGACATGAAATGGCCAGTAAAACTTCGGCTATGCATGCAATTGCTCAAAGTGTAAAGTAGTATTGTTTCTTATCTTTGACACAATTTCAAAAGAAATTTGTAGCCCCTTTCATTACAAAAATGTTCGGCAAGTCAAGAAAATTCTGAGTGGATAGCATGGGCCTATTCTAAATTGGTTTCCAGTGACCAGATATACCAACCTACATACACTGAAACACCTCCATTACGTCTTTCAGAAAATTCACCCTAGGGCCTATCCTCATAATATGTGGGCTTATGTTGCTGAGGGCAGTGACGACATTCCAAGAGGCCATCATTGTGATCTTTTTGTTAATAATTTCAACAAATCATGGTGTTGCCTGGTACTTTTCATCATCTTTGTCAGTAAGCATAAACTTCAATCCACAACTAGTGTGTTAGCTCAGAAATGTTCGAGCAGTCGACACATTCATTTTCCTGAATTTATTGGATTTTATTATGCCCACTGTAAGATTAGGAACTAGCTTCAAATCACTATCTTTCTCAAGATTATGAAGGTCTTCAATGTGACTACGATCTATAACTTTTGTGGGAAGTGAATGTTTGACTAATCATTTCTGGTAGGTTTATAGTTGCATTTGCCAGCAGAGATGCTTGATGTCCTCAACATCTGCATTACAATAGATTTTGTTGGTTGGGTTTTAAGGATTAAGAATGTAATTCTGTAGTACTGAATTTTACCAGATATTATTCCAAATGATTTCTACATACTCTGATTCATTGGCCCCATGTCTGAGGCGATGCAGCACATCTGCAACCCAACACATCCACTGCAATTAATTATTTATATTATTATATCATATAAAGCTTGTCCATTAGAACTGACACCAGTGAAATAATATGCAACTACTTGTTTCTACTTCCAACATAAAAACACATGCATATATTGCAATGCCTTCATGAGAGGGAAGTGTTACATTTCCACAGGAAAAACTTATTGACACAACAAACTCACTATTTGGAATTATTATCATATCATCTAGCTCAGTAAGAGCCGTCATGTTCGCTGTCACTCATTGCATTCACTTCATTCGTCATCTGATGAAAGATCGGGTGTAAAATTCCAGAATTGTAACAGATTTCGGGGTTGTCTTCTCAGTGTTCTTTGGGAGTAGAGGAAAATTGTGACTGACTAAATACTTATAATCCTTCCTACGACATGAATATTTCAACTGAAATGCATTTTGCACTTTATTTTCAGATCAATGCATAGTTGTTTTAAACCCAAATTCAGAATATGGTCTTCATTGAAAACATTCATCACCACTGTTGTAACGGAATTTGCTACTTTGCATGAATTCTGTACACTCTGGTTACATAATGTAACAGATGTGGTGCCATTCGTTATAGATCAGTATTTGTGGGTATATGTGACAACACACACACTCCTGTGAATGTTTTCACTTTTTGTATCATGCTCCTATTGACATAATGTATCAAATGTGGTGCAATTGCTTGTAGATCTATATTTGTGTGTAGATGTGCTAATGCACTCTCCTGAGTAAATATTTTCATGTTTTCTTAAGGCCCTGTGTGTCATGCACCTTTTTGACGTAATGTATCAGATGTGGTGCCGTTGCTTATAGATCAGTATTTGTGGTAGGTGTGACAATACACACACACTCCTGTAAATATTTTAACTCTCTGTATCATGCACCTTTTGACATAGTGTATCAAATGTGGTGCAATTGCTTGTAATCAGTATATATGTGTATAGAAGTGCCAACGCACACTCGTGTAAACTTTTTTTTACTTTTGTTATTTTAAACCATTTTCACATAATGTATTTGATGTGGTGCACTTGATTATTGTATCCAATAAATATACTTTGCCTTATTGCCTGCATTATCTCTGATATGTGCTTTGGTGTATATAATTTTGTTATAATGAAAATAAAGTAACAAGTTTGAGTTATTCTCTGTGTTCTTAATAGGATTAAGGTTCATGTAATGTTAATGGGATTTTTCCCCCTTTTGTAATCCTATTGCTGCTCAGCCAAATTATTTCAGGAAGTGTATGATCACACATTATTTATGAGTGGAAGAAGTGGTTTCTGTCTCTTCACCAGGGAATGTTCCTGATTTGCTTCTTCTTCATAATGTGGGTCTATGGCCGATTGAAATTAATGCATTTAAGAGTTTTGTAAATCCATGTGGCTAGGAAATTATTTAGGAGACAATGAAGAGAAGAGCTGACCAAAATTCTAGGCCATTCTGAAGGTATTCAGTGGAAAGACTGGTTGGGATGTGCTACTCATTACTGATAGTTGAAACATGAAATTAGAAGTTTTTGCTACCAAACATGAACAGAAAACATCATAAGCTCTATAGACTCAAAGTGTAAACCTCATTAGAGAAAAACAAATTGTAAAAAAGTTCTGTTGTTTGCAGTTGACAAGTTGTCAAATTTAATATTTGCCAGTCAGTGATAAAACAACATCTCGTAAGGTATGAAAAAGTAATGTAGACCTAAAGTATGGTTTGTCCAAACGTTATGGGTGGTATCCTCATTTGCAGTATTGTCTAAAAGCTTGACACATTAAAAAAAAAAAAAATCGGTATAGAACCATAACCTCATTGAAGTGTACTGTAAATGAACAGTATATGGCACAACCCCATTCTTTATTGGATGCCTAGCTGCATTTATTTCATATTTGTGGCTCACAGAGTATCCAAATGAAATGTACTAGAAACAACAATTTTGTAATCTGGTAATCCTTATCAAAATTTGTAACTTCTTGCTGCATTCTGAAATATGACATCAGGGAGAAACGAGTGACTTGTAATAATAATAATATAATTTTATTGTCAATTGACTCTTACAGCAATAGACAACATCAGGAAGATACTTATTCTAAGATTCTATTACACCAATGTTGTTCAGATTAAACAAAGTAGGTAAATTACACACCACATCTTACAGATAGTTAATTTCATCCTCAAAAAATTATCCAACAGAGTAGTAAGGATTGTTTAATAATAATTTATACAGTTTAGATTTGAAGATATGTAGAGGCAATTC
The DNA here is from genome assembly GCA_026315105.1 of Locusta migratoria. Taxonomy (NCBI): domain Eukaryota; kingdom Metazoa; phylum Arthropoda; class Insecta; order Orthoptera; family Acrididae; genus Locusta; species Locusta migratoria. The sequence continues at coordinate 606,721,120 of CM048755.1, forward strand.
CTTAAAATCTGCCCTCAGCTTATTAAACATTTTTAGTCCAAGGACTATGTAAGAGTTCTGTGATTTAGTTAATCTATGATATGGAACATCTGCACATGTTCTATTTCTAGTAAAATAACTATGCACATCACTTCTCACTACAAGATTAGAAGCATTGTTTATAGTATACAATAAAACATTATAAATTTACTAGTCAGGCATTCAATTTAACAAAAAGAGGTTTACAATGTACTGATTTGTTGGCATTACATATTATTCTAACTACTTTCTTTTGCAACAGTAAAATGTCATTTGCATGTCTGCTGCTACCCCACAGTAATATTCCATGTTTATAATGGTTTGAAAGAAAGCAAAATATGCTGCTCTTATGTAATTATAAAGGCCAGGTACAACCTTCTTACTGGTACCATAGCTATATATTATCATAAATATTTATGAAGTAAAGCCTATACAAATGTTTGGTTCTTCACTTTGATGAGAGATCACTGATTTTAAGATGGGAATCTGTTTTTTACAAACATGCAAAACAGTTAGGCCTATTGCAATTTACTTAATTGTTTAAGCAATTTCTTTACAATTTCGGGCATAGTGGTAGCATCACAAGCTTTCCTGAAGCCAGTACCTGACTGTCCTTGATGGAAAAAACTTCTCATGTAAGGTTGTTGTTGTCGTGATCTTCAGTCCGGAGACTGGTTTGATGCAGCTCTCCAACCTAATCTGTCCTGAGCAAGCCTCTTCATAAGAACGGCAACCTGCATCCATTTGAATTTGCTTACTATATTCATATCTTGGTCTCCCTCTGTGATCTTTACCCCACATACTTCTCTCCAATGCTAATTTCACAATTCCTTGATGTCTAAGAATGTGTCCTACTAATTGATCCCTTCTTTTAGTCAAAGTATGCCAGAAATTCCTTTTCTCCCCAATTCTGTTCAGTACTTCCTCATTAGTTACACGATCCACCCACCTAATCATCAGAATTCTTCTGTAACACCACATTTCAAAAGCCTCTATCCTCTTCCTGTCCACACTGTTTATCGTCCATGTTTCACTCCCATACAAAGCAACACTCCACACAAACGCCTTCAGAAAGGACTTCCTTATGCTTAAATTAGTGTTCAATGTTAACAAATTTCTCTTTTTCAAAAACGCTTTTCTTGTACATCTAAAGTGTGATTTGTGCAAAGCTGCCAGGTGGTATCCTCATCTACAGTATTCCCTAAACTTTTGACTAATTTAAAAAAAATTCACCATAGAACCATAACCCCATTAAGTGTACTGTAAACGAAGAATAGATGACAAAACCTCATTCTTTATCGAAAGCCTTGGCGCATTTATTTCATATTTATGACAGTGGTTCCAAATGATATGTACTAGAAACGAGAATTTCGTAATCTGGTAATCTTCAGCTAACTTTGTAACTTCTTACTGCATTCTTAAGTTCCCATCAGGAAGAAACGAGTGGTTCTTATAATAAAGGCTAGGTACAATTTTCTTAATGGAACCGTAGCTATATATTATCCGAAATATTTATGAAGTTAGGCCTATAGAAATGTTTGCTTCTTCAGTTTGCCGAGAGATCTCGGTATATAGATATCTACAATCATGCAAAACAAGTAGGCCTATAACAATATACTGAATTCTTTAAGCTCTTATTTCATTACAAGTTCGTGCATCCTGGTAGTATCACTAGATTTCATGAAGCCAGTATCTGACAGTCCTAGTTGGAAACGGAAAGTTCATGCAGTTGTTCTAGTGTTCATTCGACTTTACAGCGTCTAACTTGCTTTCGTTACGAATCAGAACACCAGGCATTATTTTGGTTTCAGCATTATTGCCTGCCTGTTGACACAGGCAAGTTGTAAGCAGTAAGCACGCATGTTTTCGCAGTTATTGCTGTAACATAATTCATTGTAAATAATTGTAGGTACACATTAAGCCCGTGTTTAATACTGCAAGATCGGAATAGGTTTCTTGTTATATTGGGTCGTTATTGCAGTAGCCTACATTTAACATTACCTGAGTCCTATTTTTCATTTTTTATCTACGAGAGGTATTCAGTCAAAAGAAAAACACCTAATACTTCTTGTCATGTCTTCAAACATTTTGCATGTCACTTTAATTCGTCTAACGTAATGTATGTACGTTACCGTAGATATTTAGCATCTTGCACTTTCTATTGAAAAGAAATTGTACATACTATATTTTTTATGTTGCTGTCATTGCTGTGTGCTGAACTAAGGCAGTCAACGTTTTAAAAACACAGTGCCGGATATTTCGAGGATGTGATTCATCGTGCCAGTTATTCTGAAGCTAGAAAAGAAAGGTACGCGTGCAGAGTAGGACTACTCTTTTAAAGTACCAAATCTATCAAGAGTGATATTTCATTTTTAATTTTCAATCTTTATTTACAGTTCATAAACAATTTCTTAACGCCCTTATTTTGAAATTTAGAGTCTGACAAGTTTTACATATTCTTTCTCTGTTACGTTTTTCCGATCAACTTCGTTGTCTGTACTACTTTTATTTTTCCAGCTCTTAGAGCATCGTGCTCCACACATTTTAAGTAGCTTACTTCGCCCAAAGAATTATGGTTTGCAATAACCTCGAAATAAATTTGATGAAAACTACTGCTCAAAACAATTTGAACTTGTAATTGTGCCTTATTACATTCAATGCTCACTCACTTTAGTTGTTGCATTTTTAGAATTTCATCACCTTTTTATTCCTAAAGGAAGTAAAATGAATGCTGATCTTGTATTTGCATGACAGATTTTAAATACGTTTATGCATCATGTTTGCCATCCTGAGTACCGAAAAATATTCCATTGCGGTACACTTACAGTAAAGTATTTAAGCAGGCACTGAAAATGTGCCAAAAACAGAAGGCATCCTATCACCAAACGCAGTACCAGCTTAAAACAAAAACAACTGCAACTGCTAGCTAATTTGTCATGTTGAAATAGTCAGATGATGTGTGGTTTTTTTGTATTTAATCTAAGAATCTGGCATTTATTTGTAGATGATGCATTGTGAAGTTAACTTGCAAGCAGTATGACATAGCGTGCAGTACAAAAAAAAGTTTCGGCTTGTGCTCTTACTTGTCAGACCAACAAGTTTAACATTACTGGAATGCGGGGCGCTTTTGCCATTTTGCGTGACATTTTCAGTCACAATGCGGGACAACGAATCCAAATGCGAAACTGTCCCGCAGAAGCCGGAACAGTTGGCCGCCTTATACTAAACGAACTTTAAAAGACATATACAGAAGTTCGGAATAATTTTTACCGTCACTTTATCAAATTTTCCCGTAGTGTACAGTCTTAGACAAAAAAATTGATCGCCAGCCGGCCGACGCAGAGGCTAAATCCGAGTCCGTCGCGCAGTGTGGACAATAAATTCGATCGTCCCTCAGAATGCTAAGTCCGGCGATGTGCACCATCTGGCAACACTGTTGAATGCAGTACTGACAGGAGGAAGTGTTATGTCCTTCGCAAGACGGTTGTGTTGCATATGAGCGCATGGTCCCGTGGTAAGAGTCGCGTTTACAAGCTTATATGTAACTGCAAATCGGCTGTCTTCGTTATCAGTGTGGAAGAACCTCAAATGTAACAGCGAAAAATCCCAGAAATAATTACACAAAAGGGCTCGCTGCTGCATCAAAACTGAACTGTTTACTCCCGGAGTAGTGGGCACAGGCTACGGCGACGCCCCAGCGCTCGCATCGCGCCTGCCGCCTGCGGACTCGGTGACAGCGCCGCGCCGCTGTGAGTCTATTTACCGGCTGTTATATCCTTACCTCAAGTTCTGGTACTTATATTACAGTCACATATTGAATTTTTCTGACTGATACGTGAATATAATCTAAATGTCGTAAAGTAGAATCGGTATAAAGGGTCATAGTGGTGACTATTACCATATTTTTCTTGAACGTCATCAGGCCTACTCACGATTGTGACTAGTGACGAGTTATGATGCTCTCATGCTGATAGCTTAAGAAGAAATTAATGACCGAGTACTAAAAGATATTTATACTCAGCAAAATGCAACCACAACACCAGGGTGCGCCCATTTTTTGTAAACAACTGAGACACCATTTAGTCGCAATGTAAGAACAAACGACCTAAAAAATTACGTGTTAGTACTACACTACAATAATTCCAGTTGATTTCACAAACAAAACATCGATTAGTGTGCTTTGGAAGTCACCCATTCCGCACCTACTCTTTCGATCACATGTCCTCAAATGTTTATCTTCCCTGCCTCTACTCGAATAACCTTCAACAAAAATTATTTCCAGACGAAAATACACGTCGAACATCGATTGGCGTCATAATTAGCTTGCAATCAGTTATATTCTAAAGGCACAGATTTGGTAAACTACCAGAACATTGTCAGACTTTCCCATTATCAGCACGTAACCACAAGAGGTTTCTTGTTGTTTTCGATGTTGATTCGTGCAACTCCTGTCACGAAAAAAAGCTAAAAAAATCTACTTCAACGAGTCCCGAACCATTGACCAAAGCCACTTCTCCATAGCAGGCGACTACTTTACCGCAGAGCTATCGAGGAGCTTGCACGCCAGCGCTTTCCTACTGCCATATACATCAGAAGAACATATAACTCGCAACGTAAGAGACGAGATTAGTTGGAGTTTCGCCGTCTAAACAATTTTCTGGACCCAAAAGCATGAACAAATAGCCTTCTGTCTTCTCTCGACTGAGAAACCAGTCAAATTATTCAATGGAAATTACAGGAAACATCAAGTGAATTTATGAGCATAGTTCTGTGTTAACCAGGAAGTAAGACCTCGGTACCAACGTTGACAGACTAAAATGCGATGTTGCCAAGCTTCAGTCATACTATCAACAGGAAGAATAAGAGCCGAGGTGATTGCCAAGCGAGCTCGACAGAGACCTAGCTCGCGCGTCGCGCGCCTGCTGGGGTCCGAACACCTACAGTATATGTCAATGAGCCCTGTTCGCAATTCCGTAACTAGCTTTAATGAGTCGATCGTTGTCACTCATAAAAATATACAGATGCACCGACCGCTAACATAGTAATAAGTGTCTCAATTATTCTGTCTTAAGCGCAGTGACAACTAAAGTCATTCACCAGCGCTGTTTCACATTTATTCGAGCATTTCCATTGATTATACTTCAAACATTAGATGTAAGCGTCAGTTTTCTTTACAATTATAGACTCATAAAATATCTTTCTTGATATCGCTGTCAGTGGCACAAACGAACGAAGAGAGGCAAACAAACGAAAAGAAATCAAGATGTGAACATTTCTGGGAAGGCTTCGTAACATGGAGTGCAAAATAAGAAGAGCCTGTGTTATCTAAACATAGAATTAGGGACAGTAATGTATAGATTAATTTATCCGTCATAATCTCCCGTGTTGTATTTTACTTCTTTTTTTTTCAGGTTGTTGCCAATTTCTTATTTCATCCTCTTTCAATAGCTTCTAACTTTATTATGTTCTTTATTGTGGTTAGTTAAGATTATTTGATGATGTTTCTTTCTAAGTATTTATTTTCTTCTTTGCTCATGGTATTGTTGATCTATTCTTTCAGAAGTATACGAATAATTGTTTCCTTAGCCTTGTATCATTCATTCAATACATATGTCTAACAAAAGTTGACACTCACTTAACCACTCCGACTGATATTTTTTTCCATATTTTTGTAGGTCTCATTACTATGGATTTTTCAAACGGCTGTATTTTCTGTTGGCCCATTTTCTTTCGTATAATCCGTCTATTATTATTTTTGTGTCTTCTGCACATTTGATAAGGTGTTCATTTGCAACACTTACACTAATATTTAATATTCAATCTAGTATTAGCATCATTTAATCATAATGTGTAAGAATATATACAATGCTGGCACTATTTATAATTTTCAACGTCCTTTGTGCGGCCGTTACCTGTAAGGACATCGATGGGAGTTATGTGCTCAATATTGTTGCAAACACAGAATATAAACTGTCCAGTGTTTTTTACACCGTTAGACCTGTAAATCAGTATGTGGCATTTCCGACTTAATAGATGTTTTTGCACATCTCCTATAGCATTAACGTGAGTGTTGTTCTGAGATAGAGGGAGTGGTGCTGTGGCTATGGTTTGCGGTTATCATGCGGACATGTATAGATCATCGTTATAATGTGCCATGGAAAATTATTCGGACAAGTGCTTTTGTCGTAGTAGTTGCATTACTAAACAAACTTTCTTCAAACATGAATTATATTTCTGGTAGGTAGTTACAGTCTCACGTGTGTGGATAACATTCGCTTGAGTCCAGACTGATCAGGCACTTTTCCATCAAAACTTTGTAGAGAGAAGAAACGTAGGCTTTTGCAGTGTCAAATTGTACCGCGAACAGGTACTCCACTTTACTGAACCTGTGATGTTTCTTTTTGCAGGCAGGTTGAAGGTTTCACTGAAAATGTGTAAGGCAGGCAACTTGCATAAGCCTAATGGAGAAAATATTTCGATGGAAGTTTCTATAGAAATACAGCATTCTGTTCTGCATCTGTTTAACGTGCCTGCTTTCACACTAATGATCAGATGTGCGCTGTTAACGTCAAAATTGATCGCAGTAATAATAATTTTTAAATTATTTTTCAAAGCGATAGAGTGGCTGGCCAGTACTTACCTTTGTACTGTACCACCTATAGTGACACAAATGAAGAAAAAAAGAAAACGGATGAAAAGGACAAGCTTTCGGAACACAGTTCCATCTTCAGGTGGGAGAGAAGGGAAGAGAAAAAGGATGGGAACGGAAGGGGAAGGTAAATCACGACCTAGGTCATGAGGATGGTGTTAAGGAGTGTGGAAGTTAGAGATACTGTATTATAGTACTGAGCCAAGTCAGAGAGGATATATAACCAAAGAGGAAAGACCAAACAGTACACACACACTTGGAATTTAAATAAATTATGTTTTCGGTTATCACCTGCATATTCCATGAAATGTGGACATTACTCCAAGAATTGGTGTTTCAGTTACCTGTGTGACAAATTCTGTTCCTAATTCTTTTCTGGTACAGCAAACGTTAATGCCTAAGAGGATACTACAATTCATTCCATGACAAACGGACTACACATTTGAATAAAGTCTGTTGTAATGATGGCGCTTTATTAATGAAATTACTGTGTCTAAAATGACTATTTCCGAATAATGTTACACGACATACACTACTTAATGATGTGGTGTGTTGTTGTTGTGGTTGTAGTCTTCAGTCCGTAGACTGGTTTGATGCAGTTCTCCACCTCCATGCCACCCTATCTTGCTCAAAAATCTTCATCTCTGAGTAAGAAAGACAGCCCACATTCCTTTGAATCTGCTTGCTGTATCCATCTCGTCGTCTACCCCTGCGATTTTTACCCCACACGCTCCCCTCCAAAACTAAATTGACGATTCGTTGGTGTCTCAGAATCGATCCCGTCTTTTAGACAAGATATGCCAGAAATTTCTTTTCTCCCCAATTCTGTTCAGAACGCCCTCATTACTCACATGATCTACCCATCTACTCTTCAGCATTCTCCTGTTGCAAGAAATTTAGAAAGTTATCCTCTTCTTGTCTGAACTACTTTATCGTCCACGCTTGACTGGCGTACAAGGTCACACTTCGGACAAATGCCTTCAGAAAAGACTCCATATCCCTTAAATTCTCTTCTACAGAAATACTTTTCCTCCCATTGCATTCTACATTTTATGTCTTCACTACCCCGAGCATCAGAAGTTATTTTACAATCCAAATAACGAAACCTAGTGGAGAGAGGTAGGGCAGTGGTTAGCCCACTGGACCCGCATTCGGGAGGATGGTGGTTCAAATCCACCTCCGGCCATCCTGATTTACGTTTTCCATGATTTCCCTACATCACTCCAGGCGAAAGTCAGGATGCTTCCTTTCAAAGGGCACGCCCGATTCACTTTCCCATCCTTATCCGAAATAGGGTTTGTTGATCTGAGTAGTCTAGTGCCTCCAAACCACAACCCAACCCTCCAAACCCCCCGTTCCCCATACACTCAACCAACAAAACTCATCTACAACTTTTAATGTCTCGTTTTCTAATCTATTACCTTCCACATCACCTGATTTTCTTAGACTAAATTTCATTACTCTTTTTATGCTGTTGTTAATGTTTATTTCATACCCTCTTTTCAAGACACTGTCCATTCCATAGAATTGCTCTTCAAGGTCCATTGCAGTCTCTGACAGAATTACTACCTCATCGGCAATTCGCAAAATCCTTATTTCTTGCCCCTGAACATTAATCATTTCTCCTTTCTCTCCTTCACAGCATGCTCAATGAAGAGATTGAACATTGGGGAAAAAGCTACAGGCCTGTTTACTCCCTTTCCAACTACTGCGTCCCTTTCATGCTCTTCGGCTCTCACAAAAGCTGACTGGCGTTTGCAGAAATTGTATACTACCCTGCGGTCTTGCTGTACGATGATATGAGTAGCTTGTTATCAAAGGTGGACATCTATCGTTTGCAAATAACTGAGATAAACCATTTTCATTACGAAACGTGGAGTTAATACGTATGCATGTTAGTTTGGTCATCACTTAGTTGCAAATGATCACCAAAGCAGCATGGAAATACACATTTCGTAATTAAAGTGGCATTTATCTCAATTATTTGTAAACGACAGATAAGAAGCTTTTCTTATATTTAGGCAATTCTGACCTGTACTGTCGGCATGATAACTTGGGAGGATAGCCGCTGCACATCTGTTAGTTGCTTAATATAGTTATCACGTTAGTGGTATAGATGGTAGGCAAAATACTTCAGTTAGAAGCCTGGTATTCAGTAGAGGTTCCTCGTGGTTGGGTAACTGGTCAGATGGTCTTCTTATCAGCACCAAACTACATCGTTTGGTATGTTTCAGCCAGTCATGCTCAATCTGACATGATGGACACGGAAATGTTTAACTGACAAAGGCCTCTTAGCGATATTTGAACCCAACTTGTTAGACACCGTATACAAAACATTAATAAAGTGCGTAAATTACAAATACGTTCTTCAAATATAAATAGATGAAATAACTTGATACTTATTTATTTACAGGACCACAGCCCCATCCATGAAAGCTTCGCCATTCAAGAATAGTTTTGAAGCCAAGATCGCATAAAGCTGATTGAGTTCGTTCCACAGTCACCGGACCTTAATCCTATTGAGAATATGTGGGGGGAAGTAACGAGGTCGTTGCCACTTGGATCAAGAAAACGCAAACGACTATTGGAAAAATATACAACATACATGGTGGCAAATAAGCCACTATGAAACTTTATCAAGGCAGTTAGTACAGACAGTTCCAAGACGCCTTAGAAAAATATTACGAAATATTGCTGGATGGGTAGGCTGTAGGAATAGTTAGAGGCCGTCAAACGCTGCCTGGCTCCCGCTCCCGCTCGTTCCCGCCAGAGGGAGCGGCTAGCGGGACCGCCGTACCCGGCAGCCGGCCGTTGCCGATAATGCGGTCTCGGGAGCGAGAAGACTCGGTATTCCCGGCTGGCATGTGGAACAGCCGACAGCAGTGCGCATGCGCCCCCCTCACGACGCCGTTAATTATTGCGCCCGTCCGGCACACGTCTAGGACGGTGCGTTCACACTGCCGGCCGGGCCGAGCCGAGCGGGGATGTGCCAAGACGAAAAAGAGGTGGAAAAACAACTTTTTCGATTTTCAAGTTGTAAGACGTTTTGACGGTATGTACGACCACATCGCATCGTTTTATCAACTTATTTTTTCCTTACAAGCTTTGCCTTGCTATGAAAAAATAAAAAGTATACTTTTCTTCCGCACGAGTTTTCAGTTTCGTAAAGCTCCTCACTCGATTTTGATGAAAGTATTCGGTTAAAAAATCTGATTTTTAGACACAGGTTTGTACAACATCTTAGCTTTCCAATAAAACATTCACCTTTTCGAAATTCGTAACAATCGTTTTCAAATGATGCTTTTTGTCAGGTATGCGCACTTGATTTACAAATCGTGTATTGTAAAAGATCGATAGCGGGCAGCTTACTGTATTATGAATTTTAGGCCATACATTACATCGAATGAAATTGAGCTAAAAGAACAGAAAAGATTTTGAAACGGTAGTCGCACTGATATCTACCTCCTTTCACAAGTAATTGTGTGTTATCTGAGCAGCATCATGCCACGACCGAAAGCCTACGAACTCGGCGTGTGTTGAGCGTGGCGTAAAGCACTGCAGTGCAGCAAAAATTATTTGCTGGTCACGTAAGTTGGTCCCTCGTGATGTGTTAATAATTCATAACCAGAAAATAGCTATACCCTAATTTTTCTTGGGTGGCAACCGATTACAATGGACAATGATCTACTATGGTTTTATGTAAGGTAATACTTCACTTTAGAGGTATACAAGTAGTTTGTTTTTCACATTGTACAATTAATGGAATACATATTTCGTGTTTCAAACTACAAGAGAAGAAACAATTAATGTAAACGGCGAATTTGCTGTTGCTGGACTGAAATAAAATTTCTGAAATTCTATTCAATGACTTTCTAGTTGAGGATAATAAACGGAAGAAACCCAAAAATATACTTACATTTATTGATGCATCTACACCTAAGATTACACTGTTTAGCCTTCTGTAAGCCGGCCGCGGTGGCCAGTCACAGTTTGCACGGCCGCTACGATCGGGAGTTCGAATCCCCCCCTCGGGCATGGATATTTGTGTCGTCTTTAGTATAAGGTAGTTCATAAGTAGTTTGTAAGTTTAGGGACTGATGATCCCGCTGTTAAGTCCCTTAAGCTTAACAAACATTTGAACCTTCTCTTAATTTTCGCTTTTGTAACTCCCAGAAAATGTTCTACCACAAGGTGAAACAATTTATGTACAGTGTCTCACATAAAAGCGCTATTCCTCAAACCTAGACCAGAGTAGGAGTACATAACAGTAAAATTAAAGACTTTAGTTACCTCCTGATAAGGGATGCTGCAACGTATGGCCATGGGGGGTACGTCAGGTGTGCCAGATTTATGTGGTACACGCTGTACTATGTTACAGCTTATCTCCACTTTCAAAGAACTCTACACGGTTCTCAGAATTTTTATTTATTTTGTTAGGAAGCTGTCTGATGGGAACTGCTTTTTTTGAACATTTCCTGAATCTCACAATTTTCCTTGTCTCCATGGAACTTTCATATCGATTTTTATACTTTCAATGAAAGGAAAACGCGCAGATTTAGTTTAGCTTCAGACACTGCAGATCAGTAAAGGATGAGAAGCAGGTGTCATTTGTTTCATGTTGTGATTTGTTTTTTCGTTCTTAGTGGGCTTGTGGCCAGCAACAAGGTATCCTCACCCACTGTCAGTGGAAGATCGAAGGAAACACAGGTATGACCAGTACTTGTTCACTGTCATCTACTTTGATCCAGTTAACTTAATTGATTTTGTAATTTTATTACTATTGTTTGCACACTGTAGTGACTCATAGAATTATAAACACATTAGAAATATGTGATATGGACCCATCCCATTAATTTCGACTAACATTTAGGAGAGTTTTTCCTTACGTGAAAAACTAAACATTTCTTAATTTTTTAAATTCATATTATAGAATTCATAGTAATAGAGGAAAAATGAATATATTATCATAAGTATAATTGAAAAAAAAGTCATGCAGAAGAGCTTCTGCTGAAAGCAGGCTAGAGACTTGTGATACTTGTGCTGCAGAAGCAACACCATACCCCAATCGGTTCGTGCTGGCACCGACTCGCGCCGGGAATATTAAAGATATCGAATGTTAAAGGAAGGAAATACTCTCCTAAATGTTAGTCTATATGGATGGAACGAGTGCATTACAACCTATTTCTTATGTTCATAAAATTCGATGGTTCACTACAATGTGAGAACAGTAGTAATAAAACTAGGCGACCTGTGCAAATACTTTGCAGCATTAGTGGCAGTCATGTGAAATGGAAATAAGTAAACTTAAATATTTATCATTTAAAAATATTTATTATAGATGGTAACAGTATACAGAATATTATATAAGCTTGTGTTTTCTTAAATTCATATCAAAACACTTATTTAAAATCAATTATAATTATAAAATAGATTCTTTTAATATATAAGAAAGATAGAGGACAAGTGCGAGTACTTCGCACCGTTAGTGGAATGACTAAAACGTTGGGAAGACATGGAAGTAAAGTTGAATGTTCACGTATAGCTTTCTTCAGAATCAATCCGTGCAAGTGTTTAAAAGCACAAATGAAAGATCTTGATCCGTTGAGCGTTGTTTGGTAAAAGAGAACTGTGTGCTTTATTTAGAACCGAAGATATCCTAAAACAAACCAATTAAAATATTCAATGCAAGGACAGAAGGATCCCGCGTTTGAATGAAAGTAAAGCAAGGAGAGACTTAAGTTAATTATGATACTTGATGACAAATCTGCGAATAAATACCTTTCGTTTAAATCGAAAATGAAGGAAATGGGTCGGATAGAACGGTCTGACAGAATGACTTTAGTTTACAGCCAGGACATCCCCATAAGAAATATACAGAAGGAAATCCCGTTTGAGTGTAGAAAAAGTGGATGAATACATTTAGTTTTACACAAAAATGAAGGAAATCAGCTGGGTAGTTTAGTCTGTCCGACTGACTTTAGTTTTCGTAGATTCTTTTAATATATAATATAATAAAATCAATGAACTGTTATCTGGATTCTTGAAGTGGCCAGCCATCGATCTTCTGCATACAGTGGGTTGGGGTTCCTTATAGCTGGGGACAAGTTCTCCCATTCCCTCGGAAAAAAAGAAGTTAGAAAAAGTGACAGACGCGTCTCATCCTTTACTGACCTGTCTGGCAGTGTCTGAGGCTAAATTAAACCTGCGTATGTTGAAAATTCGAAAGTACCATCTTGCAGACAAAGAAAATTGTCTTCAAATGATACAGGAAAATGTTCGTAGAAACGTTGTTCGTCTCAGACAGGTTACTAAAAGCAACACAGTTCATTCTTACTTTCATCTCAGATGTGAAAGTACCGCATTTATGTCGGACACACTGTATACAATTATTTTTACCCTGTGGGAACACATTTTCCGAAAGCTACAAAAGCGAAAAGGTATATATTGTGTCTTAGGAGTAGATGCATCAATAAATATATATATATTTTTTTTTACTTTCTCGTTCATCTGCAACTAGAAAGCCGTTAACTGTAATGTCACAAAATTTTATTTGAGTCCTTTAAGAGCAAAGTCGCAGTTTACATTACTTTGTTCTTCTCTTCTAGTTCCAAATTCCATGAATTGTATTATGTGGAAAAAACCAGATGTATGCCTCTCAAAGTCAAGTATGATCTGCTGTAAAACCGTAGCAGATAGTTGTCCATTGTAATCGGTTGCCACCCAAGAAAAGTTTGTTCATTATTGTTCTCTGATTATGGATCTTTAACACATCACGAGGGACCGACAACGTAGCCAGCAATTCAGATTTTTCGACAGTGCAGTGCTTCACGCTACGCTCAACACAGGCGCTCAGATAACTTGCAATTACTTGTGTAAGGAGGTAGATATCAATGCGATTACCATTTCAAAAACTTTTTCGTTCTTTTATCTCCATTTCACTCGCTGTAATATATGGTCTAAAAATCATAGAACAGTAACCTGCCCGCTATCTAACTTTTTCAATACACGATTTGTAAATCAAGTGCATATACTTAAGAAATAGAATCATTTGAAAACGACTGTTAGGAAATACGAAAAGGTGAATGTCTTACACGAAAGCTAAGATGTTTTACTATAATGTGTCCAAAACTCAGATTTTTTAAACGCATACCTTCATCAAAATCGAGTGAGGAGCGTTACGGAACTAAAAACTCGTGCGGAATGAAAATTGGCCGTTTTATTTTTTCACAGGCTAGTAAGGAAAAACTGATTTCATAAAACGATGTAGCGCGATCGTGTATACCATCAACAATTTTTACAACGTGAAAATCGAGAAAGTGTATTTTCCCCCTTTTTTGTCTCGGGTACGTCGGCGCGTTGTGTGAACACGCAGCCGGCGGCGTGCGCCGACTAGGCTGAGGCGGCTCAGCCAAGCTCAGCTCGGCCCGGCGGGCGCGACGAGAACCCGGGAGTATCGTGACTCGTCCTGCCCGAAACGTCTCGATCTCGCGAGTGTGACGTCATCGCTCCCCCTCTACCAACCCTTTACCCGCCGTCAGCCGTCGAAACCGAGGCGCAAGCGCTGCGGGAACCGAGCGGGAGTGGAGGCCGTTTTGACCGGCTCTAGGAATAGTCCCTTCTCAAAAATCAAGCAGTGTGTATGTGTGTGTGTGTGTGTGTGTGTGTGTGCGTATGTGCGAGTATGTAAAAGACAAGCAACAATAAAAATGCATTTAATGTCAATGTGGAATGTTTTAATGACTTCTAAAGCTGCAAAATTCAAGATTACCCAAACAATTTCCTGTAAATTACATAAAATTAAATAATGGAGAATGTATTACGTTTTTAAAGTAGTTGGCAAAGGCAGTGCATTCCGGGTGTAGAGACTCGCAACAAGTGCATCTGTAAACAGCGCCTCACTCTTGCACAGGTTTCTCGTAACTAAAATCAGACTCTATTCCGATGACTCTCTTCTTACCCGCACAGGAAGACAACCTAGGTGAGACCAAAATTCATGCAACACACACGAAAATAATTGAGGAGCTTTCCTGCACTCGATAGTGGTACACAAGTAATAACCTTTTGTGAGAAGCATATAATAAATTTCCTTCTCTCATATCACAGCCTTTGTGTCAGTGTGAAGTTATGAACATGCTGGGATTGCGAAGTCTGAAATGATGCCTATCCGTAATAGTAGTCCAGATCGTAAACATCATAAACTCCAGGACTTTCCTTTCTACATAACTATTCCTCACAACCCTTTATTTATGTAATTGCGAACATCAAATTTTTCTTGTGAATGAACGATTTGTTACTTTACTTACTATGGCACTAGCTGTACCCGTTCATGCGTTGCTGTGGCTTGTTACAGATTAAATGGAAAAGAAAGATAAGAGGAACCATACATTTCTTATACACGTAATTTTCTACTGCCTTGTGGATGAGAATTGGATATACGTCCTACATTCTCTGCTCCCCTTATCTCTGTCCCCTCTCTCTCTGCACCTTTCCTCGTTCCCCTCTCTTTGTCCATAACTTCCTCCTTCCCCACTCCTTGTCCATCTTCTCCTCCCCATCTTCTTCTCTCTCTCTCTTTGTCTATCCGATCCTACTCCCCTCTCTTTATGTGCATCTGCACCTCCTCCTTCTCCCTCTACATCTCATCATTGCGCTTTCCCTGTTCGTCTCCTCCTCACTTCTAATTCCTCTTAGAATTGTTTCTAACCTAGACCCATGTTAAGTGCTATGTTCAAACTCGTATATTTCCGAAAGCTCTGAAATGTTGACACGACGTTCTAATAAAATATGTGCATGTTTTCATATCCCAAATTTTTCAGTATGTGTCATATATGAATTTATATAAACTGTATAATTGGAAAAAGGCTTATACTAAAAATCGCAAAAGTAACGAATTTATAGGTTATATATAATATATTCCTGGGCTAGAATGCAACGTCGAGTCAGAATTTTAAAGCAATGAGTCAAGAAATTTCGGAGATTAACAGCTATACACCTAACATTTTTATATATAGACATGGGGACATAAGGAGGGAAGTACACCCGCCCCCTCCTCTCATCGGTGAATATCGCTTTGCGTGTGTTCATTCATCACTGACTCACAGTTGCCACAACGCTTTATAGAATTAACGCAATTGTCAAATCATACAGACAGGAGATGGACTGTAATAAAATTGACGTTGCTTTCCGAGCCATATTCATCCAAAAATTGAATATTACTTAAAACATATCCAACAGTTACACTTGGATAATTCCTATGCGTTTAATTTGATAGCTGAAAATGTTCATTAGTGTGGAGCTGCCTGGAATTTGTTTAGAACAAACTAAAGAATCGAAGCATGCTGAAACAAAAATTCTAATCTGTAAGGCGCTTCTCACGTTACGCGGCAAAGCATCAGCAGCAGTTATATTGTAAACATCGCTAATGTTGCACAGTAGAATTTCTATATCAAAACAGTAGGGATGCTAAGAGAGCGATACGGCATCATGCTGTCTACCGGCTTTACAACGTGGTAGTTCTGGTGGGCTTAATTTAGCGCTGACATCGTAAGTGTCGATGGCGTCTTCTCTTCGTATGACCAGCAAACCATCAAGAACATGCAGAGAATGGAACCAAGAACCCTTAATATTTGAAAGAAAACACTCGTTTGTCTGCTCCAGTCCAATACACGATACACCTGTGTCAATAGGAATAAGAAGAGACAAAGATAAATCGTATGGTAAATAATGAATTCTGCAAATAATTGCTTAGGCAAATTACCGTCTGCTACGCAATTGAAATGACAGCCATTACACAAGTTTATATGTTAAAATTAAGTAATCAGTTTGCAGCCGTATTTCCACTGTTAGGAAATGTATGACCCATTAGTTATTTGAATAAATACACTTCCCACTCCGAGACACAAGTATCTGACATGTTTTGGCCTCTTCACAAACAATGCCTGACGAATGAATACCGTGTAAGTACCATTACGTTTATTTTCTGACAAGCAGTTAAATATAATTCGTGTGTAATAAGCCATAATCATAGGAAATTTACATCTTCGTCTACAATGAGCTCATCTGAAGAGTAAATTACAATGTCTCTCGTAATTTACAGCATGGAAAACCTATTTTCGTAATTCTTTGTTGTGCCATGGATGAAGATGAAGTGTGGGATGTAGTAATCATGATTGATCAAGTGGCTTACAAAATGTGTATTAAACGATGTCACGCGAAAACAAAGGAAGTAACACTATCCGCTACCCACATAGGCCATGATTTCAGTCAGGATGCATGATGGGACATTTCTTTACGCTAGCTGAAGGCACTGCTGGGCATCGATTTCTGTTACTTTTTTTAATTTTTGTTAAGCCTGTGGGACTTAACTGCGTGCGGTCGTGGGTTCGAATCCCTCCTCGGGCATGAATGTTTATGCCGTCTTTAGTATAAGGTAGATCATAAGTAGTTTGTAAGTTTAGAGACTGATGACCCTGTAGTCAAGTCCCATAAGCTATACAAACATTTGAATATTTTTGAACTTCACTGCGGCTCATCAGTCCCTAAACTTACAAACTACTTATGAACTAGCTTATACTAAAAACGGCACAAACATACATGCCCGAGGGAGGATTCGAGCCCCCAACGGGGAACGGCCTCGCGCATTGTAGCATAGCGCCTCAATGTTCACTCAACTAGCATCGCATTCCGTCTGAGACTAAAATAGCCTCACTAGAGCGAAGAGTGAACAAAACCTATGCTATGACAATTCCTTTAACTAACGGATCAGAACGCATAAACGCAAAAACGAGCTTGAAATGTGTTGTAGTATGTCAGGGTGTTCTGAGCTGCAATCGTTGGCTGATGTGTTGGGATGATTTATGCCTGAGTGATTGTGTGTTTGAATGATTCTCTTTCTGAAGAAGGGTGCGGCCTAACATTTAAATTGTCTGAATGTCAATGACTTTTATTTGTGTCTGCCTGCGACTCAGCGTTCGTCTTTACGGCGAGTTGTTTCCTATCTTCTGTAATTATTATTACAGAATGTTAAATTCGAGATAAATAGTAATGCGGCCGAACAATCCCGCCTGGGATGTCCCGGACCATAATGCCGTATGATCACTTCATTTCAATAATTCCAACAACAGCTTTCTAACTTAGCCTGTACTAAAGAAATGAGAGAATCTTCACAGACTTGACAATATATCACCACCTGTGTACTGCTGCAACTGTAACCATACAGTTAAATCCCACCACAAAAGTATATTTAAAACCGGAAGCTTTTACTATTCCTGTCTTTTAAATGGGTACGACTGCAACATCAACTACATGAATCCTACGAAACACCTGAGTTCGTCAGTTGACTTGTAGAATTCGCCACACTTGCCAGTTACTACTATAACATTGTTTATCTGTCAGCAACGAATTCATGTCAGTCATTGAACTGCATTTTGATTGGAGGCGTTTATGTCTTCAGAATAAAAGTACAATAACCTCTCAAAAAAAGCTGACAACGAGAAGCAGATTGGGTAGGTATGGAACTGCATCCAGTATCATATTTCATTTAATATCTCCTGTTGCAACTGTCATTGTCCGGGAAGGGAGTGTGTGTTAATTAAGGTGTGATGGACTGCAAAAATCGTTTTTCACTTCCAAAACTAGGAGGCAGACCGCTGCAAAACAGCAAATAGAAAAACCGAAAAGATAGTCGCTGCCAGAAAGACATGGTCATATTGCATTTCACTGCGATTAACTGACATTTACGTGAGATATCGAGTCTTCCTTCATATGTAAAATCATGAATACCGGAAAGAATCTTTCTTGAAACGGGAAATCTCTTTTGTGAGGTGATTTGCACAAAAGTGATCGCACCATACTTACGTTTCGAGCTATCTCCACTGCTGTCATACCTACATGAGACCCAGTGATAACATGCTTTGAAAAACTTTATTTGCATAAATAGCCGAGGCGATTCTTCCAGCTCGCTCGACCAGAGGAGTAACCGCATCTGTAATTTTTTGTTGTTGTCTTTCTTAAGGTAGGGAAACTGAGATCAATCTTATCAGGAACATAGAACACAAACTATCCAACGACCGCAAAGAATAGCTCTACTAGGAAAACGAAAGCAGGGTTCCAGTACCGCTGCGGCATAAATTTTCAATATTAGCGCTGTCTACCTGAATTCACTTTCGTGCTACTACCGAGAAGTTTAAAGAATTCGATTAATAAAAGGATGTCGTAAAGCCCCTTTTAATCAGTCTCAAACAACGAATATCGTACGGAAAGTGATTGTCAACTAATAAAATACTCGCATGTTTTATTCCTTTTCTAGTGCAAGTGAAATTCACCAAAACAAAAGTAGGGCCTAAGTTATACATTTGTGTGAAATCCAAGAATTTGTATTGCGGTAGTCTGTAAGTCAAGAAAGTATTTTTCACTTTTTTCCGATGGAGTTGGTAAACTTCCATTAACTGTTATTTCATTTTTATTTATTAGTTCAACCATTTTTTGGTTTGTTGAACTGCTGTCGACACCTCAGATATTCATCCAACTGAATATTACTATTTACGTTGAGTATTCATCTTCAGAACAATAGCAGAATACTGGCGGGAAAACTGATATCAATGACCCCATTAATGTAGGTATAAACCTGTACTTTGTGTCATTTATTAGACCTCTACATTGGGTGTGGGGGTGAGAACAGGAAGTGGACGTGAACGAGAAGTAATAGACTCATGCTTGTTGAACACTTTCAGTATGTAATAACACTGTTGTAAAAGAAATAGCCGGCCGCGGTGGTCGAGGGGACTGAGGCGCGCCAGTCACGGTCTGCACGGCCACTACGGTCGGGGGTTCGAATCCCCCTCTCGGGCATGGATATTTGTGCCGTCCTTAGTGTTGGCTAGTATATAATAGTTTGTAAGTTTAGGGACTGATGACCCCGTAGTTAAGTCCCATAAGCTATACAAACATTTGAACATTTGAAAGAAATTAAATCGTTCGTAGGAAGATCAAATTATAAAATTTAGCTGCATATAATTGGCAACTGATGGGTTCGTGTTATGTGCAGAGGTGTCGATACTGTTCACTAACTGTTGAGCAATTCTTTCACAGACAGAACTTAATCTGTGATATATTCTGAAATAGTGACGATTTGGCGTTATCCATTGACAGCATAAAAACAGTCACTGCAATTTCTATAACCATCTGATATTACGGCCCGATGTTTGTCATATGAATATTGTGGGAGCTTGTAGCTTGTATTCATATGAAAACGGTTGAGGTAAAAAAAATACTAATAAAATAAAACACTGTGCGACTGCTGCATACAATATCAGCACTATGCTCTGCTTTGTTAACCCATAGTTATTTTGGATTTAGGGTTCTTTCTGCACTGAAAGTTCTGCATAGTCATCAAAAGGTTTTCAGTATATCTGCTGCTCGTTTATGTTTGGGCATATAATGGGTCTCTAATCAAGAGGTGATACGTTTCCTTTTTGCAATATTTGTAGACTGGATAACAGTTTGGCTTAAAGATAAATTAATCTATACATTACTGTCCCTAATTCTATGTTTAGATAACACAAGCTCTTCTTATTTTGCACTCCATGTTACGAAGCCTTCCCAGAAATGTTAACATCATGAAAAGAACGCTGCATAAATTTCTTTTCGTTTGTTTGCCAATCTTCGTTCTTTTGTGCCACTGACAGCGATATCAAGAAAGATATTTTATGAGTCTATAATTGTAAAGAAAACTGACGCTTACATCTAATGTTTGAAGTATAATCAATGGAAATGCTCGAATAAATGTGAAACAGCGCTGGTGAATGACTTTATTTGTCACTGCGCTTAAGACAGAATAATTGAGACACTTATTACTATGTTAGCGGTCGGTGCATCTGTATATTTTTATGAGTGACAACGATCGACTCATTAAAGCTAGTTACGGAATTGCGAACAGGGCTCATTGACATATACTGTAGGTGTTCGGACCCCAAAGGGCGCGCGACACGCGAGCTAGGTCTCTGTCGAGCTCGCTTGGCAATCACCTCGGCTCTTATTCTTCCTGTTGATAGTATGACTGAAGCTTGGCAACATCGCATTGTAAGTCTGTCAACGCTGGTACCGAGGTCTTAGTTCCTGGTTAGCACAGAACTATGCTCATAAATTCACTTGATGTTTCCTGTAATTTCCATTGAATAATCTGACTGGTTTCTCAGTCGAGAGAAGACAGAAGGCTATTTGTTCATGCTTTTAGGTCCAGAAAATTGTTTAGACGGCGAAATTCCAACTAATCTCGTCTCTTACGTTGCGAGTTATATGTTCTTCTGGCGTATATGGCAGTAGGAAAGCGCTGCCGTGCAAGCTCCTCGATAGCTCTGCGGTAAAGTAGTCGCCTGCTATGGAGAAGTGGCTTTGGTCAATGGTTCGGGACTCGTTGAAGTAGATTTTTTTAGCTTTTTTTCGTGATAGGAGTTGCACGAATCAACATCGTAAAAAACAAGAAACCTTTGTGGTTACGTGCTATATTCTCTCTGATAATGGGAAAGTCTGACAACGTTCTGGTAGTTTACCAAATCTGTGCCTTTAGAATAGAACTGATTGCAAGCTAATTATGACGCCAATAGATGTTCGACGTGTATTTTCGTCTGGAAATAATTTTTGTTGAAGGTTATTCGAGTAGAGGCAGGGAAGATAAACATTTGAGGACATGTGATCGAAAGAGTAGGTGCGGAATGGGTGACTTCCAAAGCACACTAATCGATGTTTTGTTTGTGAAATCAACTGGAAGTATTATAGTGTAGTACTAACACGTAATTTTTTATGTCGTTTGTCCTTACATTGCGACTAAATGGTGTCTCAGTTGTTTACAAAAAAATGGGCGCACCCTGGCGTTGTGGTTGCACTTTGCTGAGTATAAAAATCTTTTAGTACTCGGTCATTAATTTCTTCTTAAGCTATCAGCATGAGAGCATCATAACTTGTCACTAGTCACAATCGTGAGTAGGCATCCTGATTGAGCGGCCTGATGACGTTCAAGAAAAATGTGGTAATAGTCACCCCTATGACCCTTTATACCGATTCTACTTTACGACATTTAGATTATATTCACGTATCAGTCAGAAAAATTCAATATGTGACTGTAATATAAGTACCAGAACTTGAGGTAAGGATATAACAGCCGGTAAATAGACTCACAGCGGCGCGCCGCTGTCACCGAGTCCGCAGGCGGCAGCCGCGATTAGAGATGGGCAAAACCGATCTTTTCAGAGATCGGATCAGAAATAGTCATTCACTGGGATGAACTAGTTCTTTTTCATGGTTCACCGACTCACCAACGTAAAACGATGTCACATTGCTTTTTTGTCACTATACTTTTATCTGATTTGGCCATATTATGAAAGAAAATAGAAGAGTAATAATTTTCTTGTAAGTCAGTAGTTTCGAGAATTAAAATTTGTTAGTTACATCTACATTAAAAATTAAACATGGTATAACAGAATTTAAATATTTTTGCAGGTGAAATAATTAGAAAAAGAAAAAAAATATTTTTATACTTTCATTAAAAAATACAATATTTTGCAGAATAAAAATACTAGTTCCATATTTCTACAGTGAGTAGTTTAAGAGAGTTGAATGAAACGTGATATATCGCGAGAGTTCCGCGCAAAACGTGGCAACTGCCGCAGCGGAATAGTCGTGCGCAATAAGGCCGTGTCCTACGTGAGCGACAAAAGCGAGCGACAGCGCGCGATATTCAGCGACGCGACACGGCAGCTACAAGCAGCGACATTCGGCGACACGGCCGACAGATTCTCGCTACAAGATGGCCGCTAGAACCCATCACTTGTTATCTAAAAACTAAAGTCCGGCACCCTTAAACAGTAAAATAATTATAGCTCCAGAGTAAGCAATAAAGTTTTATTTACTTTCAAAAATAAGGCGTCAAAAGAGTAATGTCCATTAAATTTACAAAGCGAGGAATGTTCGTGGACTATTTCATTCGTAACTTCAAGTACGAAAAAAAAGACTGTGAAAATCTCCAGCCAAATTCTTCGAAAATACGACGACAAGTACAGATACTTTCGACTATGTCGGCAATGAGTTTTCTTTTGTGAGTACAAACCATCAACAATTGATTAAGTTCGAAGAGAGTCTTAGCTAAAGAAATAATTAGGTAAATAACTGCCGTTATATTCTTACAGTCGGCGTAGTACAGGAGTAGCGTTCTTGGCTCCTATATTCTAAGTTTTGCAGTTGCTGGTAAGATTTCCGTTCCACCTTATATTTTTAGTTCCTGTAACTACAACCCTTTCACCTGTTATTTGTGCAAAGTTTTATATATTCTCTATACAGACCAATGCGAATTATTTTTTTAAGTGCTTCCCAATATAGTTTATCTTTAATTGCAAACACACACTTCCTACTGTACCAAACACATTAAATTCGTAATGAAACATTATAGCAAGATATTTTACTCAGAAACGTAATTATAGACATCTCGTTTGACATCCTAGTATTCTCTGTCTCTTCGAAAATAAGTTTGTTGTTACTGTCATAGATTTGACGCCAGCAGCAAAAATTTCAAATGAACACATTCCCGAAACTGAATGGTTTCAGATATATAAAACATTAATGCACATTGTTGTTTTCTTTGTTATTCGAATATGTAGTCATTGTTTTCAACGTGCCAAAATAATATAGATGCATAAAAGACGCATAATTTGTTACAGGAGACTCGTCTATCAAGTCAGGAAACTGTGTGATATGGGCTTACGAAATTTAAGCAACAGAATGCACATTGCACAAGACTTTGTCACTCTTGCTCCCTTCATGCAAACTAAAAGTCTTCGAGAAAATGGAGTACGATCTTTTTCGCGGAAAATTTATATAGTTTAATTTTGTACTGTAACGCGTTTTTGCTACAGACAGCAGATTTCCTGTTATTAAGAAAAAGCATAAAATTAAATAAATACGTTTTATTTCGAATTTTATTCGGAATACGACATTTGCCTATATTTTTCTGTTGCTTCAGATGATCGTTTCTGTAAGCGAGCTGCAAGATTTATCAGAATACAGAAGTTGAGAGAACAGAGAAGTGCGCCGAGTCGCTTTGTTCGGCACCATGCGGTTCGCCAGAGGAGTGGGGGGAATAAAGAGCAGCGCGCCAAACGGGCAGCTCCGCAAGCGAGCGGAGTCGGGAGAGTAGTGGGGAGAGGTGAACCGGTGAACCAGCTAACTCACCGACTCAGTTGGCGGTCGGATCGCCTCGATCGCCGGAGTCGTGCGGAGCAGCGAGTCAGCGGTAGTCGGGAGCCGCGCGCTCACTGAACCATGCAGCTTGCGCGACTCACCGATTCTCGACTCGCAGCGCGAAGGCGCTGCACGTGTTTAGGCGCTCATTTTTTGCGTTTTGTACTTGCACATGGCCTATAGCACATTTATTTTGTAGCTTAGGAAACTTCTGAAGCATGTGGCAAGGGGTTTAGGAAACTTCTGAAGAATGTGGCAAGGGGTGCTTATGCAGCTCATTGCTGCCACCAGAGGGACTTTTCGGATCAGATGAACTACCACTCTTTTTTTCGGATTCATCCATCACTCACTCCTTAGAAGGATCTGGCTCTTTGAATCAGTTCAGGAGCAGATTGCCCATCTCTAGCCGCGATGCGAGCGCTGGCGCGTCGCCGTAGCCTGTGCCCACTACTCCCGAGATGCAGTAGCGAGCCCTTTTGTGTAATTATTTTTTGGTTTTTTCACTGTTACATTTGAGGTTCTTCCATACTGATAACGAAGACAGCCGATTTGCAGTTAAAAAAAAAAAAAAAAAAAAAAAAAGAGGCTGAAGGTGGTTGGATTCGATCTGGCGATCGCTTGCATATAAGCTTGTAAACGCGACTCTTACCACGAGACCATGCGCTCATATGCGATACAGCTGTCTCACGAAGGACATAACACTTCCTCCTGTCAGTACTGCATTCTACAGTGTTGCCAGATGGTGCACATCACCGGACTTAGCATTCTGAGGGACGATCGATTTTATTGTCCACACTTAGCCTCTGCCTCTGCCGGCAGGCGATCAATTTTTTTGTCTAAGACTGTACGTAGTGCCATGGGTATACTATTGTTCTAAAGAAAGCCGTTTAACCATAGATTTGTCCATATTGTCCTGGGCTTTTGCTTAGGTGAGAATGTACTCTACTACTGGGCATTCAAAATCCCGCCAGCAGTTTGGCTGGAAAATGGCCACCGTATCGGCCAGTTGGCCACTCTCTCCCTATATAGGCACTATAGCGAAAATAGGATATACATTCGGAAGTGGGGGAGGGGGTGGGGCAAGACTAATGTAAACATAAGAATTAGGAAAACCTCCAAATACTTTTTTTTAGGAGTCAGGTAAATGACTTTATACATCTTCTAAAAACGGCAGCCGGCCGCGGTGGCCGAGGGGACTGAGGCGCTTCAGTCACGGTCTGCAAGGCCACTGCGGTCGGGGGTTCGAATCCCCCCTCGGGCATGGATATTTGTGCCGTCCTAGTTCGCAAGTAGTTCATAAGTAGTTTGTAAGTTTAGGGACTGATGACCCCGTAGTTAAGTCCCATAAGCTTTACAAACATTTGAACATTTAAAAACGGCATAACCAATCACAGATCAGAACATCCAAAAACTTTTTTTTCCCTGCCTTCACGCATCATTCATTAAAATAATTCAGATATCGTATTTATTGTTTTTCTTTATATTCATTATTTCGGTGAGAGGTGGGGGGGGGGGCGCAGGCTCCCTGGGCCCTCCACTTATGTACACCACTGGCTTAGGTAAAAAACTGATTGACTTGTAACGTTTTAAGCATAGAGGGAGAGTTTTGGTACCAATGCTAATACGCGGATAATGTTTTCGCGGTGTCGGCCACCCAACTACGAATATCACATCAAAAAATTTTTGATCCTTTACAGTGTGGGGAAAAAAAAGGAAAAAATGCTAATAGGTTTACCACATTTTCGAATGCAAAAACGGACACTTTCGATATTTTAGGCTGAGTAATGAGAACCCTTTTCAATATATTAATTTTATTGCAGAAGAAACAAACAAGAATAATCTTTCACAATTCAATTGTTCGTATAGTCTATGGGACTTAACTACGGGGTCATCAGTCCCTAAACTTACAAACTACTTATGAACTACTGACAAACTAGGACGGCACAAATATCAATGGCCGAGGGGGGATTCGAACCCCCGACCGTAGTGGCCGTGCAGACCGTGAGTGGAGCGCCTTAGTCCCCTCGGCCACCGCGGCCGGCAATCTTTCACAAATCAGACATACCTATATTACACCAGGACCCATGCCGTCTACCTATTAAGCGTTGCACGGAATTCTTTTTAAAAATTCCTTCTGTTGACACAATTCACATCACTAAAAATAAAACCGAGCGAGGTGGCGCAGTTGGTAACACACTAGACTCGCATTCGGAAGGACGGTGGTTCAAATCCACCTCAGACCATCCAGATTTAGGTATTCCGAAATTTCCCCAAATCAATCAGGCAAATGCCGAGATGGTTCCTTTCAAAGGGCACGGCCGATTTCCTTCCCCAAATATCCAGCGTAGGCTCCGTCTCTAATGACTTCGCTGTCGACGGGACGTTAAACCCTAAGCTTCCTTCCTAAAAATAAATTTTACTTTTGCAATCCCTTTTACAGAGTCACAATTCCCAGTCTGTTTTTCCCTTTGATCATTGTACCTGTGTTAAAGAGAACAGCATCTCAACAGAAACGTTATCGCCTGGCAATGCCAACAACTGTGCAGTTTCAACCACATCGCTAAACTGTCCACATTATTTTCTTTTCGATTGTTACAGATTTTCCATCGTATGTGGCTATAATTTTTTCACGTTTGAAAATTGGCCAAAACATCATTATCAATTGCAATATTTTATCCAAGAGAAATTTTACACATTGTTCTACGCAACTCCAGAATCTTGAAAATCAAGGTTCTTAAAAACGAGAAAATTCATTAAATGGCTCCATCCACATATATTCACACCTAAACATCGATTGTAATCAATGTAAATCGATATTTTCTGTTTTACATGTCAGACTGTTGTATTCGAAGCATAGCAGGTCGATAAAAGTAAATAACAAATTATATAATTCAATAGCCGAAGTAAAAAGTAGCATATGTACATTATTGATGATACGAGTTGAAAACAAAAATAAAAATACCATTTCCTAAGTCTAAGAAATGTGAACATTAGCAGAAATCGTGAAAATATAAGCCGACGCCAGATTTAACGTTCAAAATGAGGACATGTCTGGTAGCCCTAGCTGTACTGTAATCCAGATATTTTTACTCAACTACCCATAGCCACGAAATGCGTGATGTCTTATACCAGAGAAATTATGGAACTGCAAAAGTATTTTCTGATTCAATTATGTTATTATTATTGCTTTATATCTCGTTTCTTTTCATTTTAGACGCGATTCTTGATGCAGTTATTTTGTCTGGAAGTCTCATGATATAATTGTAATGCGTTTCATTGTACAAACCAGCGGTAATAGCAAAAATTCCCAGAAATAATTCCACAAGAGATCCCTGGCTGCATCTAGATAGAACAGTTTACGTTCAGAGTTCCCTCGCCCTACAACAGACGCTCTCCGAAAAGGTGACAGCGGCATGGCGATATGAGCGTATTTATCAACTGTTGTTTCCTCACTCGAAGTTCTTTTACTTATATTCCAGTTTCGTATTGAATGTTGCTTATCGATACTTCAAAGTTGTTGAAGATCTATTCAGTGTGTAGTACTATCAAGATGGAAAGAACTTGAAGTAGCAGCAGTCCACCAAGTTGAGCATGGCGCTGAGATTCTATGCTGCGACTGCACAGTGTGTTACATTTTTGCCCCTGACGCGTTTCTAAGAATACACCACCATCGGCTTGTGATGCGACGATAGAGATGAAAATATGATTGAAGAATTTGCAAAGACTATCGATAGACTGATTGTGGATAACGCCACTCTGGCATTACGTGGGATTACAGCCTAGACCAAATTTCTGTCTGCGAAAGAATCGATTAACAGTGCATCAATAGCGTCAACGCCCCCACACCCCAAAAACAATAATCTCAATTATTTGCCAGTTATTATTCATAGCAAAAATCCATATTATGGCATTATCCTGTAAACAACTTACTTTCTTTTGCAATGAGAAGGCGATGAACAAGTGTTATCGATCACACCATCATTCACGCTCATTCCTACCCCAACACTCGCTGTAGATATATCAGAATTACGAAACTATGAGGTTTTTTTTTTTTTTTTTTTTTTTTTCGTTTGCTTGAGAATTCTATGTTAGACACATTTGTATTACAGTGGCTCAACCTTAGGCCAAAATTATAACTGGCGACCTCTGTCTTCCATTTACATCATAGGAAGGAAGAAGGATAAGGGTTTAACGTCCTCTCGACAACTTGCGCATCGGAGACGTCATCGGCATCAGGAGGTCTGCCAGAGAAACGTCTATTTAGATACACTAGCTAAACCTAATCACGCTTCACTGTGGCTTAGTCTCACATTAAAAGAATGCCAAGGTAAATAAACGAGTTCTTGCCAACAAATCATATTGGTATGTACCCAGCTTTGCATTCCTGAGGTTTTGTAAAATGATGAGGGAGACAAAATGTTCCAAAATTACTAAAAATTTCCGGGCTATTATGCCGTGGTCTTATGGATTTATTATGGAAACCCAACGTTCCGACCCCGACTGCGGAGGACATTTTCAAGGGGCATCGTGGCACTTTTGAATGTCCGATGCACACCCTGGCTTGCTACTGAGAACTGACTGTAGTGACTGAAGCCAAACTCCGTTTACGAGGGATCGCGCGCAGAGGTGTGACGTCAGATGTTTTTGATATGCGCGCGCAATTCGTCGTTGCCGATTGCCGTCGTCTGTTAATATCGTCCCATGGAGGAAGACGTTACATTTCTTCTTCAAAACCGGAATCCAGATTTCATTTAGTTTCACGCCCTCGTCCATCCTATTGAAATATTTGGGGTGTTTTACAATTTCTATAGCCTCTCTGAACAGTCTTTCGTGGTATTCATTTCTGGCTGCTAAAACCTGATTGTTATCAAATTGAATAAGGTGGTCCCCTGGTTGAAAAACATGTTCAGCAACAGCTGATCTGTCAATATCTCCCCTTCTCCCCTTCTTTTTGTGGTACCCACGTATACCTCTCCACAGCTACACGGAATCCTAAAAATTCCTGCTTTTTCCAGCGGTTTGCGAGCATCCTTCGCCGATTTCAGGTGATCCTGTATCTTCCAAAGAGGTTTGTAAATAATAGCAACATTCCGTTTCATCAAAATTTTACCGATGCAGTCGGTGACGTCCTTGATATAAGGCAGGAAGTTGTTCAAATGTTTGTATAGTCTATGGGACTTAACTACGGGGTCATCAGTCCCTAAACTTACAAACTACTTATGAACTAGCTACAACTAAGGACGGCACAAATATCCATGCCCGAGGGGGGATTCGAACCCCCGACCGTAGTGGTCGTGCAGACCGTGACTGAAGCGCCTCAGTCCCCTCGGCCACCGCGGCCGGCTAAGGCAGGAAGACTTTGGATTTCACAGAAAACTTTTCATCGTTTTCAATTGTACGTTTCGGTCACAACGCTCTCCTTATCTCTGTGGATAAGGAAGATACAGGATCACCTGTTGTGGTAAGGCACGTTTCGACTTATGTAAATTACATTGACCTCCTTGTACAATCAGTGACAGATCTACATGGGGGGAGGGGCAAGTTGGGCAAGCTGCCCCAGGAACTAAATCAACTTCACTGTAAACTATTCGTTACATTAATAGAAAGTAATTATAAATACTTTTATTTGCGTTCCTGGTCGTTTGCAACTATTAAAGACATAATGTCTCTCGGCTGACCCTGCACCAGTTCTATTTACATTACGAAAGTATTACCCAAGTTATCCCCGAATGCGCTGACCACGGACCATTCAGTAAGATTATGCAGTAGTATTGCGTTTGCGACACCCGCGCCGCAGTGGCAGAAACACGAACTGACACTTTCTTTGTTGTAATCGACTTAATCGTGTCAGTGTTTTCTTTGTTCTACTTTCGACGAAAGCATTTGAAGTATTTTAGACTAAAAGAGCTCTGACTGATGTAACTCTGATTATAAGTATCACAATTAGCCTATTACTTACGTATGAACTGTGGGAAGATGAAAAAAAAAAACTATCTGGAGCGGCTTTCAGGAGGAACGCCCGAGAAAAAGAAGAGGAAGCTCAGAAATCTTAGTTAATGTCAACTTGGTTGACAGTAAATGTGGAAGGTGAGTTATTAGATATATAATTTTTAGTTAAACCAGAATCATATTTCCAGAATGAAACTTTCACTCTGCAGCGGAGTGTGCGCTGATATGAAACTTCCTGGCGGATTAAAATTGTGTGCTGGAACCGGGACTCGAACCTGGGACCTTTACCTTTCGCGGGCAAGCGCACTACCGACTGTGCTATCCCGACACGACTCACGATACCGCCTCACAACTTTACTTCCGCCAGTACCTCGCCTCCTACTTTCCAAACTTCACAGAAGCTCTTCCGGAAGTAAAGTTGTGAGACGGCATCGTGAGTCGTGTCGGGATAGCACAGTCGGTAGCGCGCTTGCCCGCGAAAGGCAAAAGTCCCACGTTCGAGTCCCGGTTCTGGCACACAATTTTAATCTGCCAGGAAGTTTCAGAATCATGTTTCTCACTCGTCTGTTGCTTCAATTCCAAGTGCTTTTATCGTCGTGAAGTGACCACTCATTTCACAAATATATCTATGCGCAAAAAAAGGTTAAATGAGTGAATAAAAACAGTTATCTTGCCGCAGCCCTATCGTTCCGTCCGTACAAAGTAAAGCCCTCAAACTCAGCAATGCCAGCGCATTTTCCGTGACGCGTGTCACGCAAAGGTGGTGTTACTTTATGGAGAAAAAAGTCAATTATCGAGGACTTTTCTGACGAACTTTCATTTTAAAGAGCTACTAAGCGATATTTACTATAAGACTTAAATGTTTGGGTTATGTTTACGTGAAAAATGTAAAACATATGGAATGTGATAGTACACTGATAAAAAAAATACATTTCTTTCATAGTTCTAAAATATAATGTACCTGGCTACAATATTTTCAGGTGGTGGGCCTAAAGTACCCTCTTCCCCTTATGTATTGTGAAGGTTAGTTATGCATATCATGCCGCATGGCCTGTAGGAAGTCGAATGGAAGTTGAGCTTGGGTTGTATTTTTATTTCAGATCATAGCGGAGCTACACAGGAAGTTAGTGAACACATTTTCGAACACGTATCTAAAGACAAGCCACAAGTACTTCCACACGATTCAAAGGAGTAGGAATCGGAACGAATATATTCTCAGGAACGCGATTTAGGGTCTACTTCTACAAAAGAGGAAATGCCGGGATCTTCAAATACGGCTACAGCCATTACTTTTATTCATGATTCCTGCAAGACAACCAAATTCCCTGTAATCCACGGACCTGGTCAGATTGCTTTTCGGCTGCAGCAAGATGCCTTGTTAAAAACTGTTAAGCAAAGAAAAAACTGAACCAGACTTAAGTGATTCTTCTAGAGAGGGAAGAAAATTGTCAAAAGACAGATTCCTAAAGGACAAAAGGTGTGCCCTACTTGGTTAGCTTATAGTAAATAAAAAATGCTTTGTTTTACATACCATCCAAACTATTTCATGAGACCATATCCGAAACAAGACTTTCTCGTTTATTCCACTCAGTGGAAAAAAATAAATGGAAAGATTCCGGAGCACGAAAACTCATTAAGCCACAAAAACGGTTTTTATCTTGTAAAACATTAAAGGTATTTCTAAATAAAGGTGGTATTGAAAAGAGTTACAACATATTTCGGAGGAGGAGAAGCATTGGAAATCGGTTTTGTCACTGTTGATGTGATTCTACATTTGGTAAAACAGGGCAGTCCCTTTAGAGGTTCAGATGAAAGTCTTGATTTTGGTGATACAAGATGTGGGAAATTTTTAAACACCCTCGACCTGTTGTCTCGC
Organism: Locusta migratoria; assembly: GCA_026315105.1. Taxonomy (NCBI): domain Eukaryota; kingdom Metazoa; phylum Arthropoda; class Insecta; order Orthoptera; family Acrididae; genus Locusta; species Locusta migratoria. Next base: position 606,752,841 of record CM048755.1, read on the forward strand.
TACCACCCCACATAAGGCGCCTCAAGTAAGGTCAACTTAGAGAGCCTATCTCTAGGCTACTTCTAACATGGCATCCAAGATGAATTTTTAGAAATATTTGGATCTAAAATAAGGGAAGAAATAATGATTGACATTAAAGAAGCAAAATACGTTTCTATCATGTTTGATTGCATTCCTGATATAAGCCCTTGTGAGCAGATGTCGCAAATTATAAGATACGTAAAATTCAATGAAAATGGTGCAGAGATATATGCAAGTTTTATTGACTTTTTAACGATTAGTGACCAGACAGGGCAGGGCACTTTCTGAAATAATTATGTAGAAAATTGATTACATTTTGAAAATGGGTTAGATTTTAAAAAATTGTCGAGGCCAATCCTACGACAATGATGTTATTATGGCTGGAAGTACAAAGGTGTTCAGTCTCGTTTACAACAAGAAAAAGTTAGCATTCTTCGTGCCGTCTGCTGCACACTCAATAAATTAGGTTGGAGTGAATGCTGCAAGAGCTTTGCACGACTAAGAAGCTTATTTTGGAATAGTAAACTGCCTATATATTTATTCTTTGCATCATCCACTAAAAGATGGGACATTATGTTGAAGTATGAGTTATCCTTAGAGAGAGCTCGGTGCGAAATAGCGAGAACCAATAGGATTGCAGAACACCGTACTGGTATATCTTCGACTCGATGCAGCAGACGTCGTTGTTCATTCTGACATAGTATGTTAACTGTTTTATGTTTTAAGGTTGCACAGTGCAATTTCAAAGTGACAGTGCACTGACAACGTATCACAAGGAGATGTGCCTTATTATTACACTAGCTGAAAACCCGGCGTTGCCCGGGTATTTATTTATTTATTTATTCCTGCCATTTTTCAGGTATATATTAATTTGTTTAAGGGCTGTATGTCTGTAAAATCTGTTGGGAATACAATTAGTAGTAAAGAAGTAATATGTTAAAGCTTGGTGCGTGATGGGGCGGTTTTAGATGACCGTTACTATTTACGTGCTCATATCTCATCAACTACGTGTCGTCCTGTGATACAATGTGTATACTGTCTGTAAAATTTACCGCGGCTACAAATTTTAGTGTAGAAATTATAAATTGTAACGTGATAGTTTTAGTCCATGAACAGCGGAACGTTACTATTTATGTGCTCATATCTCATGAACTACGTGTCGTACTGTGATACAATTTAGAACTTACATTCAACTGTATGTGTACATACTGTCTGTAAAATTTGCTGCGGCTACAATTTGTGTTGTACAAATTATAAATTGTAACGTCATACCGAATGCCGTAGTTTTACCCAACAAACAGCAGAAAGGTAGTAAGCGAGAAACTTTTTTCCTTTCATCATTTTACTATGGTTGCCAGCGAGAAAAAGTTTAATAAAGGTTTGAAATTATCTTTAAAGTTTGTTGCAAGTCGTCAAGTACTGTCATTCTCACACAGTGTATTTCGAAAGTCTCGCCGCATTATATGGCATTTTTTGCGATTTCTATTGGTTATGACGTAATATCTTTTGAACCATGTGCCGTATGTGATTCTTAACCATGCAGCAATTGTTACCTCACGGTAAGGAATATGTGTACCAAATTTGGTTGAAATCGGTCCAATGGTTTAGGAGAAAATGAGCAGCATTGTCGCAAAATGCAGCAGTTTTACGCGCATCTAATTGTTTATCACGTCATATGTCGTGAACTATATATCGTATGTGATTCTTACACTTACGGCGACCGTTCTCATGGATTGAAGCTTACGTGTACAAAATTTCATAAAGATTGGAACAAAACTGTAGATTTGTATGCAACACGTACAAACATACGGACACACTGCTTTATATATTAGAAGAAGAAGAAATCACACTGTAATGCAGCAACAAGATGTTCTAATAAATTCAATTATAAAATTAGAAAATACTCATTAACAGTGTGGTGTAATGGCTAGCGTCGTAGATTCCTATTATAAAGGATCAAGTTCGCGTCCCCTCCCTTCCTTCTAATTTTAAATCTTTTATTTAAACACATTCTAGGAATTGCTTATTAATGTAAGGCAAGTATGGTTTGCAATGTTCTACATTATTTATATTTCCGCGTGATTAGGAAATGAAGGACGCAAATATTTCGCCGTTTATTTCCCAATATATGATAATTTCACAGTGTCCACTTTGGCAGGAACCCAATAGGACAGCTTCACGAGCAGTAAAACCATTAATATTCGCCGCGGCGGAGCGGCCGAGCGCATTGAGGCGCTATGCTGTGATGCGCGAGGTCGTTTCCCGTCGGGGGTTCGAATCCCCCCCTCGGGCATGGATGTTTGTGCTGTCTCTAGTATAAGGTAGTTCATAAGTAGTTTGTAAGTTTGGGGACTGATGACCACGCAGTTAAGTCTCATAAGCTTCACAAACGTTTGAACATGGAACATTAATATTCTTCCTTACCACATAGATTTGGCTATCTGCTTTCGAAATGGTATCAGAGTGCACCCTAGATACTATTGTAGAGATTTATCAAAACAGCTGGGGCTGGCGATCTTCACCAAGCCATGCTAGTATATTTTTTTACTTATGTGCTCTCTGAACTATAATCATACTGTTCACAAAACTAAGAGTGCATGTGAACTTGATGATACAAGAAGTAAAAACTAAAAATTATAGCAGGCGACAATGAGGAACATGGTAAATTATTCAACCAGAAAAGTATAGAATAAACTTATAGTTTATGTTACATCAGTCACTGGAGATATGGCTAAATTCAAAAAGCAACTAACGCCTCGTCTTCTAGATATCTATTCTTTATAGGAATTGTTTAATAATCTGCATTACTTCGTGTTTATAATTTGAAGCTTCACTATAAGAACTGACTATGCCACTCTCATGAATATATCACTTGTTGGCTGTATACCTTTTCTGAGAATTAGAACGTAAGATTTATGGTAAAAGTTTGTGTATGGTAGAGACGTAGTGTGCTGATGTTGGCAGCCAACATTACATGTTCTCTGGAAAACCCCAATCACATCGAATGAGCAGAATAATATTTTGTGTTGGACGTGAGATAAGTAATTAATGCTGTACCTGCTATATGGCTGACAGGTTCTTGTATGTAACCTTGTCTGGTCAGTAAATTAATTATCGTCGTAAAGCGAAATTTCGTTGCCAACATTAGCACACTAAGCCCTTGCAGCCCATAAGTAAAGTGTAATCCTTTTCATGCATCTGTTTACAATGTAGACAGTAAGCCTAATGACATTTACATATGATTATTATTGCAATAATATGACACATTCTATATCCTGGCGATACACTCCTGTCAAGGTTTCGTGGACCTCGAAAATAAATAAATAAAATAAATCTGGTCAGACAGGGAATTATGAGGGCAGCTTAAATTGCTGCGAGAGCAGCAATAAAATTCATATTCCCCTGCCTGACCACTCTCGAAAATCGTCACGTATCTCGAAAGAGACAAATATTTGAGATAAGGAAGAACATGGATTTACTTCTATACGTTTCACTCGAAGATATTTATGCTTGTTTTCCTTCTTGAGGATATATTCATGAATGGCAACATACTACGAATTAAGCAGCAGAATATTTGGGACAAGTAAAGGTTTTTATTTCGTCCTTCGTTATGTAATCAGACGGAAATGTAAATAACATCGAATGTTGCAGAATATACTCGCATTAAATTCATAAGACAGTGGCAGAATGCGTTCAAACTGCCGCATCGACGCAAGTTTACATCAGTATGCAATTCTAATGGCTCTCGCTAGCCGCGGTGGAGTAGCCGAGCGGTCTAAAGCACCTCGCTGTGTAGCGCGAGGTTGCTCGCCGTGGAGGTTCGAGTCCTCCCTGGGGCATGGGTGTGTGTGTTTGTCTGTAGGTTAGTTTACCTAGGTTTAAGCCGGGCGCCGTGGCTCAGCGCGCCCGATCAGAGGGCTGAATGCCTTTCTGTAATAAAAAAAAGCTGAGCCAAGAACTCATCGAACGACAACAAACAAAAAGGATCAACGACCGCAATGAGCCGCGGTGGAGTAGCCGAGCGGTCTAAAGCGTCTCGCTGCGCAGCGCGCGGTTGCTCGCCGCGGAGGTTCGAGTCCTCCCTGGGGCATGGGTGTGCGTGTTGTCCTTAGGTTAGTTTACCTAGGTTTAAGTAGTTTGTAAGCTACGGACTGATGACCACGCAGTTTGGACCGATAGATTTACAGACATTTGAGCATTTTTTGCTCTCGCTATCTTGCGATGCTATTGGTTATTCTGACTTCGCACCGAGCTCTCCCTAAAGTAAAGTGAAGCATGTGCCTGTATCTCTAAAGCTACATGATTCTACTAGATGGTCAACATTGAGGAAAGCTGTAGCAGTTGTGCACAAACATCTCGAAGAAGTCATCAAGGCTTTAAAGAACTAATATCTAGTACGACAACTACTCCTGAGACCAAAACAGATGCTACCGTATGTGATTCTTACACTTAGGCGACCGTCCTCATGGATTGAAGCTTATGCGTACAAAATTTCAAGATTTGAACAAAACTGTAGATTTGTATGCAACACGTACAAACATACGGACACTCTGATTTATATATTAGATACTTTGAAGGAATATTAATTTTCATGATTCACTTATACTTAAAGTGCACACTGAACGAAGGATGTTTAGTATTTTTTGCACAATGTTCTGTCTTATTTTATCTTAGGATTTTGGTGTTGTGGACACCCTTAGTGGCACTATGCGACACCCCTGGGTGTCGCGACATCGAGCTCGGAAGGCTCTGCAGTGGACATTATAACGTACCACATTGATAGCCACGGCAGAAAACAGTTCTGGTTTTATGCTAGACTAGTTCATGCACGTTTGACCACTTGAACACCCTAGCACAAAGTAAATTCGTGATATGTAATTACTACGGCTGGTTTGGCTAAATGGCCGTTTATTTTAACGTTCAAATCACGAAAAAGGAACACAGCGACCGTTTATACTCTAAAAGTGGCAGCAACATCTGAATAAGTATCGTAATCACTTTTAAAGCTGGGAGAAACAGATTCTCAAAACATCATTAAAAAGAAAAATCAGGCATTTGGCATCAGCTTTCAAGAAACCCCTTGTCTTTCTTACAACTATGGGAAGAAAAAGCTGTATTAAAAAAATTAATAATTCCATTTACTTTCGTGCAAATGAATAAATATTTCATTCGATCTTCTGAATATTGCGGAAGAAAACTCTGGCGTCCGGTCACTCACGATAATAGACGAAGAATGGCAACAGCCCCGTCGGTTCAGACCATTAACAATGGTACATTAGCGTGGAAAAAAGAATAATAAAAAAAGAAATCTCTGGCAAGTTTTGTCACCCCCTTGGAGTTGCTACCCGGTGCGGACCGCACCCCCAATAGCTACGCTATTGCTTCCCGATCGCCCAAAGACGAAGTGAAATATTGCCCAAACTGTTTCAAAGAACATTCTCGACAATCTTGTCCATCCCGCCAAGCTGTTTGATATTTTTGCAATAAAAAGGAACATGTTCAAGCAGTGTGTTTAAAGCGTAGCGCTTCTGGTACCACGAACAGCCCGAACAAGACAAAACGCCGTACAGGATTTCGCCATACGAAGCCATCCCCTGAGCCTATGGACATACATAGTCTTTTGGCGACTGGATTTGACTCATCTAGTTCTAGTTTACAAGTGACGTCACAGACTTCGAAAGTGTTCCACAGAGACTACAACAAACTGTTTGTAGACTTACAAACTTATGCATCAGTGTCCTCAATTAACACATATGAACTCCTGGGTTCACCTCCCTTACGAGAGGCAGGAACAAAGTGTTAGCATACAATGGACAGGGCATACCGCGAGTAGATATTTGTAGTTTGCCTGCAACGTTCCGTTCACAGTAGAACATGGTTTCATTTCATGTCCTTTGTTCTTACGATGCAGTGAACATTTTTGCCATGGACGCCTTTTTATTTGGTTTAACAGTACAGTACAATGTACTTTCCCTTAAGTCACAGGTGCTGTTGGACAGTGTATCTAAATTATGTGCTGATTATTTAGACTTGTTTTCGCCTGGTCTGGGTTGCGCAAAAGACTTTGCGCCGCATGTTGAACTTAGACAATGCAAAACCCAAGTTCTTTCGCACCCAGTGCCGCATGCGCTCCGCGAAAAAGTTGTTGTTGTTATGGTCTTCAGTCCGGTGACTGGTTTGATACAGCCCTCCACCCTACTCTATCCTGAGCAAGCCTTTTCATCTCCTCATAAGAACGGCAACCCACATCCACTTGAATCTGCTTACTGTACGCGTCTCTTGGTCTCCCTCTGCGATTTTTACCCCACACACTTCCCTCCAATGCTAAATTTACGATTCCTCGATGTCTAAGAATGTGTCCTACCAAGCGATCCCTTCTTTTGGTCAGGGTAAGCCAAAAATTCCTTTTCTCACCAATTCTGTTCAGTACCTCTTCATTAGTTATGCGATCTACCCACGCAATCTTCAGCATTCTTCTGTAGCACCACATTTCAAAAGCCCTATTCTCTTCCTGTCCGCACAGCTTATCGTCCATGTTTCACTCCCATACAAGGCAACACTCCACACAAATGCCTTCAGAAAAGACTTCCTCACACTTAAATTAATATTCGATGTTAGCAAATTTCTCTTTTTCAAAAATGCTTTTCTTCCCATTGCCATTCTGCATTTTATATCCTCTGTACTGCGACCATCGCATGTTATTTTAATACCCAAGTAACAAAACTCATCTACCACCTTCATTGTTTCGTTACCTAATCTAATTCCTTCAGCATCGCCTGATTTTCTAAGACCGCATTCCATTATTTTTGTTTTGCTCTTGTTAATGTTCATTTTATACGCTCTCTTCAACACACTGTCCATCCCATTCAACTGCTCTTCCAGGTCCTTTGCTGTCTCTGACAGAATTACAATGTCATCACAAAACGCAATGTTTTTATTTCTTCCCCCTGAACTTTAATCCCTATTCCAAATTTTTCCTTTCTTTCCTTCACCGCCTGCTCGATGTACAAATTGAATAACATCGGAGAAAGGCTATAACCCTGTCTTACTCCCTTCCCAATTGATGCTTCCCTTTCATACCCTTAGAGTCTAATAACTGCGGTCTGGCTTTTGTACAAGTTGTAAATAACTCTCCTTTCCCTGTATTTTACTCCTGCTGACTTCAGAATTTGAAAGAGTGTATTCCAGTCAACATTGTCAAACGCTTTCTCCAAATCTACAAAAGCTAAAAATGTAGGTTTGCCTTTCCTTAATCTATCTTCTAAGATAAGACGTAAAGTGAGTATTGCCTCCCGGGTTCCTACGTTCCTCCTGAATCCAAACTGATCTTTCCCGAGGTCAGATTCTACCAGCTTTTCCATTCTCCTGTAGATAATTCGTGTTAAAATTTTGCAACCATGACTTATCAAACTGATGGTTCTGTAATTTTCACACCTGTCTGCACCTGATTTCTCTGGAATGGGGATTATTACATTTTTCTTAAAGTCTGAGGGTATTTCGCGTGTCTCATACATCCTACACACCAGTTCAAATAGTTTTGTCATGGCTGGCTCTCCCAGAGACTTTAGTAGCTCTGAGGGTATGTCATCTACTCCTGGGGCCTTGTTCCGACCTAGGTCTTTCAGGGCTCTGTCAAATTCATCTCAGTATAGTATCTCCTATTTCATCTTGATCTACTTCCTCTTCCCTTCCTACAACATCGTCTCTAAGTTCATTTCCTTTGTAGAGCTGCTCTATCTACTCTTTCCACCTTTCAGCTTTCCCTTCTTTGCTGAGAACTGGTTTCCCATCCGAGTTCTTGATATTCGTAGAGTTTCTTTTCTTGTCCCCAAATGTCTTTTATTTTCCTGTAGGCGGTATCTACTTTTCCCCTTGTTATACATTCTTCTACAGATTTGCATTTGGCTTCTAGCCACTCCTGCTTAGCCATTTTGCACTTCCTATCAGTCTTATTTTTTAGTCGTCTGTACTCCATTTTGCCTGTTTCATTTACTGCATTTTTATATTTCCTCCTTTCATCAATTACATTTAGTATTTCCTGTGACATCCAAGGATTTTTTGTAGGTCTTGCCTTTCTACCGATTTTGTCCTCTGCTGCCTTCACTATTTCATCTCTCAATGCTACCCATTCCTCTTCTACTGTTTTATTTCCCCCTGTTTCTGTCAATTGTTGCCTAAATCTCCCTCTGAAATTCTCCAGAACTTCACGTTCCTTCAATTTATCTAGGTCCCATCTCCTTATTTTCCTACCTTTCTGCAGTTTTTTCAGTTTCAGCCTACAGTTCATGACTAACAAGTTATGGTCAGAGTCCTTATCTGCCCCTGGGTATGTCTTACAGTTTATAACTTGGTTCCGGAATCTATGTTTTACCATTATAAAATCTATATGATACCTTCCGGTGTCTCCTGGCCTCTTCCACGTATACAACCTTCTTTTGTGATTCTTAAACCACATGTTTGTTACGATTAAATCATGTTCCGTGCAAAATTCTACCAGGCGACTTTCTCTTTCATTCCTTCTGCCCAGTCAATATTCACCTACTATTTTTCCTTCCCTTCCTTTTCCTACTACCGAATTCCAGTCTCCCATCACAATTAAGTTTTCCTCTCCCTTAACTGTCTGAATAATTTCCTTTAGCTCCTCATATATTTCTTCGATTTCCTCATCTTCGGCAGAGCTAGTTGGCATATATACCTGTACTACTGTTGTCGGTGTTGGCTTCGTATCTATCTTGACAATGATAATGCGATCACTGTGCTGCTCATAGTAGTTTACCCGCATTCCTATTTTCTTATTCATTATCAGTCCTACTCCTGTGATATCCCCAACTGATTTTGTACTTATAATCCTGTACTCACCTGACCAGAAATCCTGTTCATCCTGCCACCGAACTTCACTAATCCCCACTATATCTAACTTCAACCTATCCATTTCCCTTTTTAAATTTTCTAATTTTCCTACCCGATTAAGGGATCTAACATTACACGCTCCGATCCGTAGAATGCCATTATTATCTTTCCTGATGACAACACCCTCCTGAGTAGTCCCCGCCCGGAGATCCGAATGGGGGACTATTTTACCTCCGGAATATTTTACCCGAGAGGATGCCATCATATTTTCCTCTGCATGTCCTAGAGAAAAGTAACGGCTGTAGTTTCCCCTTGCTTTCAGCCGTTCGCAGTAACTGTGTGGCAAAGCCACATTAGCTGATGTTACAAGGCCAGATCAGTCAATCATCCGGTAACTACTGAAAAGGCTGCTGCCCCTCTTCAGGAACCACACGTTTGTCTGGCCTCTCCACAGATACCCCTCTGCTGTGGTTGCACCTACGGTACGGCTATCTGCATCGTTGAGGCACGCAAGCCACCCCACCTCGGCAATGTCTGTGGTTCATGGGGGTGGCGCGAAGAAGTAGCGGAAGCAATTACTTCCTTACAAGGACAGGGTGTGTTAGAACCTGTGACTGCCTCGCAATGGGCTTCGCCTCTTGTAATTCTTACAGAGCCTTCCGGTGATTTGCGTCTGTCTTGAGTTAAAGGCAACAGTGAATCCGCAGACTGTGATTGCTTCTTTTCCCTTGGCTCTCCCGGAAGAGATTTTTGTCAAACTAGGCGCAGGAAAATATTTCAGTAAAATTGACCTTCAAGATGCCTATTTACAGCTGCCTATTGATGCACAAATGCAGCGAGTAATGGTTGTGAACACTTACCTTGACTTGTTCCAGTTTAAGACTACCATTTGGTTGCGCTTCCGCCCCAGCCATTTTTCAATGTTATTTGCATCAACTCTGTGCTACTGTACCAAGCTCTGCTATGTATTTAGATGACATAGTAGTGTCTGGTCGTACACCGGAAGAACATGTGCACAATTTACGTGTACTTTTTCAAGTGCTACGTGAGAATGGCCTGACAGTCAACAAATCGAAGCGCATATTTTTTGCTACAGATCTCTTACCTGGGTCATGTCATAAATAGTCAAGGAATCCACCCCTTGCCGGATCATCTTCGGGCAATTAGACTTGCCGGCGCCCCATAACTTAAAAAAATTGCAAGCCCTTTTGGATAATTCACATATTATTGCAAATTTTTGCCTCAGGCTTCTTCTCTTGCTGCACCTCTGCATAAATTGCGTAGGAGAAATGTCCCGTTTGTGTGGTCTTCTGAATATGAACAAGCATTACGCAAATTAAAACAAGCGTTGCTTGACAACCAGTGTCTGATACCAAGCAAACCACTAGTTTTGGCAGTAGACGAATCGGAGGTCAGTCTTGCGGCTGTTCTTTCTCATAGAGTTCGTTCAGTTGATAGGCCCGTTGCATTTGCTTCAAAGTTGTCTACGCAACGTAATTATTGTCAAATAGAGAAAGAAGGCCGGCCGCGGTGGCCGAGCTGACTGCGGCGCGCCAGTCACGGTCTGCACAGCCACTACGGTCGGAGGTTCGAATACCCCCTCGGGCATGAATATTTGTGCCGTCCTTAGTATTACTGGTTCATAAGTAGTTTGTAAGTTTAGGGACTGATGACCCCGCAGTTAAGTCCCATAAGCACTACAAATATTTGAGTATTTGAAAGAAAGCTCTTGCGATTATTTTTGGGGTTACCAAATTTCACGACTTCCTGTATGGTCGCAAGTTTTACTTGATTAACAACCACAAGTATCTTGCCAAACAGCTTGCAGAGGAGCCCAAATTCGACTCTACGCGTGCTAGAATCGAGGCACTAAGTGTACGAAAGATAGCTACAACAGCAGTGACGAACGCTCGCAAAGCAAAGGCGGAAATCACTGTCGTTAAGTGGTTGGCAATTTAACCAAACAGGGACAACAGGGATTGACTCAGAGCAAGCAGTGCATTGCGAAAGATCTTGAATTGCAAGTCAAACGCCAGGTTGCAGTACTTGCGCAAAAATATGGCATACTCAATCGAAAGTCTGAGGACTCACTACCTGTCCACACGCCCGGTGATAGTAACCGCGAACAGAGATCGCGTGATAGCGATGCTCTCCGATCAGGCGACACAGTGGTTCGTCATGAGAACATCACATATGGCAACCGTACGAATTCCACCAGACTGAGGCGGACGGAAGCGCTGCTTCAGACTGATAGTCATTCCAATACAAAATCCACACAAGGAGTCCGCCCGGGTTCGATTCCCGGCAGGGGACTGGGTGTTGTGTGTTATCATCATTTTCTCATCATTGGCACGTAAGTCGCCCACGCGGCGTCAAATAAAGACTTACACTAAGGAGACCGAACAATCCCGCAAGGAATCTCCCGGCCAAGAAAGCCATACGCTCATTTCCATTTTGTCCACCAAGGACATTCGGAGGACCGTTCAACCAGGACGATAGCCGAAAGAGGAAACAGCTGACCGAGCGAGACGAGTAATGTGTCTGACTAAAAACACTTCCTCTCCATTCAGCGTTTCCAGACTTATAAGGAGAGACATAATTCGCTGCATCCAAAAGCGTGGATTGCGCAATTCGACAGAACAATTCCATCCACCCGGCCACTTGCGTACAGGTTTGAATTTATCCGCGGACACTTGGAGGGTAATGTGGCAGAGCATATGCGCAGGGTGGCCGACACCTCTGACTCATATGAGGAATTCAAGCAGGCATTCCTCAATACAAACTGATCGAGCACCGCCCAGGAGAGAATAAGGAAAGAAATCGTTAACACAAACGAGCTCGAACCTTCTAAGTGCAATAGTCTGCTGAAATTCTGTGCAAAGAACAGGTACCTTGACCGCCCGTACACAGACCAGGAAAATATGCGCCATTGCATCAGTAAATTCCCGACTGACAAGCAAGATAAGTTAGCAGGAAGGTGCCCGGAGTCTGTGGAAACGTTCCGAAGCATTCTCGCTGACTTGGATTACACCAACGAAATAAGTCGGTGTGAGAAGCGCGAGAGAAATAACGGCGATAACCACCAATGGGACAGTGCATGACAATAGGGGAAGGTGGAATTACGGTGAAAGTGACCGTTTTTTCCAGTGGCAAAGGACAAAAGAACGGCAGTAACCAAAACTGGGGAAACTCGTTCAACCAGGGTAATGCCTCTTACAATGCGCCATCGAGATTCATCACCAACAGCGATTGGCGAGACCAAAATGGCAATAGGAACTGGCATTATCAGTGCAAGGACAGCCCAGAAATTGACGGGTTGCCTCGGCGGCATAGGTCTCCAGTATTACCGCCTATTCTCTCAGAACGGACCGCATAAATCGTCTCGAATATGAAGACTTAAGAGATGCTCCAGCAGGAGAAGGAAACCCCATAACGAACAGATGAGCACCCAATCCTCAAGGTCACAATAGGCGACACTTTGCTGACTGCCATAATTAATAGCGGGAGCCAAATTGCCGCTATCCTGAAAGACCCATAGAAACGTTGTATGGGGAAGCGTGATTGGCGCACATTTACTATGCGTAAGACCAGGCGCGGCTCGTGGCTACTGTACCAGGGAAGGCTACAACATTTATCGATCGGAACCTAGACCTCGAGCTACGGATCACTGTCACCACGAAGTTTTTTATTTATGTACGAGGGGGGGGGGGGGGGGGTACGAGGTAGACACTGTCGGTTTTTAGCCACTGATTTTCCGTTTCTTGAACTTCACTAGTAAACAGGACTAAATGACTAGGTTTGCAGGGATCTTACATGCGGTGTATATAAACTTGGCAGTGATGTCACGGGCGTTGATTGGTTGACAAGCGTAACGCAGCAACCACTAAGTTCATTTACATGTTTGTGAAGTGATTCAAATGTTCAAATGTTTAAGCTTATGAACTTAACTGCGGGGTCATCAGTCCCTAAATTTACAAACTACTTATGAACTAGCTTACACTAAAGACAGCACAAACATCCATGCCCGAGGGAGATTCGAACCCCCGACGGGGAGCGGCCTCGCGCATTGGAAAATAGCGCCTCAATGAGCTTGGCCACTCCGCCGCGGCCTTTGTGAAGTGAACACACTGCATTTGTCATTTTTATATTGTACCCCCCTTTTTTTTTTTACTAGAAAACACGTTTCAACTGATATAGCGCATTAAAGATCCTTCATAATGCTATATTTTTGGCACGGACGTTGTGATAAAGTAACGGAAAAAAAGTAAGCTCAAGAAGCTATAACGTTACTAAAATTAAGAATTTCGGAAATGTGACGTCGTTGGCTAAACATGTCGCCATTAATTATCTTTTTATGTACTTCATTTAGTAAGCTACATAGGAATTGCATCATGTCTTTTATTAATGCCTTATTGCTTACCTTAATTTGCTTATAGATGAAATAAGCTCTTCTCTCCTTCCGCGCTGCAAAATGGTCTATCACTATTTCATTTAAATTAGGCCGATTCAGCAGTTCTTTTTCAAGAGAACAGATCGCAAGTGCACAGTCTGTCCTCATTCATGGTATTTCTCAAGAATATTTTTACCCGCTTTAATGTAGAAAAAGAGCGTTCTGCCTCTCCAGACATCACTTGAAGTTTACTGTTATTTGCAGGAGTTTTTACGCTCCCAGAAAAAGCTTTTCCCCCCACTTATTTTCATAAAGTAAGTTAGACATGTCAAGGCACCTGACGCTTTCATGAAGTCCTTTCGGCTATATGACATTCAGTTCGTGACGTAATTCAGAGGACTGCAACTGAAACAAATTAACAGCTATTTGCAGTTCTTTTTTGGGGAAAACAATTTCGTGATTAGAAAACAATGTTGGTTCAAACAGCTGTGCAACTGAATCGGTCACTGATCTTTGTCATTATGAGGTCACAGACGTCTCGTGCACGCAGTCATCTTGATTCCTTGAGATCTTGTATCACTTGTATCAAGTGAGGCCCGAATTTTCCGGATAGAACCTCCAAAGTGAGCTACATATTCCATAGTTTTCACTGCATCAATATTCCTATGTTGTAACTGATTGAATAGAATGTCACAATGAGCCCTGATTTTATTAAAAAAAAAAAAAAAGTAACCAGAAGAGAATCTTCGTCTTGCAGGAAACCCTTCAATTTCATAGATTTGTTTGTCTTATAATCGTTGCTATCACCGTCAATAATTTTTTCCATGTACTCAACAACGTCGTTCAGGTATTTGTGGATAGTAATTATGCTCCTAGATTTGAAATTCCATCTGATGGACTGAGGACATGTAGGAATACGTTTCTTCATTATCTCCTCAAGAACTACTGTGCGTTTAGGTGACCGGAAGAAAAAGGTAGGAATTCCCTCCAAATTACTGAAAAATATTCGCACTTGCTTGTTGTCTGTCACATAACGTACAACAATCAAATTCAATTGATGTGCGTAACAGTAAATAAAGTGCGCATTTTAATAAACTTCTTTAATTTTGTCCTGAACTCCATTCTTTTGGCTGCTCATAACAGGAGCATCATCATAGCACTGAGCTATCATTTTTTCTGGTTTTTCATTGACTTTTTTCTCCAGGTCTCTAAGACTAGCTGCAGTAACATTCTCTGTAGTGTAGCTTTTCGGTCGTACAAAGGAAATAAATCTTTCATTTATTTTCCCCAGTAGCTCATACTGAATCATGAGGACCAATTGTGACAAATTTGCAAAGTCAATCGTTTAATCGGCTTTGATTGCAAGGAAATTTGTCTTCGACAGTTCACTCCTTATAAGATTGGGGCATACTTCATAAATTGATTCCAGCAGTTCATTTTGAATCGTTTTTCACAGGCCTAAGAAAAACCGTTTTCCGAATTTTCAATGTGATTCCTGGGTTGTCTGAATTTTGTTTCATCATGGCCCCTTGAGGCATGGTCATTTCCCACAAAATATTATACAGTCTATCAGTTTGCCCAGTATGTACCTATTTCTTTGACACATTTTCATTGTCTTTAAAGTGAAACGGAAAGAACTCTCCAGTTGGGACATAGTATCCACTTTCCCTTGCATTGAAAATTCAATAAAACCAATTAAATGTTTTTCACTGGCATTGTGTTCTTTCACCTTTGTGGGAATATTTTTTTACGTCTGTGTACCAGTCTCAGTTCAGGCGTTATCTCTACTATTCGTAACATGACAGGTGAAACAAAACAATTTTTCACGTCACAACAACTCAAATGTTCAAATGTTAGTAGAGCCTATGGGACCCAACCACGGGGTCATCAGTCCCTAAACTTACAAACTACTTATGAACTAGCTACAACTAAGGAGGGCACAAATATCCATGCCCGAGGGGGATTCGAACCCGCGACCTTAGTGGCCGTGCAGACCGTGACTGAAGCGCCTCAGTCCCCTCGGCCACCGCGGCCGGTACACCAACTCAGCTGCATTGTACATTACATTACATGTATAGCCTTGCCTCGATTTACAGTTTCAGCCAATATAAGAAACAAAGAACTATCTAAAGCTCTATTAAAACAGTAATTCTAAACAGTGATTAACGACACATTGAAACGTAAGCAGAAGCAGAGATTTGATTGTGAAGTTTAAAGTGTTCTATTTATTCCCTTTAGACGTAAGCAGATGAACGTAAAAGTAGTCTGGAGGTTGGTAGGACGGTGTTAGGCTCAGAGCTCAGAGCCTTCAGGGTGTCCATAAGAGCAATACTGGTAAGAAGCCACGCCCCCAGAAGTCCAATACCACAGAGTAACATATACAGAGAAGAAACCCCCTCTAAACCGTGTCCTACACTCCCCTCATAGTTCCGTAAGATGCCAGATGTCAGGCGGTTCCCTGGCTAAGTACAAGGTCTATATAGGTCTTCTATAGACCTTGGCTAAGTACCGGTAGACCACAGTAGAGGCACTTCTGAGGGTGCATGGAGGGAAGGCTGGGGGGAGAGCTCGTGCCGCCTGCCACGAGGCCACAAGGCCACGGCCGTGTCCCGTGCGCCGGCGTTTGAGGGAGGTGATGGTGGGGACAGCCGCTACCTGCCGCCCGCTCTGACCAGTGTAAAGTGCTGCTTCTCATCTCGGCACCATCATGGGACATATTACGGAACTGCTGGAAACGTTCCCTCCCTGAGCGTGTGACCGGTTTCCCGTCTGTATATTTTTGTCTGGGCCAATACATGGATAATGGAGCTAACGGACATTTTAAGGCGCAGCCTTACGACTACTACTTGTCCGAGAAACATCGTTGTATGTCAACGGTTCCAAAAATATTGATCATTATTTATATCCCCGTGACGGAAAAATATGCAAAATGAGTACGCATAATTTTTATTGTATAATAATTTGTAGACACATTTATTTTAAAGCTTTTTTGGGGGGCAGCTCCACCTCAGAGCCTTTAATTACGAGCCGTGCCTGCACAATACCTAAGTGAAGGGAGTGCTCGCAGGCAAGCACATTGAGGTTGTTATGCAAACACGAATGATGCTCTACTGCCAAGGACACGAGATAGAAATTAACCTTCTTGTGGTCCCTTTACTGTCCATCGACCTAATTATAGGATTGGGGTACACTTACCCAACACCAAGCAGTTCTTGATATTGTAAGGAGCGAGCTAGTCCTCCAAAAAGCTGGTATGATTGTGTTTGCAGAGCAAATAGATGCGCAAATACCTGTCCCGTGTTTGAGGCTCGCACGGTGCACACAAGAAATCAGGGCAAATGAGTCACCTCGTGAATCCCCGTCCCAAGACATATGGAATACCTGGGTATTAAAACACGTGGCTGTTAGATTAAGAGTGTATAATACATAAAAATACAATAAAACTTTATTATATAAATGTAATTCGGATTTTTTTGTTGACATCAGTATATAACTTACTGGTAGTTAAAATGTTAAGTCTGCTTCTGTATCTTCCGGTAAGCCTATCTGGGGTTACTGGAGCATTGTCGCATTCCTTCATACTTTAGTATGCGTCAGCATGTCTACAACGAAAGGCAGTCATCGAAGCCCACAAGGGGATTCGACAGAAGCTACGATTGCTACGGCTAGGACGTCTACAACAAGATTCGAACTCTGAGAGAGACGTTATAACTGGTTACTGAATCAATCAAGGGTCTGACACATACACGTGAAGATTAAGCAAGAAGGATACACTATCTCAGTTTTAATTAGATGTCATAGCAATAATGAGATTGATTGGACGTATGGGGTTGGCAGAGATGAACCCTATATGCTAGGTGCACATCCAATAAGCCTAACGTGTGGGGGGGGGGGGGGGGGGGTAAGGAATTTGAAAGAACACCTGGCTTAGTGGATTTAATATTCTTAAACATCCAACCCCAACAACTATTTACCAAAATGTTCAAATGTTTGTAAAGCTTATGGGACTTAACTACGGGGTCATCAGTCCCTAAACTTACAAACTACTTATGAACTAGCTTATAGTAAAGACGGCACAAACATCCATGCCCGAGGGGGCGATTCGAACCCCCGACCGCAGCGGCCGTGCAGACTGTGACTGGCACGTCGCAGACCACTTGGCCACCGCGGCTGGCAACTATTTACCCAAGGATCTGAAAAAGTATGGTGAAAAATTACATATGATTAATGTACATAAAAAAGAAAATGGTCGAATAAAAATACCCAACAGTAAGAAATATAAATACATTATTAAACGCGTATTAGCCGATTCTACAGGTGTGGGTACTGACACTCAACATAAAAGAATGAACCACCGATTTCTGGAGTACATACAGGGTGTTACAAAAAGGTACGGCCAAACTTTCAGGAAACATTCCTCACACACAAGGAAAGAAAACGTTACGTGGACATGTGTCCAGAAACGCTTAATTTCCACGTTAGAGCTCATTTTAGTATTTCTCTGTAAATGTAAATTGAAATAATTCGTGCAGACAATTGTCAAAATACCCAATTGTTTCGTTAGTATGTACTGTACTTCCTCGATTCACGGATTTTCTGTGAACGTTTGGGCAGGAATTGTTGTCTTAATTGGGCCTCATGTTCTTCCACCTACGCTCACTGGAACACATTATCATGATTTCATACGGGATACTATACATGTGCCGCTAGAACATGTGCCTTTACATGTACGACACACGTGGTTCATGCACGATGGAGCTCCTGCACATTTCAGCCGACGTGTTCGTACGCTTCTCAACAACAGATTCGGTGACCGATGGATTGCTAGAGGCGGACCAATTCCATGCCCTCCACGCTCTCCTGACCTCAACCCTCTTGACTTGTCTACGCAGCACCGATACCAGATGTAGAGACTCTTCGTGATCGTATTGTGGACGGCTGTGATACAATACGCCATTCTCCAGGGCTGCATCAGCGCATCAGGGATTCCATGCGGCGGAGGGTGGATGCATTATCCTCGCTAACGGAGGACATTTTGAACATTTCCTGTAACAAAGTGTTTGAAGTCACGCTGTGTGTTTCCATTCCACGATTAATGTGATTTGAAGAGAAGTAATAAAATGAACTCTAACTTGGAAATCAAGCGTTTCCGGATACATGTCCACATAACATATTTTCTTTCTTTGTGTGTGAGGAATGTTTCCTGAAAGTTTATCCGTACCTTTTTGTAACATCCTGTATATTATGACGATCCCAATGAGATAATAGAACTATTACCTCTGCTGACAGCATCTTCTGCAGCAGGTAATAAGGCTCACACAAACGAAATTGTTTCAATAATTTCAGAGATTACAGAAAGATGTATAATTGAATAACCATAGAGAATGTAGTTAAAGAACTCCACAAACCCGCACGTAAAACATATCCTCTTAGACGGGTTATAATAAGAGGATTTGACTTACAGCAGGCAGATCTTGTAGATACGAAGCAATATTCACGAGCAAATAATGGATTCAAATATATTTTAATGGTTATTGATACGTATTACAAATTTGTATGGGCACTACCTGTGAAAACGAAAACAGGTACATATGTTGCACGTGTGCTTGAACATATGTTTCAGACAGGAACTAATCGTCAGCCGAAAAACTTACAAACTGATCATGGAGGTGAGTTTTATAACAGATTCTTCAAAACTGTGATGGAGCGATATGAAAGTAAACACTACTCAACATTCACGCACTTGAAGGCGAGTATTGTAGAGCGTTTGAACATAACGATCAAAAATAAACTGTGGAACCAGTTTAATCTTAGAGGATCATACAAATGGCTGGATCTTTTACCACAAATAATTGAAGAGTATAACCGAACAACTCACAATACAATTAAAAAGAAACCAATCGATGAACTTCTCAAACCAATATACAATCGTATTAAAATGGTTGATCCCC
This sequence comes from Locusta migratoria, assembly GCA_026315105.1. Classification (NCBI taxonomy): domain Eukaryota; kingdom Metazoa; phylum Arthropoda; class Insecta; order Orthoptera; family Acrididae; genus Locusta; species Locusta migratoria. The sequence goes on from CM048755.1 coordinate 606,772,053, forward strand.
GCAAACAGAAATTTAATATTAACAATTCTGTACGTATTTCAAAAAATACAATACAGCATTTGAGAAATTCTACATACCTAACTGGTCAACAGAGATATTTAGTTTCCAAAGTGCAGATAACAAATCCTCGAACATATCTGCTAAAGGACGGTAGAGGAGAAGAAATCGCTGGAAGTTTTTACAGAAAAGAGTTACGGACAAGTTCTGAACCAGACATATATCTCTAGAGCGAGTCATAAGACGTAGGCGGAATAAGGCTCTAATTAAATGGCTTGGTTTCCCATCACACCACAACAGTTGGGTGGCTACAGCCGATTTGGTATACAATAGCGCTCGCAAACGTCAAACAACAGGCAGGTCTTTCAGCCATAGAGTGTTTAGCAGGTGGTGCATCAGCCATAGCTCGAACAGTCAATGCAGCTAAGAATTGATTAACTGAATTTCTCAAAAATGTTTCAAATGTTTGTTAAGCTTAAGGGACTTAACTACGGGGTCATCAGTCCCTAAACTTACATACTACTTATGAACTACCTACAACTAAGGACGGCACAAATATCCATGTCCGAGGGGGGATTCGAACCCCCGACCGTAGTGGCCGTGCAGACCGTGACTGGAGCGCCTCAGTCCCCTCGGCCACCGCGGCCGGCAATTGATTTTCTCAGGGAAGCCAAAACAGTCTTGGTCCAAACCGCCACTGCCCGCACCGAAAATAAGTTTGTGCGGTATCGCTCCCTGTATATCTAGTAAAGCCGACCAATGCCTTTGAACAGTGCACGGAGTCTCATTACCAGTTCTGTATTAGACACAATTTCTACGGGTCTGGTTGTCCTAAATGTTCGTTGCCTTTTGCTCTCCAATGCAATGCATTCGAAGATGTGATGCAGTTCATCACAGATCCTACATTTAGGGACCTCTTCTGTTATTCCCATTGTATGTAGGTGTTTTTTGAAATTCCCATGGCCTGTCAGCAATCCAACCATGAATCTAATCTCTCTCATGTTCAAGCCCAGGATTACAGAGCTTCTTTTAAAACATGGCTTTAGCATCATTACCTTGCCATGTTTTTGTTTGTAGACCTTGGTCCAATATTCTACGTGCTGTCTTTTGAGCCAGTTACGTAGCTCCAATTTGATTACTGCCTTGGTGATTGTCAGGACAGGTTCCGGTCCAATAAATGGACTCTGCCCCCATCCTGGCTAATCTGTCATGTTCATTGCCACTACATCTACATCTACATAGATACTCTGCGAATCACATTTAAGTGCCTGGCAGAGGGTTCATCAACCACTTTCATAACTTTTCTCTGCCGTTCCATTCTCTAATAGCGCGCGGGAAGAAAGAACACCTAAATCGTTCCGTTTTCGATCTGATTTCTCTTATTTTATTGGGATGGTCATGTCTCCCTAAGTAGGTGGGTGCTAGCAAAATATTTTCACATTCATAAGTAAAAGTTGGTGATTGAAACTGATCACGCCGCAATGAATAACGTCTTTCTTTTAATGATCCCCGAATGGCCAGGGACCAACAATAGGTTTACCCTATTGCTTTCCCCTAGCTCCACCAAAACCCTGTGACATTCTGCAACAATTTTAGCTCTTGTTGTAGGAGCTGCCAGTGATCCCAGGGCTGCCTGGCTGTCTGAATAGATGTAGATGCTACGGTCTTTGTAGCACCTACGCAAATTCTCCTCCACACATGCCCTGATGGCAGTGATTTCTGCCTGGAATACTGAGGCCAGTTTCCCTAGAGAGTTGACAACCTCCAGTCTTGGCTGCACCCCATTTACCCCAGCCCCAATGCCTTGATCTGATTTCAACCCGTCAGTGAACCAGACAATGTCCCCCGTACGGTGTCAAACAATTTTCTCCCACTGCTCCCTACTTTCAATAGTTATATTGAAAGGCTTGTTGAAGCAGTATTGGGTTATAATATAGTCGGCTGGCATTTCCCCAACCTTTCCTATATTTACCTCACTCACTCTTTGTGTGTGATTCTGGATATTCCAAAGAGTTCCAGTTTTTGCCAGATTTGAGCCTGTATGCACCCGCAGCTGTCTCCATCTTGACCCAAAGGTGTAATAGAGGCATATCCAGCATGGTTTCCATCCCAGCAGTTGGTGTGCTGCTAATTCCGCCTGTTATGGCTAAGCAGGCTGATCTCTGCACCTTACCAAGCTCCTTAGCAGCAACCTGCTGTTCTACCTTCTTCCACCACATGACCACCCCATAGGTAATCCTGGGTTTAATCACAGTGGTGTATATACAGTACATACCCTTGGGGCTCAAGCCCCAGTTTTTGCCACAAGCTCTCCTTGTACTTACCAGAGTACCTTTCGCCTTGGAGCAAATATTCCTAATATGAGGGCTCCATGTCAGTTTCTCATCTAAGGTAAGCCCTAGATATTTCAGTGTCCCCTTCACAGGTAGCGCTTCATCGAAAAACTTAAGATTCCAACTTGAATGTTGGATATGCTTCTTCGTGAATGGTACAACAACAGTCTTCTTAGGACTAACCCCCAGATTCTGTATTCTGCACCAGTGTTTTACAATGTCCAACGCACCTTGTGCCATATTCCTGACTGTGCCAGCAAATTTGCCAAGTATAACTCTGACAAGGTCATCTGCGTATCCTTGGCAAAACTACTGCCTAGAGTTGAATTCTCCAATGAGTTCATTCACCACTAGATTTCACAATAAAGGGGAAAGAACTCCTCCTTGCGGGCAACCCCTAGTCGTGTTGATTACCATTTTTTTCATTCATCATGGTAGCCTCTACCTTTCTTCCACTGAGCATGGCTCTAGTCCACCTACATATAGTGGTCTCTAGGTCATGCACTTCTGCTGCCCTAACCATGGAATCGAAGGTGGTGTTGCTAAAAGCCCCCTCGATGTCCAGGAAGATATAGAGGGCTATTTCCTGAAAGTGTAGTGCTTTCTCCACCTTCCCAACGAGTTGGTGGAGAGCTTTCTCACATGATTTACCTGGCTGATATGCATGTTGGTTTGAATGTAGAGGAGCCCTACTTAACCTCCTTTCTCCAACATGCACATTAACCAGCTTTTCCAATGTCTTAAGAATGAAGGACAGGCTTGATCGGTCTCATATCCTAGGCCTTGGTATGATCAATTCTCCCTGATTTTGGAAGGAAGACAACCTTCACTGCTGTCCAGGCATTGGGAATGGTTCCTGCTGCTAGCCTAATCCTGAATAACCTGCATAGGAATCTAATAAGATTTTCTCCTGCTTGTTGCAGGAGATCTGGAAAGATTGCACCAGGGCCAGGTGACTTGAACGGTTGAAATGTTCCCACTGCCCGTCCAACCTTACTGAAATCGACACACTCCTTGGCCAAATTCCAGTCCTCTTTGCGAATACCTGAGAACCGTTGTCTCACAGGGATTGCATTCTGATCTGTGTTATCCGCCAGAGTATATTGAGGAAAGTGAGTCTTCAGGAGCAGTTCCAGCTTCTCATGTGCTGTCTTTGTATACTCCCCATCCTCCTTCCTCAATGTTCCCTTTGGATTAGTTGGTTCCCTAGTGAGGATTTTATGAAGTCTGGCTTGAGCAGCCGTGCCCTCCACTTCATCACAGAATACCTTGCACGATGCCTCCTTTGCTCGTCTGATGGCAAGGTTGTAAATGACATGGGCCTCACGATATTTTTCCCATTGTCCTTTGCGCCTCGCAAGGACAGGCGGCACGAGCTCTCCCCTCAGCCTTCCCTCCATGCACCCTCAGAAGTGCCTCTACTGTGGTCTACCAGTACTTAGCCAAGGTCTATAGAAGACCTATATAGACCTTGTACTTAGCCAGGGAACCGCCGGACATCTGGCATCTTACGGAACTATGAGGGGAGTGTAGGACACCGTTTAGAGGGGGTTTCTGTCTCCTATGAATTTCCAAGTTATTTGGCCGTACAAATAAAAACGAACGTTCTCCAGAGAAGACTCTCAGAGCAAACGAATATTCTCTGAGAATGTTCTCAATTTCGTATATATAAAAACTGCGCAGCATATTCTCTGGCCAAGGAGAACCTTCTCACAACTTCCGCTCCTTTTTGAGCAAGTTCTGATTGAGTTTTGAGCAAGTTCTTTGGTGGCCAGTTTGTTTACCGTGTGTGCTTAAATACGTGTGGAGAGGTGTTTGCGTGAAATTTGTGTAGAAGATTTGTGTTCGAGGGAAATGATGCAAGATCAAGAAGTGGCTTTCGTTACTATTGTAAAAGACTATCCGGCGATTATCAGCAAATCGCAAACCCCGCCTGCTAGAAGGGATAAGGCTGAAAGTCTGAAAGAGATAAAATACCGATATAAGGCAACTTTTGGAAAAGAGATTTCGGAATCGCAAATAATGAAGGAAAAAAAAATCCACAACATGAAGTCCAGAATCAAATGCAAGACGAATGTCAACAAGACCGACAACGTCAAGATAATTCTGAAGAAGTTTATTGACACGGACGATTGTAATACCTCCATACACAGAATTCCTGCTAAGTTCCCGTCACCCTTTTCTTTATTTTATTGTTTAACGCTTTTAAATTGTGGTTTAGCAAACAGTTTTTTATCCAGTGAAAATGTAACAGTTTTCAGTAGAAGTCGTTTGAATTAGACTACTTTTGGTGAAAGTATAGTAGTGCATATGTATAATTAAACCATTCCTCGTTTATGTATAAACCTACTTGCTGCATATTCTTGTTTCAAAGAATGTCTTAGTGACACAAACTAATATTATTATTTTGTTGTTGTAGGTGCTTGTGCAGTAGGGGATTAGCAATTATCTATATCTAATCTTAGAGTTCGGAGTCCATCACTGACTCCGACTCGACGATTTTAGAGCCATGTACTATTTTAACAGAAGCCCCAGAAGCAACTATTCCGGAATATACACCTGTGGGGCAACAGAGACCACAGAAGCGTCGGCGGCTCAGTATGGAGATGAACGAAACTATTAACTTGCCAAATTCTGAACTGCAGAGACTGGTTTTACTCATCCAGCTCGATGTGCTGAAAAGAAAAAGGGAGAAATTAATAAGAGCTGAAAAGGACAATGTGCTCTGAATGTGTACTGTGACCTGTATATATTTCCTGTACAGTTTAATTTGTAACCTCGAGTGACCTGTAAATATTTTTTTATTTATTATTTGTCCTGTAAAGTTGTTCCTTATTTGTGTATCATGGTACATAGTCCTCCGGGAAATTCGCCATGTAAAATAATACCGCAACAAGCTTGGTACCTCTATGGGTGATGTGGAAACCCAAGCATTTTGTTAAAAAGGAAATAATTCATTGTGTGCTTGTTTATTTTGATTCCTTTATCATGTTCCATATGGTAATTTAAGTGAAATTTCCAGCTACTTTTCCAACATCAACAGATTGCAGAATTAAATATATCTGTGATCCTTGAACAACATGGTTTGAAAAATGAATGTTTGATTGTATCCTTCATTTACACAGCACCACACCCACTAAAGGAAATTAAATTGAGTACAAATTTATTTTCAGTGAAGCAATGAGAGTAATATATTCTAGTTTATAATGTCAAGGTTGAATGGCTTTTTACTCTTACTCTGTGTACTGTCTGGCTTTACTGAAAGCTTTTGAAATTTATTTTTTTACTCTTGTTGTACAGAAATTCAACATGCTGACACTTTCATAACTGGGAAAAAATTCTTAGTAAAGTGGAATTATAAAAAAAACATTTACTGTAACACTTTGCAAATATCCTACAGCACACTCCTATTTGTGCACTTCTTGTGATTGAGCAGTTGTCCTGGTATGGGGTCACTATAGCAGATGTTACAGCCTCTGCTACTTCCTCAAACTCTGCTGGATTCCTTATAGAGGTTTTAATTTCCAATAGGCTGAAATCAAGGTCTCTCCTATATGTCTCCCAGTAAGTTTTCCTGGGATTCCTATAGGCCATGGTTTGTCTGGTTCCCATTTCGACCTTGAATTTAATATACATGTTATCTGATGAGGATGGCTGCAAGACCACATGCCACTGTTTGACATAACTGTCCATCATCATGGAACCAAAGGTTATGTCAATTACTTCTTCCCTTCTACTATTCCTAAATGTAGGTTCATCACCCCTATTCAGGATCTCCAAGTTGTTAGATAGGAGAAATTCAAGAAGGTGCTCACCTCTATTGTTGGTGTCCTTGCTGCCCCACGATAGATTGTGGGCATTGGCATCACATCCCACCAGCAGTTCGTCACCTTGCCGATGGCAGGCTTCCGTTAGTCTCCTCACTTCCAAAGAAGGAGGAGAGCTGTCTTCGTAAGGAAGGTATGCCGAGGCCAAAACAATTTCCCTCTTGATACCTTCCTCACGTTGCTGCATCCTGATGGTCACCAGGTCCCTGGAACAAAAATCCATCATTGGTATGAAAGGTATTCCATTTCTAACATAAATGCATGCTCTGAAGTTTTTTAGATTTCTAGCATAAATCAGCTTACCTCCAGTACCACCGAGGCCTGATACACCCCCTTTGTATAAATAGGGTTCTTGTATCAGGGCCACGTCCACTTCCTGTCTCCCCAGGCGACGACTCAAGGCAGCAATGGCCCCTTTACTGTGCTGCAGGTTTATCTGCAGCATTTCCAGTCCCCATCTTGCTGCCATTATTGCCTTTAAGGTCTTTGATAGCCCTGACAGCGACCTGCTAGAACCCTAAAACCAGTTTCAGGACTTGCTCTCGCATTGCCTTCAGGGACTTCTCTCCGACCTCCACCACCAGGGTTCGTCCTTCCGGAACGACCTTTTGGTTGATTACCCTCCAATCCTATTTCAAGACTTTTGGGTTCTGGACCTCTATTTTCTCGAACAGAGTCTTTGGAGGGACATGCTTAAGGATCTTTGGTACCCATATTGATACCTTTGCGGTCTTAAGGAGTTCAGCTGCTGTCTTGGCAAGCAGCTTCGCATCCTCCTGCAGAGATACCATGGGCACCTTGTCCTTAAGCCATTCTGCTTAGTGCTCCCCCTCACAGACAAAAATGAGGGCACCGTGATCTAGATAGACCCTTCTGAATTTGGGTCCTGGACCAGCATTCCCCCCCCCCAATATCTTATCAAAGAGGGCCATCTGCACGAGCTGGTCCTGTTGTGAGGTGATGCTCACCAGTGGATATCCGTCTTGCACAACTGTCATCCTAAAGACTGAGACTGCAATACTATAGGGCTGTTTCCCCCTATTTCCTGCCTTGACTTTTCAGGATCACGCTTGTCCAGAGAGGAGGGAGTCTTAGATTCCTCCCTAACCCTCTTGCCACCTGTCTTTGACTTTGAGGGGGTCTGTGTATCCCCTTCGACCTGAGGCAATTTCGTTTTGGGGGTCTTGGGTTCTAGCCCTTTTAATTCCCTCCACTTATGCTTAGGAAGCCATTCTTTTCCTTCCTTTAGCTTCTGTTCCTTGAGAGGTTTCCTCTTCTGAACCCCAGACAAGGCCTTAATCCTAATCTGGTCCAACTTCTGTTACAGTTCCCACTCCTTGCTCAGGTCTAGACCCTGATTCAGAAGTGGGAGTGCACTCCATCAGTCCTGATCCCGATGTCTGATTATCTGAGGTCTCAGATTGCCCCCTCAGTTTCTTTTAAAACTTTTTTGGCGTCCATCTTGGTCCCATGAGGTTTGGGGATTTATGTGCTCCACACCACGATAGCCCCATGTGGTGTAAGGCTACTTACTCAGGGAGGTCGCCCGGTATCCCTGAGCCTCCGTTTGAGACACATCTACCCATGTGCCACGCACCCTTCAGCATGGATACCATCACACCTTGGGTTGGGGAGGGTATTGGGAAATGATTGGAAGTGGATAAGGACGGGTCGTTGTGGGACACTCTTAGTCTGATCAATCACCTGAGGCCTTTCTGGCAATAGGTTCTCCACCTTCAGTAAAACCCTCAGCTTCCCATAGATGCACGAGCCTCTCCACCCACACGGACAGTGCTTCATCAAGGTGGCGTCCCCTGGAGAGGCAGCCAAGAATGCTCAGACACAACTTGACGAGGCTAAAAGACATAATCGGATGATGGAAGCTGTAGCTATTGGGAAATGTTTATATTTAAAACCGTACAGAAAATGTCTCGGACTGTTCACTAGTAAAAAAAAAAGAAAGAAAGAAAAAACACCACCACCCTAGCTATACTACCTAACAGACCGCTTTCAAATACAGATCTTCTGTAATACGTTTAAAAATCGCGTATACCAAGATTTCCTGGAGTGTTTATGCGCAATACGATACCTAAGTCTACGTGGAAAGGTAATGAATGTGGCATTGAGAACTTAGATGTTGTAGGAGGACCTGGGACTAACTGGGTTGCGTATGTAAAATAAAAACACTCGTGATATATACTATTTAGACTCGATGGGGGGCTTGATACCGCCGGAAGAGTTACATCGATACTTTACCGGCAGTCGTGCTTTCTACAATTTCCGTCGATACCAAAAATTCAATACGGTTGTATGTGGTCACTTCTGCCTCATATTTCTTCTATCGTTTGTATAATATGAGTTGACATTACAAGTCTAGCACTCACTTGAGGATTAGATGTCATGTCGTATAATCTGACGTTAAAGGGTCGGTCGTCGATATTACAAGGAACCTACTTCCCGCCGATCGATTTAAGCAGAGGACAATGCTCAGTTTCACTGATTGGTTTAGAGACGTATAATTCTATTCCTAATCTCACAGTGAAAAAATAAGTTGCATTTAAAAAGTGGTGGTGTTGTGGAGATACAGACCGGCACATATGACATAGATGATGTAAATGAGGTTTTTAAAGAGTCTGGAAAGGGTATCGAGCTACGTGCAAACATAAATACATTTAAATCACAAATGACAAAAGAAGAGACCATCTTTAACCGAGACGGTTCAATAGGGCCTCTACTAGGGTTTTCAAGGAGTCGAGTTTTGAAACGCAATCCTGTAAAATTCCAAGAGTCCGATAGGGAAGATGATATACTACCAGTGAAAACGATTACAGTAGAGTGCAACATCGCGACGAACTCATCTCAGTGACACTGATTCACACAATCTACAGATTCTTTCCTACAGTAGGACCAGGGTATAAAAATTGTTGAATCCCCCCCTTCCAACGCCATTTACCTCTCGGTGTTCGTTGAGGTATTAAACAATTTAGAGCTGCGTATTATGGATAGAGGACCGTCTTGTTGACTTTCGTGGTGAAGAAATCATAGTACGACTACACCTGAAGAAATAAAATGAGGGTTTACTATAAAAAGAGCATAAACAATTATCGACAGAACACCTCTCAGCGAGACTGCAACGTGATAACACGTGAGAACTACCTATTCCTTAAATCGATAGGGTTGAAACCTCGCAATGACGTTGCTCGACATATCTGCTGCAGTAGAATTCAATGACAAAGTAAATTACGAATATCATTCGCATAAACCGTATGCCTCAACCACTTATATTAATAATAATGATGAAATCAGGATCCCCATTCAGCATCAGGATATTATAACTGGTCCATGTAACAATTACTTGTATATAGAGGCTAAATTTACAAAAAGTGATCGTAGTGCGGTACAAGCATCGTCTCTTACACGCAACGCCATAGCATCTCTATTTCAAGAGATACGCTATGAGTTAAATGATGTAGAAGTCGATAGAACCCGTAATGTAGGCATTGCATAAACGTTAAAAACATATATTTCAGCGTCTACGTCAGACTTAAAAAGTTTAGCGAGAGCCGGCTGGTTTGTAGATGATCGATCTACTAGATCCTATACAGATCATAAACGATTTAGTGTGTGTCCCTCTCAGCATGTTAAGTGGATTCTTTGAAGATAATCGTCGAATTATTATGAATGCTAAGTAGGAACTTATTCTGGTTCGAAGTGTTACAGATACTAATTCATACGTTAAGGCAGGTGATGACGATCCTAAAATTACTATCGACATACTGGTCTGGAAGATGCCGCACATCTAAGTGAGTGACAAAGCTCCTTTGTAAATGTTTAAAATCTTAAACTCAGGGAGCTACCTACTTCTATCGTTCCGTACATGGGAGTTGTACGAGTTCCAACTTCTACCAGTTATGAACAAGCAGTCTTGGCATGTAAGAACTTCTGACCAGCTGGAAACACTTCGCTTCGTTATATTAGCGTTCCAAACTGGTAGATGTTGTAATTCAAAAGTAGTCAACCAAGTTCGATAACTGCAAGTTGACTAACGGAACTGTTTTCCTTATCTCAGAGTGTTTTCCATGCGATAATCTTAAACTTGACTGGAGTAATAATGTCTACAGCCTGGCATATGATATGTGTACAAGATTCCGACCAGCATACTACCAAGATGTTAAAGAAGGATGCGCACTCTCAATGGATCAATTTAAGTAATTATCCCCAATAACGATAATTGATTGCTCTCGACAGAATGAATCGATTAAGACTAACCCTGTTGATCTAAGGATTGAATTTTAGGCTCCAGAAAATTTCCCTGCAAATACAGCTGCATACACCCTTATTTTATATGACAGAATGATAAATTACAATCCTGTTACAGGTATTGTACAGAGAGAGATCTAAAAATCAATAAAGCATATTGTAATCAGAGCTCAAAGTGTAAATATTGCAGATGCTCAAGGTTTTCAAAGTTTGTTCAAAAATGTTCAAATGTTTGTTAAGCTTATGGGACTTAACTACGGGGTCATCAGTCCCTAAACTTACAAACTACTTATGAACTACTTACGAACTAGGACGGCACAAATATCCATGCCCGAGGGGGGATTCGAACCCCCGACCGCAGTGGCCGTGCTGACCGTGACTGGAGCGCCTCAGTCACCTCGGCCACCGCGGCCGGCGACAAAGTTTGTGTTTAAGGATGTTGTGTATATCTCTTTCACAAACAGAGAATATGTCTTAACATGGCCGAGGGGACTGAGGCGCTCCAGTCACGGTCTGCACGGCCACTACGGTCGGGGGTTCGAATCCCCCCTCGGGCATGGATATTTGTTCCGTCCTTAGTGTAAGCTATTTCATAAGTAGTTTGTAAGTTTAGGGACTGATGACCCCGTAGTTAAATCCCATAAGCTATACAAACATTTGAACATTTTTAGTCTTAACAACATTCTGCACGAATGTTCATTCACCAAAACCGTTTAGAGATTTACGTTGTCCTAAGACACGTAGGACTGCTAGATGGCTAACATAATTCTTTCATAATAAAGACTTGGATGATGCTGGGATTCCTTATGAAGATATGAAGACATCGCTTGCTGTTTTTCATGCTGAGGATAAAATTGTGTATGTGAAAGGAGAAGATTTTATGGTTTCGTGATATTTTCAAGAAGGCTTCGATTTGACATCTACATTCATATGGCTGTCCATCTCTCAAGCAAATGCATATAATGTATCAAGATAAAGAAAAAACAATGTAAAAATACTTTTAAGATGGATTATAAATAAAATGAATCTTTGTTAAAATAATAAATTGACTTTTTCTCTCCTTTATCCTCTAACACTTTTTTAGTATGGGTCAGGTTGTTGTAGAATTAAAAAACATTTGAGTTTAACAAAGAGATTTATTTTTTCTCTATTGATTACATCAATACCTGATGCAAGAGGTAGAAAAACTTTATGAATTTATATAAAGCAAATATTTTAAAATATATATATATATATATATATATATATATATATATATATATATATATATATATATATATATCGCAGGTTTTCTTACATTTTCACCCTTGCAACATGCTGTGCATTACATCCAATTTATATATAAATATGATTCATTTTTTTTAAGAACAGGAAAAACGAGGTATAAAAACTGTATATACATCAAAATATTTTTTAAATTGTATATCTCACAGGTATTTTGTTTTGTTAATTTTTTTCTGCAACAGATGTAGTACATTATATATATTCAACAGTGAATTACATCTTTCTTTAAAAAAAATATGTTTATCTCACAGGTTTTTCTTGCAACAAATACAGTACAGTTTTTTTCTCATTCAACAGTTATCATGTGAACGATATATCTTCAAATTTTTTTTTCATTGGAGCAGATGCAGTACATTATATACATTTTTATCCATTCGGTATTGAATTACCATGTGAGACATGACACTAAACTAAACAGAACAAACAATTATGTGATCCTTTTTGGTATAGCCGACAGCAGAGGAAAACTTAACCTAGAACAAATTACCCTCCACACCTAGTGTGTTTATGTGAAATAATAATTGCACCACCCTAACCATATATGTACATACACATATAATTAACCCAAAAAATTCTCACAATCGGAGAATATGTAGTGTGCATGAAACAATGATTACACCAATAATTTACAAAAGAAAAATAATTGCAATCGAATAATGACACATAGTGAGTGTGTGTGTGTGTGTGTGTGTGTGTGTGTGTGTGTGTGTGTGAAAAATGATCCCAAAGCCCTCTCCCCATATTTACTAATTCTCACTTTCCTTATCGGCAATTGCAAATGAGAGACTGGTAATGTGCTTATTCTATCACTACATATAAATCGTTTGTCATCATACCATGACAGTCTGACCTTCAGTTGCTATACAGTGTGCACCACATGACATCTCGATTGAATATTGGCTTGTTGTAGCAAATGTGGCGGATCTTCATCCTCTCCATACAGACACTTCAAGTAATCTTCAACCGTAAGTGTCCTGGATGCCGCACGATGTACATCCCTAGCCCGTGTAAGGGTTTCACTTGTTTGCATACGATATGTGTACATTTTTGAACGCCCACATTCCACTATCTGCAACCCAATCGCCTTAAGTTTCATTAGACTGATAACCTTATTATTTCCTGGTGTAATTCCTTAAGGATTATCGATCTCATATCCATACATGTCGAATGCATCGGGGTGGCACCTTATCACTTCATATGGGTCGCAACCCTTAATCCAGTATATGAAACTGTCGGTATTCATATAAAGTAACTTTGGCTCAGCAAAGTGTTCTTTAGCGAACTCTTAGTGAAACTGGTACATGTGGAATTTAGATAGGTGTAAAATGCACCTACCAACGTAAATAGGTTTTGTAAACTGTACCGAAACTTTACTCATCTCCAGAGCGACGAAATTAGGTTCAAGATTGTGTCCCGCTTGAAGTTAGCCCTGGCAATATAATCAGATGCGCCATAACGCCCATCCCATCGGTTGACTAAATGAATTTCTCGGTGATTTCGAACATTTTGCATTGTTTTCCCAAATACTGAATTATTCATCAGTTTATAAAAGTCCTTTTCAAATGCACACGACGCGACAGCCCTCTTTTTGGTGTTCAAATCAATACATTCCTTCAACCAGGATCGCTGGTTTAAGGAAATAGCGCGATGTATCTTACCCAGTTCCAAACCCAACTTGAGACATTGCTGGAATTTGCGATAGTGAATAACATAACTCGTTTTTCCATCCAGTGTTGTCAACAGTTTGGGGTTGGTTCCGAATTTTTTCGCGAATTACGTCGCTCTGGACATAAAGGTAGATTGCTGAGCCCGTCATGTAGACAAGCGGGATACTTCAAATCTACTTCTAAAACATACCCAGTTTCAGATTCTGCCGACACATATTTGATGTTAGTACCCAATCTAGCGAGATGCTTACCGGGCATCCATGCGAATCCTCCGATAGGTTGAGGCTTTTGCATGGCATACCAGTATAAGTTATTTACATCCAGGTACATGATGTAGCTTTGGTCGCTAGATTCGCAGAACTGTTCATACATTAGCGGGTTATTTACCTTTACATGCCTATGTATGCATTGACAGTCCACCGCAAACCCCTTTATCGAAAAATAATTGCATGTCGACATCGGTCAAGAGTTCAATGTTGACATGCGTCTTTTTCATCATCACGTCCCGCGAAAGCCCTGGTGTAGTGTAGTTGTATACGGCGTCCAGGCCGTATGTTGCCAGGCATACGTTCCTGAATCGTTCAAAAATATCAGCAAGTAGTCGCACATCAATGTTCATGTAGAGTTGAGAATACTCCTTTAAATTGCAGATATTGAATTCCTGCCATACACTCACTGCCTGATTAAACTCTGCATCTGATATGGATGAGACTGAAAGTTTGCTGTAAAATGCAGATTTGTCAAGCAGTGTGGTTTCGTTGAGTTTCTCCCACGAATCCATATATTAGTATGGGATACCCCTTTCTTCGTCATCAGCCGAAACTTCACATCGGAAATTCTGCACGGGTGAGCTGCAAGTCCTCATGACGCATGATTTCGGCTAGTTTCTGTAGCGGTACCTGCATGAATCTCAGAGAGTCGAGGAACCGCAACGAAATTTTCTTGGCTACTCTCTTCGAAAACGAAATGTAATTTTCTGTTATGTCAAGAATCACGCTAACCTGATCTCTGCTCTTCCCGTAATCGGCCAGTGGCTCGACTAGGTACAGTCGGGGGTTCGAATCCCCCCTCGGGCATGGATATTTGTGCCGTCCTAGTTCGTAGGTAGTTTGTAAATTTAGGGACTGATGACCACGTAGTTAAGTCCCATAGACTATACAAACATTTTTTTTAAGCTCGACTAGGAAGTGTCCATCGTAGCCGCTTAGGTTATGGACTAAAACTGGTATGTGTCCAGGACGTTGATAATTCAAGTTGGAGCTGTTGTGAGCAGCGCCGCGGAACTTCCCTGTAAGGTGACAATGATCCCTGCAGGGAGTTTCCGCTTTTTTATCCAAACCCTGCACGCAAATATGTCAGTCGCGTTACTGAACTGCAGTGCCGGCCGCGGTGGCCAAGGAGACTGAGGGACTCCAGTCACGGTCTGCACGGCCACTACGGTCGGGGGTTCGAATCCCCCCTCGGGCATGGATATTTGTGCCGTCCTTAGTCTTAGTTAGTTCATAAGTAGTTTGTAAGTTTAGGGACTGATAGCCCCGTAGTTAAGTCCCATAGACTTTACAAACATTTGAACATTTTTTGTAATTGCAGTTTATCATCCTACGTTTCGGTCATAGGAACGGTTTTGCTATAAATAGCATCAACCGTTCTTGCAAGATTTTCCAGCTCAGAGAGCAACCAATCCACAGGATTAGCCCCCGCATACGATCCGAAATGATTGGGGCTTGAATCGTATGCGCATACAACTTGATAAGCGGCTGCGAACGGTTCGTGACGTTCTGTGAGGGTAGGGTGTGAAGCAGCTGGATTACCCTCACATCCAGTGACTGGGACGAGTAATGACTTAAAGTCCGCGTAACCACAGAACCCTACTTTCTCTTTACGAGTAAAGTTATTAAACTTTAAGAACTTATCGGCCTCATCAGGCATCTCTACACGAACTAATTCCTTGGTAGAGCAGTCGACCTGATGTCTCGTTAAATGTTCACTCGAAGTAAGAGAGTTCAGGCATCTAAGACGAAAGTGTCGTTGACATTTCTTTTTAGACCTTTGGATGGAGAGCAGACGGGACATGTATCGAATGCTTGTGTAATGAAACTTGTCTTTGCCATTAGATATTAACAGCAAATTTGCATGATGACGTCGATCCGTATGTTGGGACATATGGTATGCTTCAACTACTTTATGGTTCTCATTGTTCTTTGCGTGCTCATCACCCTCAACATTATCTGGTTTACATTCACTCAGACCATAAACTTGAATTGAGATTGAGGGCTCATAGGGAACTTAATACAGTGTGTCCAGAAAAGGACTCCCTGATTTCAAAATTAAATATCTCGAAAACAAAGATCGATAGAGGAATGCAGTAAACGGTATGTTTATTGCGAAAGCTGTAAGAAGTTCATACAGCAGTTTGAAATAATAGTTACAAATGCAGCTAACAGATGGCGCTGTAATCGCCATACGTAATGCCTAGTATAAATAGTGATCCGAAGCCCAGAGCAATCAGCTCCACTATTGAAACGTGAAAGGAGGTTAGCGTACCGAAGGAAGAGATTAAAACATATACTCCATTGAACAACACGTTTTTCTGGTGCTAGAGTACCACAGGGTAAAAGAGATCCTACGGCAACAAGGCGAAGTTTTCAAGCACGATTTAATGTTCCAAAAGGACCCGATGCGAAAACCATTCATACGCTCTTCGCAAAATTTCAACGAACAGGCAGCGTAACTGATGATCTAGTGGGGAATGTTGGCCGCAAGCAAACAGCAGATACGCCTGAAAATATCGCAACAGTTTCTGAAATTATTCAGCGAAATCCAATGTCATCCGTCCGTAGAATTGCACCTGAGACTCGTTTGAAGCGTTCCAGCACGCAGAAAATACTGAGAAAGAGCCTACACATGTTTCCATTCAAAATTCAAACGCACCAGGCCATACCCGTACGAGTTGTGCAACAAAGGGTTGCCTTTGCTAATCAGATGCTCACAATGATTGATAATGAAGGAGTTGATGTTGTCTGCATCTGGTTTACAGGTGACGCACACTTCCACCTGAATGGATACGTGAATAAACTGTACTGGCGATTTTGGGGTTCCGAAAAGCTATATTGGTGTGAACCCCTGTATTCTCTTAAAGTTACTGTGTGGGCTGCATTATGCAGCAGAGGCATTATTGGCCCCTTTTTTCATTGGAGAAACGGTCACTGGTGTACGTTACGTTGCAATTTTGGAACAATTTGTCACCACACAGCAAGCGTTAGAGGATCGACCAGGTACTGAATGGTTTATGTAAGATGGCGCCCGACCACACCGGACCGAACAAGTTTTTCGCTTTCTTGAGGAATACTTCGGGTATCGAGTTATTGCTTTGGAATATCACAAATTTACTGGTGCAGGCATGGATTGGCCTCCATATTCGCTGGAATCGACTCCCTGTGACTTTTTTTGTGGGGCACAGTGAAAGACATGGTCTACCCGAAGCATCCCGTCACGCTGGACGAGCTTGAATCGGCGTTCTCTGTGGCATGTGAATCCATTTCGGTTGAGACACTACGAAATGTGATGGCGAATTTCGTTCTTCGTTTGCGCCACCTCTGTAGTGCCAATGGTGAACATTTTGAAAACATTGTGATGTGATTGTTTGCAAAGAGAATTTACATACGATTATTTCACTGATGCTGATATGAGCTGTACAGCGTACAGCGCCATCTGTTAGCAGCTTTTGTAACTATTATTTCGCCGGCCGCGGTGGTCGAGGGGACTGAGGCGCTTCAGTCACGGTCTGCCCGGCCACTACGGTCGGGGGTTCGAATCCCCCCTCGGGCATGGATATTTGCGCCGTCCTAGTTCGTAAGTAGTTCATAAATAGTTTGTAAGTTTAGGGACTGATGACCCCGTAGTTAAGTCCCATAAGCTGTACAAACATATGAACATATATGAACTATTATTTCAAACTGTTGTATAAACTTCTTACAGCTTTCACAATAGACATGCCGTTTACTGCATTCCTCTATCGATCTTTGTTTTCGAGATATTTAATTTTGAAATTAAATTTTCTGGACACCCTTCATACTGCAAGGAGGTTTATTGCGAACTTAACATACACACAGCACTAACTGCCTCTTGTCTGCTTCTTCTGATGGCTTGATTGTCCCGTGGTTGTTGTGTAGTTTTAACCCTGTAGGGGTTCCGCCTACAATTCAGTGTGTATTGATTCATGTTGCTTCTCTTGTTGTTGGTCGTCTCAAGTGCAGTGCTTGTTGTTTTGTTGTCCTGCGTGGTGCTGCTTCTTATAAGTTAAGAAGAGCTACCGGTCTTTTGTAGCGGTCTCTCTCTTCGTTGGACCTTCCAATTTGGTTAATTAGTGGGTTTTCGGCTGTCCATGCTTTATCGTATAATGTCGCTGCATGTTTTCGGAACCTGTCTCTTGCAAGTGGTTCTTTCGCCGCTTGGTGGAGGTATTCGGCAGGGAAATTGTATGGTACGTGAAATACTCTTCTGAGTGCGATGTTTTGCACTCTCTGAAGTTTTCTTATGTGGCTTTCTGCCGCGTTGCCCCAGACCGGGCAGGTGCAGTTACCGAACGCAGGCATGTTCTGTATAGCATCAGTCCTTTGTCGACAGGTAGTGAGGATTTGGCGTTTAATATCGGATAGAGGGCTCCTAGACTTTGGTGGACCTTCTTCCATACTTCGTCGATATGGATTCTCCATGTCATTCCGCGGTCAATCGTCACACCTAGGTATTTTGCAGATGTCGTCCATCTGATGTCTTCTCCGAAAAATTTCACTCTTCTAAGAGGCGGTAGTGGACGCTTTGTTAGGAGTAGGGCGTGACTTTTGCTGGCGTTAAAGCCTATTCTTTTCTTTGTTGGAGTTCATCACAGGCTTCTTATAGTCTTCTATGCAGCACATGTGCCCATCGACTGCGTGTTATAATAGCTGTATCGTCTGCATATATGGCTAGACTTGTCCTTGCTGTTTTGGGTATATTTGCTGTGTGGATGTTGTAGAGTACAGGTCCAAGGACGGAACCTTGGGGTACTCCCGCTAGTTCTTGCTGTTCGTCGGATAGGGTATTGTCCAATCTGACCTGGAAGTACGTCCGTTGAGGTAGTCTGCCATTAGTCTTCTGAATCCGGTAGGGAACCCGTATTCATTCATCTGGTGTAAGAGACTTGGACGCCATACATTGTCGAACGCTTTGGTAACGTCTAGCAGTATTATACCGCAGTATTCTTTTTGGTTGAAAGCAAATACTGCCTCTTTGATGACCCTTAGGAGTTGATGAGTCGTTGAGTGTCCAGAGCGGAAGCCAAATTGTTCTTGAGGCAACATGTTGTTGGCAGTTATCTGTTGTAATCGATGGAGTAACACTCTTTTAAACACTTTGCTTAATTGCGGAAGAAGACTGATCGGCCTGTAGTTAGTTGCTAACGATCTATCTTTTCCTGGCTTCGGAACTGGTGTGATTATCGCTTTCTTCCATGCTGCAGGGTATTTCTTCTTCTGTATGATTAAGTTGAAAAGTTTGCAGATGAATTCGATGGCTGTCCTTGGTAGATTTCGAAGCATTCTTCCATTAACTTGGTCGTGTCCTGGAGCTTTTCGTAGTTGTAATTTAGAGATGCTTTCTTGTACTTCTTCTTCGGCGACGTCGTCCACAGTATCTTCTTCATTTTGCAAATTCTGCGAGAAGTTTTGTAGCCATCTGTTAACTGTGTCTGTGTATTCTTGATTTTGTGGATTTGCCATTGGACGGAAGTTTCCTGCAAATGCAGTGGCTTAAGAGGTTTGCCTTGTCCTTGGGAATGTATATAGTCCTTCCATTGTCTTGTAGTGGAGGTATCTTCTGCTTGTGTTTGGTAAAGGCGCGAATTAGTTGCCATGATTCTGCGTCTTGTTTGATAGCGGCCACTTTTTCGTCCCAGCATCTGTATCTGTATTTTTGTAATAGATACTTAATGCGTCTCTGCAGTTGATTTACTTGATGTTTTAGATGCTGCTGTTTTGTCAGATGCCAATCTCGGTTGAGTCGATTCTTTTCAATCATGAGTTGACGTATTTGTGGTGGCAGGTCCTCTTCTTTGCGTCCTCGGCGATTTGGTCTGGGTGGAGGTGTGGCTACTTTGGCTGCTTCCATTATTGATTGTGTCAGGTAGGATTCTGCGTTGTCCACTGTAGAGTTGTCGTTGAACTCGTAACGGTTGAGTCGATTTTCCAGTCTGTTTTGTTCGTGTTAATGGTCTTGTTGGGAAGCGTTGGCTTGTTGGCTAGTTGGAAGATGACTGGAAGGTGGTCCGCTGCTAGGTTATGTACAACTTCTGCTGTTATGTATCCACCAACTCTTTTTGCAATGCAGATATCTAATACGTCAGGAGTAGTGCCGTTTCTTGGATAATGCGTTGGTTCTTGCGGTCCGCATATTAAGGCATGTGATCGTTCAGCAGCGTCGTGAAGCCTTTTGCCACTCTCGTTGGTTGTATGAGAGTTCCAGGATGGATGCTTGGAGTTCAAGTCTCCTGCTGTGAAGAATCTTCCGTTTGTCGTAGTCAGAGTTCTTGCGTCCCTTGGAGTCATGTGCCCTTTTGGTTGTCGGTATACCGCTGAGAAGGGGATTGGTCCTTGTATGGTTTCCACGACGATAGTTATGGATTCAATCTTTTCGAACGTCATCTTTGGTGCAGGATAGTGGATTAAGGAGTTTCTCACATAAATCGCCGTTCCTCCTTTGTGAGTGAGCCTGTCGCCTCTGTAACATGTATAGTTACAGATATTTGCTCTTACTTCTGGTTTGAGATGATTTCTGTTACAAGACAAATATCGATGTCTTCTTCTTTGAGGAAATGTTTGAATTCTAGAAGACGGTGCAGAATGCCTTCTGCATTCCACGTCGCTACTTTTAATTCCTTAGTGTGTCTGGTTCTGGGCATTATGAGGTCCTGGGATCACGTTTTGTGGAGTCATTCTTCTCATTGCGGCTGCAACTGCTGTGTCTACCGCCGAAGCTATCATTCTTGGCAGTTCAGCGATGAGTTTTGTTAGTGTTGTCATGACGTCGGTGAGGTCTGCCTGTGGTGATGATTGAAGACATGGTGGTGTTGTCAGAGGCTCGTTCCTCTTGCCCTCTTCTTTTCGCTGCTGTTGCTGTGTAGTAGCCAGAGGTGCAGAATGGTAGCGGTTTGCTACTACTGCAATGTATGATCTTCCGTCTGTTGGAGCAAGTCTGCGGTCGTGTTGCGTTGTTGTTGGTTTTGTGTTCTGTGTTACGTCTTCTCTGTTCATTGTTGTTAGTCTTTCGTTGTCTTCGAGAGTGGAGGTAGTACTCGCAGTTTTCTAGATGCATCTTTGAGGAAGGAACATCCTCTGTAGCTAGCTGGATGAGCCTCACCGCAGTTAGCACATGTGGCTTTTTCTTCTCTCTTCAGAGGACATTTGTTGCTGTCATGTCCTGAGCCGCATTTGACGCATCTTTCTGGCATGGTGCAAAAGCGTGCTACATGCCCTGTGCGTTGACATCTAAAGCACATGATGCCTCCACCTTTTGATCGGAGTTTTTCTACTTGACGACAAGGTGACCTAGTCGTTTTAGTTCGAAAATGTTTCGGTGTATTTTTGTATCTCTTAAGATCGCAACGAAGTACGGTACTTGCCGGTTTGAACCGGGTATCTTAATTAGTTGAACTGTATGTACAACAAATCAAACTTTTTCAAGTTCTTCTTTGATTTCTTCAGGTGGTATTTTTGGTGGTACATTCTCGATGACAGCCTTGATAAGTTTCAGCTTTTCTGTGGGAAATGTGTATGATGGTATGCCCATCTCCACACACATCCCCATGACATTGTGGTAGTCTTATGCAATTGATGTTTTGATCTTGATTACGTCGCCATCTACATGTTGACATGTAAATTGTGCCTGGCAGATGGTTTTGAGCCATGCTTCTAGTTCGCGGTATGATTTTTCGAACTGTATGATGATAGGTGGAAGTTTTTGAGTATGTTGCAAGGTGGTTGCTGTATCATCTTCTTCTGTGTCACGTATTTGGTTTAATGCTTCGAAGCAGTTTCTTGTTTCTACCGCTTCTTCAGTTTTCTTCTTATTTAATTTTACCTACCCCAGATAACGCAGATCCTACTCCTTTCACGCCAGGCTGTAACTGAAACTGCACCTACACTAGGGACACCAAAACCCCTGCGTAGGAGAGGTCAACTCGAGAAACAGAGTGGGACACACAAACTGCACCACAACAAAAAAATGAGCAACAGAACAACAACTCACAGGCACCAAACACTACACCTGAAACCATTATACATACCACTCAACCCCTCACCACACCGGAAATACAGGCGCCAATACAAGAAGCAGACATACACGCCAGCCCAAACCCAGTGCAAAGGCAAACACAGGCGGCCACCAACTCACCAAATACCATTCAGGCTGACACACCTAACACTGAAATAGCAACAAGAGGAATAATGCATGCACTACTCCCCCAACATACAGGGACTGATGACCATAGTAGTTTGGTCCCTTCATATCCCCAACCAACCAACATACGACCTAACAGATCTTCATGAAGATCTTGGGAGGCATCAAAATGTTCAAATGTTTGTATAGCTTATGGGACTTAACTACGGGGTCATCAGTCCCTAAACTTGCAAACTACTTATGAACTAGCTAACACTAAGGACGGCACAAATATCCATGCCCGAGGGGGGATTCGAACCCCCGACCGTAGTGGCCGTGCAGACCGTGACTGGAGCGCCTTAGTCCCCTCGGCCACCGCAGCCGGCCTATTTTCTTCTTCGGTGGGTTTTGGTACCCTGCCTCGTCGTCTCTGGTGGTGTTGCCGGCTACATCCGCAGTGCGTTTTTTCTGTATATTTGCTGCTACGTCGCAGTCCATTTCTTCCTCTTCATAATGATTTTCTGCTCTTTGCTGCGTTTCCAGGCCGTTTTCCATGTTGCGTGGTCCGTGAGTCGTTTCCTGGGTCGTAATTTGTGGGGGCCGGATGAGAACACCGGGCAGAGTGCTCTGCTATTTATACACAGACAGAATGTACCAGAAATTAGAAGAATAGTTAACATAAGAAACATGTAGAAATTACAAGTGAACCTAAGAAACGTGTAGAACATTCTGGAAATGATAATTACAAAGATATAAATTTTTGCCGGTGGACGGGATTGAACCGAAGACCTTCAGCACCGCAATCAGTGATGCTATCCTTTGCCCCTCGCCAGCAGTTGGTTAACTTGGAGTATGACGGCAATATTCCTGAAAATCAAGAAATGTTATACAGTGATTACAAGAGCAAAAACAAGCATGGACAAGAGAGATAACCTGGGATATAGAACATTTTATCGCTATGAATTACATATATGGTACGATCTCTAACAAGCAACTTGAATTTGTGAGTGATAAAACGAGTGCATTCGAGATAATGAAAAAATTCGACGAATTATACTCCAGGGAATCGACAGTATTACAAATTATTTGCCGAAATAAGTTGGACAAACTGAGGCTAAATGATTTGTGATGCAGGAGCATTCTTCAGCACTTTTGAAAACACTGTTAACGAATTGAAATTAGCAGGTGCAAAAGTTACAGAAAAGGGAAAATTAAACTAAATATTGAGAACCTTACTAGAATCTCTGAGCTATGTAGGGGATTTGAGCGATGTCTTAAAATATCAGACAGTCGAATATGTTAAAAACAAAATTCAAATGGTAGTTTATAGAGGAAAGGATGTAAATGAAGGTGTCAAAAAAGTGAAGCAATACGAGCTACCAGGAGCAGTTGTGTTATGGATGTGGCAAACCAGGACATTTTAAGAGGGGCTGTCGCCAGACAGGTATAAGTAGGGATGCATCGATTTGTGGCACACAACATCGAGGAGGCCGTCATGGACAATTTGTTCAGGGCAGTTGTTGGCAACACGGAAGAGTGGAACAGTGAACAGTGGAACAACAACTGCTCACGTGGTCAAGCTGCGCAGTTTAACTCAAGACGTGGTCGGCATCAGAGAGGAAGAGGCAGTGGCTATCAATAGAATGGAACCAGCATGAGTAGCTTCGTGTTGGAGGTACAATCCCCAATGACTCTCAATATTATATCAGGTAACAACATAAAGATTGACTAGTTAGTGGGTAGTGGGTGTACAGATCATGTTGTTAATAACGAAAACTATTTTTCTGAATATATAACCTTAAACGAGCCTGTAAGTGTAAAAATTGCAGATACGAAAGTCTTGGAAGCTACAATAGTAGGAAATATAATCAGTTACTCTCCAGTTTATGATGAAATGATTCCAATTACAATGAAAAATATATTTTACGTCCATGGTATGGATAGAAATTTGATTAGTTATGCTCAAGTAACAGGAAAACATTGTTTCTGTAGGAAATATTTCAAACTTTTTTGATGAAACACAATAACATAATTGCAATTGCTTTGAAAGAAGATAGGTTTTATAAAATGACAAGTAGGATTTATACAGAAAAAATTAATGTAAATAGTGTGAGTAGGAAGGATAGTATGAAAGAAAAGGAGAAAGGGCACTGTAAACTGGGGCATGTAAATTTTAACTATTTGAATACACTGTGTTAGTATCAACTAGCAGATGGATTACCAAATAATTTAGTCAGAGTTTATGAAGTGTCAAGTTTGCATAGAAAATAAAATGCACAATTTATCTTTTGAAAATAATAGATACAAAGCAAAAGAGACATTAGAGATTATCATACAGATTTAAATGGGCCTCTTTCAACGCTTAGTTTTCATGGGGAAAAAATATTTTCTCACTTTTATTTATGACTATAGTAGAATAGCTAAGGTGTACACAGTTCAATCTAAAAATCAAGTTTATAATTGCTTTGTGGAATATGTTAGTGAAATTGAAAATTTAACTGGTAAATCATTCAAGAAATTGGGGTGTGATAATGGTAAAGAATATTTAAATGCAAACATTTTTCAATCTGTAAAACAGAAAGGAATAATTTTAAATATATGTCCTCCTTATGTACATGAATTAAATGGTACAGCTGAAAGATACAACAATCAATTATGGATATGTCTGGTGTCTTTAGCGGAAGCAAGAGAACATAACAGGTTTTGGCCTGAAGTAGTTTGTACTGTTGTATACCATAAAAACAGAACTTTAGCTAATACTATTGTCGCGTTGCAATGGAAGCAGGCTTGACTTCGAAGGCAACTGAACACAGCACTTCTACTGAAAGCACGTTTATTACGAACTTAACATACACGCAGCACTGACTGCCTCTCAGGCAGAGTGCTCTGCTATTTATACACAGACAGAATTTACCAGAAATTGGAAGAACAGTTAACATAAGAAACAAGTAGAATTTACAAGTGAACATAAGAAAGATGTAGAACCTTCTGGAATTGTAAATTACAAAGAAATAAATTTGTGGCGGTGGGCGGGACTGAACCGGCGACCGTCTGCTCCGCAGTCCGTGACGCTATCCCCTGCGCCACGCCGGCAGTTGGTGTTCGTCGTCTCTCGCGGCATTGCTCCCCCCTTTTTGTTCTCTTCGTTGCGGACGCTGATCGTGTTTGTTCGTGCATGTTCGTTGATCATTTGGCTAAGCTTTTTTATTACAGAGGTCGTTGAGCCCTCTGACCCGGCGCGCTGAGCCACGGCGACCGGCCATCCCCTGCGCCATCCCGGCAGTCGCTGTACGTCGTCTCTCGCGCCATTGCTCCCTCTCCTGAAGAAACAGCGACCCGCTGTTATGTTCCCTGTGGAGCCAGCTGCAATGTCCTGGATCTTGACCGTGTCATGGGTCCTCTGTATGGCGGTTCAAGAGAATCCTCCCCTTCTCCACGATTATCGGCGACAGACGTTCATGTTGTAGCTTCATCAGTAACATTACCGCCCTTAGAGTCCTTGAACAAGAAGCCATTGTCGTCTACCTGCTCTTCAGGATCGTAGTAAGGCTTCATGCGCAGGACGTGAACAATGTCTCTTCGTTTTTGACGTTTCGACGACGGCTCATAATCCTCAACTTCGTATGTGACGTCTGACAGGCGGCGTATGACACGATACGGACCAAAGTATCGCTTCAATAACTTTTCTGACAGTCCAACCTTCCGTACAGGGGTAAAAATCCATACCAGATCTCCTGGGCTGTACACAACAGGTCGGCGCTTGTCGTTATACCGCTGACGGTCCTTCTCCTGGGCGTCCAGTATCCATATGCGAGACACCTGTCTTGCTTCTTCGACCCTGGTGATGAGCTGTTTCACATTGTCATCCTGAGTGTCGTCTGGTTGGAATGGGAACAGCGTATCCATTGTCGTCTCAGCTTCACGGCCATGGAGCAGGAGAACGGAGTGAAGCCTGTGGTGTCTTGTCTTGCGGTATTGTAAGCAAATGTCACGACTGGCAGAATTGTATCCCAATCCTTCTGCTCAACATCGACGTACATCGACAGCATGTTGGCTAACGTCTTGTTAAAACGTTCCGTAAGACCATTTGTCTGAGGGTGATATGCAGTTTCATTCTGTGGACAATGTCGCACCATGACATTACCTCTGATACTAGTTTTGACTGGAATACTTTTCCACGATCAGATATCATGACACGTGGTGCTCCATGCTTCAAAATAATGTCTTCTACAAGGAATTTTGCGATCTCTGGTGCTTCTGCAGTCGGCACGGGTTTGGTGACAGCGTAGTGTGTGAGGTAGTCAGTGCAGACTATTATCCATCGGATACCGGTTGTCGACTTTAGAAACCTCCCTAAAAGATCGATCCCAACTCGCTTGAATGGAGCTGCTGCCGGTGGAATCGGTATGAGATGCCCTGGAGGTAATTGCGGCACTATCTTCCGCCGCTGGCACTCTTTACAGTGACTCACATAGTGCTTGACAGATCGGTAGAGACCTTTCCAGTAATACCTGCGTCTAATTCTGCCTAGGGTCTTCACGAATCCCAGATGACCGGATATTGGAGCATCGTGGAAATATTTGAGAATAGCTGGCTGGAGATGAGCTGGAACGATCAGTAGCCATTTGGGGCCCAGTGGATTGTAGTTGCTCTTATACAATGTTCCGTTTATCAGTTGGAACTCTCCATTTGTCAGTTCTCCTTTCTCCAATGACTCTATCGTTTTTAATAATGCTGGATCTTCCCTCTGTTCAGCTGTAACGTCATCTAATTCAGTGAGGGCTGAAATTTCATTAATGCTGTTGTGTTCCACTAATGGATTCCTCGAAAGGCAGTCGGCATCCTTGTGTTTGCGGCCGTTCTTGAATACCGCTGTGACATCTTACTCTTGGAGTCTTAGTTCCATTTCTGCATTCTCGTCGTACAAGGCTAGCACTGGTGCGGAAGTTAGAGCCTCCTTAAGTGCCCGGAAAGCTCTTTCTTTTGTCTCATCCCAGTAAAACTTGACGTCTCCCTGCAGAAGTTCTTGTAATGGACGTGCCTTGTTACAAAATCCTTTTATGAAACGTCGGTAGTACGAGCACAGCCCGAGAAAACTTCTCACATCACGAATGTGCTGAGGTGTTGGAAATTCTGTAACTGCCCTTACTTTATCTGGATCAGGACGGACACCATAACCGTTGACTATGTGCCCCAGGATTTTTATCTCTTTGGCGACGAAGAGGCACTTCTTTGGATTGAGGCGGAGACCTTCAGTCTGAACACACTTCAACACAGTTGACAGGCGACTCAGATGTTCTTCAAATGTTTTCGAGAAAACGACAATGTCATCTAAATAGCAAAGACACGTCGTCCACTTAAGGTGTCGAAGCAAGTTGTCCATCATGCGTTCGAATGTGACTGGAGCATTACATAATCCAAATGGCATTACTTTAAATTCATAGATGCCGTCAGGTATAATAAAAGCCGTCTTCTCCCTGTCAGCTTCGTCAACCTCGATTTGCCAGTAACCTGTCTGCATGTCCATAGTTGAGTAGTATGTAGCTCCTTTCAAGCAGTCTAAGGTGTCGTCAATGCGCGGAAATGGGTAGACATCTTTTTTTGTGATTCTGTTCAGCCACCAATAGTCGACACAGAATCGCTACGTGCCATCCTTCTTCTTTACGAGGACCACCGGAGACGACCAAGGACTCTCTGAAGGTTGAATAATGTCATCTCGCAACATCTTCTCCACTTCTCCCGAATTATCCGTCTTTCAGCTGGCGACACTATACGAACGCTGGCTAATTGGCGGATAATCCCCATTATTGATACGGTGCTTTATCGAGGGCCATTTCGTCTGACTTTTCCCCTGCTGAAGTGTGAATGCACCCGAAAATTGGCGTAGTATAGCTAATACCCGCTGGCGTTGTTCCTTTGTCAGTCCAGGCCCTATTGGCAGTTCCACGTTTGTTTCCTCCAGCGTGTTGTCTGTACTAACAGCAGGGCATGGGACCTCATTGATGACGTTAAGCTCACCGTTCTGGATTGGTTCAGCTGTCCCGATACACATTCCCTTGGGGATAAGTTGTGACTACTCGTGACAATTTGTGATCCAAATCTCTCCTTGACCACCAGTAATGCTTATTATAGCCGCTGGTAACTACGTAAATTTCTTTTGTGAACCTGATAAACTTTTTACTATCAACAAGAACTTCACAGCTTAACCGGTCATCTGTATTTTTGACTGCAACTCTTCTCATTGTCAACGGCGGTATCGTCACACTGTCAACGACAAATAACTTCCCAGAAAATTCTGTATTACGTGTATCCGCCGGAACGACTACTTCAATTTGCAGCTCAGCTCTTCCACAGTCAATGATAGCTTGGGATGCTTGAAGGAAGTCCCATCCGAGGATAACATTATGACTAGATTCTGTTAACACGACGCGGCGGCTAGGGGAGCGGCTGGTACCTCTGTACGGCGACGGTGAACGACTGCGGCGCGTCGGGGATCGACCTCGTCTAGGGTACGGCGATAGGCTTCTTCCCATAGGTAGACTGAATTCATCAGCAGGTGACTGCCTGGGATAGAAATGCTCCGACGGCTGACATCTTGCGGCAAAATTATCATCGAATACTCGCCTCCTCTCTCTGCAGTAGCGTACGACATGTCCAGAGCGCCCACAGTGGTGTGTTGTCTTCTGTCCTCCAGACGTCTGTTTTTCTGCGGGGCGTCATAGTTACCGGAGGAGTTGGTTGTGGTCGCGTCGGCCGGTTCATGGGCTGCCGTTTGGCGGCTGCAGCGTAAGTCATAGCAGGGCGACGCCATTCTTCACGTCGGGTGCGATTGACGGGGCAGACAGGAGCTAATGTCTGAAATACCTGTTCCTCAACGACGTCGGCTCCCTCGTGAGTTACAGGGCTTACATCCATTGCCATAATCTGATGCTCGCTCGGTCTAACAGTCGCGGTTGCCACAAATTGTTGTAATTCTTCTCTCACAATTTGTCGTATGAGAGAAGCGAAGTCATGCTGGTCTTCCACAACGGCCATAGGGACTACATTGGGGAGTCTGTCATACTTCTTGCGTCCAAACCTCCTTTGTTGCATCTCTTCAATACGATGGCAGCACTTGATGAACTCTTCCGTCGTAGTGACGTCTTTTATCAGTACAGCTTGGTACATGTCTTCTGCAATACCCTTCATCAGGTGCGTGATTTTGTCGGCCTCAGTCATATTCGGATTCACTATGTTACACAAGGCCAAAACATTCTGTTTGGATGACCGTGTCGGCTCATCATGTCGTTGGGCCCGGTTCTTCAGTTGTTCTTCCGCCGAACGGATTTGTCGCTGGCGGTCTCCAAACGTCTTCTTAAGTTCCTCCTGGAATATCTCCCAGTTATTCAACGTGTCTTCGTTGTTATCAAACCATTGCTGGGCTTCCCGTTCAGGTAGAACTAAACGTTGGCCAAGCACATCGTATGATCCCACCTATTGTACTTGGCGACTCGGTCGAATCCTTTTAGCCATTTGTTGGGGTCCTGTCCAGCGTCGCCAGAGAACACTGACAGGTGTTGATGCACGGCTGGCTTACTGCTGGTTTCGTGTCCATGGTCCTTCTGATGATACGGACTTTTGGAAGGATACTCGGTGTATCCTTTGTATTCCGGTTCCAGTCCGTGTAAGCGACGGCTTTTACGTTGCCTAATCGGAGCCACGGTGATGCAGCTGTTGCACAGGATACCCGGCGCCTCCACCAAACAATGTCGCATTGCAATGGAAGCAGGCTTGACTTCGAAGGTAACTGAACACAGCACTTCTACTGAAAGCACGTTTATTACGAACTTAACATACACGCAGCACTGACTGCCTCTTAGGCAGAGTGCTCTGCTATTTATACACAGACAGAATTTACCAGAAATTAGAAGAACAATTAACATAAGAAACAGGTAGAATTTACAAGTGAACATAAGACAGATGTAGAACATTCTGGAATCGTTAATTACAAAGAAATAAATTTTTGCCGGTGGGCGGAATTGAACAGGTGACCTTCAGCACCGCAGTTTGTGACGCTATCCCCTGCGCCACGCAGGTCAGGTAATGATTAACGTACTCAAGAGCAGGGGTTAAGATCAGCCAGAGAATGTAAAATGGGTGATAGATTTGGTCATTAAGTTATGTGTTTTGACCTCATCACCTTTTGTTGAGTACTCGTCCCGGTCTAGTTGTCAGGATAGGTACTGGTGCAGTAATCGACGGTCAACTAACACATTTCTACAGAGATTACTATTACAAGTTTTATTAACTGAAGATACAATGATAATGAACTTTAGAACATATGTCTATTTAGAATGAAACTTTCACTCTGCAGCGGAGTGTGCGCTGATATGAAACTTCCTGGCATATTAAAATTGTGTGCCGGAACCGGGACTCTAACCTGGGACCTTTGCCTTTCGCGGGCAAGCGCACTACCGACTGTGCTATCCCGACACGACTCACGACGCCGCCCCACAACTTTACTTCCGCCAGTACCACGTCTCCTACTTTCCAAATTTCACAGAAACTCTCCTGCGAACCATACAAGACTAGCATTCCTGGAAGAAAGGATATGGTGCAGACATGGCTTAGCCACAGCCTAAGGGATGTTTCCAGAATGAAACTTAAACTATGCAGCGGAAAGTAGGAGGCGAGGTACTGGCGGAAGTAAAGTTGTGAGGCGGCGTCGTGAGTCATGTCGGGATAGCACAGTCGGTAGTCCGCTTGCCCGCGAAAGGCAAAGGTCCCAGGTTCGAGTCCCGGTTCTGGCACACAATTTTAATCTGCCAGGAAGTTTCATATCAGCGCACACTCCGCTGCATAGTGAAAGTTTCATTCTGGAAACATCCCTTAGGCTGTGGCTAAGCCATGTCTCCACCATATCCTTTCTTCCAGGAGTGCTAGTCTTGCATGGTTCGCAGGAGAGCTTCTTTGAAGTTTGGAAAGTAGGAGGCGAGGTACTGGCGGAAGTAAAGTTGTGAGGCGGCATCCTGAGTCGTGTCGGGATAGCACAGTCGGTAGTGCGCTAGCCCGCGAAGGCAAAGGTCCCAGGTTCGAGTTCCGATTCCGGCCCACATTTTTGATCTGCAAGGAAGTTTCATATGTTTATTTCTTCTCACTTCTCGTGTCGTCGTCCGTATGATGCTATCTGGACTGAGACCTAGTGACTGCTTGGTTCGTAGCCGAGTTCTGACCTTGTAACTGCCTGAGTTCTGACTAGTAACTGACGGGCGTCCAGACGTATGTCGCCCTAGATAGGGCCGCTTGTAGAGGGCGCGCAGGATGTGCAGCGCCTGCTTGCAATTGGCTTTCTGTCGATCGCTGCCTTCTCCACGATCGTTCTCTTACGTCTGGCGGGTGGCGCTGACTGTATGCCACAACATCCGCCCCCCTCTCCCCCAAAGCGCCAGACCGTTGTCATGTAGGGAGCTCGACAACGGGGGAGGAGGCAGGCTCGTGGACGTACTGATGAACCAGATTCTGTAGCTTCAGAGGACGTCAGACTACCGGCCGGGCCCCGCCATCTGGCCTGAGCTCGCGAGGGAACGTCCTCTATGAAAACCTCCGAAAGGCCCACCTCCACGACCTGTGGCTCAGGTGAAGACGTAGACGGTGACGTCAGTGGTGACATCAGCGTCGGATGCTGCTTGGCGTCTGGCTCGATGTCCATGGGGATGTCCGGGTGAGGTGGAGAGGGCTCTGTCTCCATGACTTCCAGCCACGGTGCCGTAAAGATCTGTGGCGGGGGCGACCGCCGAGGCCGTGCAGGCGGCGAAGGCCGCGCGGTCTGCGTGTGGCGTGAATCTGCCGAGAGAAACGCACAAGGATCACAAGGTACATGACATGGGCGAATTTGGTTGCGGTGCCTGCGAATGATGCCATCGGGACCTGAAATTTCAAACATGTGGGCACCGCAAAATTTTAGGATCTCGCCCTGCTCTCACCGTCTGTGAGTGCTGAAAACTCTGTAAAAGACTGGGCTACACAGAGTGAAGCGCTACTTGCGTGTCGGCGACTGCAGCTCCGGGTGGCAGGGGGGTGGAGCAGATGGAGCAGGGTGCGGTGGCGGCGGCCGTGTAGAAGTTCAGCCGGCAACAACCGTTCTCGTGGATGCGAGCGGTAGGAGGCGAGGAACAGTTGCAAAGCTGCCTCCTGTGAGTGCTCCGAAGAAGTTTGGACATCTGTTGCTTAAATGTCCGAACGAAGCGTTCCGCAGCGCCGTTTGACTGCGGATGAAACGGTGCACTTGTGAGATGCTGAATTCCATTTCGGTTACAAAAGTAGCGAAATTCTTGCGATGTGAACTGAGTGCCGTTGTCAGAGACTATCGGTTCAGGATGACCTTCCAGACAAAAAATTGAAGACAACGCTCTAATCGCGCTACTAGTAGTCGTAGATGACATTGGTACTGCAAATGGGTAACCACTAAAAGCATCAACCAAAATAAGCCATTTAGTGTTCCACAATGGATTAGCACAGTCAATGTGCACTCTTTGCCATGGTTAATCTGCTTTTGGCGACGCAAAAAATTTCTGAGGTGGCCTGACTGGTTGGAAGCTCACACTGAACCCTGTGATGTCATCTGTTCTATTTGGGCGTCCATACCCTGCCAAGTACAGTGTTGTCGTGCCAATTACTTAGTGCGAACCATTCCCCAATGTTCTTGGTGCAGTAAGTGCAATACTTCTTTCTGCAAACGTCGCGGAATCAACACACGCGATTGTCCACTGTCATTTGAAACTAGAATGACACCTCTATGCACTGAAAGTTCATTTCTTCTAGCAAAATAGCGACGCACCAGTGAATTTTCAATGTCACGTCGTGAGCGACGCCATTCTGTGTGAATGTAACGCAGCAAAATTTGTAAATAAGGATATGTTTCTGTGCCCCAAGCAATTTTCCTATAGTCCAACAGGAAGGATTGCAACAAACTAGCCGGCCGCGGTGACCGAGATGACTGAGGCGCTCCAGTCACGGTCTACACGGCCACTACGGTCGGGGGTTCGAATCCCCCCCCTCGGGCATGGATATTTGTGCCGTCCTTAGTGTTAGCTAGTTCATAAGTAGTTTGTAAGTTTAGGGACTGATGACCCCGTAGTTAAGTCCCATAAGCTATACAAACATTTGAACATTTTTTTGCAACAAACTATCTTCCTGTGCTTCAATGCAACAAGACATTTCAGAAGCATCAAAGTCTTTATCATGGCCAACCGGAAGACGAGAAAGTGCGTCGGCATTTTCATGGCGAGGTGTGGGTCTGTACACAATCTCATACTGATACCGTGATAAAACCAGTGCCCAACGTTGCAATTTGTGTGCCGTGCACGTAGGAATTGGCTTGGCTGGATGAAACAATGACTGCAAAGACTTATGGTCAGTGATTAAATAAATAGTGGTGGAATTTTGTGACACCATACACTATTACTAAAGCTTCCTTCTCAATCTGAGAATAACGGCACGGTGTGTCTGTCAAACGTTTTGAGGCAAACGCTATCGGACGGTCTGTATCTCCATGTCTAAGTGACAGTACTGCTCCTAGACCAAACGATGACACGTCCACTTGCAAAGGAACTGGTTTTTCTGGTCTGCACGGCCACTACGGTCGGGGGTTCGAATCCCCCCTCGGGCATGGATATTTGTGCCGTCCTAGTTCGTAAGTAGTTCATAAGTAGTTTGTAAGTTTAGGGACTGATGACCCCGTAGTTAAGTCCCATAAGCTTTACCAACATTTGAACATTTTGGTTTTTCTGGATTGAAGTGCAGCAAACATCGATCACTGAACATCGCATCTTTTAACTGCTGAAATGCATGTTGGCATTCCTCTGTCCAAACAAAACGAACATTTTACTGTGTAGCCGATGTAAAGGGGCTGCAATGTGTGCTGCATTGGGAATAAACCTAAAATAGCACGTTAACTTTCCCAAGACTGACTGTAATTCTTTCATATCTTTTGGTTCTGGCATGTCGCGAATGGCAAGCAAATGTGATTGCATGGAGTGCATACCTTGACTGTTTATCATGTGTCCCAGATACTGCAGTTCCGGTTTGAAAACGTCACACTTATCTAAGCGACACTTGAAACCTGCGTCTGACAAAACATGAAACAATTTTATCAAATTTGCAATGTGTTCTTCTGGGGTACAGCCTGACACAATTATGTCGTCCAAGTAGTTTGAACCACAAGGCACCCGAGCTGTAAGCTATTCCAAATATCTTTGGAAAATTGCGGGCACAGATGCACTGCCAAAAGGTAAACGAAAATATTTAAACAATCCCAGTTGAGTATTGACAACACAAATTTTCTGTGGTTCTTCGAGTGGAAGCTGAAGGTAGGCATTTCTCAAATCTATTTTTGAGAAATATTTTCCTGCACCTAATCTGTCCATTAAATCTTCTGGCCTCGGCGAACTGTCTACAACTGTTGTGGATTCATTGCAGCCTTGAAATCAACACAAATGCGAATGCTACCTGACGGCTTCGCCAAATAACAAGCGGACTCGCCCAAGGAGGTTAGTATAAAGGGAGATGGCGCTGTCTATGCCGAGCACATACGTCGGTTGAGGCCTGTCAGCCATCTTGATGAGTTGTGGAATGCTATTTCTCCGTTAAAGCTATGCACCAAGTCTACCGTCTTACTACAAATGCACTGAATTGCAATTCAGTACAAAGTATGTACTTTCAAACATTATACTTTCTTGAATAAATACTAACACACGAGCACACGAGCACATACGTCGGTTGAGGCCTGTCAGCCATCTTGATGAGTCGTGGAATGCTATTTCTCCGTTAAAGCTATGCACCAAGTCTACCGTCTTACTACAAATGCACTGAATTGCAATTCAGTACAAAGTATGTACTTTCAAACATTATACTTTCTTGAATAAATACTAACAATTACTTATCATTAGTTATTTGAAAAATTATTTTAACACTATTTTGCACTCCTTCAACATATTGTATGTCACAGCAAAAGCGCCAGACGTATTATTCATGTTTTTAAGTGACATAAAACATCAGCTCTACAATACGAACACTTTTCCGAGACTCGCCAATATGGCAGAGGCAGTCTTCAGTTTTTCAACGTAAGGGCATCTCCGTATATTCTAACCTCCTTGGACTCGCCCACTGGCTAGCTTGTATCGGTTCAATTGCACCATGCTCTTGCAATGTGCGAATTTCTTGTGCTAGTTTGTCACGTAAAGCGAGCAGTACATCACGAGCTTTGCAAAATTTTGGTTTGGCATTTTCGTTCAGAGTAATGTGTGCAGCAATTGATGGTCAGGCAAAACATTTCTATAGAGATTAGTATTACAAGTTTTATTGACTGAAGATACCATGATACTCAAGATTAGAACGTATGTCTGTTTTTTCTCTTTTCTCGCGGCGTTGGCCATATGATGCTACCTGCACTGAGACCTAGTGACTGTTTGGTTCGTAGCCAAGATCTGACCTAGTAACTGCCTAAGTTCTGACTAGTAACTGACGGGCATCCAGACGTATGTTGGCCTAGGTGTAGCCGCTTGCAGAGGGCGCGCATCATCGGTGCCTCGCTGGCAGGATGCCCAGCGCCTGCTTGCAATTGGCTTTCGGTCGATCGCTGCCTTCTCTACGATCGTTCTCTTACGTCTGACAAGTGGCGCTGACTGTACTCCACAACATTATGAGTAATTTCATTTATGTGAACTTCTGTAGTGGTGAAACTACAGAAAATTTTGAGGGGGCGATAAATTGTAATCAGTATATTGGAAACAAGCAATGGATGAGGAAATTGAATGTGTAAATAAAAATGAAACTTTGGTACTTGTAACTAAACCAGAAAATGTAAATGTTCTGGATGTAAAATTGGTTTTTACAAGAAAATTGGATACCACTTTTAAAGCAAGATTCGTTGAAAGGTGCTTTCAACAGAAGGAAATTGCAGATGATATTTATCCTCCAGTAGCTATGATGCTATGTGGTGCTACAGACGAATGATGAAAATTAGATGGGTAGATCACGTAACTAATGAGGTGCTTAACCGAATCGGGGAGAAAAGGAGTTTCTGGCATATCCTCACTAAGAGAAGGGATAGATTGTCTGAACACATTCTGAAACATCAAGGAATTGTCAGCTTAGCATTAGAAGGAAGCGTGTGGGGTAAAAATCGTAGAGAGAGACCGAGGGACGAATGTAGTAAGCAGATTCAAAAGGATGTAGGTTGCCGAATGTATTCTCAGATGAAGAGACTTGCACAGGACAGCGTAGCATGGAGAGCTGCACCAAACCAGTCTACGGACTGAAGATCACAACAACAACAACAACAGCTATGATGCATACATGCAAACTCTTATAATCACACTGTTGTCAACCCCCCAGGGGGCCCACAGCTCTTTTGTGGGTACGTATGTGGCGCGCACAGGGCCGCGAGCCGAAGCAGCCTTTTTCCGCCCCAGGCGCTTCACTTTCCCTCCTGGTTCATGCCTTCGCCCGGAGACGGGCGTCCTTTGCGAGGCAAGGTGGTTTCCTGTCCTAGTTTTACTTTTTCCTTGGTTTCTTCCTTTCCTAACCTTTGCTGCTGTCTTTCTCTCCTTGCTGTACTTTCCTAGCCTTCCTCTCTTCCTCCTTAGTCTCCGCTTCGGCGTTTGAGACACTTCTTTCTCTTCACTTTCTCTATTCTCCTTCTTTCATCCCTGTGCGTGTCTGAAGGCCGACCCACGCATTATCATGCGTAGCAGGTGACGGGGTAACACGTAATTCCCCGCCCCGGGTAGACAAGTAGGGCATGTACGTACCCCCTGGTAAAGGCCAGGCCCAGGGAGGGGTGATTACCCGAGCTGGTACCTTCCGAATATGCCGATTGGTCCCTTCGTCCGTTTTCGGGAGGTGTGACCTGAGGTGTGAACAAGCACCTAAGGTGGGTAAGCCCTCAGAGAGGGCCCCCACTAGGAAGGAGCGCGCCATCGGAGACGCCGGTAATCACGGGGGACACTTCCGCAATGACTTCCTTCTCTTATAGTGTGACTTTGACCCAAAAAAGAAAGATCGATTCACCTCAGCATAAGAAAACTTTTCCCAATCTTCCGAAATTCCTAGTTGTTTCTCGAACCGACGGTAAAGATTTCACTTCTGTAAATCCTTTCGTCATTCAGAAAGGTGTTGATGCGATTGCTGGGCCTGTTAAGACCTGTTCGCATCAGCGCAATGGAACATTGTTTCTGGAAGTGGACAGTGCCTCCCAGGCGCAAAAACTAATACGGACTACGTTGCTACACACGTTTCCTGTCCAGGTCGAAGCGCATCGCATGCTCAACTCGTCACGGGGGGGGGGGGGGGGTAGTTTTCACGAGATCCCTTGACGGGTTGTCTGACGAAGACATACAAAACTACATATCCGATCAGGGTGTAACAGCCGTGCATAGGGTGTTGAAAAAGGTCGATAACCAGCTGACACCCACTCGTACTGTCTTTTTGACGTTCGACAGAGTTGAACTCCCATCCAAGGTCAAAGCAGGGTATGAAGTTATCTCCGTTCACCCTTATGTACCAAACCGAACGCGCTGTTTCCAATGCCACAGATACAACCACACCCGTCAATCTTGCCCTAATACAGCAAAATGTGTCAGTTGTGGTAGGGACGACCATGAGGGCGATTGCCCACCTCCGTCCCCTCACTGCCTTAATTACAATGGTGACCATTCGGCTACCTCTACGGACTGTCCTGTTTATAAAGACGAGAAGGTCATTCAGCAAATTCGGGTTACGGAAAAGGTCTCAACATCTGCCGCTCGAAAGTTGTTGGCGAGTCGAAATCCCACTGTCCTTCCAGCGGGCACATACAGTAAGGTCCTCACCTCCACTCGACTTACTAAGGATGCAGGTACGCAGACCTGATTTCACTTTCGCTGACACAGTTGTGCGATCAGCAAGTCTGAAGATTGCCCGTTCTATGTCCCCGCTTCCTCCTGCTGCTTCTAAAGTTCAGTCTTCGTCAACCTCTAATAAACCACGGGCACCTAAACAAGATGCTCGGACTTCGATAAAGGAACTCGTCCGTGAAGATTTTCTACGTACTCAGTGTTCTCAACCGTCAACTGCCTCTTCTCACTGTCACTCTTCCAGAAGAGCCAACAAAAGAAAAAGAGTTCCTCTCCTTCCCTGCCGAGGCTTGACTCATCCGTCACGCCGCCCAACAGTAGTCGGCCCCGATCATCTTCTGTCTCGCCGGGACGAACTACTGTTAGCCGGGCAACCGGCATTTTACCGGCGGCGGAAGCTGCCCCTCATGATCAACTCTGGAAGGTGGCAGATGCGTCAGTTGAACCCATGGAACACGATTCTCTGCCTCTAGATAGCGATAGTAGTGCTCCCTCGAAGTCGGGTCCTCAGCAACCGTCGAGGTGACCCCGCCTGCTTGTTCCGTATTATCCTATTTTCTTCTCTCATTTTTTATCATGGCGCTCCTTCAATGGAATATTCGCGGCATTCGTTGCAATCGGGAGGAATTAAAACGACTCCTTCGATTGCACTGCTCGCTTCTAGTTTGTCTCCAAGAAACTAAGTTACGTCCATGTGATCATGCAGACTTCCCGCACTAAACCTCTGTGCGTTTCGACCTACTACCTGTGGAAGGTACCCCAGCCCATTGAGGGGTTCTGATGCTCATTCGGGATGACGTCTATTACCATCCCATTTCATTGCATACTCACCTACAGGCAGTTGCCGTCCGCATCACTCTACACACGTTTTCCTTTTCCCTCTGTAATATCTATTCGCCATCGTCATCCGCCCTTACTAGGGCAGATGTGCTCCACCTCGTTGATCAGCTCCCTTCACCTTTCGTGTTGGTAGGCGACTTTAATGCCCACCACCCCCTATGGGGCTCTCCAGCACCTTGTCCGAGAGGCTCCCTTTTGGACCTTTTCCAACACCTCAATCTTGTCTGCCTCAACCCGGTGCACCAACACAACACATACTTATTCCCATATAGACCTCACGATATGCACTCCTCAGCTTGCCGGTCGTTTTCAGTGGTATGCAGTTTCTGTCACGTACTCGAGTGGCCATTTCCCTTGTGTCAAAAAAAAAAAAAAAAAAAAAAAAAGTTCAAATATTTGTAATTCTATCGGACCAAACTGCGTGGTCATCAGTCCGTAGCTTACAAACTACTTAAACCTAGGTAAACTAACCTAAGAGAACAAACACACACACCCAGGGATGACTCGAACCTCCACGGCGAGCAACCACGCGCTCCGCAGCGAGACGCTTGAGACCGCTCGGCTACTCCACCGCGGCTCCCTTGTGTCATCCACTTCCTGCATCATTCCCCATCTCCTCGTCCCACCAGTTGGAACATCGCCAAAGCCGACTGGGGGCTTAATTCTTCCATGGCTGTTTTTCACGATCAGAATTTTTCCAGCAGTGACAGTCAGGTCGAATACCTCACAGATGTTATTCTCACAGCTGCCGAACATTCCATACCTCGTACATCCTCTTCTCCACGTCGCGTCTCGGTCTCTTGGTGGACTGCAGCCTGCCGAAACGCTCTTAGAGCCCGGCGCCGTGCTTTACGCACTTTCCGCCGCCACCCAACGTTGGAGAATAGTATCAATTATAAACCACTGCGAGCGCAATGTCGTCATGTTATAAACGACAGCAAAAAAGCTTGCTGGACTGCTTTTACCGGTTCTTTTAACCGCTTTACTCCCTCCGCTGTCTGGGGTGGCCTACGCCGTTTATCCGGCATCAAGGTCCACTCCCCGATTTCTGGCCTGACCGTCGAGAACGCAGTCCTTGTGGACCCCACTGATGTTTCCAACGCATTGGGCCGTTCCGTTTCGAACTCTGCCCATTATCACCCTGCCTTCCTCCCTCGCAAACAATTAGAGGAGGCACGGCCGCCTTCTTTCCACTCTTTTAATCGTGAAAGTTATAATGTCTCCTTCTCCATGCAGGAGCTAGACCGTGCTCTCACCCTGTTCCGATCTTCTGCTCCCGGGCCCGATTCCATCCATATTGAGATGCTGAAGAACCTTTCTCCTGCGGGTATGTGTTTCCTACTTAGCACCTATAATCGCATATGGACTGAAGGTCATGTTCCCACAAGTTGGCGTGAAGCCATTGTTGTCCCCATCCCAAAACCAGGGAAGGACAAACATCTTCCATCCAGTTATCGCCCCATTTCTCTTAGTAGCTGCGTCTGTAAGGTGATGGAAGGCATGGTTAACGCTCGGTTGGTCTGGCTCCTCGAATCTCGACGCCTCCTGACTAATATTCAATGTGGATTTCGTAGACACCGCTCTGCTGATGATCACCTCGTCACCTTGTCGACCAGCGTTATGAATAACTTTCTAAGGAAGCGTCAAACGGTAGAAGTGTTCTTCGACTTGGAGAAGGCTTACGATACCTGTTGGAGAGCGGGCATTCTCCGCATTTTGCACACATGGGGCCTTCGTGGCCACCTCCCTCTCTTTATTCAACCAGATGATGGTGACATAGCCCACTGAAACTGGTAATCATAAAATAAATAAGTATTTTGCCATATGGCTTTTCACTATTGAATACTATTTAATCTATCAGATCGCCTCCACAACCTTCGATGTCAGGTAATGTCAGTTAATCGATTACTTGGCAAGAAAAATATCGACCTCTTTAGAAAGAGGTGCCTACCAGAGATTTCAAAACACATGCACTTGGACTTTCTAGAGGATTACATGATGCACCTTGAAAGATGGCTGTCCATCTTTCACATTATTTCTCGAGTACACTCAATTTAATTTCTATAATTGTTTCATTACGCGTCTTGTGAGTTATGCCAAAGGTGAAATATTCAGTGCAGGGCAGTTTTGTTTGGAAAAAGGCAATTTGGTCAGCTGAAGAGAGGAGTGACCAAGCGGCCCATTCTTTCACGTGTCGGCAGGGTAAGGTTAACCTTTCTTAGAAGTCAGTGGAGGGAAAGCTGGGGCATTCGTTTACGGCGTTACCTGCTCGCTTCAGCCTCTGGGAATCACAGGGGCTGCACACCTTACCGGTTGCGGGCACGTCTTCGCGTTCCGCTGCCCTTACAAAGAGTCGGTTCATTATCTACTGGAACAGTGCTTGCAAATGTTTCGTCAACATTCATGAGCTGAAGGGTGGAGACTGGCGCCTGTATTGTGCGAAACACCTATAAGGGTGGTGTTTTCAGATATATAAAGATATTCCAGCGGACCCTCCAGCTCTTTTATGAAGAGAAATCGGCCAAGTATGTTTTGAAAAAAAAAAAAAGCACCCATGGTGAGGACATTGGCCACCAGGACATTGGACGCCGAGTGCAGGCTGTTTCTTAATTTGCACCAAATTCCACCAACAATGGTTCTGTAAGCGTGTTTTGGCGTCAACAGGAACATGGCGTTTGAAAAACGCAAGGCAAGGGAGAAGCCGAGTGCAGAGAACGCGTGATCGTTTCTGATTGGCTCTAGCCATAATTTTTGGCAGTATAAGTTATTAATCTTCCGAGGGAGTGTTTTCACTTGTCGGTGCTCGGTATCTGGTAAATCAATGATTTTAAGAGACTTTAGGGTGTGGCCCAGACTCTAGAGACAGAGAAATAGGTGCTGTGAACAGCAGGAGAGGGACTTGGTGTTTCACCTCCAAAGGGGTAGGACATTAGACTTCGTGCTTCGCCTCCAAGGAGTGAGGACGCGTAAGTTCCTTCTTCGGCTCCTATTAGAGAAAGAGTAACATATACTACTGCTCTGGGTGCAAAGGACATTTATTACGTGTAATTTGGACTTGTAGTGTTGGTGGAAACTCCGGAGCTTGCACTGAAGGTTGAACTTGTGCTTAGAGTTCTAGTAAAGCAAGAATAAAGTGAAACTAGCTCATTAGTAGCACCAATGCTCTAATTACGACTTGCTCAACATTCTGGAGTCACCTTTGGCTGTTGGCGCAGTGGTAACACACTGGACTCGCATTCGGGAGGATGGTGGTTCATATCCACCTCCGGCCATCCAGATTTAGGTTTTATGTGATTTCC
Organism: Locusta migratoria; assembly: GCA_026315105.1. NCBI lineage: Eukaryota > Metazoa > Arthropoda > Insecta > Orthoptera > Acrididae > Locusta > Locusta migratoria. The sequence continues at coordinate 606,813,841 of CM048755.1, forward strand.
CTATGTTACTCCAGGCAAATGTCGGGCACGGCCGATTTCCTTCCCCAAAACTCCGAGCATAAGCCCCTTCTCTAATGACCACGCTGTCGACCAGACATTAAACCCTAAGCTTCCTTCCATTCTCCTTCACCTTTGGCCTTTAGTATTTTACTTATACCAGTATACGCAGACTGAAGTGGCACAGACTTTGAGGTCGTTGGCACATGGCATCTCCTGGGAACGCATTGGCTCATTTCTCAGTAGTAACAGCTTTCGATTATTCAGAGCAAGACATTGTTTCGTGGTCGCGAATCTTTCAGTAATCAGCTGCTCACCAAGATCTCGTCGCCATAGCAGTTTGGGTAATGTACCACCTGCACATGCCTGTAACAAACAGAAACTGCGAGTTTCTAACCTTTCAGGAAATTGTTGTCGCTTAGAGCCCTGCACTAAATATTCGAGGCCAACAGCATTTTAACTTCCTCTTCACATTTACAAAGTTCGAACATCAAAGGAGTAGAATCGACTTTCTGGTCAGTGGTGTAGGAAAATATCGCTGTCACCCATTTTTTACAAATCAGGAAACATTGTTTGTTATTACTTGTTTTGTGTGAGCCTAATATTATAATCGATATATTTGCTTTCCTCGTAATTTCTTAATATGGACATTGATCTTTCAGAATAAATAGTCAATTTCTACAGAAATATGTTATCAGGAATGTCATTCATAAGTTAGTACCAGGTCACATATGTTGGAGGGGTGAATGTTGATTTTGGAACTGGCAGCATCTCTCTTTACTTACCATTTTGAAACCGACACATTTTATGAAGCACAGCCTGCCAGGATCGTCACTATGTGTTACTCAGTCTTGAGTGCCAAAAAAAGAAAGCGGTTCCTCAGAGACCACCAAGACAACTCATACCAATTCCGCCAGCGGAGACGCCTTTTCAATGTGTTGAGATTGACCAACTCGGACTATTTTCGGCTTCTAACATGATATGCCACTACAGAAGCCATGAAAACAGCGGAGGCATCTTAAGTAGCCAAATGCATCGTGGAAAACATTATATTGAAAAATGGAACAGCAAAACCTATAATTATAGACCGAGGAAAAGTTTTTCGGTTGAGACTTGTGATGAGATAGTAGACAGTGCAACATTACACATCTCACGACGACTGCCTACCATCCTCAAGCTAATGGTCTTAGTCAATGTCTTAATAAGATATTGGCTAACATGCTGTCCATGTTTGTCAACGTCAAGCAGGGCCACTGGGATGAGGTTTAGACTTTCGTAACATTCGCCTACAACGCCACCAAACAAGAGACCACTGGATTTACACCAATGTGCTTGAAGCATAGTCGTGAACGAACAACAACAATGAACACTGTCTTTCCAGTTCAGGCTGATCACGTGAACGACGATTACATAGGTCAGTTATTAACCATGGTAGAGTAGGCTCAGCAGTTGATCCGACTCCATACACTACATGTTCATGATAAGGATTGTCAATGGTAGGATGTGAGCCATGACCCTGTATTGTTCCAATCTGTTGACCTTGTGTCGATCTTCACTCCTTTTCAAAGGTTGGGAAGACTGAGAAGCTTCTCTGATGCTACTTTGTATCATACAAGGCCATAAGACAGCCATTCAATGTTTTTATGATGAATATTGCGATCATGACACGAGACGATGCCCAGCGAATGAAGTTATACGGAGATCGTATTTCTCAGGATAAATTGGAAGTTCCAGCAATGCTCAACAAATTTTTCGTCAACGAAAGTGGTAATGTCGACATACGCATGCGGGGTTCACCGCCAAAACGAGCACCAGACACCCTGACGACCCATTCCCGCAGGAAGAAGATGTGAACATCGAGATGCTGTTCATCTAAGTTGAGGGAGCAATGATAAAATGTGGCGCTGGATGACAGCCACAGTGTAGTGTAGTGCATAAAATGTTGGATTCTGAAGCAAAAGGGTACTGGGTTGGAGACCAACTCCAGTTATACATTTTAATTTGAATATAGAGTTCTAGTACCAACTAGATTTATAGGAAATAATGTTTATGAAGTTTCAGTTATTCTATGTATACTGTCAAAACGTCTGGCCAGAGTTAGTTCATTGTGTGCTATTGTATGTGTGTGACATGTACTAGATAGATCATCACCTAGTTTAAACTAAAATTCGTTAATCAACCAGCTATATTCTGCAACACTACTACATGACTTATCATCATTGTGAATATAGGGACAGTAATAATTTATAACATAGCACACTTAAGAAGAAAATGCTGTATGATGGGTAACTGGAAAGAGCAGATTATTTGTTGAAATATAAGTAATGAAATTTTTGTTAGTACACATATTTTAATCAAATTGAACTGGGCACTATGGATTTTATGCAGTGATGCAAGATATGATGCTAGAGTTATAGCAAATACAGACTTATGGACTGCCTTTTGTATTAAGAAATTAGTTTTAATTTTTATGATGATAAATTAAAAGAAATAAAACGATATACTAATTCCATCCACCCATGTACATTCACCAACATAGTCCGCAAGCCACCATATGATGCATTGGAGAGTGCCATGTCATTTCAAGTTTTTGGTGCAATCCCAAACAGAGAGACGGTAAACGACTGCTTGTATGCCTCTGTGCGAGCCTTGACCTGTTTTTTCTTTCCGGTCTTGTAATTGATAAAAAATCAAATTACAGAAAATGGACGTGATATAAGATTTCAAAATTCCCGAATACGTGTTAAGGCAGTCGTACTGTGTTTAAGTTTTAACAAGACCATGTAAAACATTGTACTGTCATATATTAATACGAGGGATTCAAGATGCAAACATCATTATGGTTTGGAACTACAAAAAATGAGGACTTCAATTGAAACGAGCACATATTAGACATACCTTTCGTGAAAATAAGGTTAATATCACTTTATTACAATATATTCTACAAGTTTTGTATGGGACTGGTATAAAAATTTTAACTTCAACTAGATATGAAATATATGGACAACGATCACATGGCAACAGCAACAGGAGAGCAAAAAATTCCATACTTAACATTGTCTTCTTGCAAACTTTCAGTTTTTAATTGATAAATACCTGTACAATTCAATTGTGTTATGCGGCAATGATGGTACCGCACCATTCAATTTTCTCTTTGTATCTAGTTTATATATAGATTTTAGGACGTATTACCAGTGGTTTAATTATTATTTACATTTAGTGTTTGAGATCTTTCGATCTTATTTTTATGGCTTTCTTTCTAAAGTCGACCTATATCGAAAAGACAACCATATGACAGCTATTAATAAAAATGGTTGGCTTTGTATAAGTGTGTTAGACCTCTTTGGTGTAGTCTGTGTAGTGTTTTGTTTGTTGTGCACATGTTTTTTTCAAATAATTGTATACACTATAAACAAGGTGTTTAGTTTAAAATGGACTATATTAGACCTGTAGAACTGCAACAGTTGTTGGAGTACTTTTCAAAAAATACTTACCGTGCAAGGGAATCTGATCCGAAGGTGAGAATGTTTAGTTTCTTTTGGCAGAAGCAAGCTGTGTTTGTTGTCGTTTCTCACAAATCGATGAAAGGTGTAAAGTGTAACAGAGTTTTGTGATTATTGGTGCAGAGTGGTTAGAACTGGTCATTAAAGTTCAAATGGATTTATAATTTAAGATTTAATTCTTGTAATAGGCATTAATTTTGCGCCCAGTGAGTGAAACAGTATGGTTCGATTTATTTTGAACTCTGTATACTTTATGGTCTTATTTGCTATGTTAAAAGATGGGGAACGATGCAAAGCGGACAGTCACCTAATAACGCAGTCAGCGTATGGTAATGCGAGAAACGTAACAATTCTGGGGCTATTTGTATTTTTTACTCCACTAATCTTACTGTATCAGCAAATTCCATACATTGGATTGAAATTATGAGTACATTTTCACGAGTTTATGGCGTTTTTTTTTTATATAACAAATTCTATGCAGGTATTTGGCAGAGATATGGATACGTAGTATTTGATTTGGATGTGTCAAATATAATCCCTACCTCTTGATGACTATTGTTGTGATTCTTAAAACGTGGTCTTTGAAGGGAAAAAACCCTGCCATAGCCCAAATAAATATTAATAATTATCACAACTGTTAATGATATATGTCAGCGTAAATTCAGTTTGGATATTTAATACATTGAATGTTGTTTTTCTAGAACGATGGAAGCAGCTGTGTTTAACCTAGTTGCTGCCTTTACTTCTTTCACATATGGAGACTGAAATAATGGACATACCCTTTTCATAATCATTAAAGGCTCAATGTAGTACTAATCTTTCACTTCAGTTTTCCCTATGTTTTGTTGCATTTTATTTAATTCTTCCTACTTCTCCTCAGTGAATTTCCTTCTACACTTCCCCTCTTCTGCGGCTCACTTGCTCACCAGACCATTTCAATCACTGATGATCACAAGTAAACGTAAAAGTGTGTTTATGCTTCCTGTAATGTATTACTGTGACAAAACTTTGCAGTTAATAGAATAGTGCCACTTTTGAATAGTATGGTGTGCAAGTGATTTAAAAAATAAAAGTAATTTCCAAATAAGGCATCAGGTAAATTGCATGGAACATATTGATTTGAGAATTCCTGGGACATACCTAACAAGTTTTATAACCACCACTTCAGTTTTCTAGCTGAACCAGATGTTTTTAAAGGCTGGTCAGAGCAAATAATGAAACTCTGTTGGGTGAGGTGAGAAAGGGAAGGATGAGTTAAAAGCAGTTAGGTGAAAGTAGGAAATAAAGTAAGTTAAAGGAATGTGTAGGGCTAATAGTTACTGGTATATATGTAGATGTAAAACTGTCAAGGCATGGATGAATAGAAATTTGAAGAAAAGTAAATCAGCTTGAATAGGGAACAAACAATTATGAGAGTGACCAGCAAAATGGCTTGTGTGACTGACAGTTCTGTGTGTAGTGTCTGGTGAACATAGGAGAGTCACGGGGTTGATTTGTTGAAAACTGTGTGACTCAGCAGATAGACAAAGCACATTTAGTTGATCAGTGTTAGAGAAATTGTAACACTAACTATCGTATACTACATGGTGTTTGTTAGTAGTAGTTGACATATTTATAGATCGAGTTTATAGGCCTAAACATTGTGATGAATGAAACCATTTTATGGGTGGACAAATTATTTTTTTGTAGTTACACTGTACATATTTGTTTAGGATTTTCAGTGCAGAATCTCGTACCTGTAGTTATGTATACTTTAATCTTATCTTGAGGGCTGACCAGACTGTGTGGTAGTTGTCAAATGGAGATTCATCAATTTTTGTGACCATTGTGACACCTTACCACATTCAATATGTTGGCAGTCAGCAGTGAGATGAAGAATTTGAGATTCTGTATAGGTCCCTTTGTGAATATGCAAAAAAAGCATAAGAAATAATTTTTAAAATGTAAGAAGTAACTCTGGAGGAGAAAATGTAATAATTTGGTCTTCACAGTTTAATCGTTAACTACTAGGTTATCATTCCCTTACACCTTATAAACAATGCTAAAATTAAAGGCTGAGATAATAATATAAGTTTATTGAAATTCAACTCTTATAGCAATAGACAAAGTTGAGAGCATACATCTTCTACATTTAAAAAAATCATATGTTAGGAATCAGTATTTTCCACTTAAAAAAATTCTTCAATAGAGCAAAAAAAGATTGTTTACTAGTACTTTGTATAATTTTGTTTTAAGAGTATTTACAGGCAATTATTTAAAATCTTCTATTAGTTTATTAAACCCCCCTTTAGTGCAAGAGGCAGATAGGAGTTATGAGATTTTGATAGTCTGTGATATGGCACATGTCCTACATGTAGTATTCTAACTATGCACTTAATTTCTCGGTACAAATTTAGAAATGTTTCAGATATATAATGAAACATTGTAAATGAATAAGTTTACTGGGGTATGTTGTAGATGAGGATACCATCCATCGGCTTTGGGCAAAGAGGCCATTCCAATCATCAGTGGCGTTTAGGGAGCCAATAAGATTGCATGTTTCAGGTCAATGTGAAATGCTAGACATATGGTTTAAGAGCCACAGGCTTTAAATTAAAGATACTGATCAGTATTTTAAGTCTGTGATTCTGCGGGCAGTTACACTTGCGATGGGATTGTGTAATTCCACCTATTTAGGAATACCAGCACATATTTAAAGTTTATTGTTTAGTTATTTCATATTCACTCCCCTAAGTCGATGAGATTTTCTAGTTAGAGGTCCTGCTACTCAGTGCCTCTAAATAAGTTTCTTCCAGTTTAAATTTGGTTGGGCTTCTTCTCCATAAAAATCATAGAAGAGAGTGATTTGAGCACACCACACTTTCTCACTCATAAAATGAGAAGGGTCTTCCTTTCAACGTAAACATCATCTTGGGTTAATTTTTCCCTTTTTACAATGATTAAACCGACTTACAGTTCTGATTTACAATATTACAACCAGAACACATATACAGTCTTGTGATCTCACTATGCTCATATCAACTTTACAATGGTAACTAATTATAAAACAACACACTATCAAAACCTTTCCTTTGTTTCTCTTCCATTGCAAACACTTCTGTACAGGTTCACAGAGCTTTTATTATGCACAGTGGTTTGCCTCTGCACATTCCATGCCCTTAGTAAATTTTCTATTTGGGCCTTCACCTGCGAAATAAAAAGCCCAGGACAGTAACAGTCGCAATAAAACCTCCCTAAATATACAAAAAAACTACTTCATTTGGGCGTCTTGTAGAACCACAGAGAACATGTAGTGTTTGATACACTACACACTTTGTTCATTGTTACTAATGGTCAGGTGGTGCTTACTTGATTTTTAATTAAAAACATAGATTGTTGTGATAACATATGCCTAGCAGTGAAATGGAGCTTATCCATTTGAAAAATTTTGACATTCATTTTGAGGTTTGGGCAATGGTGTCATTTTGTAAGAACTCATTAGTTTCACAACACAAACTGATACATTTACATTCATGCAACCATCTAGTGAGCCCCATGTTTTAATTAAAAATACTAATCATTTGAAACACTCATCAGTTGCAGTGGAAATTACAGTGTTGTGAAAATGTAATATGTAATTCATAATGCGCTTTGTTCAAAGCATAAAGTGAAAACTCATTTCTTATTGGCTATCTGAACACCATTCCTGATTGGCTGGGTGCATGTGCCTTGGTCAAAGCCAGTGGGTGGTATCCTAATCTACACCAATCCCATTTACTGCAGTTAGGCATCACAATTTAATGAAAATACTATTCAGTGTTCTGCATCATTGGAATCAGTTGTTACTCTCACTACTTTCTTTTGCAAAAGTAACAAACACTAACACACAATAAAATTCTGTACTATATGATACTTTGGCAGAAAGCAAAATTAGCTGTTCTTGTGTAAATTTTTTTAGAATGTATCTTTTTAAACTTCTAAGTAAATAAATAAGTATTGAAACCTTGCATTATATATTTTTCATGTGTGGTTTCCATGTCAGTTTATAACACCGAAAAAATTTCACTGTTTCTAAATCATAATGGTTTGTAATCTCTTTGAGACTAAAGTGTCTGGGTTTTACTTTCATATAATAGGCAACCATTCACTCTGAAACATAATTCTGATTGAGAAAGGGTATTTTCGGTTAATGTTTTCAGTGTGCTTAGATCTAATCTTGTGCTGTCAGCATACACTATTATCTGAAATTTGAGGAAAAAAGGCTGTCCAGTAATCATTACATAATATAAACAATAAAGATCTTAGCAGTTATCCTCATGACACTAGGCCTAACATAAACTTAATTTGACTACTCACTGCCAGTGCACACAGCTTATAGGTGGCGATTAAATTCTAATTCATGTGCAAATTTTGGTGGCCAATCAGAAGTGTCGTTAATGAGCAAATGAAAACGCATTTTTCATACTATGAAGGAATATGCTATGTAATTTAAATTTTGTAATGACATTCACCTGAGGCATATGTTTTGATGCAATTTTTCATTATAAGAAATGGAATATTTTATTTGACTTACAATTTCTGAGATTATTTATTGTGTGGAATTGGGTTTCATAGTAAAAGGAAAGGTAATTTCCTAGGACCCGTGTACATCAAAGGAAACGGCATTGCGATCAATATATATTGAACATTCGATTCTTGCTCCACATTCGATATTACAAATGCGAATCGGTTGGTTTAATTTGTATTTTTGATTTCATTGAATTTGTGATATTTTCTTATACTTTTCTGACTTAATATGTGGTTGCCATTTGAAATACCAAAAGAAATATCAATAATTTCCAAGAATGGTATATATTGAACATGCAACTGTAAGCGATTTAGTGTTTCTGAACCGGAGATTCTTCACTACGCGCCCTCACATACTGAAAAGAAAAACTTATTGTTTGGTTAGGTTCTATATCTAACCTTCTTAAGGCTACACTACAGGTAACTTACTTTTTTAAAAATGAAAGTTAGGTATAGGTAAAATAGGGTTTTTTAGTATGTGAGGGCGTGTAGCACCCAAATCTTCGGTTAAGAAACAATTGATATATACGGTTGTACATTAGATATATATCGTTTCAAGCTGAGGTTCTTCAATAGCAACCATTCTTGGAAAGTACCGAAATATCAGCATAACTGAAGATAGGGATACCACCCATCAGCTTTAACTCATGATGTGATCACAATATCAGAAAACACTTATAAGGATAATATCTTAATACTTATGTATTGTAGATAATAAATAATCTGTGGTTATCCTCGTAAATTACATATTATGACATACCATCATCTACAACTCAGCCACAACATAATTACTCACGCCACCTACAAATACACACATACACGACAACATGCCGATACCACGGGTCAGATCTAACAGGTGATATCCCAGTCTTCAGATAAGCCAAAATATCATAAAATCATCTTAAAAAAAAAACACATTGTAATTAGCTATGTAAATCAGCTGTTCCGCAATGTCAGTTTTCCAGCATTGGTAGCAAAGTGAGAGTCGAACGGACCATATATATTAATCACAATGCCGTATCCTTCTATGTACACGGGTCCTAGGAAATTACTACTACAACTACTGCGACTTCTACATCAACGTCTACATACATACTCCGCAATTCACCGTAAGGTGCGTGGCGGAGGGTACACTGTACCACTACTAGGCATTTCCTTTCCTATTCCACTCTTAAACAAATAGCTACAAGGTGGTGAATGGAAGAAGTGATACCAGTAGTTCTTTTAATTACTGAAAATTGAGTGCAAAACATTCATCAATAATATAGACTTCTTAACAGGTAAAATACTTACAAAGTTACATAAAAGGACTTTCTATAATTTCATGTATTTTATTATTCTGCTTTTGCTAGGATGGATATGATAAAATCAATTTAATGCTTTCTCGCTGCTTGACGCACTGGGGGGATAATGTTTGCCACGGTAAAATTTCTTCATCTGCTTGGTATTGTAGATGATTGGGTTTGGTGTACAAGATGTCGGCAACAATGAAGTTAACGAAAGTTGTGGCGCGGCAGGGTGGGGAGGGAGTGGGGGTTATATGTGTGTGGTTTATTTTTTGAGTTAGTGTTTTGTATGATGGGGCATATTTTTGGCAAGGTGTTTTTTAAATTAATCAACTTTTTCATAATGGAGTTCTGTTGTTGTTGGTGGTAGTTGAGGATGTTTTCGTAAGGTTCAAATCTGTGTGTGTGTGGGGGGGGGGGGATTTTCAGTGGCATTTCCGTAGTGTGTTTAGGTTGGCAACATACCATATTGCATGTAGGTGCTGTGGTGTGATTATTACTTTTGGCCAAAGAATGTGAAAAGTAAGAAACTGGATGCGGTGACAAACCGTTCTGTAGCGTAGTCTGTGAGGTCTAGGTTAGATTGGGAGAGAATAGTTTGGTTGAGAGTCGGCAAAGCCAACGGATCTTAAAATACAGAAGGGGATGTGGTGGATAACATTTTATAATGGAACATTTGAAATGACTGAAGAGTTTGTTCCTATACCTTTGTTCTTTGATGCTTGGAAAGGGGAGGGGGAGAGGAGGCTGAATTGGTATCACTGTCTTCATTTCAAGTGTATAATAGGTCAAATGAACTATTCAATTCCATGTATAGTGTTTCGATTGTTATTTCACATATTTTACGTGTTTTTAAATTATATTTTTGTGTATTTTAGGTTGGCTTTTTGTCGTTTTTTTCCCTTAGAATATCCCCGCCCAAAACTCCTACATCCACACTTGTCCCATTAGTGTCTTCTTATCGGGTTTACATTCATTTTCACGTGTTTGTTTGTTTATGTGGGCTGAAGTGCAGTTTATGAGTCCGCGAGTGGCGTTTCATGTTTGGACGTTGGCAATGGCGCTGGAGCCAATCAGCAGTCACGTTCGCGCAGCCAATAACAAATAGCTTTCTCATTATGGTTAGTAAACAAATTGGCTTAGTGGATGTAAAGATATTTAGATCAACATATTGCATTGCAATAAACGTGGGATTTATATTTATGTTCTGTAATGGAGATTGAGCGTATTGGCTGTACAATGTAGTCAAAATTATTTTCACCAGTGATTTTAGTTGTAGTGATTGCATGACTTTCGCAGCGCAATTACTTATACTGAGCGGTTCTGAACTGGATATTCAGGCGCTACTACGAAACAAAACGTCTTGTGTAACCTATGTACCTAACCTTAAGGCTGCGCTGGCCTGTTGTTTTAAAGAGTAAATTGTAGTGTGTAGTGTTAAAAGAGTAATCTGAAAGTGTGTTGGAAACATCCTTTCATTTAAAAAAGTGATCTGTAGCGTAGCCTTCAGATGGTTAGGTATAGGTTAAACAAGAATTTTTTTTTTTAGTACATGCGGGCGCGTAGCGCCCGAATCTCCGGTTCAGAACAGGAACTTGAGATAAACGAATTATTCCAAATTAACCAACATCTGGTTTTTTCTTAGGGAAGTGAACACTAATTTTAATTACATTCATTATTCACGTATTGCAGTTTACTGAAAAAATTGTCTGTCATATAACTTTAGAGAGAAACACTTAGTTGAATTTACACTTCAAGGAATTATTAAATCTGAACGAAAAAGAACGTGAAGAAAGGCCATATTCACAACACATGAAACGCGGAATCTGATTGGCCGCCTTCACCTGCGTCATTCATCCCGCCGTTACCAACGTCTACGCGTGATCCACAACTCGCGGACTCATGAACTGCACTTTTACCGTTTGTGTGTGTGTGTGTGTGTGTGTGTGTGTGTGTGTGTGTGTGGTTTTTTTTTTTTTTTCCTGTGATTGTTTTGATCACCATATTGGATATGAGTGTATATGTCATTGTCGCCATGTTGACGACATTATGTGTCAAAGCAGATTTGGAGGGGGGCGGGGGATCACATTCTAAAATTAATCCTTGTATTGATGTAGAAAACAAAAACCAGAAACTATTATCACTTATCAATGTCCAGCCATGGTTTTGACCCATGGCTTTAGCTTGTTGGGTGGTAGTCTCTGTGGTGGCGAGCTGTTAGTTTTACATGGGCAATAACTTGTACTCAGTGGACAAGGCTGCATCATGAACCTTTCAACTATAGAGCAGGAACAGCATTATTTTTTTACTTTATGGTCTGAATGAAACACTAACTAAGTCATTTGGATTACCAGGATGGTAATTAAAATTTTAATGAGTCACATGATTTAATTAAAAATACGAAGCAATTGAAATCTTGATTATGTGGAGTTTGCTATGACTCAAACGCAGGTTATCTACCAAGTTGATGTCGTGGGTTGAAGCCAATGGGTGGAATCATATGCTTCTACAATTACGCCGTTATCAGCACTAAAGTGAATTTTTGGGAGTTTGTCTATTGAGTAACTAATTTGTTCAATAGGTTGGATGAAAAATTCTTTAAATACTTTGGATATTGTGGCATCATCATCATCTCATTTAGTGTGTGCAATAGTTTTGATTAAACTTTAAGCTTTTTTCAACTGTTTTTGGATGTTTCAATGTTTGCTATATTATGTAGTTCCTTTGCTTCACGATTGCCTGCTCTACTTAGCTCTAGCTTACAATTCCAAGTTACTGTTATTATACCGATCAGAATGTAGCAGAACAGTATTTTTCAGTTGAATGCACTTTAAAAAAGTCAGTCAAGATCGCAATTTATTTAAAGTTCACTAGTTTCAAACATTCGGATCACTACAACCATAGTGTTGGCCACTAGTTGCATTGAACAGGAGCTGCCTGGATGCTAGATATCAACATCTAGCATCCAGGCAGCGTGTGCTCAATGCAACCGGTAGCAAACACTATAGTTCACGTGGTCTGTGAATGTCCATTTAAATGGTTGAAGCTGGTAACCTTTAAATAAAGTGCCATGTTGACTGACTATTTAAGCAAATTTAATCATTCTGATTGCTGTACCTTCACAATATTTTCAAAAATAATTTTTCAGTTGTCAGTAATTATAAAAAACAATAGGAAATAAAAGAATGTTCTTTGTGTCCCCTCTTTCATATGTTATCATGAATCGTGACATGGTTAAGTTTAATGTAGGGCGACAGTGGTGTAGTGAGCTAATGTTGACAACAAAATGTTTCCTTTGCAATGATCATTAATTTACTGACCAGACAAGAGTACATACAGGAACCAGTGAACCGTAGAGAAGGAACAGCATTAACTTCATGGTCAACAGAGATAGTTATTTTCATTATTAGACAGTGCTATTATGGTCACTAGGAATATAAAGGGCACAGGTGGTGATGCCACTGTTTATTTATTAACAAGCCCTAATTTCTATTATCTTGTTTTTGTGATCACTACGCGAAATGTAAGTAGGCGGCAGCAAGATCGTACTACACTCGGCTTCAAAGTCCGGCCCTCTAAATTTCCTCAACAGAAATTCACGAAAAGAACATAGTATTTCCTCCAGTGATCCCCAATTGAGTTGCCGGAGCATTTCCGTGACACTCGCGCATTGGTCGAACCTACTAGTAACAAACCTAGCTGCTCGCCTCTGAACTGCTTCTATGTCTTCCTTTAAATAATATGCAACTGTTTGCTGATGATGCTGTGGTGTATGGGAGGGTGTCATCTGTAACTGACTGTAATAGCATACAGGATGACTTAGACAAAATTTCTAGTTGGTGCGAAGATTGGCAGCTAGCTCTCAATGTGGAAAAATGTAAGGTGATGCGCATGAGTAGAAAAAACAATCCCATAATGTTCGAATACAGCATTAGTAGTGAGCTTCTTGATGCTGTCACGTAGTTCAAATATCTAGGCGTAACATTGCAGAGCGATATGAAATGGAACGAGCATGTATGGACAGTTGTGAGTAGGGCGGACAGCCGACTTCGGTTTATTGGGAGAATTTTGGGAAGATGTACTTCACCTGTAAAGGAGACCGCGTATAAAACGCTTGTACGACCACGTCTTGAGTATTGCTCAAGTGTTTGGGACCTGCAGCAGATCAGTTTAAAGGAAGACATAGAGGCGGTTCAGAGACGAGCAGCTAGATTTGTTACCGGTAGGTTCGACCAATGCGCGAGTGTCACGGAAATGCTCCGGCAACTCAGTTGGGGATTGCTGGAAGAAAGACGACGTTCTTTTCGTGAATTTCTGTTGAGTAAATTTAGAGGGCCGGAATTTGAAGCTGAGTGTAGTACGATCTTGCTGCTGCCTACTTACATTTCGAGTAAAGATCACAAAGACAAGCTAAGAGAAATTAGGGCTCGTACAAAGTCATATAGGCATTCTTTTTTTCCTCGTTCAATTTGGGAGTGGAATAGGAAAGGAAATGCCTAGTAGTGGTACAGTGTACCCTCCGCCACGCACCTTACGGTGAATTGCGGAGTATGGATGTAGATGTAGAAATTGATCTGCTGCGGGTCCCAAACACTTGAGCAATACTCAAGACGTAGTCGTACAAGTTTTTTATACGCTGTATCCTTTACAGTTGAAGTACATCTTCCCAAAATTCTCCCAATAAACCGAAGTTGGCTGTCCGCCTTACTCTCAACTGTCCTTACATGTTCGTTCCATTTCATATCATTCTGCAATGTTACACCTAGATGTTTGAACAATGTGACTGAATCAGGAAGCTCACTACTAATGCTGTATGTGAACATTATGAGATTGTTTTTCCTACTCTTGCGCATCACCTTACATTTTTCTACATTGAGAGCTAGCTGCCATTCTTCGCACCAACTAGAAATTTTGTCTAAGTCATCCTGTATTCTATTACAGTCAGTTACAGATGACACCCTCCCATATACCACAGCATCATCAGCAAACAGTCGCAAATTACAACTTACTCTGTCCATCAGATCATTTATATAGGGCCTAGATAGAAAATAATAGTGGTCCTATCGCACTCCCCTGGGGCATGCCTGACGATACAATCGTCTCTGATGAACACTCGCCGTCAAGAACAACATACTGTGTTCTATTACTTAGGAAGTCTTCCAGCCAGTCACAAATCTGTGAACCTATTCCGTAAGCTCATATCTTCGTTAGCAGTCTGCATTGTGGCACCGCGTCGAACTCCTTTTTGAAGTCGAGGAAAACACAATCCGCCTGTTGCCCTTCATCCATAGCTCGCAAAATGTCATGTGAGAAAAGGGCAAGCTGAGTTTCACATGAACGATGTTTCCTATACCCGTGCTGATTCATAGAAAGAAGCTTTTCCGTTTCAAGGAAATTTACTATATTCAAACTGAGAATATGCTCCAAAATTCTACATGTAACTGATGTCAACGATATTGGCCTGTAATTGTGTGGGTCAGTTCTCTTTCCTTTCTTATAAATGGGAGTCACCTGCACTTTTTTCCAATCAGTAGGAACTTTGTGCTGAATTAAAGATTTGCGATAAATGCAAGCTAAGTAGGGGGCCAATGCCGCAGAATACTCTCTGTAAAACCAAACTGGTATTCCATCCGGACCAGCAGACTTTTTCGTATTTAGCTCTCTTAGCTGCTTCTCTACATCGGAAATACCTATTACTATGTCCTCCATTTAGAAATTAGTACGCTGATCAAATCATGGTACATTTGTGCAGTCCTCCTGCGTGAAAGATTTCTTAAAGGTTAAATTTAGAACTTCAGCTTTCTGTTTGCTTTTTTCTATTACTGCCCCGGAATGATCAAGTGACTGGACAGTGGGCTTTGACTCGCTTATCGATTTTACATAGGACCAGAATTTTTTCGGGTTCTCGGAAAGATTTTTTGGTAAGGTATGGCTGTGGTAATTATTGTATGCTTCGTGCATCAATCGTTTTATATCCGCATGAATCTCTACTAAATTTTGCCTGTCATCATTTGCGTGTTCTTTTTTGAATCGAGAGTTCAACAGTCTTTGCTTTCTCAGCAGCTTTCTAACATTATTATTATACCACGGTAGATCTTTTCCATCCTTAATCGTCTTTACTGGCACATATTTCTCTAACCCTTTATTTACAATGCACTTTAATTTAGTCCGCAATCCCTCTACGTCCATAGTCCCGGAATTAAACGATGCCCATTCATTTTCTAAGTGCAATCCTAACATTTGCTTATCGGGTCTTTCCAACAAAAACACGCTCCTAGCCTTCTTGATTGGTTTATGAACTTTGGTCACCATCGACGCTATGACGATATCGTGATCACTAATTCCTGTCTCTACACAGACATCGTTAATAAGGTCAGGCCTGTTCGTAACTATAAGGTCTAAAATATTTCCATTGCACATGGGTTGCCGGTAGATACAATCCGGTAGAAGGTTATCCCTATGGATCTACAGTCAAGATAAATAGGTAGGAGTCTATTAGAACAAAAGAATGGGATCACGACTATCCAAAACATTAGGTGGTAAAAGGGACCTGACAAAGTTTGAAATAGACATGATTCGGAATTATGTTGAAATGTGATAAAGGCATAATTGAATTATGTGCTAATGTGTTGTCCTTCATATTTTTTGGCATATTCATTTTCTAGCAGTAAAAGACAGTTATGGTTGCAACTTTTTTATTATTGTAAAAAGTTGCAACCACAACTCACTCTCACTGCTAAACAATTTTATTGGATTTTTTACTTTTTGTACATGTGTGCCTATGTAAATGTTGCTAATAATCACCCTAAAACTGCAACATTTTTGGTGCTCACGGTGTGATTTTGCTTCTGCTATGTCAATATTGACAATGTTTTGGTTATGTCCAGCCCAAATCAAAACAATTGGAACATTTATGGCAAATGCTGCTTGCTTCTGTTTACATGGTTTACTCTTCAGTTGACCAAAGTGCATGTTTTGAGTATGTGAAATTCACTTCCTGTGTTGTAAACTTAATGCTTAAGAAATTTGGTCACCACATATATCGAACTGTCACTATCTTGTGTTAGTTAAAATGGGCTTAATCATACAATTTAAAGAAGCCTGTGATGACAACAAACTAAAATTTGACAATGGTGGTTTATTTGTATTGTGTAAAAGTTTCAGGTATTTATCTGTACCATGTCGTTCAGAAAGTGTACCTGAAATGTGCATCATTTCAACATTGATTCCTTAAGGGAGTGCCTTTGCAACTGGGAAATTGATAAGAATTTTCCTTTGGAAAGTACACATACAATATCCTACTTCTGTCTGAACTCCTACTAACATCTCTGTTATGCCTTGCACTAACAGTTTCTGGGAGTGTGTAATTAAAGAAGCCATTAAAATAACAATAGATGATAATATCATTAATACAGACAGTGGTTTGTAGTTCAGTACAGTGAAGGATCTAGCGATTGCAAAGCTGGAATGTAGGATCGAACGTGAAGTCAACCTGTTTTCTTACATGGCATTGCCACGAGTGCCAGTGATGTCATAACTGGCAGCTAGAGCATGTAACAAGGTACAAGCATTTTTTGTATAATGCAAATGGATTTTCTGGTTAAATTTTGCTTATAATGTTGGCAGCCTAGTGTGTTCACATTGGCAACAGATGAGAATGATGGGAGTTGGGTGACGTCATTAACCTATAGGGTATTTTCCAGTGTTAAAAATATGGTTTGAATAGTTATTCTGAATGCTTATAACATTCAGATAGCATTTTCGCTCTTTATTCTTACAAAACATCTGTTATTTTTACGTAATAAAAGCTTAAAAATCATCAAATTTCACGATTAGATCACGTGATCGAAAACGCTCTGTTAGTAGCTTAAGTACTCTTGACGTCACAGACCTCTAGGATGCGGCATCTAGAAGACAGAGCTCAGAGCTGTATCGTTGTTAACGCTTCCTTAATTTCTCAGCATAAAGTTTAGTTTTTTTTGTTATGTAGACGCGTTTACAGCTTTTATGCCACAGTGGAAAAGAATTATGTGTAAACTGACAGCGGAAACATCCCTGAAATTGATGGATTTTTACATGCCAGAAATAAGAAACGTAAAAACTGTGTTGTAAGTAACACATACCTACATTTTAAAGATAATTATTGTTAGATATATTTTATGCCATTGGGAAAAAAGTACCCTACTTGTATCAGCAGACTTACTCTGAAGTCACCATTTTATGCAGTAAGGGGTAAAATTATACCTTCTATCCAGGCGGCCTCGAGTGATTATGTTGGCAATATTAACAAAAAGGTAGAAAATCTTTGTAAAGATGTTCGAACCACAAAGAATGACTCGATTAGTGTATGCCTATCTTACAGACCATGAAATAAATAAATAATGCTGTTCCTACTCTATGATTGACAGGTTCTATGTACCCTTGTCCAGTCAGTCAAACTAATTGCCCTCATAAAGCCAAAGTTTCTTGACAAAACGTTTGTGTTGTCACGTGATTGGCTAATGGCAATGTCACATGATTCTCACTATTCAGTATCTATTACCGACATTATCTCAGGAGGCCGCCGCAGTAGTTAGTAAAATCTAACCCAGTAAAGCACACAGTTAAGGTAATAATTTCATTTTTAACTACTTCATTACTGGTAGCTAGGTGTAACATCAAAACATGTAAAATACAACAAAGTCTAGAAGAGGGACAGCAGAACCATCGGGAGTGTTTTAATATCGCTTGTAGGTTGCCAACGCACATTTCGCATATCCAAAGGTATTTCACTGTCACATAAACAATTGAAGCGAAAAATGATGGAAAAATTTATAGTGCCGAAATTAAAGCGATTTTCTGGTTTGATGTTTTTGTGAGTGAATGTTTGCGATTCTGTGTTAACTTTGTCAGTTTCGGTTACAAGAGGCAGTGCACCACAGATTTTGCTGTCTAATCTGCCAGTTCTTGATTATCTAATAACTAACAACATTTCTTGTATTCTGAATTGTGTATTGATTTATCTTTGAGAAATAAACTTCACATGACATTACGATTTTTGCTTCAATAAACGCCTTTTTGGGTAACACTTTTAATAGTATTTACACTTGCAAATTACGAAAGCATAAAGGCTAAATGAATTGGTGCATTAAAGACATTTCCATTTACGTATTTTACAGTAGGGTATGTTGTAGTAAAGTAACCAGAAGTGTGTTGTCGATGTATAAAACTATTACCCAATATTGAAACGGCTGTTTGAATAAGATCAACTGGCGATAAAAGTGCTCTTATCGGAGATAATCAGTGCTGTACTTTATAGTGGGCTTAAACAATATTCATGGAGTACTTTCACCAAATATATTAGGAAATGGCTTTAATTACACATAAATTGTTGGCATGTAATATTATGAAGTTTAACTTCGCAAATGGAAGAGATCAAGAGAAAGGCACTGGATGGAACCAAAGGAAGAATTGTCACCAGGCCACAATGAGAACTGGACAGTTTGGAAGTCACTAAACGGGCTACGCACCAACACTGCATGGTCAAGAGATAATCTTGTGGGGATATTCTACTGTATCTAACCTCTGTGACTGTGGAGATGTGCAGACGACCCAGCACATGTATAACTGCCCTGAATGTCCTTCACCCTGCACCTTAGAGGACCTGATGTTGGAAACCCCAAATGCTGTCGACGTAGCCTACTTTTGGGCCAAATGTATATAATATTTCTGTCTGTTTGTTTATAGTTCGTAGTTTACATGTATGTAAGTAATCTCTGTATGTTATACTTTTATAAACTTCTGTACACATGATGCTTCTGACACGAATAAAAAAAAAAGAAAAAAATATCAGCTCATTAACCTTCACATAATACTACTTTATATCTTTGCAGTAGAAGAGAATGACACTTAACAGTGAACTAATGGAATAATATTAAGTGTTTCATACATCAAAATGATCCTCACAGAAATAAACACATGAAGTGTCCGCTATTTCATTTGGACCTCTTCTAGTGAGTGTCAACCACATTTTGCACATTTTATCAGTTTTTGGAACTTGCAAAAACAATTTTTCTGGTGTCTTTATAGGTGTATTGCACTATTTGTGTATTTTACGTGAGCAGCAGCAGCAGCATAGTGGTTTGTGACATCACAGGCATCACATGACTCAAATGTAGCCTTTTTGCAGGCATTGAAATTATTTGAATTTCATTTTGTTTTTCTTTGTGTACTGATACTCACAAGGTAAAAAAAAATCATGTTCAGAGCATAATATGATATAATTAACAATTTAAAACGATTTCCAGAAGACAGTCAAATACCCTATTGCGTGACACTGTGTGATATTTGCCTTTCTTACACGGACTAAAGACACACATTTTGTTGTATGTCATTTAATGTTTAGTTTTGTAGCAATATGGAATGAGAGATAATGTTGACAACGATATAATTAATTTAGTGACTGAACAAGGGTACATTCAAGAACCCGCCAACCATAGAGCAGGGACAGCATTAATCATTTACTTGTGTCAAAACAAAGGATTAAGTCCCTCTTACTTAGTGGCATAATCCTTTCTGTTGACCACGAAGTAAGTAATTAATGCTGTTCCAGCTCTGTGCTTGACAGGTTCTTGCACATTTTCATGCCCAGTCAGTAAATTCATTAAATTGAAATAAATCGCAATTTGCCATCAGTTATGGCTTCACTGTACTAGGTTTAGATGGAATACCAAAGTGCGGCAAATGAAAATTTGTGTCCGGCCGGGATTCGAACCTGGGATCTCCTGCTTACTAGGCAGAGGCATTGACCACTCCACCACCGAGGACACAGTGACCAACCCGACTGCAGAGCACTTCCCTGCACGTCTCCCGCCACACTCAAATTTCCATTCGCCACAATGTCTCTTTCCTATTACCACAGTCCCCTGCAGTCGGGCTGGTCACTGTGTCCTCAGTGGTGGAGTGGTCAACGCGTCTGCCTAGTAAGCAGGAGATTCCGAGTTCGAATCCCGGCTGAGCACAAATTTTCATTCGCCGCACTTTGGTATTCCATCTAAACCTAGTAAAGTGAAGCCATAACTGATTTCAAATTGCGATTTATTTCATTCATTAAACACTGTAACATTGTCAAAAATATATAAAAGTAAATTAATTACCTTCATAAAGAGGACATTTTGTTGACAACATTATCTCACTACACTGCCGCTGCCCTACGTAATACTATGTTGTAATTCAACGTAATGTCCGCTAAGAGCGGATGCATTAAAAAATCCTTTACATAATTTAGTTTCTTATAATTACATTTTCATGTAATAATTAATACCGGTTGAATTCTGGTTGGCTGCCTACATGTGCTCTGTCAATGGTCACCTCATTCTCGGATATTCTCATCCATTGCCAACAACACCACAGTAGGCCACCAACATCACAAGTAAAATTTAACCAATTTCCTATATGAGTCAGCAATCTTCATATGTTCTCAATAAGAATAAAAACTTACTAGATTGCTAACATTTTATTTAGTTATTACATCGTTTCGGCATCTGCCATCATATCTAAAAATATCTGAACTCGCAAAATAAAGTTCTGTGTCAGTAATAAAATCTGTACCTAGTAGGGGCATAAAACAGCCCTTGGCAGTCTTTCCATCTGAAAAGTGTCAAGGAGTGATTAAGAGCTCATCTATTTTGAGCACTTAAAGTGGGTGGAGCTCTGAGAATATTTAATTTGGGTTACTTTGTTAGCTGGGCAGATAAATAACAAATAGAAAAACTGTACTGAACCCTAGCCAATTAATCGTAGTTTGATGTTAATAGTGCTCTACATTAGGATTGTTAACAATGCAGTTGGGTCATTCCATGTCAAATCACCTAACATAGGAACATTTTACTGCTTGGCTATAACGGATTTTGATTAAATTTTATGTGAACATTTGCACATGTCCCCAATGAACATTGGTAAATTTTAAGGCTCATTGAAATGATAATGGCCAAGATATAGTCACGTGCGCGACGTTGCTTAGGGCGAGTGCGAATTTCTGAAGCCTTTAAGCTGTTATAACTCAAGCAATATTTTGTTGAAAGAAATGACATTTGGTCATCTTGTACAACCATATGCAATTCTCTAGGAAGTAATAATAAAAATAATTTTACGTGACATATACAGTCAGAAAAATTCAGCCAAAGTTGCTTAAAAAAAAAAAAAAAAAAAAAAAAAACCCTTCAAAGTTTGGCGTCCAATATCTCAGGGACTAAAGCTATGGCAAACTTGAAACTTGGCATTTGGTAACCTAACAATACAAGGTTCTCAAACATAAAGTTTTGTTTAGGTATCGCTTTCCAATACTGAATTAATTAAGTGCCAATTTTAAGATTTTAGAAAAAGATAAAAAATGCAGTATTTTCGACCTCATTTTGCAAAAAACTATGTTCTGTAAAACTTTCAAAACTGGGCTGAGTAGAAAGACTTATTATAACTGCATAAAAAACACCGTGTTTGATCATCCAACGCGGGCTAACAACGCTACATAATTTGAATCAAAGTTGAATGGGTAAATCATGGTACGAAAAAAGTATTAAACTTTGGATTCTTATATCTGCTAAAGTAAATGCATGCTGAACATGAAACATAATACTTAATACATTGGTAGCACATGGATGTGGCATAAAAACTTTCAGCTTCCTCCTATTTTCCAATATTCTACGAAATTGCAGTAAACATGACGATTTTTGAGAGAAGGTGAAAGTAGGGTATATTCAACACTTCTTTTACAAATACCGGATTGTAGTAAAGCTTCGAAACCAGCCTAATATGAAACATGTTTTAAGGAACCACAGACACATTGGTTTAATTCGCAACATTGATGAACAATGCTACATAAATTGAAGCAAACTGGGTGTGAAATTTTGCACACAAGAACTTAGTAAGGTAAAGTTTTACAGTGAACAATATAATTTATGTACTGCGTTCCAAGTTTCTACAAAAAGTAGTTCTAACTTACTTTTTGAAAAAAATTACATATATAGTATGATATTTGGTTTTCCATAAACGATTTCATGGGATGCACAGCTGCAAAGTGCTTGTTTTCAAGCACTATGAAAATCACATTCTATTTTTCAATGTGCTGTAACAATACCTGAAAATTTGAAGGAATGTACCATGGCCACAGGCTACATTGCAACAACCTGTTGTCCATGTTTTGCTGCACATATTTTTTATTTGTGTATTGAAAAGTTACATCTCAATTATTTGCGATGAACCTAGACTCAACCGTGGGTCTGAGGTCCTGCGGCCACTGTCACATGCTAACTTTGCATTTGTCCAGGCCTCACCCAGCTGATTGACCGTTTTACAACCCTGTTCTGAAAAAACAGCCCTGACTTATATTCCCATCCCCTGGCGCTGGCCTAAAAAGCGGTGTGTTTCACGGTGGGACCCAGAGAATAGTAGACACTGTGTTGGTCTTTGAGTTGACCTCTCAGCACTGGTTGCAGTGATGTATCTAATTCCTGTGTTGTTAATAGTGATCCTTATAAAGTATTGTAAAATTTAGATGAGCTCCTTTCAAGTGTTATAAATTCTGCTTGAAATGGATGTCAGTTTATTGATGAGTGAAGATATAATGCCTAAATATTGATCAGAAAGAAATTATCCACAAAATGCCACAAGTGTAACTTCTATTCGAAGAAAATTGGGGTCGAATCTGTGGACAGTTGGTCAGTAGACCAAAAATTACTTGCTCCTCTATGATCAGAGATCAAGCTTGAGGATTATGACCAAGTCTGCCTGCACCATGAAGGAAAATACCTCAACAGATATGATATAACTCAAGGCAATGGGTATGTGGGCTCTCTTTCATTCTCCACTTCGAGGAGTGGAGCGGGCTGTTTGAGATTCGGCCCATGAAGAGTCGCTGTTCTATTCAGCCAATATCAGACAAGCTGATAGTGGGGAAAAGGGGGATCCCAATTGGAAATAAGTGGGAGGGGCTTATTAGTTCCGGCATACGCCTTACAGCCAAGGAAAGCCTCCCGAAAACCTTGGTCAGAACTTGGGAGTGGAACAAATTTATTTTTGGGACATTGTCCCAGACTAAAAATAGATTATCAGGTGAGCACGAGTGCACACCCAACAGCCAAAAATTGGTTGCCTTATTTATAGTGAGAAATTACTTATCCATTTAAAAGTAAATACATATTACATCTCTGGTTATCAAAAAGCTGTCACATCACAACATAAATGATAAGTCATCAGAAATATTGCAATAATTAAAATTAAATAAATGACTGACAGCAATGAAACCATCGATGTATATGGATGTGCGGACCAACAGACATCACCTGATGATGGCGCTAAAAGCCGAAAGAGGCCTATAGTGTAATAAAAATAATTATATTTAAAGCAGCATTTGGGATTTATTGCATAATGTTCTCACAAAACGTTCAGCTTTACCATTGGATTGAGGGTGAAATGGAGCACTGGTCAGATGGCGAATACTGCTGGCTTGGCAAAACTCTTCAAATTCCTCTGACACAAACTGTGGACCATTGTCTGTCACTATCAGTTCCGGTAGACCCTCAATATAAAAAACAGTTTGAAGGGCCTGGAGGGTACTGTGAGTAGTCGTAGAGGTCATGGGGACCAAATATGGAAATTTACTGTAAGCGTTCACAATGATGAGCTATCTTGTATTCCAGAATGGACCCACAAAGTCTAAATGCACTCGCTCCCATGAGGCTGTCGGGGTGGGACATTCTGAAAACCTTTGAGGAGAGGCAGGCTGGTTTTTTTCTGCACAAGCTTGGCAGTGAGCCGTCATCCTCTCTATGTGCGTGTTATACCTATCTACGTGCAATGTCTGTGCACTAATTGTTTGGTGCGGACCACACCCCAATGACCTTGCTGCAATAAATGTAGCACCTGATGTTGCAATGACAGGGATCACCACATGTGACTGATCCTGATATGTACGAAGCAAAATTACACCATGCAATACTGATAAGTTATGTCAGTGTGAAAAATAGCATCAAACTACTGGGTTAACAATCTGCGTCACCATGTGAGGCCACTGTGTGCAGACTTAGCTCATTGTGATTTGAAGATCTGGGTCCGCCGCTGTTGCTTGGGCAACCTACCAATGATTAAGAGGAAACTGATCGGGACCTCAGTATAAATAGCATCATATGGCAACAGGAAGCTTCCGAGGCATCAGAATCAATATCAGGGCCAACAGGAAGACGTGACAGTGCATCGGCGTTAGCACGTTTGGACCTCGGCCAGTAGACAATCTCATCATTGTATGATGACAATATGAGTGCCTAACGTTGCAGCTTCTGTGCTGTGTGACTAGGTTTGGGATTGGCAGGGTGGAACAAGGGCTGAAGCGGCTTGTGGTCAGTTACCAGGTAAAACTTGCGACCATACAGATATTGGTGGAATTTAGTGACACCATAGATGATTGCTAATGCCACTTTCTCTATTTGAGAATAGTTTACCTGGGCTTTGTTCAACAGTTTTGAAGCAAAAGCGATTGGTCTTTCTTAAGAGCCAAGGTGAAGTGAGAGGATTGCTCCAATGCTGTAGGCCGATGCATCAGTGGCTAGCACAATAGGTTTGTCAGGATCAAAATGTACAAGACAACGATCACTCGGTAAAGTGTCCTTTAACTTTTAGAAAGCTATGTCACACTTCTTTGACTAAGCAAACTTAACATTCTTACACTGTAGGTGATGCAACGGTGCCGCCAATTGCGCTCTGTCAGGAAGAAATTTTATATAATAAAAGATTTTTCTCAGGAAAGATTGCAATTCTGTATTGTTTATGGGAGCTTTGAGGTCGTGAATAGCTTGCAAATGTGACTGCAATGGATGAAAACCCTAGGAATTGATAACATGTTCTAGAGATTCAATTTCAATGTGAAAGAAAACACCTTTGTCCTTGTTACATTTGAGACCAGCTTCCGATAAGACTTTGAAAAGTGCAGATAAATTGTGGAAATGCTCTTCAGTTATGCGGCCAGAAACAATATTGTCTAGACAATTTGAGCAACAAAGTACTGTTTTTGTTAGTTGTTCCAGGTGTCTTTGAAAGATTACTGGAGCAGAGGCACAACCTGAGAAACTTGATGAGGTGCATTTGTGTACTGATAACTAGAAATTTCTGAGATTGTTTCTCTACTGAAAGTTACAGATATGCATCCTGAAGATCAATTTTAGAAAAAATATTTGCCAGCTTGTAATCTATCCATAAGTTCATGAGGGTGAGGCAACGGAAAAGTGTCAATCAATGTCTGAGGAGTCACACAAATTCAGAGTTTGACTGATGGTTGCTTGACAGTCACTAAAGGAGAAGCCCAATGGCTTGCTGAAATGGGCACAATAACACTTTGATTTTGCCATTTTGTGAGTCCCTGTGTGACTCAATCGCATAATGCAGAAGGAACACCAAGTGCCCTACAAAAACGTGGCTGTGCATTATCTTTTAATAGCACATGTATGGAAAAATTAGTTGCCTGCCCAAGCCCATCAGAAAAGAGTTCAGGAAATTCAGCACACAGGTTAGTTATATGTTCACTCGAGTTGAATGGTGTCACTGACAGAACGTTCCTGGCAATGCTAAGACCAAACAAATCAAACAGGTTAGTTATATGTTCACTAGATTTGAATGATGTCACTGACAGAACATTCCTGGCAATGCTAAGACCAAACAAATCAAACAGATCCACACCAAAAATGTTTGCACTCTCATAAGATTCTAGAGCCAAAAGAGAAACTCGTCACCAGTTTGTATTTTGTCATGACAGATTTGACAACAATTTTTGCCAGCTGTGAACAAAGTGGTCTGTTTTCATCAGTTTTAACTTTCATGGACCTATAAAATGATTGACTGAAATTTAAAACCACCAATTTTGTCTCAAAATACCCTTTAGACTTAACAGATTCATACATTTCGTTGAAAAGGATTTGTACTTGGAATGTCTATAGTACAGGCTCACAGTCACAAAAGGACCCAATGAAACTACTCAATTCCATACATCAGAAAAAACTTCAACAATTTTTTGAACCTGTTTACTGCAATTATACTTTTGATACAATTCCAGTCACACAGTCTACTGCTGAAAGGTCTCAAAGTAAACTGTCAAACACTTTAAAAACTTCGCAAAGGAGCCCAACAAGCCAAAGTTGTATTAAGCAACTAAAATTGTTCATAAGTACGAATCATTTGTCCAAGACTCTTGACTTTTGGAACATAATTGCTGTTTTTAGTAATAAGAAAGCTCAGAAGAACTTAATCGAGTAGTTTATTTTGTAGCCAGTGTCTAAGACTTACTTAGATCCTAATTTTAGTTTTCTTGTAACTATTTTCAATTTAATTTTAGTATGTAAAACAAATATACTTGCTGTGGTCACCATTAAATAAAATAATTTTATAGATAAAATTTAATGTAGACTTACAAAATACTTGTGTATCTTGTAGTTTCAAATTAAATTCCATTCCAAAAAGAATTTAGAAAAATTTTTCCATTCAATCATAATGTAGCACTCTACTGTATAACAATGGGGCCCACCTTGGGACCTGGGTTCAGGGCCCGTAATCAAATGTGGGGGCCATTGTAACAACAGAAATTTTGTTGTGAATATAAATACAATTTTATCATCATATAGAAATTGTGAAGTTAAAGACAAAACTGACTACATAAGTAGAATGTTGTCACATATGTAGAGTTCCAGATTTTGTTGTTGTTGTTGTCTTCAGTCCACAGACTGGTTTGATGCAGCTCTCCCGCTACCCTGTCCTGTACAAGTCTCTTCGTCTGAGAATATGTTCGCCAACCTACATCCTTTTGAATCTGCTTACTGTATTTGTCCCTCAGTCTCCCTATACGATTTTTACCCCACACACTTCCTTCTAATGCTAAGTTGACAATTCCTTGACGTCTCAGAATGTGTCCTACGAATCTATCCCTTCTCTTAGTCAGGATATGCCACAAATTCCTTTCCTTCCTAATTCAGTTAAGCACCTCTTCATTGGTTACGTGATCTACCTCTCTAATTTTCATCATTTGTCTGTAGCACCACATTTCAAAAGCTTCTATCATCTTTTGTGTCGCTGCTTCTCGGGTTGTGTACACTGTCGGAAATAAAATGTCCACTTAGATTTTTTCAATGCATTCAAGATTTATTGTTGCAACAGTGTATTTGGAGTACACAAAATAATTACATATACAGATCAGTGGCTCAAGTGGTACCGGGTGTCAATGAATACTAAAACACTCATATTAGTATGAGGTGTAGTCTCCACAAGCAGCAATCCAGGCACCGAATCTGTCATACATTTGATGGTACGGATGGAAAATACTATCTCGAGATACACCTGCTCGGCCTGTCTTTGTGGGTGTCTGTGCTGGGCGGACGAGCAGAACCTCATTTACAGATGGGCATATCTTTATGTGATCATTACAACCAGAATTGTTGCACAGCTAATGTGTCCCATACGTGTCCAGAGTTGGTATTAGGCAGGGAAGTTGGTGCATGTCATGCTGAGCACATTGAGTCTCACTCTTAGTGTGTGGGTGAGCATTATCCTGTTGTAACAACACATCACCTTCCTGTTGCAAGAATGGCAGAAGAATGGGTCTTAAGACTTCGACACGTACTTAGTGCCGGTCACTGTCTCCTCCACAAACACTGTGGGGCCCACGTGGACGAATACACTCTAAGAGACAGCAATTGCTAGTTTACGTTGTACTCGCAAACAAACATCACTCGCGTGTGGGCAAAATCTGCATTCGTCGCTATAGGCCACGACCCGTCCATTCCGTCTTGGGAGTCGTCCTCTGATGGCACCAGTCGAGTCATTCACGGGGATTCTGTGGTGTGATTGCGAGAAGGCCTAGAGGTGTGCAAGCCTGTACTCCCATGGGTCTACCTGTTAGCAACAGTTTGAGTTGACACTTCTGGGCTGACGATCCCTCGTATCTGCACTGTGATAGTTGTATGATCTGCCACTACTGCCCATACTTACTGTCGGTATGTGTCTGTGCAGGTCGGACGAGCAGAACCTCATTTACAGATGTGCGTATCTTAATGTGATCATTACAACCAGAATTGTTGCACAGCTAGTGTAGTACATCCAGCTTCTGTGGCAATTCTCCATAACTACTATCCTGCCATTCAAAAGGTGCAATTGCACCCCTTTTAATCTCACTCACTTGGCTGCAGGGCGCACAAGGGCATCTCTGTTGTGTGGTGCCTGTTTGCTTCGTCTACGTGAATACACTGCAAATTTCATTTAAATTCATGGCAGAGGGTTCATTGAACCACTTTTGATATTTTTCTACCGTTCCATTCTGTAACTGCACTCAGGAAAAATTACCACACAGATATTTCCATTTTCAATGTGATTTCTCTTATTTTATGATGGTGATCATGTCTCCCCATGTAGGTGTTTGCTAACAAAATATGTTTGCATTTGGAAAAGAAAAAGTTGGGCAAAGATATTTTGTAAATAAATCCTCAGCTATGAATAATGCCTTTCATTTAACAATTTCCACCCCAATTTGTGCATAATTTCTGTGACACTTTCTCCTCTGTATTGTGTTAATACAATATGAGCTACCCTTGTCTCAACTTGCTCTATATCCTCCATCATTTTCACTGGGTGGAGATCCCTCAATGTGCAGCTATACTCCAAACTAGGATGCACAACTGTAGTGTAGGCAGTTTCTTTAGTAGAACTGTTCGACCAATGAAACATTGCCTTTGGTTCACCTTCCTTCAATACTTTCTGTGTGTTACTTCCAATTTAAGTTGTTTGTAATTTCTTTCAGTGCTCATATGGATGACTACGCACTTATTATTTAGAGTCAATTGCCAACTTTTGCATCATGCATATAACTTATCTAAATCATTTTGCAGTTGCTTTTGATCTTCTGGTGACTTTATTAACCAGTAAATGACAGAATCATCCACAAATAGTTTAAGATAGTTGCTCACATTGTCTCCTAAATCATTCGTAAAGATAAGGAACAGTAGGGGCTCTATAACACCTTCCTGAGGAATGCCAGATACATTTTGCTTTACTCAGTGACTTTTACATCAGTTACAACTTACTGTATCCTTTCTGACAGGAAATCATGAATCCAGTCGCACAACTGTGGCAATATTCCATAATCACACAATTTGATTAGAAGATGCTTGTGAGGTAGTGTCAAAAGCCTTCTAGAAATCTATAATAGACTTGAGTTACCTCATCAATAGTACTCATCGCTTCATGTGAGTAAAGAGCTATCAGTTTTTCACAAGAACGATTCTATCTGAATTCATGTGGACTGGGTCAATAGGTCATTCTCTTCGAGGTAGGTCATAATGTTTGAGGAAAGTATATGTTCTAAAATCCTGCTGCAAACAGACGTCCATTATATAGGCTTGTAATTTTATGGATCACTCCTGTTACCTTTCTTGAATATTGGTCTGACTTGTGTAAATTTCCAGTCTTTGGGTACGGATGTTTCGCTGAGCTACCGGTTTTATATGATACCCTATTCTGGTTGTCAGGTGTAACCTCTACCCATATCACTTCACAGGACATACTGACTTCAGTTTCGCTACAGGGTAAACCACTTGTGACAGAATATTCTACCACCAATTTTAATCAATCTATCCTTTCTGAGCACCATTTGTCCGTTTGTAAAAAAGTTCAGCTGAACTTCGGCACATATAACCTTTTGCTACCTATAGGGATTTGAGCTTCAGTTCTGTCACTTAGCGATTGGAGCTCTGGTACTTACCCCACATAGCTAAGACAATTTACAACTGTTAGTCCAGTGGTTTTTAAGATCTGTGTTCAGCCTATATGTGACTTGTATCCTTTGAGACTGAAACACATTTTATTTGTTTCCCATGCCCTGTAACCTTAATAATAATAAACAAATAAATAATCCATGCCACACAGCTCCACTACCCATATAGCTGCTTCCTGCAGGTAGTAGAAACCTAACCTATTCAGCGGAAGTGGGAACCTAGCCACCTAACGGCACAACTCAAGCATTCTGCAGTCTAAACATTTGCAGAACTGTTGGAGCCTCTGATTCACTCCACGAGGCTATGTATCATAGGTCTGCAATCGGTCCTGTCAACAATGCTACAGATAGAGAACTCTGCCTTCATCTTGCATGACTGGCAGACTTTACCATCTCGGATAGCTGCTCAAAACCAGAGTAACATCTTCCAATCCAAAGCGACTCACATCATTGGTAGCGATGTGAGCCACCACCTACAATTGGATGCACCCCATGCTCTTCATGGCATCTGGAAGGACCAGTTCCACATCTGGAATGACTCGACCTAGTATGCCGGTATGCACACAGAGTGCACATTGGCATTCTTTCCCTCACTAGCAGCCATATGTCTAAGGGGTTCCACTACCCTCCTAACATGGGAGCTCCCAACAACAAGTAAATCCAACCTCTGTGATATCCCAGATCTTGCAGACTGGGAGTTGGCATCAGGAGAAGTGACACCATCTGGCTCAGAAGCATTTTCCAGGATATTTAGCACCTCAAACCTGTTGGTAAGACAAACTGGGGAGGCCTCTCTGTTGGTCCCCTGGAAGTTTTTCGTTGCCTGCCACACCCTGAAGCAACCTCCCATGTGACTACCGGTGGGGTGTCTGCCTCATTGTGAGCAGTAAAAGGGCTTGCTGTGGCCCTAGGCCTATCGGTGGGCACGCCAGATGTCGATGTTCGTTTGCTTCCCACTGCTGGTGACCGAAACCTGTTTGGGTCCCCCGGCTGGTCCACAACAATGGTGCCCCTCTGCAGCCTCCAGCTGTGCAACCAAAATTAACCATTGCCTGAAGCTGGGAGCAAAGTGTCACCAACTCAGTTTTCATCTGCACACAGCAGTCACAGTCCCTATTCATAACTGCAGTACCCAGAAGATTGAACGACTAAAAATTGTAATGTAGACTCTACACTAACTTAGATAAACAACAATGAAAACTACTGCTGTGGTGTACTTGGTGCAATACACAGCTATCAAACTACATGAATTTGAAAAACTGAGTGTGTGGATGTACTCGGTACAAAAACAAGTAATCTACATCTACATCTACATGGGATACTCTGCAAATCACATTTAAGTGCCTGGCAGAGGGTTCATCGAACCACAATTATACTACTTATCTCCCATTCCATTCTCGAATAGCGCGCGGGAAGAAAGAACACCTGAATCTCTCTGTTCGAGCTCTGATTTCTCTTATTTTATTCTGATGATCATTTCTACCTATGTAAGTGGGAGTCAACAATATATTTTCGCATTCGGAGGAGAATGTTGGCGATTGGAGTTTCGCAAGTAACCCACGCCTCAGCGATAAGCGCCATTGTTGTAATGATTCCCAGCCCAGATCCTGTATCATTTCCGTAACGCTGTCTCCCCTGTATCGTGACAATACGAAACAAGCTGCCCTTCTTTGGACTCTTTTGATGTCCTCCGTCAAACCCATCTGATAAGGATCCCACACTGGGCTGCAATACTCCAAAAATGGACGGACAAGCGCAGTGTATGCAGTTTCTTTAGTAGTGCTGTTGCATCTTTTAAGGGTTCTGCCAATAAAACGCAGTCTTTGGTTCGCCTTTCCCACGATATTATCTACGTGTTCTTTCCAGTTTAAGTCTGAAGTAATAGTGATTCCTAGGTATTTTGTGGAGTTTACGGCCTTCACATTTGATTGATTTATGTTGTAAACAAAGTTTAACGGATTTCTTTTCGTACTCATGTGGACGACTTCACATTTCTCATTATTTAGAGTCAACTGCCAATTTTTACACCATACTGATATCTTATTCAGATCGTTCTGCAGTTGGTTTTGATCTTCAGATGATTTTACTAGACGGTAAATGACGGCGTCATCTGCAAACAACCTAAGAGAGCTACTTAGATTTTCCCCTAAATCGTTTATGTAAATAAGGAATAGCAGAGGACCAATAACACTACCCTGTGGAACGCCCGATATCACCTCTGTTTTAGTCGATGCCTTACCATCGATTACTACGAACTGTGTCCTCTCTGACAAGAAATCCCCTATCCAATCGCAAATTTGGGGCGATATACCATAACCACGCAATTTGATTAAAAGCCGTTTGTGAGGTATTGTGTCAAAAGCTTTCTGGAAATCAAGAAATACGGAATCGATTTGCGAACCTTTGTCGATAGCACCCATCACTTCATGTGAATATAGAGCTAGTTGTGTTTCGCATGAACGATATTTTCTAAATCCGTGTTGACCTTGGGTCAATAGATCGTTCTGTTCGAGATAATTCATAATATTTGAATACAGGATATGTTCCAAAACCCTGCTGCAAATTGACGTCAATGAAATAGGCCTGTAGTTTAGTGGGTTACTCCTACTGCCTTTCTTGAATATAGGTGTGACCTGTGCAACTTTCCAATCTTTTGGTACAGATCCTTCTATGAGAGAGCGGTTGTATATGACTGTTAAGTAAGGAGCTATCGCTTCAGCATAATCAGATAGAAATCTAATGGGTATACAATCCGGACCAGAAGACTTGTTCTTATTAAGTGATTTTAGTTGCTGCACTACTCCGATGATATCTACTTCTATGTTACTCATTACGGCATCTGTTCGTAATTCGAAATCTGGAATATTGGTTTTGTCTTCTTTGGTGACTGAGTTTCTAAAAGCTAAGTTTAGTAACTCTGCTTTAGTAGCGCTGTCATCGGCAGGATCGCCATTACTATCACATAGTGAAGGTATTGTTTGTGACTTTCCCCGAGTATATTTAACATATGACCAAAATCTCTGGGTTTTCAGTCAAATTTCGAGAAAGAGTTTCGTTGTGATAAATGTTGTAGGCATCTCGCATTGAAATCCTCGCTAAATTTCGAGCTTCTGAGTATAATCGCAAATCCTGGGGATTTCGTGTTCGTTTAAATTTAGTATGCCTTTTCCTTTGCTTTTGCAACAGTGTCCTAACCTGTTTTGTGTACCAAGGCGGATCGCCTCCTTCTTTTATTAATTTATTAGGTATAAAACTTTCAATTGCTGTCGATACCACTTCTTTGAATTTGAGCCACATCTGGTCTACACCTACGTTTAGTGTTAGAAACGAGTCGAAGCTGTCTTTCAAGAAGCAATGTATTTTGTTTCTCTCTGCTTTCCTGAACAAATATACTTTGCGTTTATTTTTGGTAACTTTGGGACTTTCGATATTCAATTTCGCTACTACAGCTCTGTGTTCACTAATACCTTATCCATTTTGATACTCGTTATGAGCTCAGGATTATTTGTTGCTAAGAGATCAAGTGTGTTTTCACATCCATTTACAATTCTAGTTGGCTCATGAACTAATTGTTCGAAGTAATTCTCATAGAATGCCTTGAGTACAATTTCGGACGATGTTTTATGCCTACCTGCTGATTTGAAAATATAATTTCGCCAACAGATCGAGGGTAAATTAAAATCACCACCTACTATTATCGTGTGAGTCGGGTAGGTTTTTGTAATTAGACTCAGGTTTTCTTTGAACCTTTCTGATATTGTATCGTCAGAGTCGGGAGGCCGGTAAAAGGAACCGATTATTAACTTCTTACGATTTTCGGGTACAACCTCTACCCATAATAGCATAATAGCTCGCAGGAACTATCAACGTCAACTTCGCTACATGAAATACTACTTTTGACGGCGACAAACACGCCCCCACCTATTTTGTTTAATCTATCCTTTCTGATCACCGATAGACCTTTTGCAAATACTTCTTCTGAACTTATTTCCGGCTTGAGCCAACTTTCGCTGCCTATAATGATGTGTGTTTCGGCGCTTTCTATTAACACTTGCAGTTCTGGTACTTTCCCGACAAAGCTACGAAAATTTACAACTGATATACCGATAGTTTCCGGATCTACATTTCTCCTGTGATTCACCTGCACCCTTTGCGATTGCCCGTTTTGTTTTTCCCCGAAGCTCTTTATCCTAAAAAACCACCCAGTCCACGCCACTCAGCCCCCGCTACCCGTGTAGCCGCTTCCTGCGTATAGTGGACTCCTGACCTATTCAGCGGAACCCGGAAACCCACCACCCGATGGCGCAAGTCAAGGAATCTGCAGCCTACATGGTCGCAGAACCGTCAGAGCCTCTGATTCAGACCCTCCACTCGGCTCTGTACCAGAGGTCCACAGTCGGTCCTGTCAACTATGCTGCAGATGGTGAGCTCTGCTTTCATCTTGCAAGCAAGACTGACAGTCTTTACCACTTTCTAGTCTATTCTATTCTATTCTATACCACAATTCTAATGAACATAAGAATTATGTTGATATCAAACTATGAACATTTCCTATTAAAAGGTAGACACAGCTTGTACTCTGGCAGCTATGTAACTACGCTACCTGTTGGCGGCCGAAATTGCAACAATTATCAGTACATCTATACCCCAGGTGGCATTTGCTGTCATCAGATCAAAATCAATGTCGTATTTCCAGATACACCAATTTTTTAAAATTTTGCAGGGTATGGAAATGTTACTACTAATATTATTGTAACCTATGATACTACTCCTGTTGGCAGGTTTGCACATCCTTAACTGTACCAGATAGATCTGGTCACGATCTATCTGCTCAAAATGATTCATTAATCAAAGGAAAATATCCATCATAAGCCTTTGAATTGTACTAGTTAATAAACAGGGGATCTCTTTATTCTTCATTGCAGTCATGTTTCAGTATATAATAAGACTGCAGTGGATGCAGATAGCAGATATTGGACCATAGATCAATGTGAACAGGTCACATAATCTGATCACATTTCTTATTACATCAGGTTGATTTGTTGTGGCTAGATATTTCTTCATCCAGGTGAAGAGCTGATCAAAGCTTCACCACATGAAGAAAGTAGGATGGTGGGGACAGTATTATGTGCTACATTCACTCAGTTTCTCAGAGACTGTGGTAGTAGTTGAAGGCTGTAAGATAGCTGTAGGATACACAATATTAATGTGGACGCTGGTATCCCTTACTTGATGTTGTCCCCGACAGCAATGGCCTCTTGCCCTATCAAATTCCAGTCGAACATATGTGGGACGGTAGCGGGCAGTTTACAGGAATTACACAATGTGCACAGACAGACACCTGGTGTTACGTAACTCTGCATATCTACCTAGAACTAGCTGAACTTCTGCTGTATTGCATTTCAGTATTGGACCAATACACTATAAAGAAGGTGGTCAAATTTCAGAAGTAGACCAATATGGAATTAAAGAGGCGGGCATAATGTTTCGAATTGACAGCATACATTAGTAACGGTAACACTAAGGTTACCAGACATGCTAAGGATTAAGATTTTTTCTGTAATTATTGCGATTTCTAAGCTAAAATTACAGTGTTACGGAAGCCCCAGCTGAAATTATGGATTTAGCTATTTGATTTATTTTTAGTGGTTTGGCCACATGCTATTTTTCGTTCCATTATTTTCTGAACCAGTATTGTATCAGAAATAGTGTCATACCTTGTCATCTGCCTAGCACAGATGGTGCTTCGCTAACTTCTCTACTGAGGGTAAACTTGTAGGTAAACACTACAATATGACTTACTGATGTTCATGCTGTTACATTACTATAAAATGTAAATGGAATTATTGAGTACCGTTCAATCAACTATCACACGTTTTCACTTTCTGCGAAGGTAAAATGAATTTAAAGATCAATATAATGGTTTGTCATGCATACTCTAACAGCAATTTATTTATTTTTAATTATTCACTGTATTTGTCACGGCTTCATAGTTTTTTTTCAGTCACAAATACACCTCAAATGGACATTTTACTGTGAATAAAAATTACTGATAAGGTCGTAGTTCCTACAATTCTTCCTTCTCAATTTTCTAATCTCCATTTCGATTATATTCTTTCAAAACTTGGCATCTCTTGTTTACAGCAAAAGCAGAAAATTATCTTTTACCTTTTGTTTGATTTCTCTGTAGTACATAATTTAAGTGATATTGGTGATAAGTATTTAATATTGTATGCACAATTGAGATGTAAAAATTGTAACATCATTGGCTATACAAATTGCTTCTTCTGCAGTCATAACTTTCCTCAAATCTATGTAACAAGCACTATCACCATGCATTTTGAGGTTAGTGTGGCCAAACCCTAATAAAATTTCAATGAGGAGTTGTAAGCCTTCAGCCTTTGGTCTCCTTTTTTTCCCCATAATGAGCATTTCATGAGAGTGAGAAGTGTAATGGGTGGCTCTTATTTTGTTATACATAAACAATCTGATCAACTAGTTGAGATGCAAGGTGCAATTCTTTGCTGATGGTGCCGTGGTGTATGGAAAGGTATCATTGTTGAGAGACTGTAGGAGGCTAACAAGATAACTTGGACAAAAGTCTGGTTTCTGTAATATGATGATTGACAGCTTGATCTAAATGTAGAAAAATGTCAGTTAATTTAGATGAGTAGTGAAAAAATCCTTTAATGTTTGTACACAGTATTAGTGCTGCTTGATGTAGTCCAATCAATGAAATATATTGGCACAAGATTGTCGATATGAAGTGGACCATGCATGTAAGGATGGTAGCAGGGAAAGTTAATGGTCGATAGCAGTTTATTGGAAGAATTTTATGAAATTTTGGTTAATTTATAGAGGAGACCACATATAGAACACTAGTATAGCCCATTTTTAGCACTGCTCAAGTGTTTGGAATCCCCCACCATTGAAGCCGTTTGTACCAAGCGAGGTGGCACATTTGGACTGCTTTTCAAACCCGCCTCTGGCCATCCAGCTTTAGGTTTCCCTAAATCACTTCAATCAAGAGCTGGGATGGTTCCTTTGAAACGGCATGGCCGATCTCTTTCCCCATCCTTAACAAAACAGTCTGAGCCTATGATCTGTCTCGATTGACCATGTTATCAATGGGACACTGAGCGTCGTTCCTTCCTTCCTTCGAAGCAATTCAGAGATGGGCTGCTAGATTGGTTACCAATAGGTGGGGTCAATATGCAAGTATTTTGGAGATGCTTCGCAGTCTCAAATGGGAAGTTGCCATTATTTCTAGAGAACACAGCTGAGAAAATTTGGAGAACCAGTAATTAAACGTGATTGGAGATTGGATTGATTCTACTCTCCTCAGAGGACTTGAACTGAGGCATGTAGCAAGTAGTTTCTTCCTCGCAATATTTGAGAGTTTAACATGATGGGGAAATTACTTGTAATGGTACAAGATGTCGCACACTATATGATGGCTTGTGGGCTATATATGTAGATTCAAATATGAATACTACTGTTTCTGTTTTGGTTTGAACGAGCTGCAGAGCTAGAAGAGAACCTTGAGCTGCACATGAAATAGAAGATTTAGGAAATTTTTCTTAAAATATATGTTCTATGTTGAATGCTTCCTTTGCTTCAGTCTTCAAACCAGTGGAATTGGTGTTTGAAAAGATACTGCTTTTCCATAGAAATAATCCTGTCTTCCTAAATCAGTTGACTGATTTTTCCATTTAGCACTTGTTTGGCTGTGCCTCTGTCTCATATCACCAAACAAAATTATTGTTTGTCTGAAATTAGCAAGACAACTTTCTTTCCACTGTTACTTTGTGAGTGAAACTTATCTAGAAAGATCATTGCCAGAGGCAATTGTAAAAGTAAGTAAAACTGTAATGGAATTGGTATCAGCAGAGAAAAGTGTTATCTGAAACTTAGTAGCAGTTAAAACTGTGTACTAGTCCAGACTCACTCAAACTCCTGCCTTTCACAGGTAATGCTCATTCTAACTAATGTATGCATATGCTTGTGATGGCGTGACTGAAAGGTTTCAGTATGGTATTACGTACTGTTGCACAGTGAAAATGTACCGTCTCAAAGAAGCCTCCCTCCTCTCCCATCCCCCCCCCCCCTAGGGGGCCCACAGCTCTTTTGTGAGTATGGGTGTGGCTCGCACGGGGCCCCAAGCCGAAGCAGCCTTCCTCCCTGCCCCAGGCTGCTTCATTTTCCCTCCCGGTTCATTCCTTAGCCCGGAGACGGGCGTCCATTGCAAATCTAGGTGGTTTCCTGTCATAGTTTTTCTCTTTCCTTGGTTTCTTCCTTTCCTAACCTTTGCTTCTTACACTGCTTGCTGTACTCTTCTAGCCTTCCTCTCCTCCTCATTTAGTCTCCGCTTCGGCGTTCGAGACACTCTCCTGTATCTTTCTCTTCTCTTCACTTCTTCACTTCTTCTATTCTTCTTCTTTCCTCCCTGTGCGTGTCCGAAGGTTGACCCACACATTTTGCATAGCAGGTGATGGGGTAATTCGTAATTCCCCACCCCGGGTAGACAAGTAGGGCACATACGTACCCCCTGGTAAAGGCCAGGCCCAGGGAGGGGTGATTACCCGAGCTGGTACCTTCCGAACATGCCGATTGGTCCCTCCGTCCGTTCTCGGTAGGTGTGACCTGAGGTGTGAACAATCGCCTAAGGTGGGTAAACCCTCAGTGAGGGCCCCCACTGGGAAGGAGTGCGCCATTGGAGACGCCGGTAATCATGGGGACATTTCCGCGATGACTTCCTTCTCTTCTACTCTGACTTTGACCCAAAAAAGAAAGATAGATTCACCCCAGTGTAAGAAAACGTTGCCTAATCTTCCCAAATTTCTGGTTGTTTCTCGAACTGATGATCAAGATTTCTCTTCTGTAAATCCTTTCGTAATTCAGAAGGGTGTTGATGCAATTGCTGGCCCTTTTAAGACCTGTTACCGGTAGCGCAATGGCACATTGTTGCTGGAAGTGGACAGTGCTTTCCAGGTGCAAAAACTGATAAGGACTATGCTACTACACACGTTTCCTGTCCAAGTAGAAGCACATCGCACACTCATCTCATCACGGGGGGTAGTTTTCACAAGATCCTTTGACAGGTTATCAGACAGAGATCCAAAACTACATGTCTGATCAGGGTGTAACAGCCGTGCATAGTGTGTTGAAAAAGGTCAACAACCAGTTAACATCAACTCTCACTGTGTTTTTGATGTTTGATAGAGTTGAACTGCCGTCTAAGGTCAAAGCAGGATATGAAGTTATCTCCGTTCGCCGTTATGTACCAAACCCTACGCGCTGTTTCCAATGCCATAGATTCAACCACACCTGTCAATCTTGTGTCACTTGTGGTAGGGATGCCCATGAGGGCGACTGCCCACCTCCGTCCCCTCACTGCCTTAATTGCAATGGTGACCATGCTGCTTCCTCCAGGTAATGCCCTGTTTTTAAAGACGAGAAGGTCTTTCAGCAAATTTGGGTCACAGAAATGGTCTCAACATCTGCTGCTCGAAAGTTATTAGCAAGTCGGAAGCCAACTGTCCTTCCAGTGGGCACATACAGTAAGGTCCTCACCCCCACCCGACTTAGTAAGGATGTAAGTACACAGACCTGTGATTTCACTTTCGCTGACACAGTTGTGCGATCAACCAGCCCAAAGATTGCCTGTTCCACGTCCCCGCTCCCTCCTGCTCCTTCTAAAGTTCAGTCTTCATCCACCTCTAATAAACTGCGGGCACTTAAACAAGATGCCCGGACTTCGAAAAAGGAACCTGTCCATGAAGATTTTCTCCGTACTCAGGCTTCTCAACCGTCAACTACCTCTTCTTCTCACCGTCACTCTTCCAAAAGAGCTAACAGAAAAGAGTTCCTCTCCTTTCCCGCCGAGGCGTGACTCTTCCGTCACTCCGCCCAACAGTAGCCAGCCCCAGTCATCCTCTGTCTCGCCGGGACGCACTACTGTTAGCTAGGCAACTGGCTTTTTACCGGCGGAGGATGCTGCGCCTACCGATCAACTCGGGAAGGCGGCAGAAATTCCAGTCGCACTGATGGAACAAGATTTTCCACCAGTGGATTGTGATAGCAGTGCTCCCTCAAAGTCAGGCCCTCAAAGGCTGTCGAGGTGACCCCCTTTTGCCTCGTTCTTCTCTTTTCTCCCCTTATTCTTATCATGGTGCTACTTCAGTGGAATATTCGATGCATTCACTCCAATCGTGAGGAATTAAAATTACTCCTTCGACTGCACTGTCCGCTCATAGTTAGCCTCCAAGAAACCAAGTTATATCCACAGGATCGTATAGCCTTTCCTCAGTATACCTCTGTGTATTATGACCTATCTCCTGTGGCTGGTATTCCAGCCCATGGAGGGGTTATGTTGCTCATTTGGGACGACATCTATTCCCATCCCATCTCTCTGAAAATTCACATACAGGCAGTTGCCATCCATATCCCCCCCAGGGGGCCCACAGCTGTTTTGAGGGTACGTGTGTGGTGCGCATGGGACCCCGAGCCGAAGCGACCTTTCTTCCGTCCGAGGCCGCTTCCCTCTTTCCCCCCAGTTTGTGCCTTCGCACGGAGACAGGCATTTTCAGTCAGTCCAAGGTTTGTTTTTTCGCTTCCTTTCAGACTTCTTCTTCCCTTGGTCCTCTTTCTTTCCTGTTCTTTCGCCTTCCCCTCTTTCTCCTTTCTCCTTGTCCTCTACCCGTCCGTTTAATCTCCGCACGGTGTTTGAGATTCTCCCTCCTTCATCCCTTCCTCTCCTTCCTCTCTTCTTTCCTCCCTGTGCCTGTCTGAAGGTCAACCCACGCTCTGCGTAGCCAGTGCCAGTGTAAGGCGTAACTCCCCGCCCCGGGTAGACATGTAGGGCCCGTACGTACCCCCCGTTACAGGCCGGGCCCAGGGAGGGCTGATTACCCGAGCTGGTACCTTCCGAACATTCCGATTGGTCCCTCCGTCTGTTCTTGGAAGGCGTGACCTGAGGTGTCAACAGTCACCTAAGGCGCGTGCGCCCTCAGTGAGGGCCCCCACAAGAAGGAGCATGCCACCAGAGATGCCGCTAATCATGGGGGACACTTCCGCTATGAAACCTTCAAAATCTATTCTGATCCTGACCCAAAAAAGAAAACATGATGAATCTCAGTCCAAGAAAGTCTTACCCAACATTCCAAATTTCCTTGTAATATCGCGTACAGATGATCAGGATTTCTCTTCTGTGAATCCTTTTGTTATTCAGAAGGGTGTCGATGCGATTGCAGGTCCCTTGAAGACCTGCTCCAGACAGCGTAATGGGACCTTGTTGCTCAAGATTGAGAATGCCTTTCAAGCACAGAAATTACTCGGGGCTACACTAGTGCATACCTTTCCTGTGAAAGTGGAGGCTCACCGCACCCTCAACTCTTCGCGGGGGGTAGTCTTCACAAGATCTCTGGATGGGTTTATCGGACGAGGATATACTCGACTATATGTCCGATAAGGGATTTACAGCTGTTCATCGCGTAATGAAAAAAGTTAACAAAGATCTCGTGCCGACTCGTACGGTCTTCTTGACTTTCGACAGGGTTGACCTACTATCTAAGGTGAAAGCGGGCTATGAAGTCATGTCCGTTCGCCCGTATATACCCAATCCTACGTGCTGCTACCATTGCCAGCGATATAATCATACTAGTAAATCTTGTCCTAATGCAGCCAAGTGCGCCACCTGTGTCAGGGACGCCCATGAGGGTGAATGACTACCTCCATCCCCTCGTTGCATTAATTGCATGGGTGACCATGCTGCTTCTTCACGGGACTGTCCCGTATATAAAGAAGAGCGGGTCATCCAGGTTCGCGTTAAGGAAAAGGTTTCAACCTCTGCAGCTCGGAAGTTATTAGCGAGTAGGAATCCCGCTGTACTCCCAGCAGGTACTTACAGACAGGTCCTCACCTCCCCTCAACCAACTAAGGAGGTAGGCACTCAGACCTGTGATTTCACCTTCTGTGACACGGTTGTCAGATCGGCTAGCCTGAAAATTGCTCGTTCCACCTCTCCTATCCCTTCTGCCCTTTCTACAGTGCATTCGTCGACCAGTTCCCACACAGCCCAGGCACCTAAATCCGCTGCCCGGAGTTCTAAAAAAGAACCTGTTCATGACGATTTCCTCAAAATCCTTCTCAACCGTCCTCCGATTCTTCTACTCGTCATGCCTCTAAGAAGGGTCACAAAAAGAACAGTTCCCCTCCCCTTCCCCGCTACGGCGTGACCCTTCGGTCACGCCATCCAACAGTTGCTGTGCTCGGCCGTCTTCTGTTTCACTGGGATGCTCTGTCTGTCGGGCACCCGGCCCGTTATCGTCGGCAGAAGCTGCCCCTCCTGATCAACTCAGGGAGGTGGCAGACGCGTCGGTCTAACCTACGGAACACGATCCTCTGCCCCTAGATAGCGATAGCAGTGCTCCCTCGAAGTCCGGTCCTCAGCGGCCGCCGAGATGACCCTGCTTGCTTGTTTCTTTTTATCTTCTTTTCTTCTCTCATTTTTTATCATGGCACTCCTTCAATGGAATATTCACGGCATTCTTTCCAATCGGGAGGAATTAAAACTACTCCTTCGATTGCACTGCCCACTTCTAGTCTGCCTCCAAGAAACTAAGTTACGTCCATGTGATCATGCAGGCTTCCCCCACTACACCTCTGCGTTTCGACCTGCCCCCTGTGGAAGGTACTCCAGCCCACAGAGGGGTTCTGATGCTCATTCGGGATGACGTGTATTACCATCCTATTTCATTGCATACTCACCTACAGGTAGTTGCCGTATGCATCACTCTATCCAACTTTTCCTTTTCCCATCGTCATCTGCCCTTACTAGGGCAGATGTGTTCCACCTCGTTGACCAGCTCCCTTCACCTTTCGTGTTGGTAGGCGAC
Organism: Locusta migratoria; assembly: GCA_026315105.1. Lineage (NCBI taxonomy): Eukaryota > Metazoa > Arthropoda > Insecta > Orthoptera > Acrididae > Locusta > Locusta migratoria. Next base: position 606,856,847 of record CM048755.1, read on the forward strand.
TTCAATGCCCACCACCGCCTATGGGGTTCTCCAGCACCTTGCCCAAGAGGCTCCCTTCTAGCAGACCTCTTCAACCATCTTAATCTTGTCTGCCTCAACACCGGTGCACCGACATTCCTTTCCGACACAACACATACTTACTCCCACTTAGACTTCGCAATATGCAGTCCTCAGCTTGCGTGTCGGTTCGAGTGGTATGCACTTTGTCACGTACTGGGGGCTTTATTCTTCCATGGCTATTTTTCACGATCAGAATTTTCCCAGCTGTGATAGTCATGTCAAATACCTCACAGAGGTTATTCTCACTGCTGCCGAACATTCCATACCTCATACATCCTCTTCTCCACGTCGTGTCCTGGTCCCTTGGTGGACTGCAGCCTGCCACAATGCTCTTACAGCCCGGCGACGTGCTTTACACACCTTCCACCACCACCCAACGTTGGAGAATAGTGTCAACTATAAACGACTGAGAGCGCAATGTCGTCGTGTTATAAACGAGAGCAAGAAAGCTTGCTGGTCTGCTTTTACCAGTTCTTTTAACTGCTTTACTCCCTCCACGGTTGTTTGGGGGGCCTATGCCGTTTATCTGGCATCGAGGTCCAGTCCCTGATTTCTGGCCTGACCGTCAAGAATGCAGTTCTTGTGGATCCCACTGATGTTTCCAACGCTTTGGGCCACTCCTTTGCAGAGGTTTCGAGCTCTGCCCGTTACCACCCTGCCTTCCTCCCTCGCAAACAGGTAGAGGAGGCACGACCGCCCTCTTTCCACACTTTCAACCGTGAAAGTTATAATGTCTTCTTCACCATGCAGGAGCTAGACCGTGCTCTCACCCTGTCCCAATCTTCTGCTCCTGGGCCCGATTCCATCCATATTGAGATGCTGAAGAATCTTTCTCCTGCGGGCAATTGCTTCCTTCTTAGCACCAATAATCGCATATGGACTGAAGGTCAGGTTCCCACAAGTTGACGTGAAGCCATTGTTGTCCCCATCCCCAAACCAGGAAAGGACAAACATCTTCCTTCCAGTTATCTCCCCATTTCTCTGACGAGCTGCGTCTGTAAGGTGATAGAACGCATGGTCCTCAGTGGCACATCATGGGGAGCGGATCGTACCGTCCTGCTTCACCTTTACCAGGCCATTGTCCAGTCGAAGCTCGACTACGGAAGCTTTGTATACTCTTCTGCACGGCCGTCCATTCTCCACCGTCTCAACTCCTTTCACCTTCAGGGATTACACCTGGTGACCGGTGCATTTGATACGAGCCCTGTTGAAAGTCTTTATGCCAAAGCTGCTGTATTACCCTTCACCTCTCAGTGGGACATAGTGCTGTGTCGGTACGCATGCCGACTGCTGTCGATGCCCAACCAGCCATCTTACCCATTATTCTTTGATGACTCAATTGATCACCTATATCGGTTGTCTGCGATAGCCTTGTTTACACCTGGAGTACGGTTTCGCCGCCTGCTTCAGCAGCTTGATTTTACCCTTCCTTCCACCCTTCGGTTGAGCGAGAGCATTGCCACTGTGTCATAAGGACCAGGTTCATACCCACCTTGAACTTAGTTTGCTCCCCAAGGAGAGCACTCCGGATTTGGAATACTGCTTGAGGCTTGTCGAACTCCTTTCGCAGTTCGATAATGCCATATTTATCTACACTGATGGTTCCAAGAGCACTGACGGTGTTGGATCTGCCTTCGTCGTCGGGGACAAACTGTTCCAATACAAGCTCCCTGACCGGTGCTCGAATTGCACGGCTGAGATTTTGGCCCTCCACCAGGCTGTTTTATACATCCGCCGCCGCTGCCATCTGTTCTGACTTTCTTAGTGCCCTGCAGAGTCTTAATGACCCTTTCTCGACCCATCCTCTCGTGTATCGAATCCAACGCTCCCTCCAGTTGCTATCGGATAACAGCTGTCACGTTTCTTGTTTGTGGGTCCCTGGCCACGTGGGTGTGCCTGGGAACGAGACCGCCGACATAGCAGCCAAGGCAGCAGCTCTTTTGCCTCTCATGGCTACTTTTTGCATCCCGTCAGATGATGTTCAACGCCCTCTCCGTCGGAGTATTGTGTCGTCCTGGCACAGTGCGTGGTTCTCACTCAACAACAATAAAATGAGAACTGTAAAACCTATCCCGACTGCTTGGAGGACCTCCCCACGCCCCTCTCAGCGAGAGGTGGTCATCCTGGCCCGGTTGCAGATCGGTCACTGCCGATTCAGCCACCATCATTTGCTAACCCCCGACCCTGCACCGCTGTGCTCCTGCGGTGATTTGCTGACGGTGCGACACGTTTTACTGTCTTGTGTTAATTTTAATCATCTCCGTGTAGCCCTTCACTTTCCGTCTACTCTGGAGGAACTTATCTATATTTTCCTTGCGTAATCCGCCTACTGCATCATACTCCATCTCCGCGTTCCACCACCTGAAACGTCTCCAAAGCCGACTGGGGGCTTTATTCTTCCATGGCGGTTTTCCATGACAAGCATTTCCCCAACTGCGACAGTCAGGTCCAGTACCTCACTGAGGTTATTCTCACTGCTGCCGAACATTCCATTCCTCGTACTTCCTCCTCTCCACGCCACGTCCTAGTCCCCTGGTGGACTGCAGCATGCAGGGACACTATTAGAGCCCGGCAACATGCTCTATGAATCTTTCAACGCCACCCAACGATGGAGAATTGCATCCATTACAAACGACTGCAGGAGCAATGCCATCGTGTTATAAAGGAAAGCAAAAAAACCCTGTTGGATTGCCTTCACTAGTTCTTTTAACAAATTCACTCCCTCCTCGGTTGTCTGGGGTAGCCTACGCCGGTTATCTGGCACTAAGGTCCACTCCCCAATCTCAGGCCTAACAGTATCAAACACAGCCCTTGTGGACCCCGTTGATGTATCCAATGACTTAGGCCGCTCTCTTGCGGAGGTTTCGAGCTCTGCTCATTACCACCCTGCCTTCCTCCCCCGCAAATAGGCAGAGGAGGCATGGTCACCTTCTTTCCAATCTTTAAATAATGAAAGTTACAATGACACCTTCACTATGCAGGAACTAGACCGTGCTCTCGCCATGTCCCGCTCCTCTGCTCTGGGGCCCGTTGCCATTGATATTGAGATGTTGAAGAACCTTTCTCCTGTGGATAAATGTTTCCTTCTCCGCACCTATAATCACATATGGGCTGAAGGTCAAGTTCCCACAAGTTGGCGTGATGCCATTGTTGTCACTATCCCCAAACCAGGAAAGGATAAGTATCTTCTTTTCAGTTATTGCCCCATTTCTCTTACCAGCTGTGTCTGTAAGGTGATGGAATGCATGGTTAAGCTCATTTGGTTTGGATCCTTGAATCCCGACGACTCCTTACCAATGTCCAATACGGTTTTCGTTGGCATCGCTCTCCACCTCATCACCTTGTCAACCTTCGTTATTAATAACGTTTTGCAAAAGCGTCAGACGGTGGCTGTGTTCTTTAATTTGGAGAAGGCCTACGACACCTGTTGGAGGGCAGGAATCCTCCGCACCATGCATACCTGGAGCTTTCCTGGCCGTCTGCACCTTTTTATCCGTGCATTTTTAACGGACCGACGTTTTCGGGTACGAGTGGGCTCTGTTTTGTCAGACCCTTTTTGCCAGAATAGGGTGCCACAGGGCTCCGTTTTGAGTGTAGTACTCTTCGCCATAGCAATTAACCCAATTATGGACTGCCTCTCACCCGATGTTTCTGCTTCCCCCTTTGTGGACGATTTCGCAATCTACATGTCTATTAAAACGCTGTCTCCAGCGTTGTCTTGACCATCTATATTCTTGGAGCATCGCAAATGGCTTACATGTCTCCAATGAAAAAACAGTGTGTATCAACTTCTGGCGATACACTGAGTTCCTTTTACCATCTCTACATCTAGGCCCCGTCGCTCTCCCATTCGTGGAGACAATGAAATTCTTAGGACTCATGTTGTATAGGAAACTTTGTTGGTGTCCACATGGGTCTTCTCTGGCTGGCCATTGTACACGTTCCCTTAATGTCCTCCTTGTTCTTAGCGGTACGTCATGGGGAGCTGATAGAAGCATCCTACTTCACCTTTATTGGTCCATAGTCTGATCGAAGCTGGACTACGGAAGCATTGTTTACGCACGGCCGTCCATCTTGCGACGTCTTAAGTCACCATCAGGGGTTATGCCTAGCGATTGGAGCCTTCTATACCAGCCCTGTTGAAAGCCTCTATGCAGAAGCTGCCGAATTACCATTGCACTATCATCGGGATATATTACTCTGTCAGTATGCATACTACCTGCTGTCAATGCCCGAACACCCATCATACCCATCATTTTTGAACAACTGCTTTGATCGCCAATATGGGGTGTCTGTATCTGCACTGTTGCCTCCCGGAGTTCGTTTTCTTCGCCTGCTTCAGCAACTCAGTTTCACCCTCCCTGACACCCTTTGAATGGATGTGAGCACAACTGCACCGTGGCTTCAGGCACAGGTTCGTGTCCACCTCAAACTCAGCTCGCTTCCAAAGGAGAGTACCCCGCATTCGGTGTATCGCTCAAGGTTTGTCGAACTTCGTTCTCAGCTTGATGATAACATCTTCATCTGACGGTGTCGGATCCGCCTTTGTCGTCGGGTTTGACAGCTTTCAATACGAGCTCATCGACCGATGCTCAAATTTCACAGCTGAGCTTTTTGCTCTCTATCAGGCAGTTCAATATGTTCGCTGCCACCGCCACCCTTCTTATTTCGTCTGCTCAAATTCACTCAGTGCCATTCAGAGTCTTAAATACCCGTATCCGGTCCATCCTGTTGTACTCCGACTCCAACGCTCCCTTCAATTGGTAGCTGACGACGGCTTTAGCGTTCGCTTCCTGTGGGTACCTGGCACGTAGGTGTGCTGGGGAACGAGGCTGCTGATGCTGTGGCCAGGGCTGCCACTCTTCTAACTCGGACAGCTACTGTTCGTGTCCCATCAAACGACATTCAGGGGGCTATTTGCAAGCTAATTGTTGCATCATGGCATTGGCTGTGGTTCTCACTTCAGGACAATAAGCTTAGAACCGTAAAACCGATCCCGACAGCTCGGAAGACCTCCTCCCGCCCCTCCCAGCGGGAGGAGGTAATCTCGGCCCGGCTGAGAATCGGTCATTGCCGGTTCAGCCACCGACACTTATTAACAGGTGACCCCCCACCAGTATGTTCCTGCGGACACCTGATAACGGTGCACCATGTTTTAATGTTCTGCCCCAATTTTACTCATGTTCATGTTGCAGTAAATCTGCCGTCCATTATGGAGGACATTTTAGCTTATGACGTATGGGCAGCTGCTAGAGTTTTGCGTTTTGTACATATGACTAATTTGTCCAAGGACATTTAATTCCTTCTCATGATATTTTTTATTCCTCGTTTTAGTAATATTCTGAAATTCTCCTTATTGGCATCTTTTTTTAACCTTGTTTTAAGTCAATCTAGGGTCAGAATGACCACTGCAGTTGAGCACCCTAAAAAAAAAATGCCCTCTTCCACCTTCCTTCTATTACTGCTAGTTAAACAAACTATACACCGTATATCTGTGGAGTTTGCGAATTTTTTATTTTATTTATTTTATTTTATTTTTTTTTTTTTATTTAGATAGTGGTAGATTGAAGTTGTAGGTATTACTTCATGGCCAAAATTTATGCATCAACGAAGCTTTGTGTAGTCTACTACAATGGAAAATACTTATTCTGAAAAGTTGCTAATTGTCTTATATTTTGTCAGATTTCTTAATGAAATTTGCCTTGGTAAAAAGTCCAGTTTCACCCACCATGCAAGTACTGTCAACAGAAAGTTTTGTAATGATTAATCTGAAGCGTAGAATTAAAATTTGTGGTGCGGCCGGGAATCGAACCCGGACCTCCATGCTTACTAGGCAGACGTCTTAACCGTTAGACTACCACACCGCCGCACCACAAATTTTAATTCTACGCTTCAGATTAATCATTATTGTCTTTGTCAAATTCTAGACGATTGTTTATTTGTATTGAAGAAAGTTTTATATTTATATCTATTTTCCAATAGCTGAAAAAATCTGTCTTGTTCTCGGTTAAAGTTAGTCGTATTGCACGAATGGCTGGGAGGCCCCGGAGAGCAGCTTCAGCCGCCTAATTGGAAAGGTTTATCCTATCCTCCGCGAATTATGAGAACTGTGTGCTGAAGTGTCTGTGTTAAGTGTAGGTGACTGTAATGGGTGCGTGTGTAGTGTAGTGTCGTGTTCGTGTCGGAGATGATGGGAGAAGGGAGAGGGCGAAACCCAGTGCCGGCACATAGCCTACTCCTCTCGAAAAGCACCGAGGGGGGGCACCGAGCTCGACGCCCCCATCCAACAGAGGGATCACCATCGACAGGACCCCGTGCCCTCACTCCACGAGACACTGCGGAGAGGTTTAGAATTTAATCCAGGACATTGGTGTAAAGACTGGTGATCAGGGACTTTGCACCACCACCCCCTCCTTTCCCCCTGCTGTAAGGCAAAGGGAAAATTGTCAGCAGCATGTGGTGCACCTGGACAGTTACCCATCCGAGTGCTGGCCACGCCCAACCGCGCTTAACTTCGGTGATCTGGCGAGAACTGGTGTGTCCATCTCGGCACATCCGTTGTCGAGTGTTCTTGGTGAATGGTATTGTTATAACAGAAATTTTTACAAGCCTTGTGAAGAGATAAATGCCTTTTGTGGCAATTGAAATAAAGATCTGTCTTATTTTATCAACTTAATTGCATTTTATTGAGCATTTATAATGGGCCATGTGGTACGAATCTGTATTAAAGCACACAAAGTGACTAAATTTAAAATGAACTTTATTGTAGCTAGACTTTCCATGTCAGAAAGAAAACAGTATTTTTTGTAGACACTTACACCTGCAGTCTATGATAGTGATATTTGTTTAGTCCAATGTGTGCCTTTGGTTTTCAAAATTTGTACAACATTTTCACCATTACAATTCTGTATTCCACCAGTGTGGACGTAAAATGTTTCACTAATGTGCTCTAATGTATTTTGTTCCCTATCAAATTTTGTTCATTAATTTGAATATTGCGGCAATCTCTCTGACACATTCTGAGCAATCTGATCTTCCCCCCTCCTCCCCTCCCCCCCCCCCCCCCCCCAGGCCCTAGTTTTTCCATAGATTTCTATTGCAAATTTCTTTTATTTATCTGGTGTTGTACCTCATAATTTTGCAGTAATGCTTGTTAAGTCAATTGCATATTTTAGTTGTTGTTGCTTTTATTGATTTTTTTAATTTAAAATTTAAATATACATTTTACAGCTGTTTTAGAGTAATCCTGATTTTCTCCCTAAGTTTTAGATATGATTAGACTTAAATGAAGTTGTGTAATATACTGTTAGTTAAATGTGACAGATATTAATCTGTTGCTGAAGATGCCAGGTAGTTTTCTAGCCCTACAATGTTGTTTCAGATTCTGTTTCGTTTAGTTTTGTTTTCTTCCTTCATTAATATATACATGTGGCGTCTGTTCCGGAAGAACAGACGTCACTTTTGATCCTGCAGTTGTTATTATTTAATATTCATAGAATATATGACTTCAACTGCGATTGGGTACACATTTTCAGCTTTGCCCAATCACGGTAGATGTCATATATTCTATGAATATTTCCTTCATTAAGTTTTCTACTTTCTAGTTTTACCAGTCCTTTTTTAGTGGTATGTGTATACATTTATGCTAACATATGTGTACAGTAGATTGCCATATCAATTTTTTCTTAACCAAATTGTTTCATATTCTTTTTCAGTCCCAAGAAATTCTGCAGAAGTGCCTGAAACTAATAGAATTGGACTATCATTATATTGTAAGTTTTTCATACATTTCTCGAAAAATTTAACTATAACTAAAATATGTGTTTACAGCAGTTTATGTCCGGATGTTGCAAAAATGTTGGAAATAAAATGTTCATCAAAACTAGACATATGTGTCTGTAGGGTGTTTCCACCATCATGATTTGAGTTAAATACTTCAGTCAGTCTTTATATTGCTTTTGTTTCTTAAATGACTGGCTTCAGGTCAGCTGCCCATCTTTACAGTTCTCTTTCTGAACAAGTGACACTGAGAATTTTGTTCAGAAATGGACAAGTTACTCTGTAACTGTAAGAATTGATCTGAAGGTGGGCAGCTGCCCCAAAATGTGTCATTTAAGTAATAAGTTATCTAAAGACTGACATTGAAGTATTCGAAAATATGTTCAGTGTGGCATATAATTAATATGAGAGTGTCTCTTTCTTTTCTTTTTTTAACATATTCTTAAGTGTGAAATTTTCCACCTGAAACAATACTATAATTGAATGTGAATATGTCTACTTCAAAAATTTTTGTGTTGTTATTACGTTATTCATAATTTTATATTATCTGCTTTCTGAAGTACCACCTTCATTTAAACATAATTGATTTAATAAAATACATGGATTATGATACACACTAATAAGCAACTGGAATAGACTAGTTTAGAAACAGTTCATAGTAAACTAACATCTTGATAGCAACTCATTTTAATCTGAGTTCTACAAGAGACAATCTGAAGTATTGGAAAATCATACTGTCACTGACTGCTTTATAGCTGTCCACCACTCACTGAGACTCATTAGTTCAATGCCATAGTTAAAGATATTTTTGCTAATGGCATCCCAAATGTGTCCATGTGCTCGAGACAGTCGACAACTTTATCATTTTTCTATTTCATTGTCATTCATATTGTCTGGCAAATACTATGGGCTGTCAGAACTGGTCAACTGTATGGTGGTAGTTCTATTTGGCAATTGCTACCAACATAGTCTGGTTGTGCATGTGCACAATGCTAATGACATAATTTATTGCAGCAATTGTCCCGTCTTTAATATCTTAACACTTTGACATACCACAAAACTAGCTTTATTTCCTATTTTGTTGTGGCAGTTGTTAGGATTTGTCTTCGAGGCCAGCATGTATGTGCTGTACGGCATAGTTGTAATGGATTTCTTAGTTTCCTTCATTATTGTTGTAGGACCTAGTGGTATGCATTTCAAATTATGGTCTTGTCTGCTTTAAACAGATGATATTGTTTTCTGTCTAGGCCATTGACACAGAATTTATGAGTAGTGGTGCATGTCACCTCATTGAAATGAAGTTACATCATATAACAGTAATTACTTGTAAAAGATTCTAATAAGAATTTTTCATTTTTTATCTTCCTCAGAGCTTGCATTTATTCCTTTTATTAGACATTTGTTTATTAATATTCTTTTGACTGTAAAATAGTTACATACCAGTTAGGAGCAACAGTAAACCTACATTTTCAGTGCAGTTTAATGGAACACATTTCTTCAAACACAAATGTATACCACAGATAGTGATCGTCTCATGTTCAATTTCCATCCATTACAAATGATGCTACAAAGACCCTCGGCACCATGGTGTGTGAAAAATGTGTACAAGGAAATACCTGCAATGGAATATGGATTAGTAGTGTCTGGTATTATTTAATAATTAGAGCAGGATTTGCTGATGCCTACAATAGTCAGAAGAATGTGACTAACCATTACTATGTATGGAAGTCAGTCAATTTTCCTCTGTAAAGAGGCTAATTTGAGAGCTTTGCAGTAATAGGACAGTTATCTCTGACCTACTGTTCACTCCAATACTCAACATTTTGGTGAGGATTAAGGTGCACCCACATTACAATGGAATGACTTGTGTTATCTGCTGATATCAGCTTGATTGAGCATATGTCAGACAGTTGAAACTTGCAGTGCATTAGCACACAACCATCCCCAAATGTTGCATGACTTCAGGAGAGCTGTTGTTAAAGAATTGGACAGCCTAATCCAGTTATATTTTGACCACTTAGACAGCACGCCAAGGAAGATGGAGCGTGCATATACACACATTTGTAGATATGCAGGTAGTGTAAAACTTTTATGTGACTAAATAATTCCCATGAAAATGAACATGCTGCCAAACCTCCCCTTTTATTGGTTTAAGTGACGCTTTACAAATATACCAGCCCTGGTTCAAAGTCGTCTGGTGGATTAATGACATTGATCAGCGAGTCACTCAACTTGAATATTTCTCCGGATTCCTCGGCAAATGGGAGCTGTTTTTTTCCTGTTTTGCTTCAATTACACTGTTGCCAGTTGCTGTACAAACAAATTCTCCATGAAACTTCTTGGCAGATTAAAATTGTGTGCTGTAACCCGGATTCGAACCTGGGATTTTTGCTTTTCATGGGCAAGCACTCTACTGCCTGAACTATCCCGGTACACTTCTTGGTCCTTCCTCACAACTTTACTTCTGCCAGTACCTCGCCTCCTACTTTCCAAACTTCCGGCAACTGTGTAAATAGACATCTTGTCATTAAGGAGTGTAACTACAATAATTTATAAAATATTTATTTCATCGTTGAAACAAAATCCATGGTCACTATCTTATTTGTTTCTATTGAAAACTCCTTTAGCCTGGTTAGGCACTGTAATTTTGTGACTTTTGCTTCAATGATGAAGTAAATATTTTATAAATTTAGGATTTTAAACATGGTTGAATAGCAGCAACCATAATCCAATTAAAAAAAAGAAGTTATAACAGCCAAACGGTTGCATAAAATTTTTTAAATTGTGGTTTTGTTTGACCCTTTCATGGACAGTTAACATAAGAAATTTGTTCTCCTGCATGTAGGGCTTCATAACATCACTTTAATAAATGTATAAGGCTGTTTGTTGTAAGTTTCCCAGATTTTCATGAAGTACTGGTAACATTCCTGTATTTTGCTGTGTACGCGTCCAACACCTTCCACATCCCTGGTCCGAAAGATTCAATATGTTTTTGTAGGCATTATTAGACTGTTAGCAATTATTTTCCAGGCAGGGTTTTAGCTTATTGCACTGTATGTAGGTGTTATTTTGTACTTTTGCAGTGGATTGCCTGAGGGATAATGTAGTCTCATGCTCTCAACCATCAGTCATGAGACACTCAGCATATTAATGTAAATAATGTGACATTAAAAATATTTTTTTATTGACATCAGCAAATGAAGTCTTGATTTACTTGTATGGTAGGTGTTTATAATAAAATTCTTGCCATAATTGTATAGAACAGCTAAAGTCTGGATTTTCTATTACAGTAAGGGTTTCCTCAAAAGTGGCCGTCTCTCTTTCAGAAACAAAGTTCATAATTTCCTCTGACAAAGCTTATGATTTTGTTTGAACACTCTGACTCACATTACAGAGGATTTGAATTCGAAAATTAGAAACTGCAGCAAGTGACAATTTTTGCAAGTTTCTCATGGTGACTTCTACAAAGTGAGCATGAGTACAGGTATCAGTTGAATTCCGTATATTATGAATGATACCATTTTGACACATTGCAGAGTCCCCCCAGGGGGCCCACAGCTCTTTTGTGAGTATGTGTGTGGCACGCACGGGGCCCCGAGCCGAAGCGACCTTTCTTCTGTCCCAGGCCACATCCCTCTTTCCCTCCGGTTTGTGCCTTCGCCCGGAGACGGCGAGTTTTCAGTCAGTCCAAGGTTTCTTTTTTCACTTCCTCTAATACTTCTCCTTTTCTTGGTCCTCTTCCTTTCCTGTTCTTTCGCCTTCCCCCCTTTCTACTTTCTCCTTGTCATCGTCCTAGATATGCCCTTTTAATCTCCCCCTCGGCATTTGAGATTCTCCTTCCTCCATCCCTTTCTCTCCTTCCTATAATCTTTCCTCCCTATGCGTGTCTAAAGGTCAACCCATGCTCTGCGTAGCCGGTGACGGGGTAAGGCGTAACTCCTCACCCCGGGTAAACAAGTAGGGCATGTACGTACCCCCCCCCTCCCCCCTCCCCCCCTCCCCCCCTCCCCCCGCCCCCCCGGTACAGGCCGGGCCCAGGGAGGGGTGATTACCCGAGCTGGTACCTTCTGAACATGCCGATTGGTCATTCCGTCCGTTCTCGGGAGGTGTGACATCAGGTGCGAACAGTCACCTAATGAGGGGGGGGGGGGGGGTTCAGTGAGGGCCCTCACAAGGAAGGAGCGCGCCATCGGAGACGGCGGTAATCATGGGGGACACTTCCGCTACGAAACCTTCCAAATCTATTATAACTTTGACCCAAAAACGAAAACTTGATGAATATCAGTCCAAGAAAGTCTTACCTAATATTCCCAAGTTCCTTGTAGTACGTCGTACTGATGATCAGGATTTTCTTCTGTGAATCCTTTTTGTTATTCAGAATGGTGTCTATGCGATTGCAGGTCCCTTGAAGACCTGCTCTAGACAGCGTAATGGGACCTTGTTCGAAATTGAGAATGCCTTTCAGGCACAGAAATTACTCCAGGCACCGCTAGTGCATACCTTTCCTGTGAAAGTGGAGGTTCACTGCACCCTCAACTCTTCGCGGGGGGTAGTCTTCACGAGATCCCTGGATGGGTTATCGGACGAGGATATACTGAATTATATGTCCAATCAGGGAGTTACAGATGTTCACCGTGTAATGAAAAAAGTTAACAATGATCTCGTGCCGACTCGTACTGTTTTCTTGACTTTCGACAGGGTTGACTTACCATCTAAAGTGAAAGCAGGCTACGAAGTCATATCCGTTCACCCGTATATACCCAATCCTACGTGCTGCTACCATTGCCAGTGATATAATCATACTAGTAAATCTTGTCCTAATGCAGCCAAGCGTGCCACCTGTGGCAGGGATGCCCATGAGGGTGAATGTCCACCTCCATCCCCTCGTTGCATTAACTGCATGGGTGACCATGCTGCTTCTTCACGGGACTGCCCCATCTATAAAGAAGAGCGGGTCATCCAGTAGATTCGCGTTAAGGAAAAGTTTTCAACCTCTGCAGCTCGGAAGTTATTAGCGAGTAGGAAGCCCGCTGTAGTCCCAGCAGGTACTTACAGCCAGGTCCTCACCTCCCCTCAACCAACTATGGAGGTAGGCACTCAGACCTGTGATTTCACCTTCTGTGACACAGTTGTCAGATCGGCTAGCCTGAAAATTGCTCGTTCCACCTCTCCTATCCCTTCTGCCCTTTCTACAGTGCATTCGTCGACCAGTTCCCACACAGCCCAGGCACCTAAATCCGCTACCCGGAGTTCTAAAAAAGAACCTGTTCATGACGATTTCCTCAAAATCCTTCTCAACCATCCTCCGATTCTTCTACTCTTCATGCCTCTAAGAAGGCTCCCAAAAAGAATAGCCCCTCCCCTTCCCCGCCGTGGTATGACTCTTCGCTCACGCCATCCAACAGTTGCCGGCCTCAGCCGTCTTCTGTTTCACCGGGACGCTCTGTCAGCCGGGCACCCGGCCCGTTACCGCCGGTGGAAGCTGCCCCTCCTGATCAACTCAGGGAGGTGGCAGACGCGTCAGTCGAACCTATGGAACACGATCCTTTGCCCCTAGATAGCGATAGCAGTGCTCCCTCAAAGTCCGGTCCTCAGCAGCCGTCGAGATGACCCTGCTTGCTTGTTCATTCTTTTCTTCTCTCATTATTTATCATGGCACTCCTTCAATGGAATATTCGCGGCATTCGTTCCAATCGGGAGGAATTAAAACTACTTCGATTGCACTGCCCGCTTCTAGTCTGTCTCCAAGAATCTAAGTTACATCCATGTGATCATGCAGGCTTCCCCCACTACACCTCTGCGTTTCGACCTGCCCCCTGTGGAAGGTACTCCAGCCCACAGAGGGGTTCTGATGCTCATTCGGGACGACGTGTATTACCATCCCATTTCACTGCATACTTAGCTACAGGCAGCTGCCGTCCGCATCACTCTCTCCACCATTTCTTTTTCCCTCTGTAATATCTATTCGCCATCGTCATCTGCCCTTACTAGGGCAGATGTGCTCCACCTCGTTGACCAGCTCCCTTCACCTTTCGTGTTGGTAGGCGACTTCAATGCCCACCACCGCCTATGGGGTTCTCCAGCAGCTTGCCCAAGAGGCAGACCTCTTCAACCATCTTAATCTTGTCTGCCTCAACACCGGTGCACCGACCTTCCTTTCCGACACAACACATACTTCTTCCCACTTAGACCTCGCAATATGCACTCCTCTGCTTGCATGTCGGTTTGAGTGGTATGGAATTTGTGACACGTACTTGAGTGATCATTTCCCTTCTGTAATCCATTTCCTGCATCAAACCCCATCTTCTCGTCCCACCAGTTGGAACATCTCTAAAGCCGACTGGGGGCTTTATTCTTCCATGGCTATTTTTCACGATCAGAATAATCCCAGCTGTGATAGTCATGTCAAATACCTCACAGAGGTTATTGTCACTGCTGCCGAACATTCCATACCTCGTACATCGTCTTCTACACGTCGCGTCCCGGTCCCTTGGTGGAATGCAGCTTGCCGTGATGCTCTTAGAGCCCGGCAACGTGCTTTACATACCTTCCACTGCCACCCAACGTTGGAGAATTGTATAAATTATAAATGACTGAGAGCGCAATGTCGTCGTGTTATAAACGAGAGCAAGAAAGCTTGCTGGACTGATTTTACCAGTTCTTCTAACCGCTTTACTCCCTCCTCGGCTGTCTGGGGGTGGCCTACCCCGTTTATCCGGCATAAAGGTCCATTCCCCGATTTCTGGCCTGACAGTCGAGAACGCAGTCCTTGTGGATCCCGCTGATGTTTCCAATACTTTGGGCCCCTCCTTTGCGGAGGTTTCGAGCTTTGCCCATTACCACCCTAACTTCCTCCCTCGTAAACAGGCAGAGGAGGCATGACTGCCTTCTTTCCACTCTTTTAATCGTGAAAGTTATAATGTCTCCTTCACCGTGCAGGAGCTAGACCGTGCTCTCGCCCTGTCCCGATCTTCTGCTCCTGGGCCCGATTCCATCCATATTAAGATGCTTAAGAACCTTTCTCCTGCAGGCAAGTGTTTACTTCTTAGCACCTATAATCGCATATGGACTGAAGGTCAGGTTCCCACAAGTTGGCGTGAAGCCATTGTTGTCCCCAGCCCCAAACCAGGGAAGGACAAACAGTTATCACCGCATTTCTCTCACAAGCTGTGTCTGCAAGGTGATGGTTGGTCTGGCTCCTCGAATCTTGACGCCTCCTGACTAATGTTCAATGTGGTTTTCGTAGACACTGCTTTGCTGCTGATCACCTTGCTACCTTGTCGACCTTCTTTATGAATAACTTTCTAAGGAAGCGTCAAACGGTAGCAGGAGGCTTACAATTCCTGTTGGAGGGCGGGCATCCTCCGCACTTGGCACACATGGGGCCTTCGTGGGCGCCTCCCTCTCTTTATTCAAGCATTTTTGGCGGATCGCAAGTTCCGGGTATGGGTGGGCTCTGTTTTGTCAGATACCTTTCGCCAGGAGAATGGGGTGCCACAGGGCTCCGTCTTCAGCGTGGCTCTCTTTGCCATTGCAATCAATCCAATCGTGGATTGGCTTTCAGCCGACATTTCTGGATCCCTTTTTGTAGACGATTTTGCAATTTATTGCAGCGCCCAGCGGACGTGTCTCTTGGAGCGTTGTCTTCAACGCTGTCTTGACCGCCTATATTCCTGGATCATTGCGAACGGCTTCCATTTCTCCGTTGAGAAAACGGTGTGTATAAACTTCTGGAGATACAAGGAATTTCTTCCACCAACTCTACGTCTCAGCCCCGTTGCTCTCCCATTCGTGGAGACAACAAAATTCTTGGGGCTAATGTTGGATCAGAAACTTTGCTACTCCCCACACGTGTCCTACCTGGCTGCCCGTTGTGCCCGATCCCTTAATGTTCTTTGTGTCCTTAGTGGCACATCATGGGATCGTACCGTCCTGCTTCACCTTTACCGGGCCATTGTTCAGTCGAAGATGGACTATGGAAGCTTTGTGTAATCTTCTGCACGGCCATTCATTCCCCGCCATCTCAACTCCATTCACCATCAGGGATTACGCCTGGCGACCGGTGCATTTGATACGAGCCCTGTTGAAAGTCTTTATGCCGAAGCTGCTGTATTACCCTTCATCTCTCGGCATGACATACTCTTGTGTCAGTTCACATGCAGACTGCTGTCAATGCCCAACCATCCATCTTACCCATTATTCTTTGTTGGCTCCCTTATAGCCAATATCGGTTGTCTGCGATAGCCTTACTTCCACCTGGAGTTTGGCTTCGCTGCCTGCTTCAGCGGCTCGATTTCACCCTTCCTTCCATCTTTAGGTTGAGCGAGAGCCCTTTACTACCGTGGCATCAGGCCCAGGTTCACACCCACCTTGAACTTAGTTCACTCCCCAAGGAGAGCACTCCGGATTTGGTATATCGCTCGAGGCTTGTCGAACTCCGTTCGCGGTTCGATAATGCCATATTTATCTACACTGATGGTTCCAAGAGCACTGACGGTGTCGGATCTGCCTTCGTTGTCGGGGACGACCTGTTCGAATACAAGCTCCCTGACCGGTGCTCGAATTGCACGGCTGAGCTTTTTGCCCTCCACCAGGCTGTTTTATACATCTGCCGACGCCACCATCCCTTTTATGCCATCTGCTCTGACTCCCTTAGTGCTCTGCAGAGTCTTAGCGACCCTTTCTCGACCTATCCTGTTGTGTACCGAATCCAACGTTCTTTTCAGTTGGTAGCAGATAACAGCTGTCACCTTTCTTTTCTGTGGGTCCCTGGCCACATGGGTGTGCCCGGGAACGAGACTGCCGACATTGCAGCCAAGGCAGCAGCTCTTTTGCCTTGCATGGCTACCTTCTGCGTCCCCTCAGACGATATTCAACGGGCTCTTCGCCGGTGTATTGTCGTCCTGGCACAGTGCATGGTTCTCACTCCACGACAACAAACTGAGAACCGTAAAACCAATCCAGATTGCTTGGAGGACCTCCTCACACCCCTCTCGGTGAGAGGAGGTCATCCTGGCCCAGTTGCGGATTGGTCACTGCCGATTCAGCCACTGTTATTTGCTCACCGCTGACCCTGCACTGCTGTGCTCCTGTGGTGAATTGCTGATGGTGCGACATGTTTTACTGTCTTGTGTTAATTTTAATCATCCCCGTGTAGCCCTTAATTTGCCGTCTACTCTGGAGGAATTTTTAGCTGATGACACACGAGCACCTGCTCGAGTTTTGCATTTTATCAACATGGCTAAGTTATCGAAGGGTATTTAACCCTTCTATTTGTTTCTTTTTATCTTTCTGTTTTAGCTTTCTCTTGATACTCTCCTTTCTGGCAGTTATAAATTTTTTCGAGATCTAGTGAATCTGTGTTCCGATCTTGGCACTAATGACCTGAATGACCTGAGAAGTTGTGCGCCCTAAAAAAAAAAAAAAAAAAAAAAAAAAAAAAAAAAAAAAAAAAAAAAAAAAAAAAAAAAAAACCCCCCCTCATTGCAGAGTCACAACTCCATTTTCAAAGACATTGTTCCATTTGAATCATTGCATTTGCTTTGCTTTTTGACCTAGCAGAAAAGTTTCGTTGTTGTGGTTCTGAATTACTTACATGAATGGTAGAACACTACTTTATTAATAAGCATTCAAGATTATTTTATTATATTTTTCATTGTTTTATTGTATTCTTGATTATTGGTACATAATATATTACATAATCATTTATATATCCTACCTAAGTTTTATTATGTAATAGATAATTTATAACATGTTACAGTCTCATTATTTGTCTCCGGTAATTGACAATTAAATTATATTTCAAAAAATATCTTTCTGCATCAGTGGATAAACATGGACCCCAAATAGATTTTAACCCAGCATTTGCAAAGTTGAATTGCATTAACTTAGTGCTTGCAGTGACTGAATTATTTGAATCTGATCACAAAAAATTGCTACAAAAGGAAAAACCCAAGATTGCAGTATAATTAATAAATAAATTGACGACGATGTTTCAGGTTTCAATGGGTTATGCCACCTTCTCGTTGTATATATTCTACGCTCTACAATGTGTACAATATATACAACCAGAAGCTGATGGCATAGCCAGTCGGAATCGGTCATCGATTAATTAATATCATACTGCAATCTTGTTGTTTTTCATTTTGGAGGTAATCAATCAATGCAGATCACCTCCATCCTATGATGTCAGGTAATTTAATTTTTTAATTTATCTCAATATGCTTAAAAGAATGGCACCCAGCTATACCAACACACTGTCATTTTAAAGACAGCTAATTTTTATGTTTTGTCACCTATTGTTGAAATTTTTGTATAGTTGGACTGAATTACATTAGTTGGATGGAGTAAATAATTCAAAACTTGAAATAACATATTATAATTACTGGGAACATTTGATTTTGTTTTGTTTACAACCAACTGACAAATATTTTGCAATAGCAGAAACACTTCACTTTTTAAATGAGTCACTAAATTCCTCAGTAGTTTTCAGTTCTGTTATTTTTTATACCAGCAATTGAGAATACAAATAATTAGACCCTTCTAATTTCAAAACATCATCTGCAATAAACTTACAGTTTTCAAAAGCAAAGATGCTTGTAATTTTACGAGGTTGCAGAATCTAGTGTCTTCCATTTCTACCAACCAGTTTACCTTGGGAAAAGTTTATTGACATTTGTTTGAAAAATGAGTGGAGGATCTTAAACTTGAATGTGTTACAGGCAACTTGAAACCAAATTCCCCACCTGCTCAACACAGGCTTTGGAATATCTGGGAAGTTTCTGTAAAAATATGAATTGAACAATTGTTTCATTTTCCTTAACAGATGAAAACAGTTCTTTGTTTTTGACACAATAGCATTAAGCTCTTTCAAATTATGCAAGACATCACCCAACAAGTGGAATTTTATAGCCCATAACATGATACGAATTAAATGTCCTCCCATAATTCCCTTCAGTAGTTTGCCACATTTTAACATATAAGGGGCAGAACCAATTATTAAATATTTCACATTCTCATAGTCAATTTCAAAACTATGGATCAGTTGAGAACTTGTTCTGCTATTAGTGACATCTAGAAAATCACATTCTAACTAAAATATTTTCTGTTCAGATATTGGATCTTGAGTTTTGATTAACATTACAAATGCACAGTGACACGAAGAATGTGTAGTTTTGTCGAAAATTACAGCCAAGTCCTTATTCCCTTCTAAAGACTGTATTATGTTTGCTTATATTTCATTTGCACAATGTGATATGTATTGTTTCCATAGTTGGTTGGCTGTTGGGAAGGTCTCCAGATCCTAACAGATAGGGAAAAGGAAAATCACTACAAAAAAAAAAAAAAAAAAAAACAGGATTTAGGTATTCTAGTTATACTATGTCAGGTTTTATGAGTAGACAATACCTATCTGGTACGTGCATTTGAAGCCATTTCCAGACTACACAGTCAAATTTACCTTCTCCAGCAGGCTGTTATATAGCCGTTTTTTTGTGAACAGATTCTTTTTGATACTTGGCTTTCTTTTGCTTATCTAACGTAAGTTTTATGGTTGTCTGCCATTTCGCTGTTGAAAT
The DNA here is from genome assembly GCA_026315105.1 of Locusta migratoria. NCBI lineage: Eukaryota > Metazoa > Arthropoda > Insecta > Orthoptera > Acrididae > Locusta > Locusta migratoria. Next base: position 606,876,262 of record CM048755.1, read on the forward strand.
GTTCCTTATTTTTAAAACAATGCTTTGATACAAATCTTTTTTTTTCTCCCACTTAAAGTGAACATTACGAAATTTACACATCAAAATATTGCTTTCTGAAACATGTGGACCATCACTCGCAAACTGTTTTAACTCTGCTGTGGACTGTAAAACTTGTTGAATGACCCATCTTCTCTACTGACTGGACAGTATATGTTCTACCTGACCCAGGATGCTGAAATATATCAAGTCAGCCATGCAGCCAATAAACCTCATTAGAGATTTCCAAAAGACTTCACACCGTCGCATTTGGAGACAGGTTGTGGTGGGATTCCCAGACACCCTGACGACATACTCAACAATTCGTTTAGCATGAAGCCTGGAGTCAAATTCTGCAGTCACTCTTTTACTGTCATGTCTCAAAGAGAATTTTCGGAATATTAAAATTAGCAGTTATTTTTGTTCTGTTGATGAATCTTTTCTCGTCATATACAATATGCGAAAAATGTCAAGCTCATTATTATCTACAAATTTTGCTGTAATCTCATATTTATCATGAAATAAGCAAACTTTGCTTTAAAACATGCTTATTGCTTTAATTTGTGGGGAAAAAAGTATTTAACTCTGTTTCCGTGACCATAAAAATGTAATTCATGATATCACAAAATCACTTCAAAATATTTTTTGTCGCAATAATCGTAAATGAGAAAAAAATCATGCCTTTACATATGCTTCAGGTTAGATGGTCCTTTCATTTGTAGACTATTCTAATTCCACTTTGTATGTGTGTGTGCAAAATTAACAACCAATATCTTGTAATTGCTTGGAATGAAATGTGTTTCTTCTCATCTATAGTCAGCGCCACCTACAAAGGCGACCCAGTTTTCAGCCATTCTGCACATCCCCCTCCATTACAGCAATGACAGCCAATAATGTTCATTCTCTAGATGTGTGGCTGGCTGCGAGTTACAAAATGTTTCTTCTGCAGACTCAGTTGTTGGCGCTCAGCCGTAGCTCCTCCCCTCTACACTCCCCCCCCCCCCCCCCCCCTGTCGCTCTGCTTCTGTGGACGGAAGTGCCTTCATACATTACACCAACTATAGTTCATAATACTTGTCTCTTGATGAAAAGTCTCTCTCCTTTTTTTTTCTGATTCAACATCTGCCGGAATCATCCAACTCAACACTGTATATAAACATTTGCATTGTTAAAACTTCTACTGTTCTCTCATGTATTTTATTTCAAATTTGAGTACATTCTTTGATTGCTGTGGAACTTTCTGATGTGAGTAGTTCCTCCTCCCCTTTCCCCATGCCCCAAAAGATTTATACTACCAACACTGCATCAATCATTGCTTTGACACTTCCCTGTAGATCTGTCATCATTTGCCTCATGTTTCTTATCAAATTATTATTTTATTATTATTATTATTATTATTATTATTATTATTCTAGACGCATTCTAGGAACATTATTTTCACTTTTACTATCAGATTTTTTTGATTGATTCGGTGTTTTTCACAGTTTTCTCACTGTGTTCTTACAATGGTCTCAAAAAATTCATATTACTCAGTCAAGAGCTATCAAGTGAATAAAATACATAGTCTTAGTCCGAAACAGCCAATGGGCTAATTCTACCTACAATGCAAACCTGTTGTTTGTATGCAGCTGTCATGCCATCAGCATAGATTTTGCCTATGTGGTACACACTTGGCCATCCAGAATATTCTGAGGTGTTAGCAAATTACTGGTTCAAAAAATAAAATTGAAATAATATATGAGATACTATAACACCTAAAAAATCTAATAATAGTCCGTTAATGCAAATAACAGCCCTTCTGAATACCAAAAAGACACCTGATGATGGCTGTTCTGCCGAAAGATAAATCTCATTAAAGAAATAAATATAAAAAGATATTACAAAGTTTCCATTTAACCTAATATACTATAATTACGTATTCTAATTTATCCCTCTGAATGTACCCTTTGGGCCGGCCGCTGTGGCCGAGTGGTCTGTGGCATGCCAGTCACGGTCTGCACGGCTGCTGCGATCTGGGGTTCAAATCCTCCCTCGGGCACGGATTTTTGTGTCGTCTTTAGTATAAGGTAGTTCATAAGTAGTTTGTAAGTTTAGGGACCGATGACCCCGCAGTTAAGTCCCCTAAGCTTAACAAACATTAGAACATTTGTACTCTTTGATTATGTGTATTTGTGCAATACCTAGCCATTTCAGAATATGCTATGAACACGCTTCCATTCTGACTATAATATGTCTGTACAATACCAAGGTCACGTGTGTCTATTGTGTACTGTCGAGTATTGTCAGACGCCTTCGGCCCCACCTGCCTGTAAAGAAAATTTAGTCTGGCATTCTGCCATCGGCATTTGTAAAGTGACTGGGTAATAGTGAACACAACGGTTTCTCGCTGGATGGTATTCTGATATCTGTGTGTTTTTAACCGACTCCAAAAATGGTGGTTCTCACTTCGACTGTGTGTGTGTGTGTGTGTGTGTGTGTGTGTGTGTTTACCTCAGAACCTTTGACTGTGTGAACTGATTTTTTTAAGCTGGTGGCTTCTGTGTGGTCCCATTTCAATTTGGTCCAGTTCTGACAATGAAGTCCATAAGAAAACCATATATGTCTTAAATTTACATGAAGTATGTGCGCGACAAATAAACCTCCAACCGATTTCGATGATTCTCTCTCTTTTTTTAATTGGAAAGGATGTACTTCATGGGTAGTTTGTTGAGAGTTTTGTTAGGTTCTGATTATGGGATCAATGACAAAGTAACGGAACTCTTCAATTCTCAGGAGCAAGTTAACGATACTCGGCCGACTCTTTTATAGGCTAACCAGAATCAATCCGAGTTGGTGTGCACGTTGCTCCTCCATCTCATTAGATAAATGATCGTGGAGTAAGCTGAGACAATGGGCACGTTGGTCTTCTATCTCTGGGGGTAAGCGATTGTGGATCAAGATAAGATAGTTTGCACGAAGCTCCCATGTCTGGATAGACAATCGTGTATCACACTGAGTCAGTGGGCACGTTTCTCCTCAGTCTCATTCGATAGACAAACGTTAATCAAGACGAGACAGTAACTATGTTTTTTTGACATTTTCCCTGTTGAATACATTTTTCATGTACATTCGCATTTTTGAAAGTCTATTTTTGCACTCTTTGCAAGAGTCTTGAAATTGTTCTCGAGGTAGATTTCTTCTCTTGAGATACACTTCTCCCTGACTTCATTTCTTTCATTTAAATGGTGCTGTCTTATATGAGCAGCATGTTTAGTTGGTCGACCCATATTCAGAAAAATTAGTTAGTGTACTTCACATTCATTAAGTATAAAAAATACAAAAAAAAAAACTCTAAAAAATTTCAAAACAAATTAATATGCACTAAAAATTGCATATTCTTCTACAACTTAATAATCAACTTACATTTTCTACTCATAAATATCTAGATACGATCTATGTGTTTGCCACTCAAGAAGATATATTTATAGTTGGTAGGTACCTACCAACTTTAAACCTAACTCAACATATATCTATGAATAACAAACAATGATGAAAGTACTTTTAGACTTTCCTAAGTAAAATAAAATGAAAAATATTGGTCAATCAAGTTATTACGATAATATAATGTAGTTACAATTATTGTTATTTTTTATGTTGGTGTCAGCCAAGGAAACACTACAATATACGTAGCAAAAATAATATGAGAATCTTGAGGCCAAAGTCAGATTGGATCGGGATAGCAAGAGATCAGCCGACCGACCGTGGGTGTTGGCGGAGTGTCACCGCAATGGACACTACATGCGACGCAATGGTGTAGACAGAGAACCACGACACAAGGTGGAATTACAAGTCCAAAAGGGAGAACTGAATCGTAATCCTAGAAGTAGTCAATCAACATCCAAGAGAAACAACGAAATGCGTGCGACACGAGTTCATCTCACCTATAACTATGTATGTAGTTACAAACCTACCTTGGCTGACACCAATTCCAAAAATATCAATAATTGTAATTAAATTATATTAGCATAATAACTTGATTGACTTTTAAGTAGTCTAATATTTTTCATTTCATTTTACTTAGGAGAAATATATTACATATTTTGATCATTGTTTGTTATTCATAGGTGTGTGTTGAGTTAGATAGTGGGTAATTACCTACCTTTCTTCTTGTGTGCTAAACACATAGATACCTACATATTGATGAGTAGAAAAACTGGATTATTAAGTTGTAGAAGAATACACAATGTTAGTGCATTTTAATTTGTTTTGGAATAGTTTTTAGTTGGTTTTTTGTTTGTTAAAATTTTTGTTTATTGATGCTTAGATTTTCATGAAATCACTCTTTACAAGTTTGAAGTGAATCGTGACCTGTTGTCAAACAACAGTCTCTCTGGTTTTACTACATTAATAAAGAAATCATTTTCCAGTGGTGATCAGAGTTTTGCAATTAACTTTTCGTATTGGAAACTACTTAATTAATATATTTTGAAAATACATCAACCACCACAGTTGTGTACTTCATAACGCTGCACCCAGTTGGGAGAGGCCCAAAATTGTCCATGGCCAATAGTTCCCCAGCTTTTCTAGGGAGTCTCTGTGAAGACATTCTCTGTCTTTCGTCTCAGCTTCTCCAGTGTGGGTTTATCCATTTCCAGCAGTTTGCCATTGTCCGCTCCGGGTTTACCCAGCCGTAAGCGGTTGCTGGGTGAAACCCAGCGCCTCATTGCTCACCTCTCCTCCTAAATGGGAGCTGTGCGCCTTGCCATGCCTTCCGTACAATTCCAGAATTAGATTAATTATGTGGCATACAGAGTATGTATCCGCAACATCACATATTCATCACATTCCTACATTCTCCAATCCTCTAACTCTAATTGATTGACAATCTGACATATTCAGTCTAACTTCATCATTGTGTGGGACCCTTTCCATTACTCTAAAATCCCAATATCCTGTCAGACCTCTATTTGTCCACACCTCTAATGACTTTGTTGTCAACTGGATGTTAATCTGTAATCTTCCTTCCTTCCTTCCTTTTTCCTTTTGTCCAGCAAAGTGCAGCAACTACATGTGGTATGGACCCGGCTAGTTGTTGGGAGACCCTGTAGGCATACTTTATATCCATTCATAATTGTGAAAGTATTATTTGTGCCCGAGCTGACCTCCAGATTATGTTCCTTGAATGGTCAAAGGTATTAAAGTCAGGTGATCTGGGTGGCCAGTCATTCCCTGGAACTGTCTATAATGTTCTTCAAGCCAATTATTAACCATTATTAATCGACATTTAGCTGAGGGCTATCCGTGACTATACCTTATAGGTTAGGGGTATATTGTGAACCATTTTCACTCAGTCACACACACCACATTGTCATCAGTCAAAATTCCATTTATGTTTGGGGACATAGATGCAGTTGATCTCCAACTAGCTGAATGTAGCCATTTCCAGTACATGATCAGTTCAGTTGTATGAGAGGACCCAATCTATTCTGCATAAAAGCAGCTCACACTATAATGTAGCCCATCACCTTGCACACTGCATTATTGACAACTTCGGTCCGTGGCTTCATAAGATGTGTGCCACAATCGAACAACATAATCGGCGCTTACCAACTGAAATCGGGATTCATCTGACAGAGCTATGGTATCCCAGTAGACTAGGGTCCACCTGATAAGGTCACAAACACAGGAGAGCCACTGCAGGCGATGTACTGCCAGCAAATGCTCTCAAGTTTTTTGTCTGCTGCCATAGCTCATTTATACCAAATTGCACTTTACTGTCCTAATGGATACAATTGTTGCCCCACATTGATAGGGCGAACTTCAACTATCAATCTGTGTTCGTAGACTGTTAATTCCTGTAGTGCAGCCATACTCATCTCAGAAACCTTCTCACATGAATCACCGAAATACACATGCTAAACTCCAAAACAATGCATATTCTCTCTTACACCTGTTGACACTGATGATATGTATTCTCTATATAGACAGATTTTCTACAAACACTGACCATATATAAATAAATTTGCCATAGTGACTTTCCTTTAGACTTGCTTGTTTGCACTGCAATGAATTCATTACTGTGTGATTGAAGCACTGAGTGTGACTCAGACATACCATATAAATGGTTATAGAACTAAAGCGTGTATTATTAATTATACGTATATATTAAGTGATATGCCGGCCACAGTGGCCGAGCAGTCTGCGGCGTGCCAGTCACGGTTTGCGCGGTCGCTGCGGTTGGGGGTTCAAATCCCTCCTCGGGCGTGGATGTTTGTGTCATCTTTAGTGTAAGCTAGTTCATAAGTACTTTGTAAGTTTCGAGACTGATGACCCCGTAGTTAAGTCCCATAAGCTGTACAAACATTTGAACATTTTTATTATGTGATGTTAGTTTTGTAGGTATTAAAGAACCATATTTTAAGGCAGAAACTATGAATCTTCTGCAGCCCTCTGTGTCTAGCCTTGGAATGGCAATACCTCTGGAAATCCTAGGATTCTAGGGGAGCCACGGTGAAGTGGCCAAGCGTATTGAGGCGCTATGGTCTAATGGGCGAGGTTGTTCCTCATCAGGGGTTGGAATTGTCCCTCGGGCATGGATGTTTGTACTGTCTTTAGTGTAAGCTAGTTCATAAGTAGTTTGTAAGTTTAGGGGCTGATGACCCTGCAGTTAAGTCCCATAAGCTTAACAAACATTTGAAAATTTTTTGATCCTCAAGGAATTATCTTTACCTGGAAAAAATCAGGGAATTAAAGAAAAAAAAAAATCCCAAGGAATTCTGTTATATATAATTTGTTGTGTTTATCTACTTGCAGTGATTTTCCGTTAGTATGGCAATAATGTTTGGAGTGTACTAAGTATTTTGCTAAATAATAAAGTTTCAAAACTTTTCGCTTGCTCTTGATAATTTGACACTGTGGTAGCTGATGGGAATGGCCTTTCTCCTACGTTATAACTGTTTTAGAGGTGAGAAAAGGTGACGACAAGGCAGCATCTGCTGATTTCTCCAGTGCTGGTACCATTAACCTAAACAGTGTGTACTGTACGCACATCTGGCCTATGAACAAATTAATATTGACTGCTCTTGGAGACAAATCAAGATTTTTCAACTAGTGATGGATACACTGCTTATAGCAACACCAGTAAAATTCTAAACTCGCCAAAGATATAAGCCCCCTCAGGGGCTCAGCATTAATTTGCTGAATACGGGCTTGGCGAACCCGGGGTCCTGAGCCGTGGGCTGTGTTGCGCCAACAATCCGCTACACCGTAAGCTCTGTGGTGCTTCAACGACCATCCTTCGGTGCGACGGTGGAACGTTGTATGTTTCAGAGCCTGGGGATCTTCGCTTAAACGCCCGGGTCGCGAGGACGGTACAAACCTCTAAAAAAAGAAATCAATCTCAAGGTGTGCTCTGTGCCGAGGAGATGCACGGCTGTTGAGGTTGAACAGTCGCTAGCGGGCAACCTCTGAGGAACCTGCCGCACTTCAGTTGTATAAGGCTTACCCAGGCAAGTGGGGCTCTGTCTGGGTGGACCCTTATTTCCCTAGCTGCTCGTGGGAACACCACAAAAAGACCACGGAACGTTTTCATTGCCCGGCTGACTTGGGTGCCACACCTACGTCAGCTGAAACAGAAGTGTTGGCACCATTTTAATATTCTCAGATGCCTCAGCCATACTGGTTGGGGAGCAGCCCATTCAACCCTCCTTCAGCTCTACAAGGCTCTTATTCAGTCGCGGCTTAATTACGGGAGCTTGGTTTACGACTCAGCAGCCCCTTCTGTCTTGCAGGTCTTAGACTCCATTCACCACACTGGTGTGCGTCTCGCAACCTGGGCTTTTCGCACCAGTCCAGTACGGAGACTCCTAGCTGAAGCTGGTGTTTTTTGTGTCCCAGCCTCGTCGCCGCCTTTGTGTCTCGTTTCCGTCGTAGGTGTCGGTGGCCGAGTAGGAAGACCGACACAGGAATAAAGGTAGCACGCTTGTGCAGGTACGGAGGTGAGCAGCCAGTGGGACAGCAGAAACTAGAAACACTAGAGTAAATTAGAACGAAATATAGTTTGAACAGAGTTTATACAATACTTAACTTTTACATAGATCAGTACTGCAGAATGCTGATACATAGTTGAGGCCTGCATAGTGCCTATCCGATAGCCAAGTCTTCACTGGTGCCTATCTGATTCCGAAGTGTTAACTGGTTCCTCTCTCAGTCCCTAGTGAACGATGTCGTTCAGTGGTGGCCACGAGCGGAGTTGTAACAGAGGGCGCTCGTGGCTGACGTCGTAAGAACGCCGCGCCTTGCGTGCATGGCGGCGCGTGGCGAAAGTAGGTGGCGCGCACTTTGGACTTGTGCGACACCACACCCCTCCCCCCCCCAAACCGCCGCGCTGTCGTTGCGTAGGGCTGAAGGCCACGGCGACGGCACTGGGAGGAGAGCCTGGGCGGGGGCGTTACTGGTGGGACGGGCGTCATAGCTGAGGCTGGGATCGAGACGCCATCCGTGCCCCGGTATACACCTTGCGATCCGCTGGGAAACCCGCCAAAACCAGCGGAAGGGCGCCCACCTCCGCCCAGAGGGAGCAGGTCATCTTCTTCTGAGGTGCACGGCCCAGGCGGCGGGGGCACGCACGGTCCCGGAGTTCCTCTCGGTGACGCTGTCATCTGCGGCGGCGGCGACTGCGTTGGAGGTGCGTTGACGTCCATAGGGGTCTCGTAGTCCGGGGACGAACGATGTGGCTGTGCTCCCTGGCGGTGAAATGGGTCTGGAATCAAGAAACCGGAGACAGGATCGCGCGGCCTGTGCAAGCGCAATTGGTTGCGTGGCGCCGCAGCTCCGACCCTGCGGAAGAATGTACAACATACATATTGCGACCGAGCACACGCCGAATGATGCCCGGTAACCATGTCTTCTTGTTGCCAGCAAACACCCTGTACAGCATCGGCATAGAAACCTGAAAACGCGAAGCACCATACGAACCGACTCGGTGCGTGGGAGGCTGCAGCAGGTGAATGAGAGTGCGGTGACGGCGGCCGTGTAGCAGCTCGGCAGGAGACGGGCCGTCACGTGGCATGCAGTGATACGTAGACAGGAAAATTTGAAGAGCTTGCTGCCTGGAGTGCTGACCTTTCATCTTTTCCATGTGAGACTTGAATGTTCGAACGAAACGTTCTGCTTCACCATTGGACTGAGGGTGAAAAGGTGCGGTGGTGATATGCTGAATGCCATTCACACGACAAAAATGTTGAAATTCCACACTAACAAACAGAGGTCCATTGTCACTGACGATTTTTTCAGGCAAACCTTCGATGCAAAACACTGATGTTAAGGCACTGATTGTACTAGACGCCGTCGTTGAGTTCATGGCAATCACAAAAGGAAACTTGCTGAAGCGTCTACAACGATTAACCAGCGTGTATTCCAGAAAGGTCCGGCAAAGTCAATGTGTAAACGTTGCCATGGTCCCTTGGGGCATGGCCAGTCTGAGAAACGTTACGGAGGAGCCGCCTGATGCTCCGCACAAACTGTACACTGTGACGTCATGTTCTCTATTTGAGCGTCCATTCCAATCCAGGTACAATGACGTCTGGCCAATTGCTTTGTCCTAACAATACCCCAATGTCCTTGATGCAGGAGGCGTAACACTTCTCGTTGCAGGGAACGAGGAACAATCACTCTTGTTTGGTCGTTGTCCGTATGTAACAACAGAACACCCTGTCTTAAAGATAAGGCATGACGTTATGCAAAATAACGTCGAACCAGAGGCCGCTCAATGTCTTTGCTCTGACAGGCCACCCTGAGCGAACAAAACATGCTACCACACTTAGGTCTGCATCCGCAGCTGTATCCTGTGCAACCCGACGAGAGTTCAAAGGGAAGTCTGCGACAGCGGAAGCATCTCTGGAGTCTATCTGACAACATGCCATTTCCGAAGAATCAAATGACACATCCTGGCCAACCGGAAGTCGGGAAAGTGTGTCCGCGTTGGCGTGTTTAGTGGTAGGTCGGTACAAAATCTCGTACTGATAATTAGACAATATCAAGGACCATCTCTGAAGCTTTTGTGCCGTTCGTGGCGGAATTGGCTTTGTGGGTGAGAACAACGACGTGAGAGGCTTGTGGTCTGTCAACAAATAGAATTTTCTGCCATAGAGATAATGATGAAACTTTGTGATGCCGTAAATGATTGCTAAGGCCTCCTTTCCTATCTGACTGTAATTCTGTTGCGTCGGCGTCAGTAGCTTGGATGCAAAGGCAATAGGACGATCGTGACATCCAATACGATGCGACAATACAGCACCCAGACCGTACGACGAGGCATCAACTGCTAACACTACAGGCTTCTGTGGGTCAAAGGGAATCAAACAAGCATCACTGAGTAGTGCAGACTTTAGTTTGTCAAAGGCAACCTGACAATCTTTAGACCCTACAAAAGGAACATTCTTCCTACGTAAGTTATGCAGTGGAGCTGCAATCTGAGAGGCATTGGGAATAAATCTGAAATAATAATTAAGCTTTCCCATTACTGCTTGCAATTCATGCACATTCTTAGGAGGAGGCAAGTCTTTGATTGCTCGAAGATGTGACTGTAAAGGATGGATTCCTTTGGGCATTAATCACATGGCCTAGACACTCTATTTCAGTTTGAAAAAACGAACACTTTGCTTTATTGCAACATAGTCCTGCTGCAGTCAACACTTTGGAAAGGCACTCCAGGTTTGCTAAATGTTCTTCAACTGTACGTCCGGATACCACAATATCATCTAAATAGTTCGAGCAACACGGTACAGAAACTGTCAGCTGTTCCAAAAAGCGCAGAAAAATAGCGGGGGCGGAAGAACTGCCAAAGGGTAGGCGTTGATATTGAAAAAGGCCCATGTGAGTATTAATGACGAAAAGCTTTTTTGATTCGTCATCAAGCGGAATCTGTAAGTATGCCTCTGCTAAATCAATCTTGAAAAAGAAGCGAGACTGCCCTAATTTGTCCATTAGTTCATCAGGTCTGGGCAGGGGGTAAGTGTCTACAATTGTTTGACTGTTCACAGTTGATTTGAAGTCCACACAGAGACGAAGTTTTCCTGTCGGCTTGGTTATAATTACTAAAGGTGAGGCCTACTGACTCGCAGAAACAGGAGAAATCACACTACTATCCTGCCAACGTTTAAGTTCTTCGGCAACTGTACCACAAATTGCGATAGGCACTGGTCTAGCCTTAGGCACTACTGACGAAATTTGAAGCACATCTCTTTCAATTGATAAACAAAACAAGTCGAATGCATCTAGTCCAAAAATGTTCTGTGTAGATTTGGCCTGAAGAACTACAAAAGAAACTGTTTTTGTTACACCTTGAAAAGAGGCAGGCAGGCTACACGTTCCTAGCACGGGAATATTCTGACCAGTATACGCTGTTAGCACTTGATGAGACGGCCACAATTTTGGCGAACCCAGAAGTTCATAAGTGTCTTTATTCATTAAAGTGACAGCGGAACCAGTATCAAGCTGAAATTGTACAGTGTTATTGTCTATGTAAAGAGTCACAAAAAGCTTTTGCTTGCGGCACTCGACAGGTGCGCGAATGTGGGCAATTTCTAATACAGCTTGTTTGCTGCGCATGCGCGGGCCGCGTAGTGAAGTAAGCGGCGCAGACTCGGCACGTAGCGGATTAACAACACTGTCACTAGATGGCACTACCGCCGGATCGGCGTCCGCGCAATGCGAGGCTACTACAGATTCACTAACTACTGCACTAAACTTTTGAGTAGCTACATCAAGTCTACTGTCACTAGCTACACAGTACTGGGCACTATTACAAAGAGAAGTTGCATAAGGCACTAGATTCACTACAGGATTGCACTGTACATATTCATTTTGCTTGTCCCGAACCCTTTTTCGTTGCACAGAATTACGCGCTCGACGTCGCTTGCTACATGGCGCACTACTTACTTTTGCTTTAGGCACAGAACTTTCTTGCATGTGAGAATCAATAGACGCACTGTCCAAGTTCACCGCATGTATAATATTTACAGAATGAATTGTTCTCGCACTCTGCGAAGCAATGTTCCGAAAGGCACCGTTCTTGCAATTTTTATTTTGCATACACACTGTTTGTACGTGTCCTGATTTGCCACATCGATAACAGGTCGCGTTGCGATTAGAGAATTGTTCACGCTTATGGCGAGATACACACTGAGGGCAAGACTTGCGAACATTTTTCTGAAATGGGCGTTGGCGCCCGTTATTCACATTATGTTGTCTAACACGACGGAGCGACCTTTGTGTCGCACTTTTACACTGGCTACTGTTCACTGTCTGTTCAGCATGGCCGGTAGAAAAATAAGAATCACTAGGGCTACACTGAGAACTACGGCTAGGAAAGCGTCCGTTGCGGCCCACTGAATTTACACTGTGGCTTTGCATTTCTACATCTGCTAAGTCAAAAGTATCATGTTCTTCAATAAGCTGCAGTACACTGTCTAATGAGGGGTCAGACTATTTTAGAATTGCTGCCCTAATTCTGGGGTCCTGAATGTTCTGCGTAATTGCATCCCTCAACATAACGTCACTACAAGAGAGTCCACAAGAGCAAGTAAATTTACATTGGCGGGTTAAGCCCTTCAACTCAGTTATCCACTCTTGGTGTGACTGCTGCGGTAATTTTTTCAGTCTGAAAAATCGGTACCGCGCCGCAGCTATGAGAACTTTTCTCTCATAATGAGCATTCAGTGCATCTACTATTTGTTCAAAGTGTACATCATGAGGAGATGCGTGGGGGAAAAGTTTCTGCAGTAACATGAAAGTTGGAGTTCCTACAATCGATAAGAAAAGGTTCTTCACTCTCTGACCTGTAATTTGATGAGCCGCGACGAGTTCTTGAAGCTGCTCGAAATAGTCGCTCCATTCTACCTCACGTTTGTTGTACTGGCGAAACGTAGGGAGCGTTGCGGCGGCAGGTGTGGGCTGCTGAAGCGGCGGCTGTTGTTGTTGGTTAGCTGCTTGCGCTGTTAGCTGGGACACTGCTTGGAGTAGTTGCGTGATTTGCGCCATCTGTAACTGAATAATTTCCATTAAGTTTGGATTCGGGTTAGCGGCCATGCTGACCGATTAGGCGCCATGCATACAAGTAACTTACAACAAAACACAAATGCAATATGAAAAAGGACGCTCTGCAACAAAAAAAGTCCACAAAACACGTAACAAAATGTTTTCCCCCAAAATTCTTATAATAAGGGTGGGTGGGCGGGAACAATTTCTGTGTGCTCCGACTGCTGCTGTCTGGCTGCTGGTCCAAGGTTTGTCTATCACTCCTCGTCGTCACTTTTGTATCCCATCCTCATTGTCACTTTAGTGTCCCAGCCTCGTCGCCGCTTTTGTGTCTCGTTTCCGTCGTAGGTGTCGGTGGCCGAGTAGGAAGACCGACACAGGAATAAAGGTAGCACGCTTGTGCAGGTACGGAGGTGAGCAGCCAGTGGGACAGCAGAAACTAGAAACACTAGAGTAAATTAGAACGAGATATATATTGAACAGAGTTTATACAATACTTAACTTTTACATAGATCAGTACTGCAGAATGCTGATACATAGTTGAGGCCTGCCTAGTGCCTATCCGATAGCCAAGTCTTCACTGGTCCCTATCTGATTCCGAAGTGTTAACTGGTTCCTCTCTCAGTCCCTAGTGAATGATGTCGTTCAGTGGTGGCCACAAGCGGAGTTGTAACAACGGGTGCTCGTGGCTGACATCGTAAGAACGCCGCGCCGTGCGTGCATGGCGGCGCGCGGCGAAAGTAGGTGGCGCGCACTTTGGACTTGTGCGACACCACAGTGTTCACCCTCTGCGGTATTGCCAGCAACGGTTGTTGGTGTTTTACATTGCCTAGGTTCATGCCTCACCCCGCCATCCAAACCACAGGCTTCTCTTCCCACTTTCTGCTCTCTCTTCCCCACGACATTGGCCCAGGTCGGGTCTTCAGGTTGCGGTCTGTGTTCGTTCCCTTTACTCCTCTCTTGATTCCATACCCCTTCCTCCACCTTTCCATTACTCCCCCCCCCCCCCCCCCCCCCCGTATCCCGCCCAGGACAATTTCTCGCCTGGAGCTTCGGTTGGATTTGTCCTGGGATTTGAAAGCCTCCATTCCACGACTGATTCGTCATAGCTGGTTCTAAGCACTGCTTGACACATTTCACGGTGTAAACATTATTTACACGGATGGTTCTTTGGTTGATGGCTATGCATGATACGCCTTTGTCCATGGTGACCACATCGAACAGCGATCATTGCCTTGTGGAAGCAAGTCAGGCCGTCCTGTCGTTTTTGTCTGGATGCTGGGCCACATATGTATACCGGGCAATGAACGCGTTGATCAGCTGGTCAAGTAGGCCACCACTTCACGGTCCCTGGATATTTCCCTCCCAGACTCAGACCTCCAAACCCAGTTGACCCGCAAGGTCCTTGGGGTTTGGAATTCTGAATGGGCAGACTCGACTGAACCAAATAAGCTCCGTGTTGTCAAGGCCTCTATTGCTGCATGGAAGACCTCTCTGAGGGCTTCTCGCAGGGAGTCGATTGTTCTTTGCCGGCTCCGTATAGGCCATACTTGGCTCACGCATGGTCACCTTCTGCGTCGCGAGGACCCTCCTCAGTGTCAATGTGTTGCACTTTTGACAGTCGCCCACATCTTACTTGAATGTCGCAATTTAGCCGCAAAGTGATGAAATTTTAATATCCCTGATGCTCTTCAGCTTGCTTTAGCCGACAACGCCTCCATGGTTGACTCTGTTTTAAATTTTATCCATTTAAAGTTTGTGTGTGTCTGTCATTGCTCTGTCCTTCACCCGCCTAAGTCTTATAGGTACGTGATTTTAAAGTGTTCCCAGGGTGGCTGGATGTGTTCCTTATATTTCTGTGATCACCAAGCAAAAACACTCTTGTACTGTTTCAGCCCTTTCATCCCTTCTTTGTTTTTACTTGTATCCTTTCTTCATATTTACCTGTGATTTTTAAACTTTGACTTGTTAACGCAATTACTTAGGAACACTTAACACAATGTTTTATCTCTAAGACTGGAACAAGGGACTGATAACTGTCGCTGTTTAGTCCCTTCCAAAAACCAACAATAATAAAGATATAAGCTCCAGTCATAAAAATTTAATGTTGGTTTCACGTTTGGATACTTAAGAAAATTAACTACATTGTGAACTACAATTACAATTCCATCTGGACAGCTTTTGTAAATACCTGTTTTTAAGATTAGATCTGAAGTTAACATAAAGATGAGTTACATGTATACTGTCAACAACAGGAAACCAGCTAGATTTGTGTTGATCTTGATATCTTGCCACACACATTTAAAAATTCCTACTTGAAGACTTGAAATACTCAGGGAAATGGTTTGTTGACTTTGAGTGGTCACCCTTATCATGTAGACATGACACAAAATTAGGCAAATAAAAGCTTGTACAGAGGTGTACAAGCAGTCATGCTTTCTGTGCTCCATCTGTGAATAGAATGGAAAGATTTTAGTGTATGACCAAGTACCTTCTGTTACTTCCTTAACATATTCACAAAGTATAGGGATAATGTGGTTGATCCACTCCTCCCTGCAAATATGGACTGCAATTGTAATTGGACTTCTGTAGTGTGCCGCTGAACCTAAAGAAAGTCGCGTGCTGTCAGTGATCTTGCTCGGTCACTCTCACAGATGTTTCTGTGCCAAGTCATGCAGTAGCTTTTACAAACAGAAAATGAACAAAATTTTAAACCAAAAAGAATGCCAGTGCTGGAGCAGGCATCCCTGCAATACATTGTGCCATGAGAATTCATTTATTTTGGAAAACAAGTAGGATTTGTAATAAAATCAGCAAATGTTTAAATATTTCATATTTAGTAAACTAGTCTTCCATTTTCATGTACATCTAAATAATTACCTCAACATGACTTCTATCAATAATTTTTTGAAAGTAAAATTTTTATCTTGTTTATTTTTCCCACATCCTTTAGTACTAAATAATGTGATTTTGGCAGTTACTTAAATATCATGAGTAATAGTACACAAGGTAAACATTAGTTATTCAGATTTACTTGCTAATGGGGAAAGTGATAATGATTTTATAACAGAAGAGTTGATTTGAGTCAGGGTTTTTATACATTCAATCTTAAGTTTTTTATAATAATTCATCTGGGTTGTTAAGCTACTGATGATGTGCTAAATTTAAATGTCATAACATATTATGTTTGTAGTGAACATCTAAGTAATTCTTAAGATTCTACATTTTTAGATAACATTGCTAGAAAAATTGCAGTTTCATTCATTCTTTTATTATAAAACTTAATTTAGTCCATGTTCATGAAAGCTATATAAAATTTTTAATTGTATTCATCTGTGCGTTGTCATGTTGCTACAAATCATTTACTGTGTGTGCATTTGTGTGTACCTTTGCTAATATTTCATGCAAGTGTTTTAAGCAGTTTGTATTATACAGAAAAAATAAAAATTGGGATGTTTACTAAATGACATGTGTGTGTTACCTCTCAGTGTGATAAATTCATCTTTTTGCAAGACCCTCACTTTGGAACTTTTGGTTTACTTGCTTATTTTTCTCTGTTAAATTGTGCTTTCACAGGTTATCAGCAATGCTGGAGGTGAACTGAGTGCTCATTACCCAAGCCAGTTGATAATATTGGAATATGAACATTCTCAGAGTTGCAGTACATCAGCAAATGGTGTGACCCACAACTCCACTATCTATGAAAGTCTATATGACAGTGCCAAACTGCGTGACCTGATAGGGAAGGCACGTTTTGCACGCTGCAGAGCACGTTTCCCATTACCTGTCATCCTCTATCATGGCAAAAACATTTGTAGGTCAGTCATATAGACATTAAAATTTTTCTTCACAGCTAACTGATTCTAAGTCTGTGTCTGTCTCTGTGTGTGTGTGTGTGTGTGTGTGTGTGTGTGTGTGTGTGTGTGCACTTTATATCATTTATTTGCCATGTACGAAATATACTTGTTTGATGAGTGACCTCCAATGACGGTAAAGTGGGTTGAAGAGAAGACAGTCAGCAGTGAGAGCAACATGTAAAAATAGCATGCATGCAGAAGCTCATTTTATTCTGTTTTCACTAGGTTTTTGTTTCATTGGTGTCATATTGCAAAATAAGGGACCTTGGAAAAGGATTTTGCATTCAGCTTTCTGAAGAATAATAGTTAAAGGAAATAAGTAGTATTAAGGAAGGATAGAAACAAACAAAAACACGCTGATTACAATGGTTTTATTTAGGTAAACATAAGTTCAACTTTGGAAGGTTTGCCAAATGCATTTCAGCTCTCTGCCTGTACCATTTATGGAAACAGGATTCTGGAATGTAATTGATGTGCTGTGGCTGAGTACATACTAAATAAATAATGTAAAATATAAAAGTAGAAAATAATATTGATCATCGAAGTTGATGGAAATAATGTTGACAGTGACATAAGTAAAGAAAGCCAGATTATTTAAAGTGCAGTCCACAACAGAAGATAAAGGGCAATTTGGTCAAAGGTGTTAGTGAATGGTATAACTGAATGGATAGGTTATAAAAACTTACCCAGAAACATAAAAGAGGAATGAGACATCGGTAACAACAGAAGTAATGAACTCTTATTTAGTCTCATTAATTACTCTTCACAATTTTCATTCCTTATCTCCTCCTCACTCAGTTTTGAATATAGATGATGAATTACTCGTTTAGACTACTTCCCATAATGCATTGTCATGTCAGCCTCTGGTAGTAGGCTCTTGTGACAATTTGCTCCTCATGATCATCATCTCTTGACACACCATGGCAGTCTCAAAACCACTCTGCGCGAAGCTCGGTGATTGTGGTTGTATCTTCACATTATTGTGCAATGGTGAAGCCACATTTCCAGTGCTTTCATGGTTCTTTGCCTCACAGATTAGCACTTGCTCTTGATGATTAGGTGGTTCGTCATCCAGATTGGCTGAACAGCTGCTACGTTTCTGATGCTGCCTTGGTTTGAAGGTATCTTTAATTGGTGTGAGCATTTGTGAAACTCAGTGGGTGGCGACCTGTGTCACATTGAAAATATTGTGCAAGTTAAAAACTGATTCATGATGGATTTTTCACTTTTTACACTACCACCTTGATTGTCCTATTCTGTCATAGAACGCCAGGACCACCAGTTCTTTTGTTGTTTGTTACAGAAATGGTAACATCATTTTTTTGTTATTCAGCCTTGTTTGACCACACTGGAAACAACTGCATCATATAACCATCGTTCATGTGATGCTGCATTGCTGCCACCTTTTCAGAATGAATTGTTAGTGTAATTTTCCTTCAACTGCAGAAAATCTATTATCACATAATACATCACTGTATCAGTTAGCTGTGCCATTTTATTTCAACTCCTCTAGTAATGTTTTATGGTACTGTATCACAAGAATTTCACTCTGTACCTGGAATGCAGGCACATAACTACAAACAAACAAAATATTAATTACATAACTTTCTATAATTGTTAATTAATGCTTTATGGCAACACTCAAAATAATGTTAGTGCTTTTGATTGTAAGAATATTCATGTTCAACCATATTCATGAGGTTGACTAGCACTGGTTGTTAACCTCATTATCAGAGTTTTCTAATATTTACAGCACTTCATTGAATAACTATTTCTATTTTGAGGACGTACTACTTGAATCTCTATGATGCCTGTTGTGGTGGCTACTTCATTATGTAGCTGATACACAGGCAATTTTTTTGGATATATGTTCTCATTTGTATTCTAGAATATATGGAAAAATCATTTCCCATTCTGATTTGTTGTAGGATGTTCAGTGAAATTACTTTCTCTCTCTCTCTCTCTCTCTCTCTCTCTCTCTCTCTCTCTCTCTCTCTCTCTCTCTCTCTCTCTCTCCTTTTTTTTTTATTTTTATTTTTTTTTTTTTTATAGAAAGAAAAAAGTGTTGTAGACAGTGCAGGCACTATAGATACCATTGAAAATGTTGTTGGTACTTGACATAACTACACAAGCATTACTTGGATTACAGACATTAATAATATATTAATACTTCCTTATAGTAAAATCACACCTAATATGTGGGGTGCTTCCACTAAGTGGAGGTGTCGTATAACGAAAAAAAATAAATAAATAAATAAATAAATAAAAATACTATTGTCAAGGCAGCAATTATTTTTGAACAAAATATTAATTTTAGCGCCCTTTTTTGTTCTGTGTATTCTTGTATCTTTTATGACTTCACAATGCAGTATAGTATTGTTTTCACAACATGCACTTTTTGTAAGACTATTTAAATAATGTGAAAAGCAAATGCACCACACACTGTAAAAGTTGACAGGCTGGGCACAGTGTTTATGGGAACACAAAGTTGAAAATTTAACAATGGAATTCCAGACTGGAATATCAACAGTATTAAGAGTATAGATTGCAACTTGCCATAAAGACAATCGCTTAGCCGCAGTCACGTAGAAAAGACAGTCACTATCACAACCAAAGCTTTCGGCTACAGCCTTCCGCAGAAAAAGAGCACATACACATTAACACAGACGAACAACTGATTCCCACGACTGCCGTCTCTGGCTGCTGCATCTCCAGTATTGTGTCTGAGTGTATTTCACAGTAAAGAAGAGAAGGGAAAGGACCAGCACCGCCTGGTGGAGCGTGCACAGACTAAGAAGTGAGATACTTATTTGGAATACAGTGGGAGGGGCAAAGAAGGGGAAACTGTAAAGGTGAGAGGTGTAGGGACAGAAGGTTTCCATTTGTTGAGTGCGGGATAATGGGAGAGTGTGTTGTAACGACTCCCATCCACACAGTTCAAAAGAACTGATGGTTGAGGGGATGATCCAAATAGTCCTGGTTGTAAATCAGCTATTGAAATCAAGCTGGTTATGCTCAGCTGCGTGCTGTGCCACAGGGTGGTGTGCCTAGCGTTTGCCACTTTTTGGCAATATCAATTCTTTCTGATGGACAGCTTGTTAGTTATCATAACGATATGAAAATCCGTGCAGTGATCGCAGCAGAGTTGGTTAAACCACATAGCTGCTTTCACAGGTGGCATGGCCTTTGTTACTACTTTGGAGGGGTCAGAAGGCTTTTGGGTAGTATGTATCTATTTTGGGTCATTGTGATAAAGCCTTGATGAAGTGTGTGGTTTAGTCATTCTTGTTTGCGATGGTATTGTGTGTGGAGAGGGGGGGGGGCACTTCCTCGTGGATGGTTATTGGGGGTGAAGGGAGACTTTGGCATTCTGTTCTTGTCATGCCATTCATGGATTACCAGGCTATATAGCAGGTCTTGTTATTGTTTTTGTTGTGTTTTTTTTGGGAATGTATGGCAGCTGTCAAAATGCAAGTACTATGGCTGGTTGGTAGAACGTGGCCAGGGGTGCGGGTGTAGCCATCAGTGAGGTGGTGGTCAATGTATAGGAATGTGGTAAGACGGATTGAGGAGGACTGTGGGAAGTGGATGGGAAAGAAGGTGTTGAGGTTGTGAAGGAACAAGGATAAGATATCTTGACCCTTTGTCCAAATCATAAAAATGTCATAAATGAACCTGAACAGGACCAGGAGTTTGGGGGTTTTGTGGAGTTATGGATGTTTCCTCTAGATGGCCCGTGAACAGGTTGGCATAGTAGGAAGCCTTGTGGGTGTGCGTGGCTGTGTCAGTGAAGGAAAAGTAATTGTTTGTTAGTATATAGTTAATAAGACAGATGATGAGGAATGAGAGAAGCAAGACACTATGGAAATGAGGGATGTTGGTGTATAGGGAAGTTTTGTCAACAGTGACGAATAAGGATCCCGGACATAAACGGTTGAGGGATGGTTGGTGGAGAGTTGGTGAAGGACATTGATGGTAACTTTAATATGGGAGGCTAGATTTTGGACAGTTGGTTGCAATTGTTGGTCAGTGAAGACCGAAATTCTTTCAGTGAGAGCCCAATAACCAGTCACGATTGGGTGTATAGAGTGAATGAATATTTTTGTGTTTGTGTGTGTGTGTGGGGGGGGGGGGGGTGAGTGGGGAACATTGTCTTTTATATCTTGTAGCTGCTGCATGATTGCATTTATTGTGAGTTACAATCTATGCTTATAATATTATCATAATTGAAAGTCTGTATTTCCATGAGTGCTCATATGCAATTATAGAACCGTGCTTGCTTTCTGTTGGAAGGGGGGGGGGGATATTTCAGGGTAGACTTTTTCCCCTGTGTTAACTTCATCAAGGATGTAGGTCTGTCCATAATAAATATATGTGAGGGAAAACTGAAAAGTTTTACATGTTAGTATTTTTTTAAATCCATTTTATTTAAAGATAGTTATTTATTTAATCTGCAATCGGTACCTTGTAGATCCCAACATCTTCTTGGTCTTCCTCGGGGAGCGCTTTCTGTCTGGTCTTCCTACCACAAATGCTTTTGGAGTGCGTCATCTTTCATCCTCACAACATGTCCAACCCATTGTAGTTGCTTAATTTTTGCTATTTGTACAATATTATGGTGGTTCATCATAGTGCATATTTCTTCATTTTCTACTATCTTCTGATCCTTTTTAATCGTCCAAAAATCATTCTCATGCTCATTCTTTCAAACACTTTTTGTTTTTCTCTGTTGTTTTTCATGGTACTCAGTGATTTTATGTCGTATAACAGCACTGGGAAATTACTTTAGTATAAGCCTGTGTTTTAACTTTTGTTGAGATTGCCTTTCATTTACTCTTTTGTTTTGTGTGACCAAACCTAATTGTGTTTTTCAAGTTACTTGATTGTATCTCAGAAGTGTAATTCACTATATTCTTCAAAATGCTTATCTACAGTTGCTGTAACCTCTTTCCTATAGAAATTCCTTCCAGAGTGAGGGAGTTGGCAGAATTTAGAGGATGACAAATCTGGTGAATTCCAATAATTCTTACTTGAAACCCCTCTGCTTTCTATTTATCACAGTACCTTTATAGGCAGGTGTATTGGGCTGATGAAATTTGTAGTAATAATAATAATAATAATAATAATATATTATTATTATTATTATTATTAATTACTAGTATTTCTTTTATAATTGAGACTCCTTCTTGCATGCTACGTGAGCTTCTTATGGTGTGGTTGTTTCATACACATGACCCATAAGTTATGTGTAACGTTGTGTACAGCTCCTAGCTGATTCATTTTATGTTGTATTTGTTGTATGCCCTTCAAGTCGATTGGCTTCCAGAAAAGTGCAGTCACGTATAAGTTGTGCCTTCTAACCCTAGATCGGCCAGTCGGGCCTGACCACCTGCCGTGTCACGGCCAGTGGCGTCGTTGGAAGTGCTATAGAGGGGCACAAGGTCAGCATACCTTCTTTTGGTTGTTATCAGGTTTCTTGGCCTTGGAACCCCCACAAATTGGCTGAGCAGTTCCTCAGTTGACCTTGCAAGACTGCGTGCACCCCATTCCAGTACTTCCACCAAAGAAAAGTCTCTGGTAGTACTTAAAATTGAATGCGGATGCTATGCATGCACTGACCACTCAGCTGCAGAAACTGATGATACTGCAAGGGAGTCTCAAAATTATTATATACAAAGGTATTTAAAGGCCACACAGTGCAGCAAAAAGTGTGGGTATCCTCTAACTTATTGCCTGTTGGCTTTTGTCTAAGGACCTTTGGCCACAATTCCCACAAAAAAGAGACAGGACATCAACAGGTGACCATGAAAACCATAATAATTTTTTCTTGTACATTTACATTATATGTAATGTGGATATAACTTAATGAATGCATCCCTTTATATATTGTTTCATATATGCACTGTTAATAAACATAATGTCGATATTCTTTTGTGAATGAATTCTAATTGTTCTTCGTATCACATTTCTAGGTCGGCAACATTGTCAGGAGGGCCAGAAATATATGGTAGATCAGGACTGGACTACCTGTTCTCTGGTAGTGAAAATGCTGGTGATGACTTTTCTTACGATGAAGTCGATCAGCCACCGCAGTCTCAGAGTGACTGGCAGTTGTTTGACAGAGTGCGTAGTCAAGACATACGCCTGTTGAGAGCATTAAATGTAGGAACAATAGTGGATTTCATGGTCGAAAAGAAGAAAGTAAAATTTGGAGTAAAGTGAGTGTTTTCAGTATATCTTTCTGAAGTTACATAGCAGTTATTTATGTCAGAAATTGCATTATAGGAAAAAATAAAAAAATCACAGTGAGTAAGCAAATGTTGTTGATTAACTTTTCTCCAGATAATTACGTACCACTTTGTTCAAAACCAAGCTGATGACTGGCAATGATCCTTTTTTTGAATGTAGAGTCACTCCTAGGCACTTACTCTTACAAGATTCAGTTTACAAAACTACGAGTTCGAGTAATAGTAGGCAAGGTAAAGTAGAGAATTTGTATCTGATGGGAGGCACCCTTGAGTACTCTGTGCAGGTGTGGTGATCACTGTGTCCCCAGTGGTGTAGGGATCAGCACAATTGCCTAGAAAGCAAGAGACCCACCTTTGAATTCTGGCTGGGTACACTTTCAACTTTACCCATTCGCAATTAATGTCATACATTCTGTGAATATGAATAGATACTAACTGCAAGATCAAAAGTGGCATTTGTTCTTTCAGACATGTCCAAAAGTACAGAAGAAGTTAAAGAGCTCATGTCAAAAATTGAAATATCATATACATCCAGGCATTTTAAACACAGTATGACAAACCATTGGGACTGACATTAGTCACTATATTGATTGTCATACAGGCGTAAACTAATAGGAGGGAGTTAGAGAACATTGCAACAACATGCACAAAATTATCACAGTGAATACTATAGTGCGCTGTACTGTATTTATCTGAAGGTAAGTTGCACTAGAATCTAAGATGCACCAGAATAGTGAGATTAAAAAGTCATCATGAGTCTTTTCTGTACGTAACAAATCTACATTTTCTAACAGAGGAAAGTCCAGGTAGGAATTCAACAATATAATGAGGGATAGTTTACAACTCACCATAAAGACATACTTTGAGCTGTGACAAGCACATACAGAATTCAAGCTTTCGGCCATTAGCATTTGTAACAAAAGACATCACTCAGACAATTACATAGGCATGCTTCACAGACACACAACCGTCGTCTCTGGCTGCTGGACTCCAAATTATGCTCTGCAGTGAGGCAACAGGATGCAAGGGGTGGGGGGTAGGAAGGTTGCAAGGTGGTGCTTTTACATTCTGCCTAACCACAAACTCTAAAATCATCAAATATCATAGAAACTTATCAAAATACACTGCTGGCAATCCAACAAAAAGGACTGGAGATATCTCAGCTGTATTTATTTGCTCAAATTTTTACTGTGAGGATGGGTAACAGCTGTAATATATTTTAAGAAATGCATAATCTGAACCATCAGCTGTTTATTACAGTTATAACTTGGCCAGTTTTGGTACTAAACCATCTTCAGAAAAGCCTGTTAAACAAAAATGACAAACGTGAATTATACTCAAATTAATATACAAACTATAACCTAGTAGTTTCCTCCAGAAAATATATACAAACTAAACAGACTGATTAAGCTGATACATAATCTGCTATATTATTCATGTCAATCAATAAAAAATCATAACATGTCACTTGACATCAATTCATGATAACAAAGACAGTTATAGTGAACAAGGGTCTATGAATGCAAAGAGTATCCATCAAAAATATTAAGAACTGCATGTGGGAAAGTTAGTAGAAATTGAAGTATTCATGGTGTGTAAATAATATATGTTTGTTAGTCATCACAGGATATATCTAAGTAAACATTATGTAAATAACAGTTTGGACCATGAAAACAATGTGTCATACTGACCACCCCTATGAACCACAGACATTGCCGAGGTGGGGTGGCTTGCGTGCCTCAACGATGCAGATAGCCGTACCATAGGTGCAACCATGGTGGAGGGGTATCTGTGGAGAGGCCAGACAAAACGTGTGGTTCCTGAAGAGGGGCAGCTGCCTTTTCAATAGTTACAGGGGAACAGTCTGGATGATTGACTGAGCTGGTATTGTAACATCAGCTAACATGGCTTTGCCATGCAGTTACTGCAAATAGCTGAAAGCAAGGGGAAACTACAGTCGTTACTTCTCCCGAGGACATGCAGCTCTACTGTATGACTATATGATGATGGTGTCTTCTTGGGTAAAATATTCCGGAGGTAAAATAGTCCCCCATTCGGATCTCTGGGCGGGGACTACTCAGGAGGATGTCATCATCAAGAAAAACAAAACAGGCATTCTACGGGTAGGAGCGTGGAATGTTCTAACCCTTAATCACTTAGGCAAGTTAAAAAATTTGAAAAGAGAAATGGATAGGTTGAAGTTAGATATGGTAGGGATTAGTGAAGTTCGGTGTCAGGATGAACAGTATTTCTGGTCAGGTGAGTACAGGGTTATCAATACAAAATCAGTTGGTGGTAATGCAGGAGTAGCTCTGATAATGAATAAGAAAATAGGAATGCAGGTAAGTTACTATGAACAGCATAGTGAACGCATTATCATAGTAAAGATAGACACAAAGCCAACACCGACCATAGTAGTGCAAGTTTATATGCCAACTAGCACGGCTGATGATGAGGATATTGAAAACATGTATGAGGATATGAAAGAAATCATTCAGAAAGTTAAGGGAGATGAAAACTTGATTTTTATGGGAGACTGGAACTCGGTAGTAGGAAAAGGAAGAGAAGGAAATGTAGTAGGTGAATATGGACTGGGAAAAATGAATAAAAGAGGAGATCGCTTGGTAGAATTTTGCGCAGAGCACAATTTAATTATCACCAACACTTGGTTCAAACATCATGAAAGAAGGCTGTATACGTGGAAGAGACCAGGAGACAGTGGAAGGTACCAGATTGACTTTATAATGGTAAGGAATAGATTTAGAAACCAGGTTCTAAACTGTAAGACATATCCAGGGGCAGATATAGACTCTGACCCTAACTTATTGGTTATGAACTGCAGATTAAAACTTAAGAGACTGCAGAAAGGTAGAAAAGTTAGGAGATGGAACCTGGACAAATTGAAGGAACCAGAGGTGGTTGAGAGTTTCAGAGGGAGCATTAGGCAAGGATTGGCTGAAACTGGGGAAAGTAATACAGAAGAAGAAGAATGGGTAGCTCTGAGAGATAGGGTAGTGAAGGCAGCAGAGGACCATGTAGGCAAAAGGAAAAGGCCTAAGCAAAATCCCTGGATAACACAGGATATACTGAACTTAATTGATGAGAGGAGAAAATATGAAAATTCAGCAAGTGAAATAGGAAAAAGGGAATACAAACGTTTGAAAAATGAGATTGACAGGAAGTGCAGACTGGCTAAGCAGGAGTGGCTAGAGGACAAATGCAGAACCATAGAAGAATCCATAACTAAGGGAAAGGATAGGTACCGACTACAGGAAAATAAGAGAGATATTTGGAGACAAGAAAAGCAGCTGTATGAATATCAAGAAAAGCAGCTACATGAATATCAAGAACTTGGACGGAAAACCAGTACTAAGCAAAGAGGGGAAAGCTGAAATGTGGAAGGAATATATAGAGGGCCTATACAAAGGCAATAAACTTTATGGTAGTGTTCTAGAAGTGGAAGACGAAGTGGAGGAAGATGAGATAGAAGATATGATACTACGAGAAGAATTTGACAGAGCGCTGAAGGATTCGAGTTAAAACAAGGCCCCTGGAGTAGGTGATATTCCGTGTGAACTGCTGATATCATTAGGAGAGCCAGTCGTGAAAAAATTGTATCACCTGTTATGCGAGATGTATGAGACACGGGAAATACCCTCAGACTTCAAGAAGAATATCGTAATTCCAATTCCAAAGAAAGCAAGTGCAGACAAGTGTGAAAATTACAGAACCATCAGTTTAACAAGTCGTGGTTGCAAAATACTAACACGAATTATTTACAGACGAATGGAAAAACTTGTGGCATCCGACTTGGGGAAGATCAGTTTGGGTTTAGGAGAAATGAAGGAACAAGGGTGGCAATACATTACAACTTATCTTAGAAGATAGGCTAAAAATGTAGGTTTCCCTTTCCTTATCTTTGTCGATTTGGAGAAAGCTTTTGACAATGTTGACTGGAATCCACTCTTCCAAATTCTGAAGGTGGCAGGGGTAAAATATAGGAAGCAAAGAGTTATATTCAAAACCAGACAGCGGTTATTAGAGTCGAAGGGCAAGAAAGGGACACAGAGGTTGGGAAGGGAGTAAGACAGGGTTGTAGCCTTTCCCCAATGTTGTTCAATCTGTACATTGAGCAGGCAGTGATGGAATGGAAGGAGAAATTTGGAGAGGGAATTAAAGTTCAGCGAGAAGAAATAAAAACATTGCGGTTTGCCGATGACATAGTAATTCTGTGAGAGACTGCAAAAGATCTGGAAGAGCAATTGAATGGAATGGACTGTGTCTTGGAAGGAAGATATAAGATGAACATTAACAAGAGTAAATCGAAGGTAATGGAATGCAATGTCAGAAAATCAGGTAATGAGACAATAAAAGTAGTAGATGAATTTTGCTATTTGGGTATCAAGATAAATTCTGATGGCCAAAGTAAAGAAGATATAAAATGCAGAATGGCTATGGGAAGAAAAGCGTTTCTAAAGAAGCGAAACTTGTTAACATCCAATATTAATTTAAATGTTACAAAGTCCTTTCTGAAAGCATATGTCTGGAGTGTAGCATTGTATGGAAGTGAAACGTGCTCAACAGAATTGGGGAGAAAACTAGTTTCTGGCATATCCTGACTAAGAGAAGGGATAGATTGGTTGGACACATTCTGAGACATCAAGGAATCATCAACTTAGCATTAGTGTGGTGTCGCACACGTCCAAAGTGCGTGCCACCAACTTTCGCCGCACGCCGCCATGCATGCACGGCGCGGCGTTCTTACGACGTCAGCCAGGAGCGCCCTCTGCTACAACTCCGCTCGTGGGCACCACTGAACATCATTCACTGAGATAGGAACCAGTTAACACTTCGGAATCAGATAGGCACCGGTGAAGACTTGGCTATCGGATAGGCACTAGGCAGGCCTCAACTATGTATCAGCATTCTGCAGTACTGATCTATGTAAAAGTTAAGTATTGTATACATTCTGTGCAATATTTATCTCGTTATAATTTACTCTAGTGTTTCTAGTTTCTGCTGTCCCACTGGCTGCTCACCTCCGTACCTGCACAAGCGTGCACCCTTTATTCCTGTGTCGGTCTCATTCTACTCGGCCACCGACACCTACGACGGAAACGAGACACAAAAGCGCGACGAGGCTGGGACACAAAAATTAGAAGTGTGTGGGGTAAAAATCATAGAGGGAGACCGAGGGACAAATACAGTAAGCAGATTCAAAAGGATGTAGGTTGTTATACTTATTCTCAGATGAAGATACTTGCACAGGACAGGGTAGCGTGGAGAGCTGCATCAAACCAGTCTGCGGGCTGACAATGACCATTATCTGTCAGAGTATAAAATTAGGTAAACAAAATGCGCATTAATAACATAATGTAGGGGAGTAGAGCATACTGTTATCCTGTGACAAAATCATACAATTATAATCCACTTACGTAGAGGTAGACTAAGGGATAGTATTGAGCATAGCATTATAACAGAGCGTGCATGATATTGTAATAGATATGGATATAGCTTTAAATGATCTAAAATTAATATGTTATGATGTTGTTGTTATGGTCTTCAGTCCGGAGACTGGTTTGATGCAGCTCTCCACCCTACTCTATCCTGAGCAAGCCTTTTCATCTCCTCATAACAACGACAACCCACATCTCTTTGAATCTGCTTACTATACGCGTCTCTTGGCCTCCCTCTGTGATTTTTACCCCACACACTTCCCTCCAATGCTAAATTTACGATTCCTCGATGTCTGAGAATGTGTCCTACCAAGCGATCCCTTCTTTTAGTTAGGGTATGCCAAAAACTCCTTTTCTCGCCAATTCTGTTCAGTACCTCTTCATTAGTTATGTGATCTACCCACCTAATCTTCAGCATTCTTCTGTAGCACCACATTTCAAAAGCCTCTATCCACTTCCTGCCCACACTGCTTATCGTCCATGTTTCACTCCCGTACAAGGCAACACTCCACACAAATGCCTTCAGAAAAGACTTCCTTACACTTAAATTAATATTCGATGTTAGCAAATTTCTCTTTTTCAAAAATGCTTTTCTTCCCATTGCCATTCTGCATTTTATATCCTCTGTACTGCGACCATCGCATGTTATTTTACTACCCAAGTAACAAAACTCATCTACCACCTTCACTGTTTCGTTACCTAATCTAATTCCTTCAGCATCGCCTGATTTTCTAAGACCGCATTCCATTATTTTTGTTTTGCTCTTGTTAATGTTCATTTTGTACGCTCTCTTCAACACACTGTCCATTCCATTCAACTGCTCTTCCAGGTCGTTCGCTGTCTCTGACAGAATTACAATGTCATCAGTAAAATGCAATGTTTTTATTTCTTCCCCCTGAACTTTAATTCCTATTCCAAAATTTTCCTTGCTTTCCTTCATCGCCTGCTCAATGTACAAATTGAATAACATCGGAGAAAGGCTACAACCCTGTCTTACTCCCTTCCCAACTGATGCTTCCCTTTCATGCCCTTCGAGTCTAATAACTGCGGTCTGGCTTTTGTACAAGTTGTAGATAACTCTCCTTTCCCTGTATTTTACCCCTGCTGACTTCAGAATTTGAAAGAGTGTAGTCCAGTCAACATTGTCAAACGCTTTCTCCAAATCTACAAAGGCTAAAAATGTAGATTTGCCTTTCCTTAATCTATCTTCTAAGATAAGACGTAAGGTAAGTATTGCCTCCCGGGTTCCTACGTTCCTCCTGAATCCAAACTGATCTTCCCCTAGGTCAGCTTCTACTAGCTTTTCCATTCTCCTGTAGATAATTCGTGTTAAAATTTTGCAACCATGACTTATCAAACTGATGGTTCTGTAATTTTCACACCTGTCTGCACCTGATTTCTTTGGAATGGGGATTATTACATTTTTCTTAAAGTCTGAGGGTATTTCGCCTGTCTCATATATCCTACACACCAGTTCAAATAGTTTTGTCATGGCTGGCTCTCCCAGAGACTTTAGTAGCTCTGAGGGTATGTCATCTACTCCTGGGGCCTTGTTCCGACCTAGGTCTTTCAGGGCTCTATGAAATTCATCTCTCAGTATAATATCTCCTATTTCATCTTGATCTACTTCCTCTTCCCTTCCTACAACATCGTCTCTCAGTTCATTTCCTTTGTAGAGCTGCTCTATGTACTCTTTCCACCTTTCAGCCTTCCCTACTTTGCTGAGAACTGGTTTCCCATCTGAGTTCTTGATATTTGTAGAATTGCTTTTCTTGTCCCCAAATGTCTCTCTGATTTTCCTGTAGGCGGTATCTACTTTTCCCCTTCTTATACATTCTTCTACAGATTTGCATTTGGCTTCTAGCCACTCCTGCTTAGCCATTTTGCACTTCCTGTCAATCTCATTTTTTAGTCGTCTGTACTTCATTTTGTCTGTTTCATTTACTGCATTTTTATATTTTCTCCTTTCGTCAATTAAATTTAGTATTTCCTGTGACATCCAAGGTTTTTTTGTAGGTCTTGCCTTTCTACCTATTTTGTCCTCTGCTGCCTTCACTATTTCATCTCTCAATGCTACCCATTCCTCTTCTACTGTTTTATTTCCCCCTGTTTCTGCCAATAGTTGCCTAAATCTCCCTCTGAAATTCACCAGAACTTCACTTTCCTTCAATTTATCTAAGTCCCATCTCCTTATTTTCCTACCTTTCTGCAGTTTTTTCAGTTTCAGCCTACAGTTCATGACTAACAAGTTATGGTCAGAGTCTATATCTGCCCCTGGGTATGTCTTGCAGTTTATAACCTGATTCCGGAATCTATGTTTTACCATTATAAAATCTATCTGATACCTTCCAGTGTCTCCTGGTCTCTTCCAAGTATACAACCTTCTTTTGTGATTCTTAAACCACGTGTTTGTTATGATTAAATTATGTTCCATGCAAAATTCTACCAGGAGACTTCCTCTTTCATTCCTTCTGCCCAGTCCATATTCACCTACTATTTTTCCTTCTCTTCCTTTTCCTACTACCGAATTCCAGTCTCCCATCACAATTAAGTTTTCCTCTCCCTTAACTGTCTGAATAATTTCCTTTAGCTCCTCATATATTTCTTCTATATCCTCATCATCGGCAGAGCTAGTTGGCATATAAACCTGTACTACTGTTGTCGGTGTTGGCTTCGTATCTATCTTGACAATGATAATGCGATCACTGTGCTGCTCATAGTAGTTTACCCGCATTCCTATTTTCTTATTCATTATCAGTCCTACTCCTGTGATACCCCCAACTGATTTTGTATTTATAATCCTGTACTCACCTGACCAGAAATCCTGTTCATCCTGCCACCGAACTTCACTAATCCCCACTATATCTAACTTCAACCTATCCATTTCCCTTTTTAAATTTTCTAATTTTCCTACCCGATTAAGGGATCTAACATTCCACGCTCCGATCCGTAGAATGCCAGTATTGTCTTTCCTGAAGATAACATCCTCCTGAGTAGTCCCCGCCCGGAGATACGAATGGGGGACTATTTTACCTCCGGAATATTTTACCCGAGAGGATGCCATCATCATATTTTCATACAGTAGAGCTGCATGTCCTCGGGAAAAGTAACGGCTGTAGTTTCCCCTTGCTTTCAGCCGTTCGCAGTAACCGTATGGCAAAGCCACATTAGCTGATGTTACAAGGCCAGCTCAATCATCCAGACTGTATCCCCTGTAACTACTGAAAAGGCTGCTGCCCCTCTTCAGGAACCACACGTTTGTCTGGCCTCTCCACAGATACCCCTCCGTTGTGGTTGCACCTACGGTACGGCTATCTGCATCGTTGAGGCACGCAAGCCACCCCACCTCAGCAATGTCTGTGGTTCATGGGGGTGGATGTTATGATAAAGTTTAAAATAATAGTGCATGAAATAGATGTGTGAACCTTGGAATACATAACGGGTAAGGCATAACGACAAAAGTGTGTGTACAGTTGTGTAGAGGAGGGTAATTGAAGTTATATTAAATTTGGATACAGCACCCAGGCACAGCAATAACACAATACAATTATGTTAAGAACATAAGAAAATTAATTGGGCATGTTGACCGTGGGCACTTTGTACATTTAAGTGTGTATGATAATTATGTATCAGTATATGTGTAACTTAATCTAGTTGTACACAGGAAAAAGATTAGAATTGTATGTACTTAGCCATAGAGTCCCATATGAATGAATAAGGATCATAATATAACAATAGATATGTATGCTGGTGCAAACATATAGACATCTGTTTGCGTCCTAGGCCGTGTCCTATGTGAACAACAAAAGCAAAGGACAGCGCACAGCAACAAATCTCAGCTGCATGTGTGGTTACTGGTCTCTCCTACATGAGCGAGAACTGCAGTGCTGTGCATCAGACGCGACAATGGCCAATGTTTGAGATTCAAACCTGCTTGAATCTTGTCGGTGTCGCACGCACTAGAATGTCGAGGCACATTGAGAATTGTCTGTTTGTAGACGTTATAAAGGATGTTGCTAGAATTCTGCGAGCTAATCATCCCAGAATAATGGTATATGAAACTGCAATTGTTTTTGAAATGACAGAATATAAAATTGTACATATAATGAAGAATTTAGATTTGGATGAGAAGTGTCCTTAAAGAACTAGCTTGTATATTTTCTTTTGGACCTTATTGATAAATGAAGTGAAATATTTTAATTGTTTCTTTCAGTCTTCTGTATTTTTATTCTGAGCATTAGTTTGATTTACACCATGATGAACATGTTTTGAACAATTACTCGTGTTGTGTGTCTTGCGCATTTGCAAATCTTTGACAGTAACAACAAACTTAGTCCCCCAAGAGCGAGAACACAAGATTCGTATAAAATTACAGTTCTGAGTAAAAATCTTGATGTAATGTTTCATTAGGAATTTAATGTGTTTGTTACAGTGGGATATATGTGTTTGCAATTAAAGATAAACTTTACTGGGAAGCACTTAAAAAAATAATTTGCAGTGCTCTTTAAAGAGAATATATAAAACTTTGCACAAATAACAGGTAGAAAGGGTTGTAGTTGGAGAGAAGATTGAATGGAAATCGAACAAGCACCTGTAAAACTTACAGTTTAGGAGTCCAGAACGCTACTCCTATTGCGCAGACTGCAAGAGCAATAGTGCGGTTTTATTTAATGATATCTTTTGATAAGACTCTCTTCGTACTTAATCTGTTGTTAATGGTTTGTACTCTCAAAAGAAAAACTCATTGGCAACATAGTTGAAAGTATCTGTACTCGTCGTCATATTTTCGAAGAATTTGGCTGGAGATCTTCATAGTCTATTTTTGTATTTGAAGTTACGAATGAAATAGTCCATGAACATTCCTCGCTTTGTAAATTTAATACACAGCACTCTCTTTAAACCTTATTCCCCAAAGTAAATAAAACTTTATTGCCTTACTCTGGAGCTATCATTATTCTATGGTTTATGGGTGAAAGGCTTTAGAAACAGCTGATAGGTTTTGGCAGCCATCTTGTAGTGAGAAGCTGTCGCGCTCACGTAGAACACGTGACCATTTTGCCAAATGTCGCTACTTGTAGCTGCAGTGTTGCGTAGTTGAAAGTTGCTCTCTTTTGTCGCTCAAGTAGGACACAGCCTTAGGCTAGCTATGTAGGGTAAGCATAATGTAAATGATATTTCGACAAAATATACATATAAGTAATTAGACTGCTAACAATAATGCATGAGACTTACCTAAGAATGACAGTTAGTAATGCATATAATAATAAAATGTTGTCACGTAACAGAATATTGCATCATAGAAATGAATATATTGGGATGTGAATCATCACTGAGGAAAGCAATAGGCTATATCATATCCATCCAAAGTAAAAACAAAAGATACATATGAGAACCACCCCAAGGATAAGGTCTCAAGGAAATGAATAAATTACTGCTTCAAGTAACAATTCATTGAAACAAATGGTAAGTAATATCAAATATAAAAATGCATAGGCAGTCAAACATATACCATAAGAAACAGCAGCTTCTCGAGTTAAGATTTATTAAGGGTTACATAAATGAAAGAAAAGCCAAATGAAATATGTTTGAAGAAATAAATGAATCAAACTTTAAAAAAACAGTTGGTAGTGTGCTTCCCCGCGAAAGGCAAAGGTTTCAGGTTCGAGTCCCAGTTCCGGCACACAATATTAATCTACCAGGAAGTTTCAATTATTATTATTATTATTATTATTATTATTAGCTGCATTGAGCAAATTAAAAATCTGAACTGCAAGATTACTTCAGGAATTTTTTTAAGAACTCTTGCTCTCATTTAAGAAAAACTTTGTACAGTTTGAATGGTTTACTAGTGTTGGAAACAATTGTTAACAATTCAAACAACTTGGCCCCTCTTGGGAAAGCTACTTAACCACAGGAAAATTTGCTTGTATAAACAACACACATATGATAATTAAATCAATAAATGGGCCAATTTGAAATACACAATTCAAGATCCCGCGGAAGTTACTTAAAACAACCATAAATAACCGAAAGGCCACAACCGTGGTCAAGTTTCAGAACATGTTAAGAAAACAAGAAATATTATAAGGCTCAGTTAAGTGACATCTTAGCTCACAGTTCAGTAACACCAACGTGACTCACCAATTGATACAACAGTTACAGAAAAACACCCTACAGGTACTCAATAAAATACAATCAAGTTAAGAAGGGCTTTCCCCCTTTAATAATTACAGTTACCAAATGAAATTAAAGGTAAGCCAGCACTGTGGCGTAAAACATGCCTTATTTTTAAAAGGAAACAAATATCTGAACACCTTATTCTAAAAGAAACCGTCCTTGGATAACTGAGCATGCAAGGAACCGTGTAAGGTAAACACGATGAAAGGTAATTTCAAAACAACTTCACAGAAGCTCTCCTGTGAACCATGCAAGACTAGCAACACTAAATGACACAGGTGAGTCAATAACATATTTATTTAAAGTCAGCCAGTATGTATGGTAACAAACCCTAGTTTCAGGGTACTTGCTAAAGACGGGCAACACACTAACTAACCAAATCAACACTTCAGCGAGTGCAATCCAGAAAACCCGGGATGACTCAATAACTTGATAGAAAATATACTTAAAAAACACCGATAGGTGAGCAGATGCAGAATAAGAATTAAATTTAAACTCAGTGCCAAAGAGTCAAAATACACCTCTTACTTGGGCAGCTACGAGGGGAGGCGGAAAACACACTGGCAACAGAATCACATGCGCGCCTGAGGCAGATACCCAAACGCCGATGGCGACGACGAAGAGCAAAACTCAAGTCAAAAGACATGCAAAAACTGCTATTCAGTGTGTCTCACCATGCCATAGCAAGCAGGTTCACAGTGACACCCCCCCCTCCCCAAAGGGGCTCACGGTTCTTTCGTGAGTATGTATGTGCGTGGCAACCACGGTGCCCTTAGCTAATGCAGTCTTTCTTCCGTCTTTCCTGCCTGGACTGCATTTCCTAACACCACGCTCAGCCGGTGAGCTGGCCGTTGAAACAAGTCACAGAAGTATGTCGATCATTCGGGGTGTCATGCTCCGGAGGAAAGGAAAATAATTACAAGCCATCACTGGCACCAGCTCGAAATGAAAACGAGCAGACAGGGCTCAACATATGTATTAAATAAGATGTATTGTTGAAACCGGTAACAGAAATTAGAATGGTCACATCAGTGATGTCATATTGGGTGCCATCCATCCATGGGTATACAAAATATTTTAGAAATTGAATAAAATAAGATACATATAAAATTGTGTTTATTTGGAGGTGGAGGGGAGGGGCAGTAGATAAGGAAGTGGGGTATGAAACCCATCATTAAAATACATGGCATATGGATTACAAAAACATCTATTAGATAGCATATTTTAATATTAGTACTAGACAAACACATTAAAGCCATGGCATATAAACCATCAGTAGGATGCATGGTACATGCATTATTTTGTAAGTGTGTGTGTGTGTGTGTGTGTGTGTGTGTGTGTGTGTGTGTGTGTGTGTGTGTGTACATTTGGTGAACAATTAATATATTACAGAGTTGTCACATTAAAAACTATTAACAGGATGACATAGACAACTCCATAACAGTAAAATAAATATGTAGTGGAAAGATGATAGCTAAAAATAGATGTATAAATAAAATCCAAGTGTGTGGTCATGATTAGGTAAAATGTATAGATACTATGTCACTGATAAGAATATCTGCAGGAACTGAAAGTAGGGTAGAGTATGCCTAATATGGGATACCCATGAAAATATTAGATACCTAGTTGGGGATATCATTCTAATGATGTAATATGTATTTGTCAGAGATCACAATGGACTGTACTAGACTGGAAAGTGGCTTACAGTCATGGAAAATAACATCACACAGTCATGTCAAGAAAAAGTGTATAGACATGGGGTCATACAACAGTATGCAATTTTTTTCACCCATATGGAAACTCTGTGGCTAAGACATCCTAATCATTTTTCCTGTGTACAACTAAATTCAGTTAGACATATGCTGATAAATAATCATCATTTAAATAACTGTAAAATGAGCCCATGGTCAACATGCCTAATTAATTTTCTTATGTTATTCACATAATTGTATTATGTTATTGCTGTGCCTGGATGCTGTATCCACATTTAATATAACTTCATATACCCTGCTCTACATAACTGCGCACACTCTTTTATTGTTATGCCTTACCAGTTGTGTTATGTAGCCCAAGGTCTACATGTCTATTTCATGCACTGTTATTTCAAACTTGATCATAATATGTTAATTTTAGATCATTTAAAGATGTATCCACATGTATTATATTATTATACACACTCTGTTATAATGCTGTACTCAATACCATTCCTTAGTCTACCTCTACATAAATTGATCATAATTGTATGATTCTGTTACAGGTTCACAGTGTGCTGTATTCCACTACATTACCTTTTTAATGCATATTTTGTTATCTAATTTTATAATTTGACAGATAATGAGTATCAATGCACATATTTATTTATTTATTTATTTATTTATTGTTTTCATGTCCAAACTGTTGTTTACATAATGTTTACATACAACTCTCGGTCGTCATGGCACCTCATCCAAGATATATATCGTGTGATGGCTGTCAAAGATATATTGTTTTCACACCATGACTACTTCAATTTCTTCTAACTTTACCACATCAACTTGTGTAGTTCTTAATATTTTTGTTGGATACTCTTTGAATTCATAGACCCTGGTTCACTATAACACAGCCTGCACTGTTTTTGTGTGTTATCATGTCTAGTTGTCGAGTGACATGTTACAATTTTGTTATTGATTGACGTGGATAAGATAGCAGATCATCAATCAGCTTAATCAGTCTGTTTAGTTTGTAAGAACGTTCTCAATGAAACTACTGGGTTATATTTTGTATTTCATTTTAACTTGTGTGTAATTCATATGTGTAAATTTTGTTTAACAGATTTTTTCTGAAGATAGTTTAGTACCAAAACCGGTCAAGTTAAAAAAATAAAAAACAGCTGATGGTTTATAATAGGCATTTATTTAAAAAGTATTTATTTGCAACATACTGTGTTGTACAAAGATCACACGTTGAAAATACAGCCCGATGTGAAGTGAGGAAGAGAATGAAATCATTATTCAGTGTCTTCAGACTCTAATCGGACCATCATGGTGGTGCAGGTAGAACGATAACTAAAACAACATTGGTTTTTGGCAACATATTCTGACTGTGCCTTCATAGCCACAGAAATATATATGGAATATACTGTGAACATTTGTTAGCACAGCATGTAGTGATTTGGCACTAACGGGCTCAAATGCCTTTGCTAACAGCATGATTTTGCCTGCAGCAACACTCCTGGGCTCTTGACCATATAAGTTGTATTCTAGTTGACTGAAAAACCATAGCATGGACAGATGAATCCCATAGTTTGTAAGAGCTGATGGTAGGATTGGCGTGTGGCACAGGCTCCATGAACCCATGGACACAAGTTTTCAAAAATTCACTGTGCAAGTTGGTGGTAATAATACAGGCTGCTTTTAGATGGGATGGATTGGGCCACTTGTTCCTACTGAACTGTAATCATTGACTGCAAATGCTTATGTTTGGCTTCTTGGAGACCATTTTCAGCCATTCGTGGTCTTCATGATTTCAAGCAAGACAGAATTTTTTATGTATAACAGTTTGCTATGTTACCAGGTGACAAATGGTTGGTTTGAAGAACATTCTTGACCAATCCAGTGAATAAATTGGCCATCCAGGTTGCTTGACATGTATCCAATTGAATACTTATAGGACATAACCGAGAAGTCAGTTTTTGCCCAAAATTCTACACCACCAACACTTTCATAATTATGAATGGCTATAGAGGCAGAGTGGTTCAGTATTCCTTCAGAAGACTTTCCATTATTTGTTGAGTCCATGCTATGTAGAGTTGCTGTTATTGAAATGGCAAATTTCAGATAAACTGCAATATATCAGAAAATTATTTGTGAATTAATTTTTAACTGCTCATAACAGTTTAAGCACACTATTATGTATTATTTCATACCAAAAGTAATGTGACACCTAAATAAACTATTGCTGGAATTTAATTTTGATTCCTTAGATATTTTTATATGGCTTACTCTAAAGGCGAAAGATGCACAGAAGCATTTTCATAAATGGACACGCATTGGGTTGTGATGAATTTAATGTTATTTGATAAACAATTGTCACCCTCTACGTCCT
This sequence comes from Locusta migratoria, assembly GCA_026315105.1. Lineage (NCBI taxonomy): Eukaryota > Metazoa > Arthropoda > Insecta > Orthoptera > Acrididae > Locusta > Locusta migratoria. The sequence continues at coordinate 606,915,118 of CM048755.1, forward strand.
TTGTTTTCTGTGTCATTGTTCATGTTTAATGAATTTAGAACTTTTATTTATTTACTTTTTTTTAATGAAGAGAAGTGCTTAGTTCTGTGGTTTTACCTACATTTGTGGTTTTACTCTCATCCTTGTTAAATTAAAATTATTATACTAATTGTTTCAGTGTCACATCATCAGAAAAGGTGGACAAAGAAAACAGATATTCAGATTTTACCATTATTTCATTGCCATATCCAGGATGTGAATTTTTTAAAGAATATAGAGATAACAATTATGTTGCTAAAGGATTAGTGTTTGACTGGAGTCAAGCTCATGTAGATGCAAGTATTGGTGTACCAGATGATCAAGTTTCATCACAACTCAAAGTGGAGTGGAACAACTATAAGGTAAATTATCCTCACAATGTAGCCATTATTTCATTCATAAACCTATGTTTTGATTCTCTCTCTTGAGCAGCATTCTTAGTTACTTGTCTTCCTCATAATACTCTTTCTAGGTTATTGCAATAGTGATTTTAGTTTTTTTTTCTTTTTAGTTTTTGTAGAAGAAAATTAGGGATTTGGATGGGGGTGAATACATGTCCTTTCTTTGTGTTGGTTTTCATATAGAGTGCGAGATAATGAATTTATATTATAGAACAATGAAATAACTAATTTAGCAGATTATTATTATTATTATTATTATTATTATTATTATTATTGTCAAGGAATACTAATTATGAGATAATCAGTGTTGTCTCAGTATAAAGTGTGTTATATAATTATAATGCTTGAATTCTGTTAATTAGAAGGTAAAAATATGTTTTAACAGATTGTAAGATATTTCAGCATTTAGACAAAATTCTATTAAATTAATTATTTTGAATCTTTAGTTAATAATGTTATTTAATCACGTTATACGTTGCATAAAGATTTTACACAACACAAAATAAATATTTTGTAGTTGGTACCGCAGTTTTTATTCACTAATATTTTTGTTAAATGCTTTTGTAGGAGTGGGACTTGGTACGACTTACTCAGAATTACTTAAAGCTGCTGTTGCGCTACCTACAAGATAACAACACAGGCCTACTGATCCACTGCATTAGTGGTTGGGATCGTACCCCACTGTTTGTATCACTACTCCGTCTCTCACTTTGGGCTGATGGGGTCATCCATCAGTCTTTGAATGCATACCAAATATTATACCTGACAATTGCTTATGACTGGATGCTGTTCGGTCACAATCTTGAAGACAGACTTAGTAAAGGAGAAGAAATCTTTTTCTTCTGCTTTCATTTCCTGAAGCACATGCTTAGTGAAGAATTCGGTGTTTTATCATCCAAACCCAAGATCAAGAACATTGTTATGCGCAATGACTCCGATCTTCATCTAGATGGTGTCTTGTTTGAAGCTGAGTGTCCAGTTAGCTGTCAGGGATCAAATATAAGTCTGAACAGTTCATGCAGTTCACAAAGCAGCAAGAGTCAAGATAATCCACCTGTGTACTTTCATACAGTTCCAGACAGCAGTGAAGATTCATCGAGCAGGTAACTGAGCCTTTCATAAAAATTTCTCATGCTGTAGTGATATTTTAAATTTATTTATTTATATATTTTTTTGTATCAAGAATGAAGGGAGAAATTTTTTTGCATCATAGCACATGACAAGATTCTATTCCTAAACAGTAAAGATTTATTATTATTTTTTTATTTATATCTTTTTTTTTATTTTGTGTATAGAAATGATGTGGCCCATGATGTGACATTCTTAGGTGCTGACTAAAATATCACTATACATATCGTGAGCATGTAATTCACAATCACTGTTGTACTACTCGTCAGTTGTTGTGGTCAGTTTCTAGCACCTGGCTGCAGCCTCTCCACAGTTTTGTAGCCTCTGACCACCTTTGTCTCTGCACTCTGTCCCATCCTTCTTTTCTGCACTCTTCGCTCCACTACCACAATCCACTCATCTGTTGGCATTCCTCTTGGTCCATTAACATCCATTTTTATGTAATGTATCTTCTTCGGTAGCCTGCAGTTCTCCATTCTCTTGACATGTCCATAGCATCTCAGTTTTAACTCCTGTGGTCTCTTGTAGGAGTCTCTCTGGCAAAACTTTAATTTTTCTGTTATTCCTGATCTGCTTTCAGAATTTCATCTCACATGCTTATTTCCTGCCCACCTGTTTCATTACCCACATTTCTGATGTATATGTATTGAAACATAATATGCTCAATGCATCACCTGTTTGTTGTTTTGGGATACGTCTCTGCTCCCTACTAAGCTTCTTTTACTTCAGAAGAATCCCTTTTGTCCATCTCCCTGTCATTTATTCTGCTTCCTGCAGTTTCAATCTACAGATACCTAAAAATGTCCCTCTTCTTCAGACTTCTCCCCCTATTATTAGATCTGTACTGGGAAGGTGGCACTGTGGTAATGCACTGGACTCTCATTCATGAGGATGGCAGTTCAAACCCACCTCCAGCATCCTGATTTAGGTTTTCAGTAATTGCACTAAATAACTTCAAGCAAATAAAAAAAACACAGCCAATTTCCTTCCCAATTCTTAAGTCATTTTGAGTGTGTGCTCTGTCTCTGACAGGGATGTAAACCCCAATCTTTTTTTTTTTTTAGACCTGATGCCACTATCAGATCATGTCACAATCACTTCACACTTTTTGAGTTGAATCGCAAGTCATACTGTTTTACCACCTCCTCCCATACATTCAACCTGTTTCCCAACTCTCCTCCATCACCCCACAGCATTACATCATCTGTAAATAACATATCTCTCATTTTTCCTTCATCTACTCATACTGCCATTTCTGCCATTTCCTTGTACATCACAGTGGTAGAAGGTCGAAAAGAGAGTGCTTTCTTACTTTAGTCTGTTTTTCTGCCAAAACTCGTTTGTCTTGTCTCCTCATACTGCCACACAACTCACACTACCTTCATACATCCTCTTTATCTAAACTTATCAGTAGGAGCCTGAAAAAATCTCATTTTGCAATAAATGTGAATATAAATGCAAATTTTGTGTTGGAATGTGAAAATGCAAAATTATATGTTAGAATTAGTTTTTAGCCAATTTTGTCCAGACTAACTATTTTCTCAGAGATAGTTTGAAATAGCTTTCTTTTTCTGCATATAATTATCGAAAGCATAACACAATTTTCCATTACTGGTATTTTACGTAACCTAGTGAAGCCCAATTTGGAAAGATATGTACATGCGAGTTTGTTTTGCAAATTATAAAGTTCACTCAATGCTCTGGTCCCATGTCAGTTGTGGGCAACAAAATTATAAGATGTGCCGCATAATCCGACGTAGTAGTCTACAGCCATGGGACCTAGCATTTTAGAACAAACACAGACCTAAGTTTGTCTGGAAGCTAAAATTCGGAATATTATATAAATGCGGAAACTTTAAACATGGCAGTTTTTGGTTTTGGTATATTGAACCACGATTCCATCATATACTGCTAGAGGTATGGCCAGAAGTTCTTGTTTTACAACACAGTGAATACACTGCCAATGTTGGCAAGAAATTGCATGGTAACAATTCAATTGCTCTTACTTTACATTTCTTATTTTGAAATGAGTGAATAGTTTTAGCCTGTACCCTCACAGATTTTGATGATGACCCCTCTCAATAAAAGCAGGAATCAGCAATCCCTGTAACAATGCATCAGTTCTACTTTCACTGAATATGGGTGTAGGCTTTAGCCCTGTCCGAGGAAGGCTGTACATCTCTGCATCGTTCCACTCCTGAAGGTAAAAGTTCAATTTTGTTTGCGCTCAGGGCCATATGCCAATATAAAGAGTCTGCATTATAGCAACAGGAAAGGAAGAACTGTAAGCATATTTCGAACATGCCAGAATTACTCCTTAAAGTGCGAATAAGGTTATTTTCAGTTTAGTTTCTACATTTCATTCTTCCCTTAACCTTTCAAAAAGAATTAACTTTGGTTCGACTTCTATGCTAAATTCTTTGTCTCTAGCATTGTTAAGTACAGTATGGGTAATCCGGCTTTGTATAGCCAGGTTTCTGTCAAACTATAAATCTTCTTTGTCTAATCATTAAAATAGATAAATAAGAAAGATGTAAATTTTGCTAAAAATATATGATATATTTACAAAAAAATATATGATACAATTTTAGGTCCCTACTTATCACAATCATTGTAATGGTACATTATACACAGCCATAAATCCTGCAGTACCCAGTAATGTACATACAACCTATAAATGAGATAATGAAACACCTTTGAACTTTTTTAAAAATATATATAAAAACAAAAGATGAAGTTTACTTACCAGGCGAAGGAGCACTGGAAGTGACAGCAAACATAAATAAAGAAACACACACACACACACACACACACACACACACACACACACACACACACACACACACACACACAAAAGCAAGCAAGCTTTTGCGACCTAGTTGCTTTTGCGTGTGTGTGTGTGTGTGTGTGTGTGTGTGTGTGTGTGTGTGTGTGTATTTGTTTACCTTCCTTTTTTCCCCCCAAGGTAAGTCTTTCCTCTCTTGGGATTGGAATGACTCCTTACCCACTCACTTAAAACCCTAATCCTTTCCTTTTCCCTCTCCTTCCCTACTCTGCCTGAAGAAGCAACTGGGTTGCGAAAGCTTGCTTTTGTGTGTGTTTGTGTTTTCTTTATTTAAGTTTGCTGTCACTACCGGTGCTCCTTCGCCTGGTAAGTAAATTTATATAATTATTTTTTTTTTCTTGCCCAATTTCACATTTAAGAAACTCAAAACACCCAACAGGTAATTTGACGTATGATGTCTAGAGGGAATATGTTTTAAACTGTTAAATATTAAAAAAAAAAGTGTGTATCATATAAACGTCATGGTGAGTTTCAGGAACACACACACACACACACACACACACACACACACACACACACACACACACACATATATATATATATATATGTGTGTGTGTGTGTGTGTGTGTGTGTGTGTGTGTGAGAGAGAGAGAGAGAGAGAGAGAGAGAGAGAGAGAGAGAGAGAGAGAGAGAGAGATACTGTTACCTACAGCCACTGGACTGAAACTCCAACCCATTATGATGTCTGTGTGTTGAGTAGCAATATAGCCTTTGGTAAATATTGTTGTAATCTTTCTAGGACTTTCCATTGCTTGTTTCATGTAAAAGATCAAATTCAGTTAATATTCTTCAAAACTGTAACATAAACATTTAAAATAATTTGAAAATTTGCAAAATACCCTAGCCCCATTAATTTGTTTTGAAACATGAAAACTTGTTTGCAACATAAATTAAAGAAGCCTTCATGCTAAGTATGCCCATGTGTAATGAATCTGGTTTCTTAAATACCATGTTTGGAAAATAAGTTATACACAATGTGCCATCAGAATTTTGTCAGCATATGTGATAAAATTTCAAAATGTTTGTTGTTACTCTTAATTATTGGATTTACTTATTGTTATTTCATGTTGTAAAGTGTTATTTTGTATTTGAAAATCATGTTTGTGATTTTTTCCAATGATGTTTCACACATTTGTATGTTGTTAATTGAAAATGTTGAGCATCTCCTAAATAAACAGACTCCTTTGAATAATGATAATTTATAAAGAAATGCTTAAAACATAATATTTTTGCACAGTGTGCATATAATGAGTATTATATGTAATATAATGAACAAAATTTCTTTACCTAATACAAATGCTGGGCAACACAATATAAAATGAAATTAAGCAGGATTCTCAAATCGTGGCAATCAATCATCTAAATATTCTGATTTATACCAGGCCTATTTCAATAAATTGGAAAATATCAATCAAAATAATTGATTGTATACTCATGACTGCAGATCGATTGTTTCTTGATTGGAAATTGGCATCATAATCAATTATCAGAGCTGGACCTGAAAACCTTCTCACAATGTTCTTCCTACCTAGAAAGCGTATTTGACGAACTGCTCTATTTGTCGCGTCAAGTCTTTTGGGATCACCAAATAGTAAATTACCTTGCCCTCAGGTGTGATCCTGAAGCAGTTTCTTTCACACTCAACACTACAAGAATCTTAACAATAATACAGATTTTTCCTACTGCACAGTGTAATATCTACGAGCATCTATGTAAGCATGCTGGTTGTGCCACTGTATTCACATACGCGAATATGACCCCTTTTATTGCCCTCAGAGCCCATGTAAGCTCTGCAAATGCTGTACTCGTGCACTTTGATTTAGGTCTCCATAGGGAACGGACCTTGTTGCTTCAGAGGTCACGCGAAGAAAAAACATTCAGTTCCTCTTATTGTAACTTTCTTTCATTTCTATACCATTGTATGTTTCCCCACTCCACAAAATGGTTTCAAAAAGTGTAAAAGTGTGAAAAAGTCTAATATTTTAATGCAAAAACAGGGGCGAATTAACATTGTAAACATGGAAATTTGATGGGACCAACAAAAAATTGTGTAAATAGTGGGAAAAGATAAAATCTGGCAATCTAAATGTGGATTTATATTATTCAGATATTGGTTACAATTGTAATTTGTGTGTGATGCAGTATGATATTTAGCTGCCTCTACTCTTTACTTGTGGTTTACATGAAGTTTCGGGCTTCAAAAAGAGATTACTGATTTCTCAGATCATTTAAATATTTTAATTATATTTGCTGACAGTACACTTGATGGTACATTTTGTGTAAATTAATTTTCCTAAATTTGTATTTCAGAAACCAGCTTTGTTACACATGGAAGCATGTAGTAAAAGAAGCTTCCTTAATTGATGTTGTAAAGAAATGTTTTAGTTTTCCAAAATTAAGAATTGTGGTGTCTCTTCTTATGGAAGTGTCCAAAGGAACAGGCATTGCTTTGTGATGCTGTAGCTGTTGCAAATATAGATTTTTGCTGGACTTCTAGAGTGTTAACTGGTAGTAGGTGTTGTAATCATACAACATGAACATATGAAAATCTGAGCAGGGGCCAGGATTCGAACCCGAGACCTCCTGCTTGCCACTCCAGGCACATGCACTTCAAACTCTTGAATGGACCACCCAAGCATGTACGCCATGTGGCCGAAATTTTATTTGTCATCCTCGTTTTACCCTTGTACTCCGTGGCTTGCAGCTGTCACTGTATTCATGCCAGAAGGCCAGTTGATGGTGTTCATCTGCACTTAAATAAGCATTAAACCTTGATAAGGTGGATGCATACAAGGACTGGACTCCTGGCAGTAATGCAGGCAAACTGCAAGCTATGTAGTACAATGGTCCAACTAGGACATATGAACATTTGGTTGGACAGGAATATGTGCTTGGATAGTCCTTGAAGGTATCTAAAGCCTGTATGTCTTGGGTGGCAAACAAGCTTAACAAAACTGCCTATTAAGCAGGAGGTCCTAGGTTTGAATACTGACCCTGGCACAAATTTTCATATGTCTATGTTGTTTGATTACAACACATACTAGCAGCTGAGACTCTAAAACCAGTGAATTTTTCAAATAATTACAAAAGTTGTGTACAGTTTTCAAGAATTTTCATTGTATTTCAACTTTTATATAAAACACATTTTTTTTATGTTTAATGGTTCAAAAATAAATTCCCTCTAATCCTAATTGCCAAATTACCATTCGGGTTGTGTTTTACCCATTAAAAGCAAAATAGGGCAAAAACAAAAAACACCCATTGGATGATTTTAACCTCTACAGAACCACCAAGTTTCATGAAGATCTTTTATTTATACCTGAAATGTTCCCTTGTTAGAAGCTGAACCAGCTAAACTGCAACTTTGAAACAGAGATGGTATGTTGTGGAATGAATTTATTTTTTCATATAATTGAATTCATCATTGTGTGTATGGTTACAGTGTTCACAAACCGTCCTCAAATGTACAAACACCAGTCATGCCAGACTCTGGCTTAACATACCACACAGTAACTCAGATTATGTGTAAAGCATCATCTTACAGTGGTCTAGTGTCAGTTATGAACAAAGCATAGTTGCATAAAATGAGTTTGTATGATTCTCACCTGACTTGGGCCTGCTGCCACACACTGGATTGCCATTGTTATGAATGTTTTCTTCTACTGGACACAGTATGTTAATTCTGTTGACATTAACATACCTTATCAGAAAGTTCTGAAATACAAGACATAATCAACATTTCTTTCGTCAACAATAATAAAACTATTGTTGCCTCTTGTCTGATCTGCTTTAATACTGCTACAGTTGATGAGAGACTAACATGTAGAGAGCTCCAGACGGTGCTACTTTCATTGACAACATTTGCACGTCACCAGCACCTGGTGTAATTTATAGAAGCAAAATTTATTGTTTTAAACAGACCATACAAGCCATTGTATAATTTTGATCAAAGGCATGAATCATGCCCATCTGCCTACCTTTCCAGTACCAGCATATAATGTCGTTACCTTGGATGTGTACGAACCAACACCTACAGTCCACGCAAATCTGAAACCGTGAACAATTCATTAATATCGTGTACCAAATGGCAGTGTTATAATCCTCAATTACATATTCCAGGCAATAAAGTTTTAAAAAAGTACACCAAAGCTGCTTATACAGGGTGTCCCACTCAACTCTTTCACCCCAGATATCTCTGGAACTACATGAGATATTGAAAAACGACTTTCTCAGTCATGAACATACAGTAGGGGCTTATGAAAGTAGGTACTATGAGACATTCTAAAACGTAAAGTAGTATTATTTTCAATGCAAACCTATGTTTTTCTTAATGGATACCGCATAGTATTTCTTAAGCAATCAATAGCATGAAAAATCACAAAAATAATGGTGTTGGTTGCATCGCAATGCGTCAATTACATCCGGAGAAACTGCAAAGTGAAGTTGACATTTCAAATACATGAGGTGCGGTGCTAGCACATCAGAGACTCAACCATGAGTCTCGCTTGAGCCTCGGACACGCACTTGCTGCATGCCGTGTGTACTTCAAAGGTCAGCTTCGCTAAGGTTTGCATTGAAAATAATACTACTTTACGTTTTAGACTGTCTCATAGTACCTACTTTCATAAGCCCCTACCGTACGTTCATGACCGTGAGTTGTTTTTCAATATCTCGTGTAGAACCAGAGATAACTGAGGTGAAAGAGTTGATTGGGACACCCTGCATATTATTAAGCTGACCAATTTTGTGCCTTGCCCATTTTCACAAGTCACCAATCACAGAGAACAAAGAATATTTAGTTAAGGATAAATTGAATGTGAGTATCGATAATTCAGTTTTTGTGATAATTACATACCTACAATTTGTTGACATTTGCTCACAGTGTATGTCACACTTTTAATTTTTTAAATGCTTTGTCATAATTTTGCAAGCTGTATATCCAGAGACGTTTATTGTATGGTCTTATGTGGTGTTAGCTTTATTTTGTTAGGATTGTGTTTGATATTGCTTATATTCAGTGAGAGATACTGTTCCATTTTATTTCGTGTACTATATACATACCTGCCAACTTCTACGGTTTATCCGTAAAATTTACGGAAATTGCATCGTTTTACGGATGGTCGGTGTTATTTTACGACTTGACGCACAAAAAATTGAAACGTTAACATTCGATAATCACACCACTTATATACAATCGATTGTTTGCGTGGGTCGAAGATACGTAGGCGATAGTTGATAATTCATTCATAGATCTGATTGGTACTTTTAACTCTGATGTCCGTGACGCCATTGGAATTGAATTTAAAGGCGGGATAACAGTTTAAGTTTCATGTGACTCTCAGGTGTCGACGGGCTCTGTTCTGCAACTTCAAAGAAGTGATGATGAATTTTAGTTATCGGCATTCAGACCTAGAACATACTTATCGATTTCCAGGATACAGATAAATACCATTTTTCATCAGCCGGCCGCCGTGGCCGAGGGGACTGAGGCGCTCCAGTCACGGTCTGCACGGCCACTACGGTCGGGGGTTCGAATCCCCCCTCGGGCATGGATATTTGTGCCGTCCTTAGTGTTAGCTAGTTCATAAGTAGTTTGTAAGTTTAGGGACTGATGACCCCGTAATTAATTCCCATAAACTATACAAACATTTGAACATTTCATCAATGAGGAAGTACTTCTTTACGTACCGCCTGTGACTACATCATTACGTTTGCACTCAAGGTGAGACAAAATTGAAGATGCACAATTTTCTTCCATTCGTTTTTTCTTGGTAAAGTTTCTCTTTTATGCAAGAGAAAATGAGACAACAGTAGAACTAGCATATTATTTGGAGTGTCAATTACGACTTCTTGCCTCTGTTATTTTAAACACGTTTTGTGTAAAACCTTTTTCAGCTATATTCTATCTGCTTAATTTATCAAAAAAGTCCTGTTTTGTATGCTCGAAACAAATATTCACCGTGCCTACTGATATTTAACGTGGATTCCGTAAGTAGATACGATTTCATTATTGTTTTTTGTAACCCTGATAAAACATTATTTTTGTCAACTGGGACTGTTTGGAAATTGTCCAGAATTTTTGCGGCACGTGAGTTTTACTGATAGTCCTTTTCAAAAGTTGGCAGGTATGTATATAAGATTTTTTTTTTTTTTAACATTCTAGAGTGCATACTTCTTGTCTTTTCTCAACTAGTTTTGACCCAGTGGTGGGTCATCTTTAGCATATGTTGCACTAGATATGGTGGGGAGTGGAGCAGGAGCTGTGGGTTCGTCCAGGCACTGACACTATATTATATGCAGTGACAGCACCAGGAGCAACCCACACCTCCTGCTCCACTCTGCACCATCGGGTTGAAACTAGTTGAGAACAAACAAGTTTGCACCCTAAGACTGTTTTTTTTTTTATCACCATAAGAGCTTTGGTTCTCAAAGAAACAAAAAATATTCCAAAAATATATAAGACCTTACAATAAACCTTTTGGATCAAGGGCTTTCAAAATTTTGACAACATATCGCGAAAAATACATTGTGACCAAATGTGAATGAATTGTAAGTAATTATAACATAAACAGCATTATCAATATCCACATTCAGTGTATCCTTCAGTGAACGAAAATTGCTCTCTTAAATAGGTGGCTTATGAAAATTGACAAAGCCCGAAAACTATTCAGTGTAATAATAAATAAATAACTTTTGTGCAATTATGTAAAAATGTAAATATGAACAATAATTCAGTTTCGTGAGACACGTATTGTCTCATTATATCAAAGATATTGAATATAAGGATAGGCGTTGAATTAAAATTTGTGCCACGACTGAGATTCAAACCCAGGACCTCCTGCTTACCAGGCAGACACTCAGGCCTTATGCATAATGAACCTTCACGGACTGAAATAGGTAGGCCAGCAATCTGCTCTTTTAAGGTGCTACTGCATTTACATAGTGATCTTTTTCTGTTTTCTTTCCCTTTGTTCCATATTCACAGAGTCAGCTTGGTTATTTGGATTTGGCATGTTAGTTTAAGGAGTGGCTGGATGCCCTCCTGAAAACGGATGTTCATGAAATGTATTATATGAGCGGCTCAGGACAACTCAGTGGTAAGAGCCACTGCCGAGTATTTTACATTGTAGAGCAGTCAATGCTGTCTACAAGGCGCAGACTATAATACCCAAGAAAAATGTTCCGTCCTGAGGGCAATGAAAAAACTACTCGGCAGTGGTACTTACTATTGTTCGCCCGAGCTGCTCATCTTCGAACTGTTAAGGCTATTGGTCTGTAATGTTTTGTATTTACATTTATACGCTGCAGTCCACTTCGTGTTGTTACTTTCTGTACCACTGTTACTGCCTCCTTTCATGTTCCAATCACATATGTTTTGAGGGGAAAATGACTGCAAATAAGCCTCAATAAGTCTCTGTGTGGGCTGTAATCTCTTTAATTTTATCTTCATGGTCTTTTTACAAGATAAACATATGAGTATTGGTTGACTCTTCTTGAAACAATGGAGTTGGCTAATTGCCTCCCTGAATATTTTGTACTTGCTGAATGAGCCTGCAGCAACATTTTGTGCACTCTCCTGGCCCTTCTCTATCTCCTCCATCGGTCCTGTCTGATGTGGATCCCACACTGGTAAAAAATATTCAAATATCGATTGAACAAGTGTTTTGTAAGCTATTTCCCTTTTGTGATGAACTATGCTTCCTGAGGATTCTTGCAATGAATCTGTATGGCATCTGTGTTTCAAAAGATTAAATCTGTTTGTTCAATCCACTTCAAATTGTCATTATGCACACATGCATATATTTTATGGAAGTAACTGCTTCCAGTATTGTTCTGTAAAGGCTTTTCTTTGTTGTTGTTGTTTTCGCATCACGTTACTTTTTGTGTGTTAAGGATCAAAGTACCACTCCTGCACCAACTGTCAATATGCTACAGATCATCCTGCATTCCGCTACAATTTTCCAGTGTTGTGACTTTTCTGTTTACTACAGCATCATCTGTGAAAAGCCTCAGTTGAACTTGTAGTGTTATCTACAAGGATTGAAAAGTAGATGCCCTAAACACTCCTTTGGGGCATGCCACTAATTACTTTAATGTCGGACGACTTCTCTCTGTCGAGAATGACTTGCTGTGTTCTATTTGCTAGAAACTCTTCAGTGCAATCACACACTTGGTCTGATATTCTGTAGACTCACATTCTGTTCATTAGGCAACAGTGGACAATCGTGTCAAATGCGTTCCCAGAAGTGTAGAAATGCAGCATCTACCTGGGAGCCTGTATCTACTACCTTCTGGGCCTTGTGGCTGAATAGAGTGAGGTGGATTTCGCAGAATTGTTGCTTTTGGAACCCGCGTCGATTTCTACAGATGAGATATTCATCGTTACTTTTCAGGCTTTCCTGGTGGATATGCTGCAGATATTCTTTCCGGGTTGGCTGCCGGATAATACACAGTATTATCTGGCGGCAAACCTGGGAAGAATATCTACGAGATACTCAATCTCCAGAAATGTAAATATGTGTGACTAGAAAACAAGTTCTAAAATTCTGCATAAGGCCTATATCAGTGATATTGGCATGTAGTTCTGTTTGTCTGTTTGGTGTTTGACAGCCTTTGAAAACTGGAATGATCAGTGCTTTTTCCAGTTATTAAGAACACTTTATTTTTATAGGGACCTATGGTGCACTACTGCCACGGCAGAATAGCCATGCACACTGAGGCACCCATCTGTGCTGCACGTGGCCATTCGTCAACGGGGTTTTGAGTCCTACCTCGGGCATGGGTGTTTGTGTTGGCCTTAGCATAAGTTACTTTAAGTTGGTGTATGTAGTTTGTAAGCCTAGGGACTGATGACCAACATAGTTAAGTCCCTTAGATTTAGAAACGTTTGCATTTTGGTGCACTACTACTTGGGGGAGTGGGGCGTCAAATTCCTTCACATAACTTGTGTAGAATCCAGTTGGTATCCTGTCAGGTCCTGTGATCTTTCCCACACCAGTCTGATTTTCCTCCCTTCGTTTATACAGGAATCACCGGTATTTCTTCCAGTCACTTGCTGGGTGGAAAACACACAATAAATGCAATAAAAGTAAGGGATCAGTGCCATAGATTACTCTACATAAAACCGAACTGGGCTTTTCATCCTGGCTTGACGACTTATTTGTTTCCAACTTTTTCACTTGATTCTGCCAGGGATGCAGATCTCGGCTACGACCTCCATACATAAGTCTATGTGATGGCCAAATTACAGTATTGACGTACATTCCATCTGTGTGAATTATTTCTCAAACACAAAATTTAAAACTTCAGCAGCAGCTGTTACTAAAGACACTAGAGTCGGTCATCAGCTGACGTAGTCCATTAACACCAAATTGTACCACACTGTCCTCTTAACAGATACATTCTTCATACTTGTCACACTGATTTCTGTGTTTATTTCACATAGGGTTGCTTGTCTGTTGGCACTGACAGCTCTACATAAACATCACAGCTGTCACTAAGTGCAGGCCACTGTTGCACAAGGTAATGACTGACGTTTGGTACTCACAGCACACTTTGACAATGTGGCTCTCAGAATATTGAATTCCCTAATGGTTTCTGAAATATATCATCTTGTGTGGGTAGCCACAACTACCTAAAATATTTATTCCTATTAAGTGGTCATGATCATAGTGGAAACATTTTCACATGAATCACCAGAGTGCAAATCACAACTCTGCCAATGCACTGCTCTTGTGTATGTGATACGTCTCCATCCGCATCTGTGCATATCGCTGTCCCATGATTTTTGTCAACTTAGTGGAAAGAAATAAGTTTTCCCCCTTTGAAAGTCAATGGAAACATTTCAGGAAGAAAGTACTCCATATAGTGTCCTGAAAAGGGAATTCTATGTTGCTACAGATTGTGCAAATGGGCCTGTGGATTATCGAGAGTCCAAACCAGTAAACAAGAATTATTTTGAGTGTTCTTAAATCCCCTTTCCAATATTCAGGCCAAAAGTGAAATACTTTCTTGAAATACTGAACATAAATACCCTTTCAAAACTGGTAAAGTATAATATGTACTGGAAGCTTTATAACAAAGAATTTCTAGCTTTGAAGGAAACACAGGTAATAGTCCTAAAAGGATTTTTTCGCACCTACAAATGACATTGTAAGATTATTGTGTTAAAACAAGAACAATTCGCTCTTTATCTGCCATGCTCCTATAAATAAAGTCGATAAGAAGAATCCAAGTAAGGTGAATTAATTTTGGAAAACCTTAGAAAATGAAGTATCCAAAATCCCAAATGTGTGTCAAAATAATGCTGCTGAATTTTAATGCTCAAATTTGATCTTTTATTACCACACCAGTCTGGTCATAGTCACTGAATAAAGGCCTTTGATTTTATATAGTACCGGTATTTTCTCAGGAATATTTTTTTAACATGAGTATATGACAGTGTTAGTTGTTGTTTGCTTTGTACACAAGTCTGTCTGTTTACCAGTACATGTATTTCTGCTAATTTTGGCCTGTCAATATTTAGATATTTATACATTCTGTTTTGAATTGAGTGTGCTGCTCCCTTAGCATTTTCTGAACTGTGTTATTAACCATTTGACAAATGGGCGATTCCATTGTCACAGTTGGGACAGTTGCACTATGTTTCTCAACATTCAAAAGCTAATATAACAAAAAGTATAAATAAAAATAATTATTGATTATCATATGAATAGTTGTTTTACCTACCCTTTAAATTAGAATGTCAAAAGTTTACAAACAGAGCTGTCAATCATTTTTAAAACTTTGCCACAGGTGGGACAGCAAATGGACATAGCATTGAATATCCACCACCGTTTTACAAAAAGTCTGTGAATTATGCACTTATTTTCTTTTGACAATATTGAATTCACACTAATAAAACAATTCTCTATATTACCCTATATCAATAAATATTAAATTTTTAATAGTTACTTATAATAATTGCAATCAAAGACTGTCATGGGTGGGACAAAGAACTGTCACGGGTGGGACTTGTCTGAAGTTTAATGTTTTTTTTTTTTTTAATTTGAAATCAATTTTGTTGTATAAATTACCTTTGAATCAACAGATAATATATATTTAGACAACACTTTCAGTTCCGGTGGCCATGTATAAAACATTGGTTGCCTATAAAGTCCAGTAAAGTATTACTTTAAATTCCTGAGTACTTATTTCACTTGGAAAAATGTACCACTTTCAAAAAATGTACAGGTACTTCTCACCCACTTTCAAAAATGTCTAACATGTTTGATGTCTGGATTTGGGAGAATAGCACAAACTTGTTGAAACTCTATGATGGGTACATCCTTCTCATCAACTTTGAATAACTTTGCAGAGTCTCCTACAGATCACATGCACATAATTTGTATTTCTCCATTGTTTTCAGCACTTCCCTGCGCAATTGCAGCGTACCTGTATTTTGTGGATTTCTTTCTTGCAGTGCAGTTTGGAACTCCACTAAAATAAATGTTCCTGGCTTGATTTTCCATAGTTGGTTTGGAACCTGTAACTTCCTGGGGATTGTGTGTCAACAGGTCATCGGGATATGATTCCTTAATCACTCACTGCAGGATCAATGTAGATAAGAGAATATATGTTGCGTGAAAATTGAAAAACCTGCACTTTCTGTAAATCTGATCTTAGAAAACTTCTACCACATATTAGGTTACAGGTATCATAACCATTGAAGTAATGCTTGCTACAGATATCTTTTTTCTTTTAACAGATTCCCATTGTCTATCCAGAAGCTCGATGTTTTCATCAATGTGATTTCTTGTCAAAAGAAGAAAGTTTATTCCAGAAACAACTGATTTAGCACAGTCTAAAAATCCCTGTGCATTGCTGATTATGACTTTTCTTTGCTTAATTTTATTCCAGACAGCCCTTTTTGTTACAGCACCAATGCCATCCACTGCACCTTTCCCATGTGATGTTGCAAAGAAAACCCATTCTCCAGACACTCCAAAGTCTTGAATCATGTAGCACAGATTAGAAATGGTGAATCTGTTCGTAAATTTACCTGTGCAACCATCAGAAAAAATTCTCATAGAGGTCAAGTTTGGAAGCTCTTTTTTCAGATTGCTTATCATTATCTTTAAACAAACATAAGCTGAATACTTATTATGGCATAGTTCATCACTCACAACTGCAAATGACTGTAGTCCTGTTTTCAACCAAGCACAAACAGTAACCACTGTAATCTGTGCACGACTCCAGTGAGCACTTTGAATCTCATCCTCTCTCAGTGCTACATAATTTTCTGGAAAATCTATTTGCAATATCACTGCATCATCACTAACTGGTGTGTTCACAGTCTTGAACACCGCAGATTGCATCATTCTGACAAAGAAATGCTCATTGATTTTTAGTTGGGACTGAAATTTAGTGGTGGCTACATAAATACTTCCACTCATAGTAATCTGTTTAGGGTAACCCATTGTCTCCAAGATATTATTTCACATAAATCAAATGTTTCACCATTCATGTGTGCAAATTCATTATGCATTTCTTGCTATTTGTCTGTGAATGGCTGCAATGATGAAGTTAGCATGATATTTACACATGCATACATCGTTAGGCATCTCAGAAGTTAGAAAACATTTTTAGACCACAACTCATAAAATTTTGCAACCTTGATATCAATACCTATATTGGGATTCTCCTACTTAAAATGCTTCCTTAACTGTCATAATCATGTGACATTTCTGCAAGCTAAGTCTTTTCCCAGTTTCAGGGTCTACAGTAGACTTAACATCCTTATACCAGGTGTCTGCCTGCTGATTTCACCATTTGTGAAGAAATTTTGTATTTTGAGCAGATCATCACCTGTAAGTTTACAAGACTTTTCATCTCTACTGAGAGAATCTGCTTTACTACATTTTTTGGTAAACTTTCACTTACAAGCTTTTTAATTATTGCTGATTTTTTGAAGGACGTGATGGAAGCACGTTCTTTACTGGAGAAACTGCTTTGCCGAGGGACTGGGGATATTTATATGATCCTAACTAGGAAGCATAAGTCTCAAGCTGATCTTCAGAATTTAGTTTAAGTCTATACTTCCTTTTTCTTTCAGCTTCATTCTTATGGTGTTCTAACAAATATTTTTCATTGGAGGATGCTTTCATCTTCATATTTTTCCTTCGTCTTTTATCCCGTTTCCTTTCTTTTCCTTTATGAGCCTTGTACTTGCTGGCATCCTTTTTTAACTTTTATCGAAGTTTTCTCATACGCTCTGATGATGCCGTTTTCCCCATTTTATGAATAAATAACAAGTTCTTATTTAGTGTAAAACATCAAGGCAATTGTTATACCAACAAACATAATTTAACAGTGACAAGAAGTGTTAAATGGTTTAGATTTTGGTAACACCCAAAAAACTGTCATGGGTGGGATACAGTTTCTTTTAACACTTATAAATAATCATTTACTAATTAAAAGCTACCTTATGAGTCACTGGATGTTTTATTTGTTTTTCTAACTCCTAAACTAAAATACACACAATTCCTACAATTAGTGGGTTAGAGGGTAAACTTTTCCATGTTTTTGGTCATGGGTGGGACAGAAAGCATGTGGGTAGCTACCGTTGTGAATTAATTGCATGTGTAATAACTTACCTTTCTGTAAAACTAAAGATTATCTGAAAGATAAGGTTCTACTCTTGAATCTCAACAATTAAAACAACAACAATTGCTGCAACACAAATTTAAATAGCTGCCAACACAGAAAGCAAACCTCTTGTTTCTATCCTCAGCTGCAGAAATGCCAACTTTGTCTAACTATAACTTCCTCATCTAATTTTGTCATTTCAATAGCTTTTTCAGGGCAGTAAATTGTAACTTTTGTAGGTTCAAAAAATGATGACATAATTAATTAGCCTCATGCTCACTTTGGCATGGAATCACCCAAATCTATAAAGTGGTGACGTGCACCACTGCTGTGGTTACCAGTTGCTCTTGACATGTTAATATGTGCATTTGGTTCTTCCGTTAGGTGCTCTGAATGTGTTGCATGCACAGTTCCAATAAACCTGATGACGATTCACTTCCACATAAAGAAGTGGAGAGTATGTCACACAATATCTGTGCGTCTTTGAGAGTTATCATTTGTAGAAACCCTTGTTTCATTATCTTGAACTGTTTATAAAATATGAGTATTTATATACGGCCAGATCATGATCCTGGTGTGCAGTTATGGAATTGGATGAGTCGTGTGTAAGGTATAAAATGCTATATCTTGAGAATGAAGACATATCTTGTCCCAGTCTGAATTTTAAATAAAATTTCTGTATACTTTCTACATTTTGTGTACTGAAATGAGCTTAAATCAATCATATGCAAAGTTTACACAATTCAATTTGCCTCTGCAAATTCTTTAATATTATTTGAATTAGTTTGCTGAATTTGATGCAGTATAGTAACACTAATGAATAACAAAAATAATTTTAGTCCTTTATTGAGCAACTATATCTAAGTACAAGATGTGCATATTTCAATTTTTTTTCACTGAATAGTTTTCTAAAAATATACTGCTATGCAGCCATCATTTTGCAGGTATGGAACTGCACAAACACATGTGGCTGTTTGTCGGATATAAAACACTATATCTGAAGAATGTTTTCAATATTTAAAAAAAATTGATATCTTTTTTCATACACTAATATGTATAAGCTAAAATAAATTTTTTGCAAGGTCTACACAAAATGGTTTTACCTCAGACAATTCTTTGGGAATTTTTATTGTAGTATACTTTATATGATGCACCACAGTTATTGTGTCGAAAAACAAAAATAAATTCAATCTTTTATCAAATGAAGATATTAACTGTAAGAAGTAGGAAAAATAAACACCCAATAGCAGCAATTTGGTTTAATAAAATGATGGTAACTTGCTGACCCGTACAATGCTATGAAACATAAAACCCTTGATGTGGCATATGGGTTTCAATGCATCACACGTGTTTGGCTGTATTTTCTATTCAGGCAAGTGCAATGTTGAATTTAACATTCCGAACTCCCATCCATGTTACCTGAAAAGCACACAAATTTCGCAATACTTGAAGATACTTTGAAACATATGACTTGCCTTCAAAAATATTAGGAAGTACCCCTCCCCCTTCCAGGGTGTCTGGTTCATCAATGGTTTTGTGATTGGCCAGCCACTTATGTCATTATTTTATAATCGTCCTTGTATTGTCCATGTTTAAATTGAAAATAACGGCCTTTTAAACATGCAAATGAGATTGGACGAGAATGAGGACAGTTTTAAGAAATATTTTATTTTACCTCTGTTTAGTGTTTCATATGGTCTGACCACATTTGCTGTTAATAATTTATTAGGGTACTTGTAATCTCATTGTTTAGTGCCAACAAATCACACACACATGATTGCTGTAGCCATCAAGTTAAATCTGAACTGTTTCATAATGGTTGCACATTTACACGTACTTATTTGCATTCTCTACTAACAAACTTCTATCGAAGAATGAAATTCCAGTAGTTACCACCAATCTCTTCTTTTGTTTCCTCAAGTCTGTGCTCCCTTTCTAAACAGAATCTTTTGTAAGTTTCTTTGTGTATAAATGAATAGGGTTTTGCTTGTGCCTGGTGCTCATATCTTCCTGAAGACATAATTAATGGTTCACTCTTATGTTTATTATTTGAAAGTAATATAATTTAGCAGCTCTTAACAGTTACAATATGAAACTACAATTAATGACCCGTGGTCATTTGAATATAATATTGCATAATATTTGTTGTACAGCTTGTCCCAGACACAGTGGCCACAAACACAGTATCACGTGTCCCAGCTGCCCGACCAACCACCTCGTTCACCACATCAGAGCAGAACAAGCCCAGTTGCTGTTCCCGTTTCCAGCCGCTTCAGACAGAGAAATGATTCCAGCAGCTCCCTCAGTACTGGAAGGTAATAGGCAAAACTTTGAAAATATTGTTTTATTTATTTTTTACTGACATATTTAGTTGATGAACATTGAGGTAGAGTGTGTAGATAAGGAAACATTATATGCATAAATAGGGCCATGTCCTATCTTCTCACTTAAGTACACATCAACTTGCAAAAAAGAAACAAATTGGTGACATTGTTTATACTGGTTTTTGTAAGCAACAGAGAAGTGACAAGTTAGATGAACATAAGTTTTATTTCTTTATTTATTTCATCGTTTACTTCTCTTTAACAGACTTATGAAATTCAGTTAGGAAACTACTACTTTTACCAGCGATCATGCCCATAGTGTGTTGTAATTGTGAACTGCTCTCGCTTTATGTTTATTTGCATATTTTTAAATCACTCATACTATAAATTGGGCAGGTATACCACAGTTAACTGTAGTCTGTATGCCACAATAAAATGTAATGGTCAAAAAATTAGCAAATATATTAGTAGCCGACATAGTAGTAAGGGGTGCTATTGGATATAGTTTTGAAGTTACAACAAATTTCGGTATACAAAGAAGTTTGACAGCTTCATTCGCAAAATCGCATAAATAGAATTATTCCAATTAATTTTGGTAAACTGTGCCACTATTATCAAAAGGTATGATGAAACCTTTCGTATGACTTTACAATGTTTTTTTTTTTTTTTTTTTTTTACAGATCAATGACAGGTCATGATGATTTCACTTACTTACAGCGACTTGTCAGACACGGTACTATGTCTGTCATCCACGAGACACTGTCTGTCCAGCCTTTCCTCCTCCTCTTACAGCCTGTAATGATTTTTGCCAGTGTTGTAAAACTGGCTAACACACACTCCACTAGACAAATCTCTGTTAAAAATCCCATATTTCATTCTTATATGCCTTTGTGTTAATCTCTACTCCAATGTTGGTGGTGACCTGTCAACCCGTTCTAAGGCAAAGTGATGAACACTCTGTGGTGTTGCACTGTGTTTGACACTTTTGTGTGTCAGACTATATTTGTCATATCATATGACTCAGATATTAACTTTCAAAGGCAAATCTCAGTGTACTGTTGATGACAACATAAATACATATGCCCAGAACTGTAAAGATAATGGTGACCATCAGCATTTCCACATTACTGAGTAAGTGTGAGAAAGGGAGAGAGAGAGAGAGAGAGAGAGAGAGAGAACATTAAAGCCATCAGAACACAATTCATTATTTCCATTTAATGGAGGTTACCTGATTACAGTGTGGATGCAGATTAAAGCCTACCTGAGGAAACGTATAGGCCCTTGGGCAAATGTGTAATAGTTGAAAGCCTGGCAAAAGTTAGGGAAAGTGAAAGTTAAACCTCATTGGTAAAATGGCTACGACTATTTTATATAAAATTATTTATGAAAATGCAATACACACCCTGACCTTTGGTACTGGTGAACTGTCAGTTGCTATTTGTCGATGACTGCTCGTGGTATGTTGAATGTGTAGCATGTTGTATCGTTTCTCTCTGACCAATGAAAGGAAATTTCTTAAATAATTTGCTATCACAAAGGCCCTTTAGGATATGTTCTTATAGCAGTAGATGTGAATTCATTTAATGTTGTTCTTCAAGGATGGAGTTTGTTTCCCAGTATAGATGCTCAGGCAAGAAAGATCACTTCAGACCACATATTGTCATATCTACATTGATAAATTTTACTAGTGAACATTGCAGAGCATTGCTGAATATGTTTTGGAATTGCAGATAATCTTAAATTCCTTGTCCCCTCTCTGCCCATCTTCTCATCCCTCCCTCCCTTCCTCTCTGCATCTCTCCTCCTCCCCCATATCTCTGTGCATCTCCTCTTTTGTTGTCTCTGTGTCCATTTCCATCTAAACGATTAGTAGATTTTGTTGAATTCCATTAGTGAGCTTCCTCTTGTTTTGAAGATCAAGTGTGCAAAAATTAAGATCAGAACAATACTATAGATTTGTTTTCAATAGAAACACACAGACACATTGGAAAAAAAGCACATTCAGTTTCTTTAAAATTTTCAAGTAGATTTGCCAAAAGTTTTATTCCATATAAACCTTTTCTGGAGAATTACGAACACAATAAAAAGATCAGCCAAATCAGTTGATCCATTTTCAAGTTAAAGCGTGACCAACGGCAATAGTGATTAATTTTTATATACTGTATTTGCTTGAATCTAAGCCGTACTTGAATTTAAAGGGGCAAAGTACTCAAATCTAAACTGCAGCTGAAAAAATAAGACTCAAAATTCAGGGGCTGGGGGGGGGGGGGTTTATAGGCCACATTTTGAAATTGAAACAAAGGTATTTCATTCTAACATGAGCTACAAATTAGGTAGAATGGCTGATGATACAGCTTCAGTAGTTGTGTTTGAGTTGTAAGATTAGCAGTTGAGCTTTTGGTGAAAATACTATTTAGTTGTTGGCAGTAGTTGTCAGTAATGGCACGATGAGTTATGGAAAGCATGCTCAGCCAATCGTGTGGCATTGCAGACAGCTATTGAGATTTTCTGAATGTAAACAAATCTGCATTTCCAGATTAATTTGGCTGTGCTATGTTCAACCAAACCACAAACTCGAAAATCATGAAATACTCTTAGAAATGTACCAATATATTTCTGACAGTCCAGTGTGTGAATGTGTCAGCTGTCTAATGCTCGGAATGAGACAGGAGACAGATACTGTATTCTGAAGAAAAATGCGATTAAATACAAGATTTTGACTATGCAAGAAGAAAACATTGCTTCGGCACAATGCTCCACCAAGCAATTGTAATGTATAATAAGCAACGTTTCTAATGATTAATATATTCTAATTAAATTATGGGTAGCCCGCCCCCCCTCCCCATGGATCAGTTTGTATTGCTACCATAATCACAAGGAATTATAATAATCGCTAGTATGCACTGCCAGAAACACCAAACCAAACAACCGCTTCAATTTTGGCTATAAATTCACGCCATCTTTTCTCGCCCCATCATTAGTTAAGTGAAATACGTAGAAACACATGTGAATTTTTCTTAGTTGCAACAGCGTGTGCCACAGTAGAGTGGCCAAGTGCATTGAAGCGCTATGCTCAGATGCGCGAGGTTGTTCCCCATCGGGGGTTCGAATCCCCCTTGGTCATGGATGTTTGTGCTAACTTTAATATAAGTTAGTTTGTAAGTTTAGGGACTGATGACCTCGTAGTTAAGTCCCATAAGCTTAAGAAACAAAACTGTGTATTTTAAAGCCCTGCTATTATGTTCCTGTAGAACCACATATTCAAAAACTGTCTCACATTCGTAACTACCAACTAGTACAAAAATTCTAAAGCCTTGTTGCATCTTTGGTATTGATGTAAAGAAATTTATTGTTTGTTCCTACATTTATTTGAAACAATTCTACATTCAAAGATCAGCAGTACTGAATTTCTCTTTCCTTCTTTATATTGATTCAGTTGTGTTGCCTTGGTCCATTGGCTGAAACTCCAAAGAAGTAAAGTTATCTTCCACCATATTTTTTTGTATTTTTATTAGTGTAAAATTTTGGCACCAGTAGGCCCATTTATCTTTGAGTCTGCAAAGTGTCCATAGTGCAGCTTATGTTTGAAGGCAAAAGGTAGTTGTGGCGGCTCCTAGCGCCATTTTTCAGTTCTTCCATTTGCTTTGGATTCAATTCTAAGTCTCAGGCAGTTTTTTAGATTCCAAAAATTGGGAAAAAGAATGTGACATTTGAGATGTTCTAGCTCTAACCGGAGAGTGAAAATTCTGCAGATGACAAAACTATTTTTTTTATTTTGGCTGCACTCTTTCATAATTTATTATTATTTTACTGTAATACTTCATGCTTTTTACCATATGTGGTGCTGTTCTGCCCCATACTTCAAATACAGATTCCATTATAAGTTTGAAACAAATTTATTCATTCAGAGTGTCAATAAATTATCTCTGATTTAGTTCCAAATAATTAGTAATGCTTGATTGTATAAGTCTCAAAGCAGGGTACAACACGTAATGGAACATTGCAAATTTTGCATTGCTTTCTAGTTTCCCGGTACACTTTCCATTCGTGCAAACGACGCATCTGCGCATTAACGTACTTTTCTGTGAATGTTTACTCACAATAACATCTGGAAAACGTCTCCTTGTGAAACACGGAGGATTCCTTCCCCTACCAGCTTTTTTCCAATTACTGGCTTATTTTTTCTACAATTTCCCTTACGAGAAAAAGGTGAAACTCGAGTGCCAGTTTTGGTCCTGTTACCAATCCGTGGAGAGCATTAGCATTTAAAATGCACGAATAAAGAATGTGAAAAAACTATTTCTTGTACCATTTCACAATCATACGGACTGATCCCACTGAACTCAGTAACATGTCACAACAGTCAACTGAACCCATACTCGAATTGTAATCTACAATACATTGTGGTTTCCTTAGTTTTTGCCAACATTTCTGTCAGTTTTCTATGTGTCAACCATTTGTAGTGTGTTAAGTGTCGTCAACGCCAACATCTCTCTCTTAACGCACTACTTAATAGCAAGGATCTTGTCATTGGACATAAACTCAGTTTCTCCTCGTTTTAATTTCTTCTGCAGGTTTGTCATGTAGCGCCTTTTCTCTCTCTTAACGCACTACTTAATAGCAAGGATCTTGTCATTGGACATAAACTCAGTTTCTCCTCGTTTTAATTTCTTCTGCAGGTTTGTCATGTAGCGCCTTTTCTTACGAAAAGTGTCACATGCGGCTGTTGCATGTTTGTAAAGCCGGAGGAACAGGTCTGGGCTAGAGTACCAATTATACCAGAATATGACCCTTTTCCAAATATGGTCCCATAAGAGTTGCCACTATGTCATCACTTTTTCTTAAATTGTGGAACCCAATTTCTGTTGTTGAGCCTGTATATACAATAAAATCCAAAATATATCCACTCTGACAGTCACACAGTACAAATGTCTTTATCCCAAATCTACTTTGCTCAGATGGAATATATTGCTTAAAAGATAATTGTTTTTTGAACAGCAAGAGACTTTCAACTATACAAACCTAGTGTTGTTGATGAAATGAAATGTGAAACATCTCGTGAACTTTGTCAACAATTGTCCTAATTTTAAACAGACTGTCACTGCCAGTACTCACAGAGTTTAATCTACATTTACATATGAAGGGTCCAGGGAAAGAACCAGGTAAGTCACAATTTCAATGAAACTCAGAAAACGAATTTTAATTTTAAAACACAATAAGAACATCTCATACAAACTAATGTTTTCAAACCATATAAAACATTGAAGTCCTGAGTATAGAGAACAAAATGAAGCCGTTTCTATGGTGTTCAACATTGATAGCACGAAACTAAATTAAAAAATTTACTTAAACTACAAACTTTTCAGGAAAGAAACCAGGTAAGTCCCTGAAACAGGAAGAGAATGGGGCATATGAGTCAGTTATTCCTTTCCCTTGTATGAACGAATGTTTTAATGTCATTTCATTTATTATTATTATTGTAATTTCTAACATTATTCTTATTGTTTATAATATTGTAATTATCATTTCTAATGCTATTATCATCAATTATAATTTTATTATTATTATTATGGAAACTGACAGATCTGTAGGACAAAGAGGGTAGCTTGAACTCTTCAGCCTTCTGATTTTATGGATCTCAGTCAGGCTTCCTTATGATGCTGGATACCATGTGACCATTATACATGTCTCTCCAGTTCATCACGCAAGGGTGAATGGACAAAGTCTCAATTAACTTCACTAGTTGGATCTTAAATGAACATTTCGGTACATATTTCTCATTTAAGAAGTAATTCCAATCATATACCATTTCCTGAGAAACGTTCTCCACAATGAATGGTGATGGTTTCATTCTCTAATCTTCAATCATATTCATGAAATCCTCTGGGGTTTCCATCC
Source organism: Locusta migratoria (assembly GCA_026315105.1). Taxonomy (NCBI): domain Eukaryota; kingdom Metazoa; phylum Arthropoda; class Insecta; order Orthoptera; family Acrididae; genus Locusta; species Locusta migratoria. Next base: position 606,941,358 of record CM048755.1, read on the forward strand.
TTCGTTTCAAATCCCACAGACCAACATTCCTATCACATTCCATGTAGGAATGACCTCGTTCTGGAAATGTGATCTTGATATTTCTCAATCCATGAATGTTATTATGAACGAGATAGTACAAGAAGCGGAAAATTGTGAAATTCTTGTTTAGCCCTCAACCAGAACCACAGAATACTTGAAGCTCTTCAACATTGTTATCGAGGTAGTCCAAACGAAATGAAAAAGGAAAGACTCTACCTTGTTAGGACCTTTCGTGGCAATACCGTGGTGGTGCTCATAGAAAACTGACTGGCTCATGGAGAGAATGTGGACGTTGAAAGAATAGATTGATAATTGACGCTTATAATACACTTCGTTCGTAGTTATGTTTCGTAATGACACATTTTTAGCAAAATCCATACAAATTGCTTCCCTCTTCTTGTTTTTCATAGCTTTATGCCTTGCATCTCTGTTTCGTTGGTAGAATGTTTCGGCTTTTCTTTTGTGAAGGACATTCATGGTTGTTAACTTCTTAATTTCTTCTTTATCTTTCTCTGGGGAGAGTGCTTTAAGTTTGGCTGAGAATTCATCACAATGAGTGTATGTGGCACTATTTGGGTATCCGGAGGATATGTTGAAATTCGTGTTCATAATGCATCTGTAAATTTCATAGGAAACATCAACAGAAGGATTAAGTTCCTTAAACAGAAACATTCTCTTGATATTCAAATCTTCAGGCAAATAAGTCTTTCTTGAATCTTTTAAGCTGTAATGGCTTTGTCGACCTTTAAAACTGCTTATATGACTGTATACCAATGATCTTTTAGATTCATCAAGCTTCCTGTGAAGATCTGTGTGATTATCCCTCTTGTCTTGCCAGTTAGTTTCAAGCTCTTCTGTGTGTATTCCAATTTGTTTTTTTGATACCATTCATTGCACAAAACGCTTTTGCACAAACTGGTACACCACACTTACTGTCACACCCTACAGGAATTATGACTCTGTATGCAAATGCAGCATCTCGTAATTTCGCGTTTTCTTCTGTCTGACGTAGTCGTCTTCTGTTGACACACAGAACTGTTATTAAACCTGCTAAATACACATTCTAATCATTGTGTGATTCTAGACTGGTGAATTTGCATAGTATTTCACCTCGTTCTGCTCAAGTGATGACATCAAAGCATTTAAGTTGGGGATATTTGCACAACTCCCCGATTTCATGTGAACTTAGCCTTAATTTCTTACCAACATCAGCAATTCGGACAGTTTTCCTCCGCTTCTTGTGGATTTCCATCGTCTTCATTTCCTAATGTCGACATCATGGCACAGCACAGCACAGAACGATTTATTAAACAGTGCCGCAATAACAAACCACACTCAGAAACACAATGTAAAAAAAAGAACACCTGCAACAATGAAATGTCGAAGATATAATGGTGCGAAAGTGTGGTGATTGCACAGCTATCTGCCGAGATGCAGTGGACTTACTTGGTTTTTTTGCTGAAACTCTGGACTTACCGGTTTCTTTTCCTGTACGCCAAAACTTTAAGGGCAAATAAAGCCGTGACTAAACTGGTTTATGCCCTGTTTCATACTGCTAACAGATAGCCCTATCGATGGAGAATCGAATGGCATCTTTAACTCATTTCGGGAGAAAAATGGACTTACCTGGTTTTTTCCCTGGACCCTTCATATATACTCCACAGTCCACCGTAAAGAGCATGGCGGAGGGCAAACTCTACCACTACTAGGCATTTCCTTTCCTATTTCACTCCCAAACAGAACGAGGCAAAAAAGAATGTCTATATGCCTCTGTACGAGCTCTAATTTCTCTTATCTTGTCTTTGTGATCTTTATGCGAAATGTAAGTAGGCGGCAGCAATATTGTTCTGCAGTCAGCTTCAAATTCTGGCTCTCTAAATTTCCTCAAGAGAATTTCTCGAAAAGAACGTCGTCTTTCCTCCAACAATCCCCATTTGAGTTCCCAGAGCTTTTCCATGACACTCGTGCATTGGTCGAACTGACCAGTAACGAACCAAGCTGCTCGCCTCTGAACTACTTCCCTATCTTCCTTTAAACTGATCTGCTACAGGTCCCAAACACTTTAGCAATACTCAAGACATGGCCGTACAAGCATTTTATATGTGGTCTCCTTTACAGATGAAGTACATCTTCCCGAAATTCTTCCAATAAACCGAAGTCGGCTGTCCACCTTACTCCACAAATGTCTTTACATGTTTATTCCATTTAATATTGCTCTTCAGTGTTACACCTAGATGTTTGAACGACACGACTGCATCAGGAAGCTCACAACTAATGCTGTATGTGAACATTATGGGATTGTTTTTCCTACTCATGTGCATCACCTTACATTTTTCTACATTTAGAGCTATCTGCCATTCTTCACACTAACTAGAAATTCTGTCTAAGTCATCCTGTATGCTATTACAGTCAATTAAAGATGACGTCCTCCCATACACCACAGCATCATCAGCAAACAGCTGCAAATTACATGTTACTCTCTCCATCAGATCATTTATATAGATAGAAAATAATAGTGGTCCTATCACACTTCCCTGGGGCACGCTTGACGATACACTCGTCTCTGATGAACAACATATTGTGTTCTGTTACTTAGGAAGTCTTCCAGCCAATGACAAATCTGTGAACCTATTCTGTATGCTCGTATCTTCGTTAGCAGCCTGCAGTGTGGCACCGCATCAAATGCCTTTTTGAAATTGAGAAAAACACAATCTGCCTGTTACCCTTCATCCAAGGCTTGCAAGATGTCATGTGAGAAAAGGGCAACTTGAGTTTCACACAAACGATGTTTCCTAAACTCGTGCTGATTCATAGAAGAACCAGGAAATTTACTACATTTGAACTGAGAATATGCTCAAAAATTCTACAGGAAACTGATGTCAACGATATTGGCCTGTAATTATGTGGGTCAGTTCTTTTACCTTTCTTTTAAACGGAAGTCACCTGTGCTTTTTTCCAATCACTAGGAACTTTGCACTGAATTAAAGTTTCACAATAAATGCAAGCTAAGTAATGGGCCACTGCCGCAGAATACTGTTTGTAAAACTGAACTGGTATTCCATTCGGACCAGGAGACTTTTTTGTATTCAGCTGCTTCTCTACACCGGAAATACCTATTACTATGTCCTCCATTTGGGAGTTAGTGTGTTGATCATATGGTGGTACGGTTGTACAGTCCTCCTGCGTGAAATATTTCTTTAATGTTATGACTGGATAGTGGCCTTTGACCCGCTTATCAATTTTACATATGACCAGAATTTTTTCATGTTCTCGGAAAGCTCTTTTGCTAAGATATGGCTGTGGTAATTATTGTATGCTGCGCGCATCAATCTTTTTATAGATGCACGAATCTCTACTAACTTTTGCCCTTCTTGATTTGTGTGCTCTTTTTTGAACCAAGAGTGCAACAGTCTTTGCTTTCTCAGTATCTTTCTTATATTATTATTATAATTATTATACCATGGCGGATCTTATCCGTCCTTAATCGACTTTACAGGCACATATTTCTCAAACCCTTGATTTACAATACATTTAAATTTAGTTCACAATTCCTCTACATTCATTGTATTGTAACTAAATGATGTCCATTCATGAACTTTGGTCACCATTGACGCTATGACGATATCATGATCACTAATTACTGTCTCTACACAGACATCGTTAATAAGGTCAGGCCTGTTCGTGGCTATAAAGTCTAAAATATTTCCATTGCACGTGGGTTGCCGGTTTAACTGCTCAAGACAGTTTTTGGAGAATGTGTCCAAAAGTAGCTCGCAAGACTGCTTGTGTGTACTGCCTGAAATGTAACTAGAGAGGTCCCAATCTATATTCTTAAGGTCATAGTCTCCCCCGACTAATGTTGCATGGCCTGGATACCTACGCACTACATGGCATAAAATTTCTTTGAATGACACTACAACTGCTGCAGCAGCACTGTGGGGCCGTTAAAAACACCCCAACTATTAACTTTACTTCTATTAGACCTGTTATACGTGCCCAGATAACTTCACAGTTGCTCTCAACCTCAGTAAAAACAATATCTTTGTCCACTGTGATAAACACACTCCCTCCTATTGGGTTCCATCTTTCTTTCTGATATACAGTCCGCGCCACGCTAAATATTTCTGAACTTGACATCTTGTGAGATCGGGTGTTCTGGCCGGATGTCTACATCAACCTCACATGATATTTCGACGTCGTAGCTCGGCTTCTTCGTCAGGTGTACCCTGAGACTGATCGGCTGTGTCCCGTATTTATGCCTAGGCGGCATCAGGTGCTTCCTGTATGATCCATACCCATAGGAAGCACCAGATGCTATGCATAAATGCACGGTCGAGCTATGTCGTCAAAATATTGTGTGAGGAAGACCTGGACCTCCGGCAGTACACTGTTCTCACAAGATGTCAACGAATTGCCTGGAAAGCCTATGAGATTACATTTCTGAACTTGCCACATAATGATTTAGCCAGGTTTCGGTGCCTAAAAATATCTGAATACAATAATTTCCCTGCAATGCAGTAAATTCTGGAATTTTGTTTCTAATGCTTTGAAAGTTTAGGGCTTATATTTTGATAGTCAAATTATTGTTCTGAACGCAGCCTGAATTCGCTGTCTGAAAGTTGACAGTCGAGTACTCATCAGAGCTAGTGCCTAGCCTAAAAAATCCGATGTGCACCCCAAAGTACTCTGCTACCAGAGTAGCCGCATCCTTAGTGTAGAACAACTCTGATCTGTCTTGGGGTGTGCTAAAATTCTCCACCTGATAACGCAGATCCAGAAATCTGCAGCCATGACTGTCACAGAGTCGGCAAAGCCTCTGGTTCAGACCCACCACTCGGCTCCAAACCAAAGGAGCTTGCATCCCGCATGCGAGGCCACAATGAGCAGCCTGCAGGCCATAGACCGATGGTAATCCTCACATCTTTAGGTCATTGGTATCCACAATCTCCTGGCTGAACTTTATCATACCGCTTGCTCCATTGCTTAATTCTCTCAGTCCCTAGTCATGTGGGTATTTTCAGAAATGAACAGGGTGACCAGTAACATAATTTTGCTGAAAACTGGTGTGTTCAGAAGTGTATCTCTGGACCAATAATCACTTAATTTCAACTTCTTAACTTGCATCAAGGCAAATAGCAACAAAACAATACATTTCCTGAGAGCCAGTGTCTTTCCACTTTGACAGTCGAGGATTCACAGATTCTCTCTTATTTTCTCTGTTGTAAATGTAAAATTGGTTTGTTTCGCCTGCAATATGTTGCAACAGTTCTTCAGACATAAATATCACAAAAAATGAAAGAATGTGCTTGAGTCAGTATCTAGTTGACATTCGTGTCCTGCACTCGAGTCATCGAAGTCACGGTTTAACGGCTAGAAATTGGTTTCTTTCCAACCAAATTTGTCACTAAAGCAAGCTCTTTTCCAAACTGTTTCACTGTCACTTTGCACTTTCTGATTCCTCGGATTCTGAACTGTCAACTGTACATCTTTCTCTCCTCTCTGATGTAGAGGCTAAGGAGTACAGCTTTGAGATTCTGTTGAAGACTCCTCACTGCTAGAGAATTCACACTCACTGTCATTGCTAGTGAGCATATCCAGCATCTCTTTATATGTGCAACCACGGCGATGTGACATTTCTGGCACGGAAAACAAGAAAAATGACAAAAATACGAGACCCGAATTCGAATTCTCCAAAGACTGATCACATTAAGAAACATATATACACTCCCGGAACACTGAACAGCTAGTGGAAGTAAAGTGAAGGGCAGAAAGATAACCCTACATGTTAACACGTCAGTAGCACTCAGAAAGCTGTGATTCAGTACATTTAGCGCTGTAGGGAAACCCAACGCCAAACACATCTGCAGCACCAGGGGAATGGTGAGGTAGGGCGAGTTAACCCCTCCGCAGCAGTCAAAGGGTTAATTGACAATCAAAAATCTAAAAGTAGCACTACATAAGTCAGCTTTGTGGCGGGGATACAAATCATAGGGTAAAGGGAGTAATAAATTTATTTTTACAAAAATCCAACAGTATAAAGAAAACACACATTTGTACGTGAAAAAAAGCTAACCTCACATAAAATATGTTTTAAATAAATAGAGCTATGACAATCCTTCTGTAGAACAGCACATTGCACACAATAAACCTGAAGACAGTATAAATGCAAACAAAGAAATTTTAAAAAAGCAAAAATATAGAAGTAAACATTTTTCATGATTTGTTAGTTCCATAATTTTAGTTTTTTGACCACCGGTTTCTTGTGTGCCGTTCACCTCGCCTCCGTGGTTCTCTCTCTCTCTCTCTCTCTCTCTCTCTCTCTCTCTCTCTCTCTCTCTCTCTCTCTCGTGTGTGTGTGTGTGTGTGTGTGTGTGTGTGTGTTTACCTTACCTTACTTAGTTCCCCCATGAGTGAGCACTGCTGCCAAGGCATCTTATAGCGTGTTTTTTCGTATTTGGGAGGACGGTGGTACAGTTCCATCTCTGGCATCTGGCTTTAGGTTTTCCGTGATTTCCTAAATCACTCCAGGCAAATGGCAGGATGGTTCCTTTCAAAGGGCACGGTTGATTTCCTTCCCAATCCTTACTCAAATCTCAGTGAGTTAGCTCCATCTGTAATAGCCAAGCTGTCAACGGGACGTTAAGCCCTAAGCGTCCTTTCTTTCTATAGCTTGCTTGATGCAGTCGACCCACCCTCAGAGAAGAATGAGTGGTGGGTTGCAGCATGTGAGCATTGCTTGATGTGGAGGGTCAATGTGGAGGCTGGCTATTTGACGTAATCTGTTCCCTTGTGAGCGGACAAGTGGCCACTCTCCAAGCTCCCTATGGAAATAGCTTTCAAGGCCAGAAAGAATATACTGAGGAAAAAAAAAAAAAAAGGCAAATTAGAAACAGTGAATGGTTCAAGGGTCGAATGAATAACATCAAGCAATTGGCAAGACTCACAGTGTTGCAGTTATGTGGTCATGGTGTGGGACTACAGGTATAGGAGACCAGTGTTCAAATTACCATCATGGTTTCTATTTTTATTTTTTGTTTTTCACAAAATTATGAACTGTCTGTCCAGTCATTGATGTGTCTGTTCTGTTTTTGTAGCCTTGGTAATGAAATCAACCTCTTCACAATGCAATGTAGTCAGATGGTGTTAGTCGCTTGTTTGTTTCTTTTTGTTTGCCAAGGATAATATCACTTAACTATAGCACTGTTACCTACTGCTTCCAGTTAGGTCCAAAACACTAGAAGGTTTGTATTCGATATCTTGCGTGTTTTCACTGGCACTCCTGTGATTACAAAGTGCTGAGCCTCCAGACTTATGTGCTCCTATTTGTTCTACAGAGGTACCTCATGTTATGTATGATTCTTGTGTCCTGTTTTGGCAATTTTGATTTTCGAATTCCTCAGTTGTAATATAGTTCACATCAATTTATTTGTTCTCTTCATTTCTGTAAGAGGGATACGCTGTGTCTCGCCGGCACTCAGAACTCGTCACATTTGCATGTGATGGTAATACATTATCACATGACTCATATTCTATAGCTAATTTATAGTATGATAATTGCCAAGGCTACAACGAAAAGAAGAGACATGTCAATAACCAGACAGACAGTTCATAATTTTGTGTAAAATTAAAAATATAGAGCCTGACAGAGGTTTGAACACGATTCCCCTGTACATATAATCCCACAGCATGACTATGTAACGCCACAGCTCTGGTCAGCTGCTAGATGTTACACATCAGACACTTCGACTGTTCACTGTTTCCATTTTGCTTCTTTTTTTCACAGTTCCACACATCTTCTTGTTGCTTGATCTGTGTTCAGTTTTTAATGGGCTGTCCAATGCTCCATCTTACTACTAAGTCTGGGAGACGGGGGGGGGGGGGGTTGCGATGGGGAGTTTTCCTTGTCGGTGGTACGACTCGTGGTGAGGAGACTCGCCTAAATATGGAACGTTCCCTGCTTGTAGCTATCAAGTGCTGCACAGAGTGCAATCATTTGCAAGTTGTGGCTTGTGTCAGCACCTCAGCAGCTATCACTTGGGTTCTGAGGCCATCCTCAGTTCATAAGTGCAGCTGGCAAAATTGATGAAACCTGTGAGGTGGGACCAGAACTCACAATTTACAGCATTGTTCCTAGGGTTGACCAGAATCTTCTTATTTGAAGCCCAGTTGAGGGTCTCAACCAGTGGTTTGGGCGACTCTGGACAGCATATTTGTGGACTTGTGTTATTGGTTGGAGAACTTAAAGATACCCCTTGATTTGTGGTATTGGTTGGAGAACTTCAAGCTACCCCTTGATTTGTCAGAAATGCACCACACATAGGAAGTAGCTGTTGAATAGTATAGTACTTGTGGAGTGCACAAAGATTATTTTCAGGCTATATGGTAGTTTCAGGTGTTCTAATGAACACTCGTCAGTCTACATGTGTAGCTAAATTGGACCACATTTAGAAGAAAGTCACTTGGCTGTCAAAATATTAGTAGTAAATTTTTAAAGTACTTTTAGCATATTTCCTGAATTTACTACATTGTGGAAAATTTGTTGCAGTTAAATATTCTCAGGATTGAGAGATGGCTGAATCCCAAGGTAGGCTGAAATATGTAGCAACACCTGAAACGTCTATTCGAAAGACAGAATTGGCACCCTAGCAGAGGGTGTTGTTGCAGTGCAAGAAATATTGTCGCTACTGAGGTTGAAGTAAAAGTGGTGGTGTGATGGTTAGCACACTGGACTCGCATTCTGGAGGGCAGTTGTTGAAATCCACCTCTGGCCATCGAGATTTCCTTAAGTCTCTCTGGCAAATGCCCGGTGGTTCTTTTGAAAGAGTATGGCTGATTTCCTTCCCCATCTGACTGCCTTCCTCATCTTGTTGCTTATCTGCTCTTTCTAGCATATATACTATCCCTACCTTCTTGACCGATTTATTAACTAAAGTAATTACTGTCACTCTGACACACAGTTTTCGTAAAACATGTTGAAATGTAATTCACAAGATTAGTGCAATCAGACCATGAGCTCCATCTCTAAGGACTAGACTGTTGACAGGATGTTAAACTCATAATCCTCCTTCCTTCCTTCCTTCCTTCCTTCTCCTTCCTTCCTTCCTTCCTTCCCTTGAGGTTGCGGTTGAGTATGACTGACCTTTTTTTTGGAAGTGTATAGCAGGTCTAGGAGAAACAAGTTGATTGTTAGATGTTTTTATTGGCCATCTGGTTCCTTATTGAAATTTTTAGGTAATTGAAAGTCTACACTCTAAGAAATAACTGGATAATCCAGTGTTGGCTTGAGGTGACTTTAACCTACAGAGTATAGACTGGGATGTCTAGACATTTGTTTGCAAGCATCACAGACAAGTAGTCTTGTGAACTACTTTTCAACACAGTTTTACAAAAACTGTATGTTAGAGTGACAGTGATTACTGAAGTTAATAAATCGGTTAAGAAGGCAGGGAGAGTATATATGCTAGAAACAGCAGATAGGAAATTATTAGCATCCAACTTGCACAACACATGGACATCATGTTCATAGAGAAATTATGGGAAAGTTTAAATGCATTGTAAATCGTGGGCTGGAGAAGTATGCGCTGAATAAGTGAATTAAGGAAGGAACGGACCTCCATGATTTAATAATAATCGTATTCCGAATTTTCTGAAAAGAGCAAATAAAGTTTAATTCTCATTTCAGAAAAGAACAAACAAATGGAGACAGCCAAAAGTTAGTATTAGAGATTCACTCTTCTGTAAAAAGATGAATGTGTGAAGCATACAATTACTATCAACATCATACCTTTGCACAAGATTTTGGCAGTAAACCAAGAAAATACTGGTTGTATGTAAAATCAATAAGCAAATTAAAGGCTTCTATCAGTCTTGTTCGATCTTGTGCGACAAAAGAAGACAGCAAAAGAAAAGTTGAAGTTCTAAATTTTATGTCTGAGAAAGTGTTATATATACCTTTGTTTGATCATCACACAGATTCTTGGATGGAAGACATAGTAATAGGCATCCCTAGCATAGAAGCAGCTGGAAGAGTTTAAAACGAATAAGTGAGCAGGACATGTCTAAAAGAATAAGCACAATTCATATAATTGAAGGGTATGCAGAAAGGAGGAGCTTATTGATACTATTTACAAATTGCAAATCTGATCATGTTGCTGTCAATGTAACCTTCAAGATGGCCTATTCTTAATGGAAGAAAAGTGTTTTCTTTTGGAGGTGACAAATGAATAATTTGTAAAACATGAGTTTTATACGTTAAAGTGTGTATCCTGACAAATTTCCATGTATCCTTAAATTTTACATGCGTAGACAGGCTGGAGACAGTTTCTGTGTTCATCCACAGAGTCTTGTCACCTTGCAGGAGTCCACGGATGGGTGACATCCGAATGGCAAGTGTGGCATGTTAATTTGGGTCAGAAGGGAAATGTGTCAAGTGGCCTAAATGGTTAAGACAATAATTCACAAAAAGTGGAGAATCTGGGTTTGAGTCCTGGTCTAGCACAAATTTTCATCCTCATTGTAGAATTTAATTCAACACCCTGTAATAAACAGTAAGTCTGATATACATGACTGTTTATGCCAAATAATAAAGGGAAAAAAGGGGCATAAACTAAGATACCAATTTAGTTTCAGATTTCGATCTTTTTATATTTGACAGTTGAGTTTTAGTAGACTAGTTACCCATTTCATGTATCAAGAAACAATATATGAATATTGCATTACTATTGAACATACATGCAAAAAAGGGGGGGGGGGGGTTGTATTTACAGTTTAGGATGACAAAGGAGAAATGATAACAAAGTAGATCAGTACCTCTATGTTCATTATCATCAGTGCCATGTTTATCTATTCTGATCTATTACATAATCTCCAACAATTTCATTGTTGACAGGAAATTAATCTTTTATCTTACAGTTTTTGATGAGTTTAGTTATTCAAGTGATCTATATAAGAAAATTTTCTTGTCCTCTCTAACTTGCACATGTGAAGTGTTAGCTGAGTATTCATCCTGTTTGCATTGCAAATTGTATTTAATGTTCAATACTTCTATTGTTGTCTAATGCTTGCATAAGAACAGCTGCTCAGGATGCTTGGTTCCAGAGTGTTGGTGGTTAGGAATGGAAGTGCTTGTGAAATCAAAGGACTGTCCAAAGTGCTTTATGAGGCATTGTCCTGTAGGTGGTGTTACATTGTTGCATTTCTGTGACCTTTGTACTAATTTACATGACCGGGTGAAGGGTAGGGACATATAGCTAACATGGATTCTGAACCACGAAATGATTAAGCATTTTTCACACCAACAGCAGTGCAAGAGGTGAAAGAAGTGACAAGTAACAGATAGAAATTCCACAATTGAGTGGGATTGAACCTACAACATTTGTATTTGTAGTCTGGTAATTGCAAGGCCACACTTTTACAAGTATATGAAAGGTAGCTGAACAACTCATGTACAGTTGGTGTCTCATCTCTTGGAAAAACATCAATCATGAACAGAACAATTTTATTCATTTTCTTTGTAAAATAAGCTAGATAATGTAAGCTACAGCTTTTTAACCCTAGACTTTGCCTCATTGATTCTTAGATGAAGGATGGAGTTTCTCCCATTTAACTCTTAGTGTGCCAACATTTTTCAGCAGTTGACATTTGTGCCTCTGCATTTATATTTTAAGCTCTTCTTACTGTCAATGGGAAAAATGGGAAAACAACTCTTTTTTCCTTTTTCATAATTATATTGGTTTGTAACTTTGGATTTTTCTTTGTGTCTTCAGAGTTGATCTGAAATTTGTAACCGATTGATACCATTCGCCCTTGAAATAAATATTTTATGCATTCCGAATTTTGTTTTGTGAAACATTATATTCCAATAATGTATTTATTTGAAGACATTCTGTAATAGTAGTCCCCCCCTAGTTTCTCTCTCTCTCTCTCTCTCTCTCTCTCTCTCTCTCTCTCTCTCTCTCTCTCTCTCTCTCGAATGTGGTTAATGTGATAGACTGTGGGGTGTGTGACATGTTGAGTAATTAAATGCATGTATTCTGCACTGAGGACACCTTTTGTTTTGTGTTTGCTACAGCTGGCAGCTCATCTCTGGTACTGGAAGTCTGCGTGGATCTGCCACATCCACAGTTGATACCTCTTCTCTCCTGGCTGCACCACAGACAGGCAACCAACCACCATTGTAAGCATGAAAAGTATACAACATCAGTAAATTGTGTAAAATCTGATAATTCATGTATGAATTAAACTTTTTGAAAGTAGTGGAATTAACAACTTGTATAGTCTACTAGTATAGGTCTACTTGTAGAAAGAATGCTTTACAACATTGTATAGGTACAGTAAACCCCCCTTTTAATGAATCTCAGGGGACCAAAATATTTATTCCTTAAATGGGGGTTTTGAATAGGTACACAGGAGGATTGACTCAGTGACATAACTCAAGCATGTGTATGTGTTATAGGAGTTATTTAATTACTAACATACCAATAATGTGCTACAAATTTAAATACATCATCACACTTTCTGCAGAAAAAATATTTTTTATTAAATCAAAAAGAGTTGACCATTATGTTTTTCCAGTATACTATAATGACTAAAGTTATAACTATGTTGTTGATGTTTGTTTTTATTGATTCAACTACTTTAAAAGAGAAAAAGTAGCTTACTACAGATGCAAAAATTGGTACATCAGTCTGATTATCTTCACCACCACCTGCTCTTACCTTGCTGAGCTCCTTCATTTCACTTTTACATGGAAAAGTGGTATGTCAGTCAAACCATCGTCATCATCACAAAAAGCAAAATCCTGGAATATTTTCAGCAATATCTATGATTCTACTCCATTCATGTGGGATAAAGTCCTCATCAGAAACAGATACACCACAACCAGCCTTTACAAAACAATTAAATGCAGTCTTTTGTGATACACAATACCAAGCAGCTACAAACATGTACATTGCCTGCAGAAAGTTATGCCTCATCACTTACTTTACCTCAAGAAAAGAAATTGATCTTCAATCAACTGATACCCTATATCTGGTTGTAACATCATTTATTATGCATATATCCAGAGGCTGTAGATGATTTGTGCAATTAGCAGGAAAAAACAATGTTTGAGATGTGTAGGACACTGGTCAATCATTAACACTATATTTAACCCATAAGTTAAAATGCAGTTTACGTGTATTTGTTGGTAGGAGCAGGAATGATGCAAGGTGAAGGCAATCAATCATGAACAGCATTCTGATAACCAATAAGAATGCTTCTTTAAACAATTGAGTTTTGTAGAAATAATTATTTCTTATGAGTAATAGTTTGCAAAATTAGTATCAGATTGTAAATTGAAAAAGTATAAACAGAACTAGTCTCTACATGGGTGTAACAATTTGTTTTATGTAATGGAAACTGAGTGCATTCAATCAGCAATAACTGTTATTCAAACAACTTACGGGTATGCTGCCGGGTGACGTCGTCGACAACCGTCTATATTTCGGCAGGAGGCCACCCTGCCATTCTCAAGACACAACTGCACTTAAGGAAGCAATGTGCAAGCGTATTTAATACCTCAGTTTGTAAAGGGTAAACAAGGAAGATAACACACACAGTACATGTCACAGCAGAGTCAACACAACCAAAGATGACCAAAAATAAAAAATATCAATAGTGACTGGTAATCAACAGGTGAGGCAGCATTAATTTTATCCCTCTGTTTTTTGCAGAGAGACAGTGCCGGATTCCAAGCAGAATTTAAACAAAAACCACCATCTCTGTTTATAAGGTTGCTTGCTAGTTTAATTTCAACAGCTTCCTTAATAACACTATCCCAATAGGTGGAACTGCATGCCAGGATCTCCGTATTGTTATATTTCATAGGATGACCAGTGTCAAGACGGTGTTCTGCAACAGTGGATTTGTTTGGCTGTTGTAAGCGCGTGTAATGTTTATGTTCAATACACCGGTCTTCCATAGTCCTGATTGTCTGAACAATATATGACATGCCACAACTGCAAGGAATACGATATAAAGGTGTATATCATGCAGTGGCATGTCATATATTGGTCAGACAATCAGGACTGTGGAAGACTGGTGTATTGAACATAAATGTTACACGTGCTTACAGCAGCCAAACAAATCCACTGTTGCAGAACACTGTCTTGACACTGGTCATCCTATGAAATACAACAACACGGAGATCCTGGCATGCACTTCCACCTATTGGGATAGTGTTATTAAGGAAGCTGTTGAATTAAACTAGCAAGCGACCTTATAAACAGAGATGGTGGTTTTTGTTTAAATTCTGCTTGGAATCCGGCACTGTCTCTCGTCAGAACAGTCACTATCAATATTTTTGATGTTTTGTCATCTTTGGTTGTGTTGACTCTGCTGTGATTTGTACTGTGTGTGTTATCTTCCTTGTTTACCCTTTGCAAACCAAGGTATTAAATACGCTTGCACATTGCTTCCTTAAGTGCAGTTGTGCCTTGAGAATGACAGGGTGTCCTCCTGCCGAAATATCGACGGTTGTCAACGTCGTCACCCGGCAGCATACCTGTAAGTTGTTTGAACATTCATTACGCCGGGAAAAGTTAAAGTCTCACATAACTGTTATTGTTCATCACAGACTGTTTCTTGTCAAAGCTACATAATATTATGTTCAATAATAATGATTAATTAAAAACACTATACCTGAGTACTGACTGATTCTCACAGTATTTTATAAAAAGTTCTTTAGAGCTTTCTTTTCTGAAGAATATGCAATCTGTAATTTTTATTTATGTATAAATTTCAAAATTTTCGTCATTGCTCTCCCTGTGGTTCGATGTATAAATACATTTTTAACAAGCTGTACCTTCAGTACAAAACACTGCTTCCAAATTAAGTTTCAGTGTAATTCATCAAAAACATTTTCTACACATATTGATGGATAGGGGGTTTGGGTGCACAACTACAAGGTCTTTAGCGCTTCTACAAATATGTCATGATTTTTGACTATGTTGCTACGGCAGTAACAACAATAGTAGCACAGCTTTAATTTCTGCAAGTTAAAGAAGCAGCAATAACATTATAGTGTAAATTCGTCAAAACTAAATCGTATCTTCTACAAGTGTGTCATGATTTTGCTGATATACAGTAAAACCCCATTTTTACAATCCCAGTTTTTACATTTTCCCACCATTTACACCATTTTTTTGTCAGTCCCGTCAAATTTCCTATATTCACAATGTTAATTCACCCCTGTTTTTGCGTTAACATATTTACACTTTTCCCGCATTTTACACTTTTCAAAAGCAGGTTTGTGAAGAAAAAATGATGCAATCTATATAAATTGACACTGCCATGGCTTTCACCTTAAAGTATAACGTTTATAAATTCAAACGTATGTTTCACGTTTCGTTGTTGCCAGTATGCGTCTAGTTGACTTACGACACATTGATTTGTGGCAATGTAGTTCCTCTTTCCACCAACTTCTTTGCCAAAACTCCTGGTGCAAGGAGGTTGGCCTGGCAGTACTTAGTCCATTGAGCTTAGAATGGTTTGCTGATGTGAGAATAACACCAATTTGTGCCAGTGTATTTCATCTTTCCACCAGCTTCTTTGCCAGAGCAACTGGCGTGTATTCAAACAATCAGAACCAGTCGCTTTGTTGACATGAGAATAGAGTGTTGCATTGTTTTGTGATACATATTTCTGATTAATAAAGAACATCTATTAAAGTTGGGTATTATTAGGTTCGGCACCACCATAATACCCACAACCTCAAAAAAGCGGTAATAGTGTGAGATCCCGATCCTATGCAGACTTATATGCATATATTTGCACTCTAGAATGCGAATAAATTCTCTAATATCTTTGTGTGAAACATCGAAAAATGTGAAAAGAACGGAACTTTTAAGAGTTGTACTACTTAAATAATTAATGCCGGCAAAAGCAGTAATTTTGAAGATGTGTTACATAGCCTGGCAGCGGCGTCCAAACAATATCTATCGAAACGGTTCAGGTAATTTTGAAGATGTGTTAGATAGCCCGGCAGCGGCATCCTTGATTATAATGAATGAAATTGCGTCAAAAATTTCTACTTTGCATAAAATTACCAGTTCTGCCTGGTGCTTAGTAAAAATTTTAATAACCTTTATTATATAATAAACTTCCTGGCAAGTATTTTTATGCCTATTATGTACATATATCACAAACTAACTATGAAAATTCAAGGCTGATCCAATAAGCATATTTTACCATTTAAAACATTATTTCCTGCATTTTACACCATTTCACTGAAGTCCCTTGAAAAGTGTAAAAATGAGGTTCTACTGCATATCTCATAAAAAAAATAATCCACAACACCAAATAGTTTACAAAGAGAAAAACGTAAAAACATTCTTATTAGCTGTCTGTATGCCTTCACTGTGGATCATCATCACGCTGTAATCAACATTTACACTTCAATCGGTGGCCGCCGACAGTTGATCTGCATTTTAACCCACCCATCTTTGAGACTAAATACTTGTAAATTCACGAAGTCATCCAGGCATTTGTTTATGAGGTAATTTTTGATACGCCTCAGAGTTTTTAATTTTCCTATTATATGTAACTTGAAACTCGCTATTTACATCCGCGTTACAAATGTCTGGCCTTATAACATTGTATTAGTGGTAATGTTTACTCCAGTAGTTCAGTTTCAGTATCCACAGCTCCACTCTTTGCACTTAAACACTGAAATGAGAGATTATTAAGTTTCCTAAGCAGTTTGAAAGCACTGCATTTTTCACACCAATCTTGCGGGGCAATTTTCGAGCGCTTCTTGCAAAAGTTTTTCACTTATAGGAATGCCGCTATGTAATTCGCACTCCTTGAAAACAACTAATAAGTTCAATTTCTGCATCACTGAACGTTGTCACACAAATATTAGTCTTTTTGTAACCAAAGGAACCCCTAGATTTGGCATTTAACAATGCCTCCCTGTTTCTAAAAAAGCCCCACAGTGGAGACATTGCAAAATCATACTTCTTTGCCATATCACACAGCTTAATGTTAAGATTGTCTTTGACAGCATGGATGGTCGTCAGCTTCTCTTCACTCTGAAGTTTTCTACAGTTATTGGCTACAATTCTGAAAAAGTAAAAACTGAGAAGAAAAAATGGATAATAGCACATGACAACACTTTGCAGCTCGTACTTGGTAATTTTTTACTGATGTCACACCACATTACAATAACACATGGAAGACAAGGGGGAAATCACTTGCTGATTTGTCAAATGCTTTTTCCGTTATCGCTGCACTGGTATTAGATACGATAACCAATCAGTGGAAAGAATCAATTACGGATGCTTCTACTGGTATTGCTGCACAGATATTCAATATGTATTGACTGAAAGAATCCATTGCTGACGTCACATAAACACAAATTACTAATCGTATGGAAGAAACAAAACAAACTAACTTACCCACAGTTAGGAATACCGTAAATACAAAATTTTAATTTCCAAAATGTTTCATGTTTGTTCCTCAAAAGCGGACTTTTCTTTAAAGCGGGGTTCATTAAAAGAGGGGAAAAATTATCTTATTCTGATGGGAGTTTTGCCAGAATCGGCAAAAATATTCGTTAAAAGCGGGATTTCTTTACATACTGGTTCGTTAAATTGGGGTTCTACTGTATCTAGTTCACAATCACCACCACCATCATCATCATCATAATAATTTCTCCACTCCAGCAAGCCAGGTGTGGAAACAAACCAACCTCCTGCATAAACTTCTGTCTTTCTGCCACTCTTCCTTCAGTATCTTCCTCCAGTATGCTTTCATTTTGGTCAGATCATTTAATATTTACTTTAGCCAGCCATCCCTCGGTCTGTGTCTGTCTCTTATGAAGCACCTTCACTCCCTAGTATGTCTTAGTGGCTCCATTATCATGACATCATCAAACCATTGCAGTCAGGATTTCTCCACTGTATCAGTTACACCTCATTGTATTCCAAGATGAAGTTGGACAGATTCATTTCTGATTTTATCCCTCCTGGTTTTATGGATACTAGATCGAAGTAATCGCATCACTGTGGCTTGTGACCTGCTGGTATCTCATGTTGTTAGATTTGCTGCTTCTAGTCCATAGTTCAAAAATGGGATGGAAATAGGTTTTATAGAGTGACACGATTGAGGGAAGCTTTCATCCCACAGTATGTGACATACCAAACTATATATATTTAAAATGTTGCACAGATTCTATGTCCTGATCTCCCAGTTTCAAACTGACTACTTCTGCTCATTACCATGCACACTGTTTTTGTTGTGCTTAAATAGTGTCCAAACTTTTTGAATGCTTCTTTCCACCAGTTCAGCTGTTCCTGTACTTCATCTTCTTTCTATCACCATTTTTTGACCAGAATGTGATTCCTGAGAGACAACGGTTCTCAGGAATTCGCAAAGAGGACTGGGATTTGGCCAAGGAGTGTGTCGATTTCAGTAAGGTCCGATGGGCGGTGGGAACATTTCAACCATTCAAGTCACCTGGCCCCGATGGAATCTTTCCAGCTCTCCTGCAACAAGCGGGAGGAAATCTTATTAGATTCCTATGCAGGTTATTCAGGGTTAGCCAGGCAGCAGGAATCATTCCCAATGCCTGGAGAGCAGTGAAGGTTGTCTTCATTCCAAAACCAGGGAGAATTGATCATACCAAGGCCAAGGATATGAGACCAATCAGCCTGTCCTCCTTCATTCTTAAGACATTGGAAAAGCTGGTTAATGTGCATGTTGGTGAAAGGAGGTTAAGTAGGGCTCCTCTACATTCAAACCAACATGCATATCAACCAGGTAAATCATGTGAGACAGCTCTCCACCAACTCGTTGGGAAGGTGGAGAAAGCACTACACTTTCAGGAAATAGCCCTCTGTATCTTCCTGGACATCGAGGGAGCTTTTAGTAACACAACCTTTGATTCCATGGTTAGGGCAGCAGGGCTGCATGACGTAGGGACCACTATATTTAGGTGGACTAGAGCCATGCTCAGTGGAAGAAAGTTAGAGGCTACCATGATGAATGAAAAAATGGTAATCAACACGACTAGGGGTTGCCCGCAGGGAGGAGTTCTTTCCCCTTTATTGTGGAATCTAGTAGTGAATGATCTCATTGGAGAATTAAACTCTAGGCAGTACTTTTGCCAAGGATACGCAGATGATCTTGTCATAGTAATACTTGGTAAATTTGCTGACACAGTGAAGAATATGGCACAAGGTGCTTTGGACATTGTGCAAGACTGGTGCAGAAAACAGGATCTGGGGGTTAGTCCTAATAAGACTGTTCTTGTACCATTCACAAAGAAGCATATCCAACATTCAAGTTGAAATCTAAAGCTTTTCAGTGAAGCGCTACCTGTGAAGGGGACAGTGAAATATCTAGGGGTTACGTTAGATGAGAAACTGACATGGACTCTTCACATTAGGAATATTTGCTCCAAGACAAAAGGTACTCTGGTAAGTAACAGGAGAGCTTGTGGCAAAAATTGGGGCCTGAGCCCCAAGGATATGCACTGGATATACCCACGGTGATAAGACCCAGGATCACCTATGGGGCGGTCATGTGGTGGAAGAAGGTAGAACAGCAGGTTGCTGCTAAGGAGCTTGCTAAGGTGCAGAGACTAGCCTGCTTAGCCATAACAGGCGGAATTAGCTCCCCACCAACTGCTGGGATGGAAACCGTGGTGGATATGCCCCCCATTACACTTTTGGGTCAAGATGGAGGCAGCGGCTGGTGCATACAGACTCAAAACTGGCAAAAACTGGAACTCTTTGGGATATCCAGAATCACACACTAAAATAGTGAGTGAGGTAAATATAGGAAAGGTTGGGAAATGCCAGCCGACTATATTATAACCCCATACTGCTTCAACAAGCCTTTCAGTATAAAAATTGGAAGTAGGGAGCAGTGGGAGAAAATAGTTCGACACCGTACGGGGGTTATTGTCTGGTTCACTGATGGGTCAAAATCAGACCAAGGCGTTAGGACGGGGTATACGGGGTGCAGCCAAGACTGGAGGGCGTCATCTCTCTAGGGAAACTGGCCTAAGTATTCCAGGCCGAAATCACTGCCATCAGGGCATGTGTGGAGGAGAATTTGCGTAGGTGCTACAAAGACCGTAGCATCTATATCTATTCAGACAGCCAGGCAGCCCTGAGATCACTGGCAGCTCCTGCAACAAGGTCTGAAGTTGTTGCAGAATGTCACAGGGTTCTTATGGAGCTAGGGGAAAGCAATAGAGTTGGCCACACGGGGATCAGTGGCAATGAACATGCTGACAGATTAGCCAGGATGGGGGCAGAGACTCCATTTATTGGACCGGAACCTGTCCTGACAATCACCAAGGCAATGATCAAATTGGAGCTACGTAACTGGCTCAGAAGACAGCACGTAGAATATTGGACCAAAGTCTATCAACAAAAACATGGCAAGGTAATGATGCCAAAGCCATGTTTTAAAAGAAGCTCTGCAATCCTGGGCCTGAACAGGAGAGAGATAAGACTCATGGTTGGATTGCTGACAGGCCATGGGAATTTCAAAAAACGCCTACATACACTGGGAATAACAGAAGAGGACCCTAAATGTAGGATCTGTGATGACGGTGATGAAACTGCATCACATCTAATCTTCGAATGCATTGCATTGGAGAGTAAAAGTAGTGATGGGAACATTCGAATGAAAACAATCGATTCATTCGGTTGTGGGACAAAACCGATCATTCGGTTGTAGTTTCTCGTATCGGTGGAATTATTCATTCATTCTTCTGAGTGAAACCAGTCGGTGGGACCAACCGAATGAAACAACCGATTCAGTTGGTTGGACTATTCATTCGTTCTTTTGAGTGAAACCAGTCGGTGGGATCAACCAAATGAAAAAATCGACGCAGTCGGTTGGACTACTCATTCCTTCTTTTGAGTGAAATCAGTCAGTCGGAGCAACCGAATAAAATCGACACAGTCGGTTGGACCACACATTCCTTTTCTTTTGAGTTAAATCAGTCGATGGGGCCAACCGAATGAAAAAATTGACACAGTACATTGGCCTCTTCATTAGTTCTTTTGAATGAAACCAGTCGGTGGGAGCAACCGAATGAAACAGTCAGTCGGTCGTAGTTTTACTAAGTTGGATTAATATTCGTTTATTTTTTTCGAATGAAAGTAGTCTGTGGGAACAACCGAATGAAAACATGCGACACTTTTGCAGTTTGTACATTGACTGAATTACTCATTCTTTCTTTTCAAGTGAAAAGAGACAGTAAGTTTTTCTGTCGGTTGAACCATGTAATCATTATCCCAACTGAAACGACGCATTAGTGTTTTACCTTACAATCCTATGAATGAAACTGACATGCACATCAGATAACTACAGCAGTGCTACATTATACCGCCATGTAAAAGGGGTATGCCAAAGTTAAAATGCGTATTACAATGTTCATTTAATTAGGTACTGAATGAAGTAACTTGTCGTTCTATAACACACAGTAACAGTGATTCATATTTTGTAGTAGATTAAACTGTTCTAGGTGCCATCAACGAGTAACTAATTAGATGTCATATCGCTGGAGCCGGCCTGCGATCACTTTAATTGCCCACCCCAGACTTCAAAAACGCCGATCATCTGGGCCCGATCAGATTACTTTTGCAGACACCCACACTCTGTAGAATATAAGTGGCCAATGACCACGAAGTACCGCGGGGAGCGGGGACACGAGACGGGGTGCTGTCTCGCTGGCCTTTTCACTGCTAACAGTGCCAGCAGGCGCGTGCCAAACTCCACACAACAGTGTCTGGCGGCGTCGCGGGGCGTGCCATCGCCGGTTGATGTCGGTTTCTTACTGTCTCAATAAAGAAGCGTGGAAACTACAGGGTGTTCCAAAATGATCGCTACAAGTTTAATCTCGCATACTGTATCTCCAAAGTGGGAACAGGTAGAAACGTGCGGTTTGCGGCTTCTTGTTCATATGTATCTAAGGTTCTAGTAGGATAGAGTTAAGTATGTTAACTTTGAGCATATTTGCTAGATCCAAATTCGAAGATGACTAAAACATTAGGTATTGTTAAAAAAAAAAGCCTTCATTAAAGTATTTTGTATAAAAATATTTCTTATAAAAATATTTTGAAGGAATAAGAGAAGACATACAACATTTATCAGTGCTGTAAATTTTCTTCAGCGCGTCTGTATTCGTCAACAGTGTATGAAAACATTCATCTCAAGTTTCATAATTATTCACTCTTGTCACAGATATTTCTGTGGTTATCGGTGAAATGGTGTGGAGGTTTATTCCATCCCTCCGCCATGTACCATACAAAATCTTAGATGAACAGTGAACTGCCACTTGTTTTGAAAGTCAAGTGCGCAAAATTTCATGAAGATCGGAATAAAACTCTATATTGGCGTCAAAGTCTGGAATACCTTCTCTCATGCATCAAACTAAAGTAGATGTAGACAGTGACCATTCTTTTTCTTTGAAGGTGAAGAGTGAAATATATTATTAAAATTCGAATACAAACGGAATTTGTCGAAGTTAGTAGGTAAAGTACCCTCCGCCATGCACCTACGAAATTTATTGTACACAGTTACCTTCGCCTTGATTTAAAGGTCAAGTGTGCAAAATTTCATCAAGATCGCAGCCAAATTGTGGTTTTTGTCGTAGTTAGTGTGTAAAGTACCCTCCGCCATGCACCGAATGAAATTTGATGTAGACAGTGACGTTCCTCTTGCTTTGAAGGTCAAGTGTGCAAAATTTCATCAAGATCGCAGCCACATTGTGGTTTTTGTCGAAGTTAGTATGTAAAGTACCCTCCGCCAGGCACCGAATGAAATTTTATGTAGACAGTGACGTCCCTCTTGCTTTGAAGGTTAAGTGTGCAAAATTGCATCAAGATTGGAGCAAAACTGCATATTTGCATGCAATAGGAACACACACACGGACATACTGCTATATTTTTAAGATTTGTCTCTAAGAATGTTACATGCTGAATCACGCTTCATTTATACCCTAAAAGGCTGAAGGAGTATGCAAATAAAGTCACATAAAGTCAATGAATTAATAAAAACATCCATATAACTGCAGAAACCGACAAAGACTTTTTCCAGTCGGTTGTATCGCATGAAGTGAAACCACTCAATGCCGAGAACATTCATATAAAGGACAGAGACTTGTTTTATTCGGTGCTCGCGCAGCGTCTGAAACCACTCAAACCCACTGAATGAGTGAAAACATTCATATAGCGGCTGCAACCCACAGAGACTGGTTTCATTCGATTGTTTCGTATCAACTGAAACCACTCAAACCCCGCCAGTGAGTGAAAACATTCATACGGCCACAGAGACTATTTTCATTCGGTTGTTTCATTCGACTGAAAAAACCGACTGAACGAAAAAACAACCGATTGACCAATCGGTTGTTAAAAACAGTCGGTTGTCCCATCACTAAGTAAAAGGCACAGAACATTTGGGACAACCGGACCCCGAAGAAATTGTGTCTAATAAAGAACTGGTAAAGCGACTCCTTGCACTGTTGAAGGGCATTGGTTGGCTTTACTAGATATACAGGGATCGATACTGCACAATAAACTTAGTTTCAGTGCGGGCAGTGGCAGGTTGGACCAAGACTGTTTTGGCTTCCCTGAGAAAATCAAATCAAATCAATCCCCATTTTACCACATCATCTGCAAAAACCATTGATTTAGTATTCTTGTCATTTTTCTTCACCAACTTGATAACTTACTCCATTAGTATGATGAAAAGTAAAGGAAACAGACAACTTCCTTGCTGTACTCTGCTTCTTGCATCGAAGCAGCCTGCTCTTTTACCCTGGACTTGGAAACAGCTCTTGTTTTCTTAATAAAGTTGTGGCACTCTTGCAATTATGCAATTTTTTATACCTTTCGTATATAATGTTTCCCAGATATGGTGCTGTGGAATGTGGTCATAAAGTATCACTGGTTTGTTTCCCTCCCAGCACCTTTCAATCCTGGTTCCAAAGTTAGATGTATAGTGGATCAGAACGATTGAAAACCATGTTATTCTTCAAGATGGGTTTCAATTTTTTTTTTAATTGGTCCCCCCCATCTGGACCTGGTAACTTTTTGTTTTCACCTCTCTCAGCTGTTTCTCTACACCTGCTATGCCTATTACTGTGTCCTCCATTTTGTAGTCAGCGCGATCATCAAATGAAGGTAACTTTGCTTGATCCTCCTGCATGAAATTTAAAACTTCAGCCTTCATTTTGCTGCCTTCTATCATCACCGCAGAATGACCTACTGACTGGATTGAGGCCTGTGATTTGCTTATCGATTTTACATAGAAACAGATTTTTTCAAATTATCGGCAAGATCTTTTGCTAAGATATCATGGTGGTAGTTATTGTATGCTTTGCACACTGAGCTTTTTACAGATGCGTGAATCTCTACTAACTTTTGCCTTATTTTATTTGATTTGCTTCACGTTTTTTTGAACCAAGAGTACAACTGTGTCTGCTTTCTCAGCACCTTTCAAAAATTATCATTGAACCACAGTGGGTCTTTCGCATCTTTCATCCATATTGTTAGCAAATATTTCTCCAGTGCTTTATTTACAATGCGTTTAAATTTTGTCCATAATTCCTCTACATCCAGCATACCAAAACTAAATGATGTCAATTCATTCCTTAAGTGGGATGCTAAAGAGTTGCTTATCTGCTCTTTGTAGTACACTCTCGTAGATGACTTGAGCGATTTATTATCTTCGGTGACCATTATCATCATGACGACATTGTGATCACTAACCCCTGTCTCTACAGTGACACAGTCAGTGATACGGTCTGGCCTCTTTGTAGCTATAATATCAAAACTGTTTCCATTACATGTGAGCTGATGATTTAGCTGCCCAGAGCAGAGTTCGGAAAATGTGTTCAACAGTAGTTTGCCAGACTACTTGTCTGTACACACTGTAGTGAAACTATAAAAATCCTAGTCTATACTTGGTAGGTTAAATATGCGCCAACTAATAATGTGTGGGCGATGTACCTTCGTGCTACTGGGCTTAAACTTTCTTTGAGTGACTCTTCTAAATGCGGCACAGAGCGAGGTGGTGCATGGTAAGACACTGGACTCGCATTTGGGAGAATGGTGGTTCAAATCCACCTCCGGCCATCCAGATTTAGGTTTTCCGTGATTTCCCTAAAGCACTCCAGGCAAATGCCGGGATGGTTCCTTTCCAAGGGCACGGCTGATTTCCTCCCACATCCTTCCCTGAAAATCCGAGTGTAAGATCAGTCTCTAATGACCACACTGTTGATGGGACATTAAACCCTAAGTTTCCTTCCTTCTAAATGCGGCCTGATTTTACTGCCTGCATATCGACTAAAGAGTGTTTATCAGAACTATCGTATAGCTGAAGGGGGAGAAAAGATAAAAATATGTGCACTTCACAAGTACTCTGCTAGCAGAGTAGCTGGTTCCTTTGTGTAGTGCACCACTGACAGTGGTGGCCACTGGGTTGCTTATTAGGAGGGGTGGCAGGTCACTTCAGGCAATATTGTATATGACATTTTGTTCCTTCAGACCATTTCTTGAATGGAGAGAGTATAGCATTATTTATTAGTGTGTTACATTAGTTAAAGCTTCATCTAACACAAATTTTTCCTCTGATATCAAAATCCACACAATTACACACAATTATGCCATTTTTAATAGTTTCTAAAAACAAGACAGTAATATATGAAAAAAATTTAAATAGGTTATAGCAGTTCTGTTCACTAACTTTGAGAGGAAGTAGAGAATCTATGTAGATTTCTAAAAAAAAAATCTCAGTTCATTGTATTGTGTCGCACAGTGCTCTGCAATGAGATTAAGTTGGTGGGCATAATAGTGTAGAAAATTTGCTCTCTGATACACTGCTTTCACTGTTGCATGCACCCCCCCCCCCCCTGCCACCCACCTCCACAGCATGCCTGTCACTCATTTCTGAAGCTCCATCATAACTCTGAGCTATCTGTTTTTTTTTAATGGAGAGTTGTCATTCTTCAGTTTTAAAAGTTCATTGTGTTCACTACTTATTCCAACTGCTGTGTGGTCTTTGCATGTTACGAAATTTATGAACCTTTCCTTTTTAATTCATATTTGGTAATAAATACTAGTTTAGACTAGGTAGCCCAATCTTTTGTTTCATCAACTTCAATAGTGTCATAATCTGTTTGTTATATTTCTTTACAAATCAGTTGATATCACACAGCATATATAGCGTCCAGCAGATCTTTCTGAATTGTTTGGGAAAGCCCCCACATACATGATTATTGTTTTTTCAATATGTCCTTTCAATGTGGAATCCACTTTTGCCATCAGATTGACCAAACCCCCAAAAATACCAGGTTTCTCTGAAGTATCCATTTGGTCATCCACCATTAGTGCAAGTTCAGACTTCCTGCAGAACTTGATACAGTCAATCAACTTGCTATGATTTTAAGTTGTATAACGATTCCTAGACAGATCTTCATTAAACTTCTTAATCGTCAGTCTGTAAGCTGCATCAGGCTGACATCTAATATCAACTTCCTCGTGAATAACAAACTTGATGGTACTGTTTTTGTGAAATTCACTTAAATTATGTTTTTTAATGTTATCGGCTAAATGTTTAATGTCTGTCACCCCATCTGTGGTCCAAGGACATTCCACAGCATTCATTACCAGACACGTGTAGCAGAAGGAAGTGTTTATTTCACATCCACAAAGCCATTTGGCATGTTTATACAAAATAGGATTAAATTTTTTAGTGAAACTACTTTTGGTTTTGCATGCATTTTGTATCGGTACAGTGTTTAAATCGAGTCTTGGTAGTGATAACCTTTTCAACTTGTACTCAAAATTATAATTTTACCTATGAATAGTTAAAATGTAGTTTATGCTAATTACACTACTCATTCTAAATAGGAAATGAGCACATCTCTTAGTCAACAAGACTCACTTTCACTACATCTCTAGTGCCGCACGCACTGCACCTGTTTAGTTCTGCAAAGAAACTGTGTGACCAATGCTGCTTTGTTTATTTTGTGCCTTTGGTTTAGACGCCGTCCTAAGCCACCTTATTTGGCACACTGACGCCACTCACCACAAGTGCCCATTACCAGCCCCTACACCACCGGGACGGATCACGCAGAGTCTGACAACCTACCCATTCTGAAAACATTTGCTGACACTGCTTAGTAGACTACCCAGTCCAAAATCATTGATCATTAACTTAGGTGGGCTGGTTGTATATGAAAATTAAGCAAGTCATTTTGTGTTTGATTTTATTTTGAGGGCGTCGCCCCAGAGTCCTCGATGAGCAGACACCACTGACCCATGATCTATCAAGGGGATCCCTTCAATTCCCCCGCCCAATAACACAGGTCCAGAGATCTGCAGTCGCGATCGCCAGATACTCGACGAAGCCTGTGTGTGGTTAAGACCCTCCACTTAGCTCCAAACCGAAGAACCACAATCACTTTTAGAACAATGCTGCAAATTGAAAGTTCTGCTTGCACCCCATGTGTGAGGCCAGCAGTATTCACCAATTGACAGCCGCCCAAAACAACTTTAGGATGACATCAGAACGCAAGTGACAGGCATCTATAGTGCCGATACGAGCAACAACTTGCAAACGATTGCACCCTGTTCGCTCAATAGCTGCTGACAGGGCCGCCTCCACATCTCAAATGAGGACCCCCGGAGAATGCACATCAGAATTATTTTTGGCCCTGGACACTATATGTCTAAGGGGCTCCATAACACACCTATCATTGGAGCTCCCACTCACTAACAGACCCCTCCCCACGTGT
This sequence comes from Locusta migratoria, assembly GCA_026315105.1. Taxonomy (NCBI): domain Eukaryota; kingdom Metazoa; phylum Arthropoda; class Insecta; order Orthoptera; family Acrididae; genus Locusta; species Locusta migratoria. The sequence goes on from CM048755.1 coordinate 606,969,178, forward strand.
GCCTGCTCAGACCCTGCCGAAGGGACTGTCCACTTGCAGGATGAAGGGCTGATGCCACACGGCCAGCCTCCACATTTGCCCTGCTCCTCGAACAATGCAAATGCGCTAGCCGCCACTCACTCTGCAGCGAGAGTGGATCGGCTGTGTCTGGTACACGTGAAAGTGCTGTGACAGCAGTGACCGTGGGTGACCCATGCGATAGTTGAGGTGCCCCATGTGACACACCAGACTCTCCGCCACTGCCACACCCCGAGGCAGCAGCCTGGAGATGGCTGACCGTGGCCAAAACATGTTCAGCTGTTTGCGAACGCGGCTAACTCCTGCTGCATCTGCACACAGCACACACATACTCTATTTGTCCTATCACTGCTACTGAAATACCTAAACAGTGAAAAAAATGTAGCTGTATGATTCAATTCACTAATCATGGCTGGTAACTGCTAAGCTGTGATAAACGGTGTAAGCTGTTTGCCCACCATGTATAAAAACTTCTACTATGTGTGCGAGTTTTGTCGGCTTCAACAGTACTCGGTATGCAAATTCCAACTTGATAAAATATTCTGAATTAATTCTTAAATATGTAGATATCAAAATGATAACCTAATTTTTTTTTATAATTAAATATGGGCCTACACCATGTTTATAAAAACATAGAAAATTATCTTTTTATTGACCTCACTTGCTCGGTGGCGTATGATATGATCAAACACATTTATTTTATAAATTCCTAACCAATATCACAATGAGAGGTACCATCAATGAAAACCGATTTACTCGATATACTCCCACATTAACTAATATCTGTTTGCCCCTTCAAAAGCATGAATTGTAGGGAAGTTTTCCATTGAAAAAAATATACATACTTCCGGAGCAATTTATTTGCCGTAAACAATTCATCCTGTCACATGACAAAGCTAATGGAACATTACACAAACTTGAAATAAAATGAGATCCTATACACAACAATTTAAAAAAATTGTCAATTAACAACATGAAGTTAACATTGGCTATATATTTACGTCAACAAATGACTGGCTGAGTCAAGGAAGAAGGAAACCTAGTCAGGAAGAATAATTATCCAAATTACTACCGCAGATCCACAAACTCAAAAGGGCAGATGAAGTGTCCCAATTTGAACAAACAACCCCGGTAATGAAAATAAAGAGAAAATCCTTTGAAAACAGCAATATACTGGCCCTAGCAATGACGCAGGCAGCACATTACCAATTACTTGGAGCAGACAGGAGTCAACAGCGGCAGGTGATGACTGCAGATTAGAGCTGAAATAAAACATGACCATATTCTCACTTCGTTCTGTGAAGTTAACTAACAGCCTCTCTAGCGTCAGTGCTGCTAGACAGACAATGGCTACACAAATTTATATCGTGAGCAGACAAGTCAATCTTAGTGCACTTGTGAAACAGTGTTCACAAGTGCAAATCACCAAGTCAAATTAGCGACACATATTAATATGCACAATCTGCAAAATGTGAATGCTCAAAATGAGACTTAAAAAATATCTAAGTCATCTGTAGCCACCGGAAGCAAACCCACAGGACAAAAATCAAAGTTCAGAAAACAACACAAGTAAACCGCGAAATCAAGAGGTCCGAACACTTCGGAGTCCTCGACGCAAGACCTAAGTCGAGCCGCACACTGCAGGGACCTACAATCTAATCCACTAAAAATCTCTCTCCACTACAGAGTTCCTGGTTGCGGCCCCGCCTATGTGGACAGAGCGCTCCAATTACCACATACAGCAAGGGTTCCCAAACTTTGTGTCGTAGACATCTTGCCAACATTTTCTGCCCTTCGTAGAACCCCTACCTTTTATGTACTTAATTTTGTACGAATTCCTAACTTTAAATGTATCTTTGCACGTGATATGGTGCTATTAGCTTTGATAACTTTAACTGTACAAGGTTTGAGTCAAAAACAACAAAAAAGGAAAAGAAATATTTTAAGTATCATACATTTATTGATGAATATTTAACAAAACTGATACATACAGGCTTCTAATGGGAGGGATGTGGGTGCTGTTTTTTTAGTAAATTATCAAGATTTGGTTTCAGTTTTGATAGGTTTAACCTTAAAATCTCATCTTTCAGTGATTTCCAATCTGTTTCTTCATTTTATTAGAAGATTGGCAACAGTTTCTGGCGACTTGTCACATCGTTGAGAGATGAAGGCTGGGTTAAAAGGCAGACTGAAAATTTCCGTGATCCGAGCGGGTTTCGAACCTGCTACCCTTCGGTTTCTAGTCGAGAGCTTTACCCCATGACACACATCCTGTTTGGGAGTGGAATAGGAAAGAAAATGCCTAGTAGTGGTACAGTGTACCCTCCACCACGCACCTTACAGTTGACTGCGGAGTATATAATGGCCATTCACCTATGTTTCTTTGACCACTGTTTCAAATGTAACAAAAGGTTTAAATTCTGTGCAGAGAAACTGAAGAAGCCCACATTACCCATTACACAATATGGTAATATATTCCTTGATGAATGACAAAACATTTGCTGGCACTTCATGGGTAGTGTCCGGTACTTGTCCCACTCCTCGGAGAAGGGCAAGGGGTAGTAGTTTACGTACTGGGCTATGAAAATAATCAATAAAATAGCTGATAGTATCTTTAAACTATGCACAGAGATTTAATAAAGTGTAATATTATCTCTATTGAAATACATGTGTACCTTTAAATTTAGTTATGTTGTAATGCTTCACAAGTTAGTATATATACATCATAATTGATCTCCACCTCATCCCCCAAAAGAAAAAGAAAAAAAATTCTGATTGCGGGACTGCAGCAGGAGACCAAAGTACATAATTCCTCCAATCTCCCACTTAGCCAGTGAAGCAAATGGCGACATACAAATGATCAATTTTCAGCATAGTGAGAATTATTCTGAATTTTGGTTATGACCTTCCTAAATGTGAATCATTATCGTTGACCCCCATTTACAATAAACAGACCCCCAAATTATTTTTCCACTGGTGTGGACCCCTTGCAGGTTGGAATAGACCCCTAGGGTTAAAGTGGCAACAGTTTGGGGGGCATCCTGCAGTGTGTCAGCAGAGCTTTGTCCTGCTCTACCAGTAATAGGAAATAATACATCGCAGGTAGCCGCGGACGGCCCTCGTTGACCACTCTCTCTGTCCACTGCCCACCGAACACGACCTCACAGGAACGGGCTACGACAGGATGCCCTCTTTCCACAGCCGAGTAGTTTCACAACAGAGAAATTCTACAAAGGCAAATGCTCAAACATGCTAATTTATAGACCCCGACATACCAACTGCTGAGACTACATGAGAGAAAGCACGCCAGCTGCCCCCTTGCCATCGCCAGCCAGCCACCCCTTTGCCATCGCCAGCCTGTCCACTGGACAGCAAATATCAGATAGAATCGTAGAAAAATTCAATAAGAAACTGCTATAATTGAAGGACTTTTCTTTAGACGAAATGCCCGCATAGAAACAGAGGTGATATCAAATCTAAATAAAGATAGTGTATCATACAACACTGAACTTTCCCATGTGCCCAAAGAAAAAATAAAAGAATAAAAAAATTGACTACATATTACTACTACCTCTCAACGGTTCCCATTGTTCAAACCAAAAGACTAACAACTACAAAACAATATGTAACACTACGTGGTGATAAAGGTTTTTAAGATAAAAACACAACCAAAATTTAAGACTGACTACTAACTAGCTGATGCAATGGTCTGACTTGTTATGAAAACACAAATCACAGATAAAAACTCTCCACGGCAGTATTTACAAAATATGCAAGGATAAAGCTCTCAAAAACAGAAGCACTAATGAAATTTAAGAAAAAGACTTGCAACAAAAATGAAGAAGTATTAAATTACCCAACTACTGCTCTGCAGGTGATACACTGGTGGCAGCAAGCATATGTGTAATTGTTCGCAAAATGAAAGGGGTTTTATGCAATTTACCCTGTGATTGATATGCCTGCATCTAAAGGCATTGTGATGGATTTTCACTAATGTATAAACTGATTCATGAGGAATTTTTGTTAAACCATACAAGCTGTTGCTACACCCTCACATGATATTTGCAGTAATTTATCCCAAATACTGTATCACCCATAAATAAAATTCAAGCTTTAAATTGTGCATTTAGCACTCTTAACTGAGCATTTGCATATGAGAGGACAGTGGTATCCTCACTGGCCATCCAGATTTAGATTTGCCAGATTTCCCTAAAACTCCCCAGGCAAATGTTGGGATGGCACAGCAGATTTTCTTCCACATTCTTTCATGATATGAGTTTATTTCCCATCTCTAAAGACCATACTGTTGAGATGACATTAAACTCTTAATCTTCTTTCCTTCCGCAGCATTATCTTTGAAGCTATTGGTAGAACTGGAATCTAGCATGATGGTTTTGTGGCATGAAATGTTGCACATGCTATGAGTAAAACAGATGAATGAATTGATTGTACAGAATTGACCATGCAAGTAAAAGGATTAATTCCTTTAGTAGCTCACCTTCTTCTCACAACATTCGCTTCTCAATATCTTGGGTGCCAACTGTGTGACGTCTGGTCTGCTGCAATTATTAATCATTGTTACATATGATCGCATGTCTGCAAGTTGGTTGAACAACGTGCAGAAAATTCTTATTCAGATAGCGTGCAATGTTTAAGATCACAATTAGTGTGTATGACACATGCCTGTCAAAATCATCAGTGACAAACACAGCAGAATATGAAGTCTGTCACATAGTGAGTGATTCCATTTCAGTGTTTACATTGTTCACATTCCCCAAAAATCAATAATATTTTTGTGATTCCAGCACTTCAAATGATAGATAAAGAATGACTGATACAGCATGCAATGATATGTGCTATTTCCAATAACAGCATCATAATCAGAGGAGAAAGTTCAGTGACAAGTGTGACCACTAAAAAATTAGCATTGAACGTCAAAAGGGCAGCCCACATCTCCAGTTACTGGCCATCCTTGACAAAAGTGTAATAGACATTATCTCAACAAGTATTTTTTTGGACATATGTGTATTTTTCCTTAGTTTTGGTCAGTACAGTTGTTGCAATTTCTTCCATCATTGATAACAATGAAGAAATGGAGACTGCAGAAGAGGACCAAGAGCTCTCCATAGAAGTGTATAGCCCTTCCATAATTTCATACTTCCTTTCTTTCCTTGGTACCATCAGTGGTTCAGGTAGTAATGAAAGTGCTTCTTTGCCACCGAAAGTCTGACTATGCAATATATGAGATATCTTTCCAAAGGTCGTCTATGATTCCAGAGATTTAATTTTCCCGACTAGCCATTTGTGCTTTGCCAATAACTGCAAACTGACAGTCTCATTCTTTAAATGTCTTTGTTTGCTTAATTGAAAACTTCAACAACCTATATTTTTTAACTTATCTAGGTCTCGTATTTATAATTTCTTATTGTTTATTAAATGCACCAAAAAAAAAAAAAAAAAAAAAAAAAAAAAAAAACACATACATAAGCATCACTGATGATGATATGTGAGGAACAGCAAATGTATCTAATGCACTACTACTCTAAATTTCAGTACTCGTCATATAAGGAGAAACTAAATAATAATTGTTATCTAAAAAAGGCATACAATTAGTGTAGTAAAAATTATGTTTGAAAATAGAAGTGGCTGCATTTAGAAACCTTTTATAATACACCGTAAACATATCTGCCACATAACTTGTGATCCTTTCTTTAAAAAAGGAACATTTCTTATATGCTGTTGCTTTGAATTTCATTAAGTTTGTGTTTCTTTCTATATAGGTATGAAGAAACAACATCTGCTGATTCCAGTACAACTGTTATTGATGATGAGTGTTTCACTGTCAGTGTGTCTTCTGAGGCTTCATTGTAAGTGTTTGAACTGTTTAATTTTGTATATTTTACTGTGGTTGCTTCATGAGTGTGTGATCATAAAAGTTCAGGGAGGATGTGTGAAACTTTTTGAGTTATATATAGTGTTTGCTCGTACTATTATTCTTCTTCACCTGTTATTGAGTTTATAAAACACTGTACTACTAGACCAAAAAGGAAATGGGGAAAAAAGGTCACTCCCCAAGAAACATCAATCTAATAATGTATAGTATAACATCAGTGGCATCCGTTCAGTAAGGAATCGACAATTCTATTAGATGTCGTGTAACTGTAAAATTACTGGAATGTTGATTGGTATGTTTCACCAGATGTTTCATATAGCCTCAGACATGGTATGTGGTATTAAGATTTTGTTTTGGTGGGTATCGGTTTGTCAGAAAAGAATTGTACATGTGCAACCCTTTGACCACGGTTATTGTCATCATGAAATATGAGAGTTATTGCAGCTATCCATCATGAAAATGTAGGAAAATAACACACTAACATCACATCGACTATGAAAATACAGTAGAACCCCATTTTTACACTTTTTGAGGCACTTAATGAAAATGATGTAAAATACAGAAAATAATGTTTTAAATGGTAAAATATGCTTACTGGATCATCCTTGTATTTCCGTGGCTTATTTATGATATGTGTACACAATAGATATCAAGGAAGTTTATTTATTATGTAATAAAGGTTATCCTAATTTTGTACCATTTTAAGTGCCAAGCAGAACTGGAAATGGTAACTTTATAGGAAGTAGACATTTTTGACATAATGTCATCCATCTTAATCAACTTTGTCAGCAAGCCTTTAACTGAGATTCATTATTTATGTATTTTTCGATGTTTCGCACAATGATATTCGAGAATTTATTCGCATTTTCGAGTACAAATTTATGCACAAGTGGTATCTGCACAGGGTCGGCATCTCACACTACAATTTTGTTTTTGAGGTTATATTATGTCATGCCCTCTTCAACATGCAGAAAAATGTACACAAGAAAACCATCAGTCTCACCGTTTATAAAACTTCACAAACAATACTTGGATAAATATTTGTATTTCACAATAAGAATAAATTCTCAAAATGCATCACACAAAGCGTTGGAAACTACCAGTTGCGTAAACAAAGCTGAGCTGACAATCGGCACTGTGGCTGATGGGAGCGACGAGAGAACTAGGCATGTACTGCAAACAACGAAACACGAAATATACGTTTGAATAGAAGCAAAGTGTCAAGAAACTTGACTGCATGACATTTATAAACACTATACAGGAAGGCGAAAGCCATACCAGTGTCAATTAATGTCAATTACATATTTATTTATTTTTTTTCTTTCTTTTTGAACATGTCCCAAAAATGTAAAATGCAGAAAAGTGAAAATATGTTAATGCAAAAATGGGGCGAATTAACATTGTGAACATAGGAAATTTGATGGGATGAACAAAAAATGGTGTTAATGGCAGGAAAACATAAAATCTGGGAATGTAAAAGCTGGTTTTTACTGTAAATACTCAGCTTCATGTTCATGGTAACCTGAATGAGCCTTAACTGCAGTCTTCACACCTCATTGGGTCATAAGTATATTTGACCTTGCATCATTTGATATAAGACCCATTAAAGATGTAGGTTAGGATATTTTTATGCTCACTGTTCTTCATTATGCTGCGAGTAGTACATGATTCATTGTAGCACTGTTTGACAGTCTGTGGTGGTGTACTGATAGATCATGAAACTTCATTCACACTGGTACTAGTTCACTTCAAATCATCGCACCGTGCTTACTGGCCGTCTCTGGCACCTGTGTCAGAGCACGGTGCCAGTGCCTTCTTCATATCAGTGATAGATAGCAACTTACTGTACAAATGATCACTGAGCTGTAGACAAGCACTTGGAAGACACAGTTATGTGCTTACGACTTTTAATTTTTGGTTACAGCCTTCATCAGAGAAAGGTAAAGGTACATTCACACAATTACTCACCTACTGTATTTACCAAAATCAAAGCCAAACCCAAAAGATGAGGCTTGAATTTTAAGAATAATAAAAGTACCCAAATCTAAGCTGCACCCAATCAAATAACTCTCTTAATTCAAGGGGGCGGGGGGGGGGGGGAGTTGTAGGCCACATTTCTAAACAAAACAAACTGAGTCACTGTAATATGATAAAAATTAGATAGAATGGATGAAGATAAGGCTATAGTAGCTGTGTCCATGTCATAAGCTTAGCAGATTTGCAAGTCCATTGTACTCTATCTGTGGTGTTAAGTTCTGCCTAACCACAAACTCAAAAATCATAAAATATTCATAAAAATGTCAATATATTTCTAACTCATGAGAGAGTGAGTGTAAGTGTCATCTGTTTTATGCTTGGAATAAGGCAAGAGACAAATGTCACAATTTAAAGAATGTGATTAAGTATGAGATTTTGATTATGCATGAAAAAAACTTTGCTTCAACACAACACACTGCTAAATAGTCTTAATATCTTATGATGAATGTTTCAAATCAAATGATCAGTGCTTTGTTATTAAATTCTGGGACTATGTGGACCATTGTAGAACAGTTTCTACTGTCACCATAATTACAGTGAATTACGGCAATCCCAAATAAGCACACAACCTTGAATTTTGGGGGGGAAGGGGGGGGGGGAGTGGTGACGCGTGGTTTGCGTCCCTAAATGTCGCACTATGTTATTCCACCATATTCAAATTTCAACCGGTTTGGCTCTTAGGACATTTTGTACCTTGTGTGCATTGAGTTAAATTCAATGAGGCAGTTGATAGGATATAGCAGCTGCAGGATCTATCCTGGCACACTCTCAGGCGGACACAAATACTTGACGTGTACCATATTTACTCGAATCTAAGCCACACCCATAATGGTACTTCTTCATAGTTCTGTTGTAAACTGTTAGGACACCCTTTGGCATAGTGGTAATTTGTATGTGTATCAGAAGTACTGACATGGTGTCAACATTTAAATATTACACACCTCCTGCAGCCCAGCCAAATTGAGAAAATCACCATTTGTTTACGGGTTGCTTCTGCGAAAACCATGATAAACCATGCATTTTGGGTGCAAAAACCACAAATGGTGGTAAGGGCCACTTATATAATTTTTATTCACTGCAAATCGTCAAAAGTTTTTCCACATGTTGTAAAGGTTATATTCTCAGTCTACTACTTTAATTTTGATAATTTTATCTTTTATCCAAATCCAAAGGTTCAAGTTTACGTACTTTCACAAAAACATACAAAAATTGGTTTATAAATAATTAACAATAGAAAATGGTTCAAATTTTAACAATATGTTCTGTAGCTATTTATCTAGAATTGACATTTTGTTGTTTTCAAAAATCTTGATCCAGTGTAAAGACACTCGAAAAACCATGATGTTTAGGTACTAAAAGTGCCATTTGCACTGAAATTGTGTTTGGGCTGCTACAAAACTTCCTTCAGATTTCAAGAAATCTACTTGCAAAGTAAATAAATAAATAAAATTAGTTTTGCATAGCTTACAGTTTGATATCTTCACCTGATAAAGAGTTCTTCGTCTGTTAAAATTACCATGTAGAATCAAGTTACATAAAGTATTGCAACATATTTTAAAGTGTTTTCAGAGATAAAAACACATTGTGTATCATTGGTTTTAGGTCATACAAAGCAGTGTATGAAATCCAGAGGAGATAGTTAAATTTTATTTAAAATTGAGAGTACAGCAATCATTGCATTCTCGAAATATTGTTTTCATATCCAGTAGGTGAGACCGCACAGTTCACTCACTTCTTTCCAATATGATTCAGGATTTCTTAGGAAATGCTTATCATTCTGTTTTAGTGAACTGTTCTTGGACGCAATTTGTTTGTGGACATCATATAAAAAAAAGGTAAAGCAGTGAACAATCCGATGATTGGTTTGAACACCACAGTGCTTTACTAGGCATGGTCCTGTTTGGAGGTGGTATGCCGTTGCCCTCCTCCGATTTTCGAAATGACTTACCCAGCCAGTTATGGGGGAGACCTACAGTTTAATATTTTTCACATGAGCAATACTGCCAGAGGTGAAAGAAGTGGAAAATGACAGATAAAAATCCCAGGACCTGGTGGGGATTGAACCAGCGACCTATGGATTTGTAGTCTGGTACTCTACCACTGTGCAACCAAGGCGCACGTGGACATCATAGTCTATCTTCTCTTGATAAATGAGGATTTATTATTATTATTCCACATACGACGTATATAAATATGTTGAAGCATCAGGAGGATGGTGATTCAAATATACCCCGGTCACACAGATGTAGGTTTCCCTCAATTTTCCCTAAATTGCAAAGGATGCGTCCATTTCCTACCCCATCCTTATCAACACAATCCAAGCTTGTGCTTCGCCTCCAATGACCGTGTAAATTCTAATCGTCCTTTCTTCCTTTCCTTGTTTGCAGATATATAGAATTTGCCTTTGTAAGCAAAGAAAACGGGGGAACTAGCTGAAAAAAGGAAATATTTTCCTCTTTAAAAAACTCTTGATGGAAAAGTCAGCTACCAGCTGCCCATTCCTCACCAAAAACTTTGGCATACAAACATATTGGTGCCTTTTCTTTTAGTGCTAAAAGAGAATAGCTGAGAGTGATGCTGGATGAGAGAGGAGACAGTACCAGTGGGTGAGAAATTGGAGGTGCTAAGTTATGGTGGGAGAGAAACAGTGGCAGTAAAAAATATAACTGTTTGGAGATAGTAGCAGTGGCAACGAGAGAGAGAGAGAGAGAGAGAGAGAGAGAGAGAGAGAGAGAGAGAGAGAGAGAGGAGACAGTGGTATGAGCAAGAGATGAGTGGAGACCTGTCTCAGTTCTACAGACCAGTGAACCTTAACCACTTTTCCCGATTCTCTTTATTAGTTACTACATACACATATATACTCCGCTATCCATTGCAAAGTGTGTGGTGGAGGGTACACTGTATCACTACTAGGTATTTCCTTTCCTATTCCACTCCCAAATAGAACAAGGGGAAAAAAGAATGTCTGCATGCCTCTGTACGAGCCCTAATTTCTCTTATCTTGCTTTTGTGATCTTTATGCAAAATGTAAGTAGGCGACAGCAAGATCATTCTACATTCAGCTTCAAATTCCAGCCCTCTAAATTTCCTCAACAGAATTTCTCAGAAAGAACATCGTCTTTCCTCCAGCAATTCCCATTTGAGTTCCCAGAACATTTCTGTGACACTTGTGCATTGATTGAACCTACCAGTAATGAATCTAGCTGCTTGTCTCTGAACTGCTTCCACGTCTTGCTTTAAACTGATCTGCTACGCGTCTCAAACACTTGAGCAATACTCAAGACATGGTCGTACAAGCGTTTTATACAAGGTTCTCTTTACAGATGAAATACATCTTCCCAAAATTCTCCAAATAAACAGGAGTCGGCTGTCTGCCTTACTCAATGACGCGACTGCGTCAAGAAGCTCTCTTCAAATTCTGTATTTGAACATTATGGTATTGTTTTTCCTACTCATGTGCGTCACCTTACATTTTTCTGCATTTAAAGCTAGCTTCACACCAACTAGAAATTTTGTCTAAGTCATCCTGTATGCTGTTATAGTCAGTTAATGACGACACCTTCCCATAGACCACATCATCAGCAAACAGCCATGGTTGTATCACACTCCCCTGAGGCGAGCCTAGCGATACACGCATCTCAGACGAACATTCACCATTCAGAACTCTCTGTAGTTTCTATGTCTAAGATTTGAAATAGGCCATCTGCAAAGACGTGCATAGAGAGGAGAAAATGTTGACTAACTACACAAACTGCAGGCTGTGAGAAAGACAGAGGAACTGGCAATTTGAGAAGAATGAGACATTGACTGTGGCAGAGATACAGTGAACATGGTAAAAACTGTGGTAAGGGAGATGGAGAGAAAGGGATGAAGAGAGACAGTGGGGGAGAAAGACAGGAGAAAGTGTGAATGGGAGCAGTAGGTGACAGTGAGAAATACACAAATGTTGACAGTGGCAATTACAAGGGGGTGATCTGTTTGGAAACTTCATTACAGCGACAGACTAGATAAAAGGATTTACCTGTTTTGTGTTAAGAGAGCGAATTTGTCCATATAAAAATTTTTGCTGAGGAAGGTGAACTGAGGCTGCTAGTTCCCCACTTTTCTGTCAGTCTTTTAAAGAGGAACATAGTTTCCTTTTTTGTGCTCCGACTGGAGCATTTTTCAGCTGATAAGACAGTCAATGAAAATTGTGTATGATTAAAGGAACATTGCACAGTTTGAACAAGCCAAATGAGGCATAAGTAGAGGCACCTGATTTTTGTAAAGTGTGAAGTCTCTAAATTTGTATGAAATCTTAAAAGTTTTTCTAAAAATGTGAAATTATATATCTTTTAAGCAAAATAACAAAAAATGATGAAATTTTGTTGAATCATTTCATTTAAATTTAAAAGTGGAAATTTTCGTTAGAATTATGGCAATGAAATCCAAATATCGATTACAATCGATTCTACACCACTTGATATACGAGGGGGGCCCCAAAAGAATCTAGACTCCGAGGGCGCTGCCATTCGTAGACATATTACAGGGTTCTCACTCTTGATGGCATTAGTAAAGATCTTCATGAAACAGCTGTGCAGACTGCGTCGGTGTAAAGCTGAACGTACAAGTGTGGTATTGTGTTTCTCTGACTGTTGGCGGGTTACCCCTGCGAAGTCGTTATGGCAACTTTAAAAGAACAAAGAGTGTGTGTGAAATTTTTTTTTCCTGCTTAAAAAATTTGCAATGGAGACTCACCAAATACTTCAGGATGCTATGATCCGCACACAACTTTTTGAGTGGTTTGGGCACTTTAAACGTGGTGAGATGAGTGTTGAAGACCAAGATCGTTCTGGACACCCTTCAACAACGCGAAACTAGGAGAACAGTGAAAAGGTCCGCCAAAAGATTGGTGCCAAACGATGTTTTAAGGCGTCTGTGAGAGGCTGTGAGGAGGAAACGTCCGGAACTTTGGCGATTAGGTGACTGGTTTCTGCATCACAACAACGCTCCAGCACTCATGGCCTTACAAGTGACCCACTATTTGGCATCTCAGAGGTGGTCTGTCATTCTCCACGCTCCGTATTTGCCGGACCTAGCCCTGTGCGACTTTTTCCTATTTCCACGATTGAAAGAAATGCTAAAAGGGGAGCGTTATGATGATGTGGAGGCGGTAAAAACAGCTTCGCAAAGGGCACTGGACAATATCACACTTCAAGAGTTTGAAACATGCTTCCAACAGTGGGAAAAAAGAGACTTGAGAGGTGCATCTCATGTAATGGAGAGTATTTTGAAGATGACTGAAGTAATTTTGTCAAAAGGTTCATCAATAATTTTTTAATGACAAAAATCCGGATTCTTTTGGGTCCCCCCTTGTATATTGGTGTCTTATATCGTGTCGATTATTGATGACTTCATTCAACAATATTCAGTACATCCTTTGAATTAGTGGCATAGCCTTTTGCTTGTTAGAAATTGTTGATCTTCCAGTGCATTCAGTCTTATGTTTTGATTTTAGTTTTATAGTGCGCCTCGGTTGCACAGTGGTAGAGTGCTAGACTACAAATCCAAAGGTCGCGGGTTCGATCCCCGCCAGGTCCTAAGATTTTTATCTGTCACTTTCCACTTCTTTTACCTCTGGCAGTATTGCTCATGTGAAAAATACCGAGTAGCACCGTGGTTCGGAACCCACGTTAAACTGAAGGTCCCCCTATAACTGGCTGGGTAAGTCAGTTCGAAGGTCGGAGGAAGGCAACGGCATACCACCTCCAAACAGGACCATGCCTAGTAAAGCACTGTGGTGTTCAAACCAATCTTCGGATTGTTGACTGCTTTACCTTACCTTTTTCTGCAGTTTATTAAAATCATAGTGACAGTTTTTATTGAGACAAACAATTTCCATTGGAAGGATTGTATGTTTTTAACAAAAGTAAATGATTTTGATGATGATTATGATAACACTAAAAAGGAGAAACTGGTAATTACAATAGGTCCGAAAAATCAGATCACTCTTACGGACGTCAGTGCAGTGGCAGAACGAGCTTAAACTGATAAAGAGTAATTCATTTTTCAACATATTGAGCTTTCATTGATGCTAACATTCCACTGGGAAAAGCTAATCATTCGAAGCTAACAATGGGGGGTGAAGAAATCGAGGAGGTTAGTATAATAGAAATTACCACATCAATTTTTGTAGTGTCATGAAAGATACAGAGATGTGGTTTTATGTAATTAAACAATGTTGTGAGGGAAGATAATTTCTTCATGCTTGCTTAGCACCCACCATGCAGCCATAAAATTATTCTTACTTGAATAGCAAGAATAATACTGAAACCTTGTGAATCAGGAAAATTGGAACTTTTCTGTGCTGCCAACTGTTGCATGCAAGAATTTTGAAGTGTAGAATTAGAGTACTCTACTCAGAATAACAAAACTCTAGTGTCAGAATTTTAAAGTATTTGTGGCATGAAGCTTTGGTATGATGTCTCAAAGTTGTAAACTTGATGTTTACCAGTACACAAGTAACCTACGATGATGCAAGATTGCCACGTAGTCGCTGTACTGACAGTGAGAAGTCTTGTAATGTTTTCAATAGTATTTGCTGCATTTGAATACCCTCTCCGTACTCAGTACATTATTGTTCTGATCTTACACATAGCAAAACATAAGGAGTAGAGCGTTGAAACCAATGAGCATTGCTGAAAAGTGGAAACAAAATTTTGTGAAATTATTGACAAAATGAAATAGAAATCGGGAAAAATATACATAAATAGCTTTGTAAAAATGACAAAATGAGGCAAAAATTGTCACCGCAAACCGGTGAATGTAGGCATAACAGTTGTTAACGCACTGATGGATGTTGTTCTTAGTCTGTCCCAGCTATCCTTATGTCAGGCAAGTGAAAGGATGATTTCTTCATCAAAGCTAGGGCTAACCCCTGTCCTATCCTCAAGAATATACTTACACATTCTTTGTGTATGTATATTGATGCCATTTGTTTACAACATGTTGCGAAAAATCCTATAGCGTGAAGATGTTCCTTGGATGAATAAATAAATAAGAATAAATCTTTCTAAGGAAATATTTCACTTTGGGTGACAATTATAAGGTAGATGTGAATGGAAAACTTTCTTACTAGCACCTACGAGGAAGAAAATTGTTGTGATGTGAGCGTAGAATTCAAGTACCAATTTTGCTATTTTGTAGCTTAGTAGCACTAGGTAGCAGCATCTGAGTTTCCCTGCAAGTTTGGGTGCAACTATTCTATAACATTGATGTTGATGACACCTTGTTTATATCATAATGACTTTCATTGCATCTTTATACATGTGAGAGCAATGTTTTGATCAGCTCAGGTCTCACAGTTCTTTTTACAGGCAAGAACAAAATAGTACATACTACACTAGCTCACAAAATACTCCACACAGTCTTAGTGCAACAATTATAATTTCAACACGAGGGATTTATTTACATGTGGCAATGAGTCGATTCAGATAGTCACAAAAAATAATTTTATGGCAATAACATGATTTGGACAGTCACAGGTAATACTTATAATAAAAGAAGTTACAAAAATGCTGTTGAAAGAGCTGTTATTATTGCTTATTATAAATTATCAAAAGGCCTATTTCAGCACTATGGTCATTGTCGGGCTATCTGTGGGTAAACATATTTTATTAATATTTGAACAAGGATAATTACTTACAATTTTGGTTAATTATTTGTCTGTACTGAAATCCATTGTGCATTGTGGTGTAATGTCACTGTATTATGTTAGATTGTCATTTTTGCTGGTATAGGCTGTAGTCATTCTAACAGAGTTGTCAGTGACAGTTCAGCCATTGAGGCTCTGTGAAAACAGTTTATTTATTTATCTGTGGTGTAGTAGGGTAATCTTAATTATCTACAGATAGCCTGACAATATACATAGTTCCGAAATAGGCTTGTTGCTAATGTACAGTAAGCTATAAAGAACAGCTACTTTATGTCATTGACAGTCACATACCATGCGCCACAGGCAAGAAAAATGAAACAAAATAGTGTCTTTAACACAAATGCTCAAAACCATTAATAGCATTAGAATGCTTTAGCTTGTGCATATAAGTGGCAGTATGGTATTGAACAATGCTGGTAATAAGTGCTCACTGGAAAGATGAGTGTAATTACTGATCACATATTGTAGATTCACGGTAGAGGTTAATAAATAGTTGAATTAAAGTGTGCAGCTGTGATACATTGTCTGTGATGAGTGACAGTTGTTTGGTGTAGTGTCTCGGGAAGTGATCGCAATGATAAGCTCAGAGAGAGCTACACAGAAGCATACAGGCAAACATTTTTCCTGTGAACCATTCCCATGTGAAATAGGAGGAAGTGATAGTGGATACAATGCACTCTTCTCCACACACTGTGAGGTGGCTTGCAGAGTATGGGTGTAGATAACTTGCTGCAAATTACTGAATTTTGGGTTGATGCTGGCTATTTAAGGACTGGCATAAAAACTTTTTGTGATTTTGGAAATGGCATTATAGTTTACGAATCAGCTAGGTTATAATTTGAATTCAGAATGAACTACAAACTATTGTTAAGATATGGTTTATGAAAACTGTTAAAATTAGAAAATTGACGAAGTATCGTGACCTTATTGTTTATCTGAACTGGGTTTTGCTATCCTCTATGAAAGGCAACCATAATGGATAAAATAATTAATGATGCAAAGTTGAACTTCTTAATTAGGGAGTGACTTTATTGATGATCTGAATAAAAAGAAACAGGAAACATATTGCAGTAAAAGTATGGAGTCAGTCAAGAATGTAACACCAGTTTAGAAGTAATTGACCACTGAAGTTATTACTACTAATGAACTTTCATTTCAATTATTATGTAGAAAACAAGTTTCATGTAGTTCCAGTTACCTTACTGTAAAATTGAAGTGTTTAGCATTTGAATGATGTGGATCATTATACTGAAATAAGTGTGTTTCTGCTCTTGAAATATTTTAGGTTGAGTTGTAAGTACAATTTCAGTTAATGATGTTTCATATCTGATACAGTTTTCTATTTAACTAATCATTACATAATGCTCATAGAGTTAAAAGGAATCTGTTGGGAAATGAATTAAAGTTAAGAAAAGTTTGTTTACATATTTGTAATTTTTATGTGATTACTGTACATACTGTAACATTCATAAAGTGAATATATGACAGGCTGGTGAAAAATATAGCTAAGCCTAGGAGGCAGAAGACATAGGAGATGAGACTGGGTATTCAACTTGCTTTGTCTAAATCTGTCTCTAATGTTTCTAAGAACTTATGTCATAAGAATATTTTTAAAATTAAATAGACCATAAAAATTTTGTATAGCAAGACTTTATTAATAGTATAACTAATGAAGACTTGACCATACTGAAGAAGATTATTGCTATTGCTAATCGTAAGTCTCTGTAGTTAGCGATTTGTTTTATTAATTGAAAGGGCAACAGAAAGAGGAAAATTAAAAATTGTGTGTCTTATTAAGAATACCGTCTTTCATTGTTGCAGGCTAAGTAAAAAAGACTTAAATATTCAAAGAAAAGGAACACTCTGAAAATGTTTGTATGTGTATAGCCTTACCAAGAACTAGATTATTGTCTTAATATTAGTAATCTGTTTCATAATTGGCATAATTTATATTATACCTTACTGATTACTCCTAATTTATATTTTCAGGAGACGAGAGAGGTTACAGACAGTGCGCAGCTTGTTCTACACTGCTTACTGTTCTACAATTGGCTTTAAATTCAAGAATGGTTCAGATTCTGCGCTTGGGAGTCTTTTAGGTAACATTGCTGAAAAGGTGGGGATTTTGTCTGCACCAAGGACGTCACTCTGATGGTGGTTCTAATTTTTCTTTTTTACAATTTCTTTGATGGCTAAAGTCTGAAAGAAGAGACATTTTATTCAATGTGAGACTGCAACAAGTGATAATATACATTTATATACATAGACATATAATATATATATATTTTTATATTTGTTGTGCGGGTACACATTCTAAAATGGAAATGTGATATGCCTTTTCTCAACAAAATATTGTTAAAAGAAATGCATATGACACCAGAGAGGTTGTGCATCTCAATTACTCACACGAACATCAGAATCTGGAGATTAATTTTGAATGTTTTATGCATTTACTCTATGAAGACCTTTGCTGGAATCTTGCAGTCCTTTTTCAGTCATTTGTTGTGTTGTCTTTTTCTCTTTTGATATTATTGAGTCACACACTCAACTTCAATGTTTGACAAACTGTAATCATATACAGGTAATTTAGGTCTTCAAGTGATATTAGTGTGTATTTTATTTTTCAGTGTTGTGTATTACTATGTAACATACTCAGTGTTCACAGATACTGCCATTGTTCATTTTTTAAGAAAAACGGAATGAGCTGGTTATAAGAAAACACATTCAGATTATCAATGGTTAAATAAAAGCTTTATAATTGGTATGTCAAAATTTGTAGTAGTAAATTAACTTAATCATAATATTATTCACCTGAGTTCTGTGCTTTCAGCTGTTAATAAATTAAACATGAAATATTAATCCTAGATCAGTAAATGAACACTGTGAACTACATTTTTTTTTTCAAGAAAATTTTCATACTTAATATTGTAAGAGATGGTTTAATTAATTGTGTTAAGACTGTCACTATCTCAACCAGTTGGACATAGTTCCTAATGAACAATAAGCAACTAAGTGTACACTTATGATCATATTAGTTGTTATTACAAGAGTTTATTTCAAGTAAAGTGTGTGTTAAATTACACAGAATTGTACCTCATTGTAATATAGTGGTATCTAAATACACACAGCAACCATATTCTCTAAGTTACAGCACACCAACTGAAAATTTTGTGTTTTTAGTAGCATATTTCTGAAAGCTGTCACTTTACTTTTAATATTATTTTGATGTAGGCTCATTAGTTGTCGGGGGAAAGAATTAATTTCTGTATACTTGCACTTTTTTCTGCTTCTACTCCCCATTATCCCAACACACTGACTAATCCACTGTTGGGTAGGAAAGGGTTTGGTGTGCTTCCCTGCATGTGGCTTTAATGTTATTGTCTTTCTTTTATCAGAGCCTGTTCTAAACAACAGCCTTTCTTGCCATAATCATGAAAAAATTTATCAGTTTATTCTGAGGCTTCTCCATGTTTCATGTTGTTATGCGTATATTGTATTACTTAAAATATTTGAACTTTCTATAACAGGATTTTCACTCAAAGACTGAAATACAAGGCAAAAGTTAAAGGTGCTTTTACCATTCATGACCTTTCCTTATTGGTCTAATGCTGTGTGTGCTACTTATTCATTGAAGTTTTTTAGTAACTAATTACATCTATTGACATACCTTCACATTTTACTTAATTTCCATTGCCAAGCAGCAACAGGACAACAGTTTGCAGTGCACATTCACAAGCATAGTTTCTATTTCCCCAACAGTATGATAAACAAACGATAAAGTCCTGTTATAAGGCCAACCATTTTGTTTTCCTCATAAGGTTTTGTAGTATATATGAAATCATTGTAATACTTTGTAGTCCCTCATCCTTCTGTTGACTTTAAGTGAACCTTAATTTTTTCTGCTTTGTCTACCTATATTCCCTCAGACTTGTGTACAAATTCATTTATCTCGTTTGAGTCTAGTACACTGCAGCTGAGGGGGGAGGGGGGAGTTGAATAATGTACAGAGGAAGTCTTAGACATGGCCTCTGAAACTTTACACTTTATAGAACTCCTGCCTGTTGTTAAGGTAACACAAAAGTTTAATATGAGGCAAAAACTGAAATATGAATAGTTACTGGTATCACACACAGCGATTTTCGTATTACATAAATTTTCATATTCTGTTGTAGTTTTCCTTCACTTTTAGATTGTGCAATGACTATACCTTGATTGTGGAAATACCCTCCAGGGCAACTTAAAATAAGTATTGGTAATTTAATCCTCATGTGTTGTGTGGTACATAACAAACATTAATTAGTGAATGTGCATGTTCAAAGTATTATTAATGGTAGTTCTAAAAAAAACGTATGATGTTAATTGAGGCTATGAAAGCAACAGTGCCCCAGCTCACAGTGTAACATTATCCAGAGAGAGAAAATACTGTCAGTACTTCATTACCCGTTCATTATTATATGATGATCATTAGATTTTTACAGTAGCAATAATGCGGTTTGAACTTAATTTTCATTGCATTTTAGTTAAAAATATGATGCCCATAGATAACAGCACTTTGCTGTTGTGATGACATATACAGCAGGAATAAAAATGCTGCACTTGAAGGTTTATATGTGATTCCTCATCAAGATTCAAGACAAAAGTTGTCATTATCTATGAACCAGTCATTTATTAAATTAACTACTCTGTCTGAAAATTGATTCTGCAGTCTAATAATTACGGAGCCCTTATACAGGCTATGTGATTTGCAGAGATTACAGTAATGCTTGTTATAAACAAATCCCTTTAGATATTTTACCCATGAAACATATTTGTTAATACACAGGGTAAAGAAAAAATAACACACTTTGAGGTTGGCATGCAATTCCTCATCAGGATTCAAGACAAAAAGTTCATCTAGCAAAATCAGATCAGGTGCATTTTGAAAACACATTTATGGAAACATTGAGCTTATGACTTATGACACTCACTTTGTGCAGCGCATCAGAATGTCTAGAGCACGCATGGCCAAAATTTCTGTGCCACGCGGGCAGAGTACACCGTATTTGACCACCCCGTCTGCGACCGTGTGTCGCTTGTGTCCCACACGTCGCTGTGCGTGGGGCAGGGGAGCAACGAGGGCTGCCCACCGACAGCAACACGGGCACGGTGAGGGGGCCCGTGCCTGCGGGGCGGTGTTTGACCGTGCCTGGTCTAGAGAATAGGTATCCCCTCCAATCATATTAGCTGTCATAGCTCATCAAGTAGACTGATGGGTGCCCATACCCACCACTGAGCTATGGTTTGAATCCTTGTCAAGTTCCTCTTTTTATTTTTTTAGGCAGTGCTGCGATGTTCTCATTTTCATACATGTGTTTTCAAAATTGACTCAGTCTGATTTTGTCTTGATACTGGATGAGGAATTGCATGCCTCAAAATTTGTCAGTTTTTTCCTTTACCCATGTGGTAACAAATTTGTTTCATGGCAAAAATATCTAAAAGGAATTATTTATAATAAACATTATTGTAATCTGTGCCCCTGCTTAGGGGCTCCATTCTTATTAGATCATAGCATAAATTTGCGGACATAGTAATTTAATGACTGGCTGGTTCACATATGATGTCTTACTTTCATAAAATTGATGTTAGTTTCTGTGCTTATGAATGTCAACTTTTATTATGGTAGATTTGCATCCAGGCATTCATTTCTACTGTCATTTTTAGGTTATACGTAACTAAAATTAGATACATTTTGAGCCTTTAAGTTTTCCACTGCTGCACTGTTTGCCCCTCTTGCCCAGGTCAACTTTTTTTTTAAATTGTTATTATATACTTTCTATAACACACTGTTTCCTTTACATATTTTACAATTTGTAGACTTTATAATGTGATTAAGTACCTTTTTAATGTTCAGTTTTGGTGCATTGTACAAAATATTAGTGCTCACCTCAGGGTCATAGGGAGGGACCAGGGGACCTGGGGTCAAATTACCCTATGAATATGAGTAACAAAGTGGATGCAAAATATCATGGCGTGTACTGATTCATTTCACTTAGGTAGTACACATTTTAGTTCCCTAATTTGGACTGAAATTTGAGGAGAAGTGCCATAAATATTGAATCCCCCACTTAATTTTGACTAGTATCTTTACTAAAAATAAATATGAATAGGCTTATCTGATAGTGTATTTCTGTTTACCCTACTCATCAGTGACAGGCATCTAAAGCTAGCAGATGTGGGCATGCTCAACAACTAGACCACCAATAAAGGGCTCTATGGTCACTTTACTGTGATCCTTTGTTGTTCTAGTGTGCCTATTTCTGTTGTTAATTTTTTTAGCTCTTGGGGGCAATGCCATATTCATTGATCGCAAGCACATCAGTTTTTGCCGCATTAATTGGTATTACATATCACTGACTGATGAATTGGCATAGAAACCTTTAGAATCATGCAAACATAAAAGGAAGTCAATTTTTGCATTACTGTTGTGTAGCGTATTGAGCAGAAGTATGTTGCTGCAAAGCAGAAGAAAGCAGTTGAATATCAGAAGATAGCAGTTTATCATCTGAGCAAGTGCTTCTTCTTCTTCACATTTTTTAAGGACACACAGTAAACTTTGGATTGCTGAAAGTGCTAAAAGATAAACAAGCAACAATGAGATTTATGATCTTCTTTATAACAAATATTTCACTGCTCATTCCTCAATATGTTGCAGTTTCCAAGAGTTCTTATGTGTTTATAAATGCCTCTAAACACTCACCTCTCAAGTAGCTGGTTTCTGATATTAGGTGTCTGAATTTATCATATTTTTAACTTGAATGTAGCTGTACTGATGGTTTATCTGATATGGTAAAATGTGTTAAATGTAGCATAGATATAAACATTGCATTGCACTACATGTCAATCGGTTACCACATCCTTTCTTTACCATTTACATCTATTGGGTTCGTTGACATTCAGACCTCACCTAGAACCTGGGATATTCTATTGATCAATTTGTCACCATAAATGTTATATCAGGGAGTGATGGGTAGGCAAAACCACATGTTAGTCCCTTTCAATTCAGCACAGCTTTATTTAAATAGGAACATTAGATTCTGTGTGAATTGTATTTAATTTTAACATCTTATTTTAGCAATGGAATTTATTTGGAGTTAGATGCTTTACAAGTGAATTTTAAAACAGTGTTCACTTACGCTCTCCAGAATACAGCCTTCAAGAGACAAATAATTAAACAACAGAAACAAGCACCCTGGACTTGTGAAATAATGTTATGTGACAGTAAATATATATTAGTTGGTCTGCTAGTTGAGTGTACTCGCATCTCCTCCTTTTAGGAGCCGGTTCATCATGTCATTTAGCTGTGGGTTGCAACAATGTGTTTGGAAACAGACATATTTTGTTTCAATGCTTTTCTGAACTGTTTGTTAAATACTACAAATCAGTGTTGACATTGGCAAGAGTATCTTACAGGTCCATAAAATTTAAAAAAAAAATGTATTTGTCTTCATAAAATTGTGGATTAAACCACTGTTCCTTTCATAGCATCAACAGATGATGATCATATTTTGAAAAGGGGAAAATTGCTGTAGATACCTGTAACTCAAATTTTCTATTTTGAGGTAGAGAGAAAAAAACTAAGCTTAAAGAAATTGTGGTAATTAACGATGAGAATATGAAAATAGGAAAGATCCTATAGTTTGTTATATACAAGAGCTTTATTGATTTCATTTAACACTAATGAAAGTTATTCACATGTAGCTGTATGTAGTAATATCCCCCGCCCATATATATTCCTAGAAAATCGACATAAGAATTTTAACATCACAGTATTAAATTACTAAGCTCAAAAGGTACAGTAGTAGAACATTACAGTGATAGATGCTGATGGAATGTATGACAAATCATTTGCAAGGAGGTTGAGGGCAATTTCCTGTTTCTTTATTATTATTATTATTATTTTCATTTTTTTTTAATTTTTTTATTATTTTTTTTATTTTTTTTTTTTTTAGTTTTCACTGTTGTAAATACTGATTGTGTGAGACAGTAATTTTATATTCTTCAGTCTTTGTCTGAATCTGAATCTTTGTTGGAAATATGAATAAATGTTCATTTTTGTATAGTAGAGTCCAACTGAAATTTTATTTTCTTTATTATGGTTTTTGATGCATGTTCTGTAGGGGCAAACCTCAAATTTTGTTATTGTGAGAATTGGTATTGATACAGGACACAAAAATAATATGTTTTGAATATGTTTAAGTTTTTTTATTGCTCCTAAATATTTTATAGATACACTATCTTTTAATGGATATGTGCCTCCTGAAAGTAGTGTTCACATATTTCAGATTTCAGTTACAATATGATTTCAAAATTGATTTTATTGCAATTTAATGTTTATGAGCTAAATATTTGTTGTTATGACACATAACATATCAGTTTAGTCAGCTAGAGAAGTTACAGGTAAAAGTATGGAACAAATTGTAATGGAAAAAAATATTTATGTTTATGAATTATCTCTGTTATTTATGTGGTGAGCAATGTACTGATTTTTTGAAAAACATATATTCCATCATTACTGCATGTGTACCATTTTTTTACATGTAAGTAGAATTTATTATGCGACAACACAAATTATAGTGTATTACCTACATAAAATGTCCTGTTTTCTTACTTATAATGATGCTTAAATTAGAAAAATTATTACATCATTATAAGAGTTTCTTTTTAGTATTTGTATGGGGGAGTTTTTGTTGTTTCCTTTGTTTCACCTTTTGCATCAAAAAAGTTGTGAAGGAACACACATTTTGTAGACTACGCCTGCTGTTATTTGTTTTTGTTCTGTCAAAGAGAAATTTCTTTGTTCGTTGTAGTCTTATGTACATTTTAAACAAGTATAAATTTTGTTAAAAAATTCTTTCATTGCAGGAAAGATCTGTCCACTCTATATGCTCATCTCAATAAGCAGAATGGTGGGTAATTAAAAAATAATTTTTAGTTTTATATGTGATAATATCTGTGTATGTTAATGTCATTCAGAATATGATTCTAGAATGTATTACTGTCACCTAAATGTATGATGTTGTTAGTTGCTACATTATATATTGCATCATTACACATAAAATTTTCTACTTTTGTGCTGAGCTGCCAATTTTAGATTTCTATTATTATTACTATTAGCTATGCATAGCTAGTGTCTGGAAATTTATTAAGACATGTGATCTCAGTGCATTGTCATTGATCATTGTACTCGATAATTCAACATCGTTGATGTGACTGCTATTTTGTAGGAATAGTAGTGGACTCTTACTTCTGTTCATAACTGCATCACATTCTCTGGAAATGAGCTGTATATTACAACAAAATTGTGCTCTAATTCTTACATGCAGCTCTTACCTTTGTAGAAGTGAATATTTGCTCATGAATTTCCTATTATGGAAATTAATCTCTTTCAGCGCCATTGAATTGCCCTTCAGATGCTTTTCCTTTCTAACATTTCATTATCACTCATTGGATTAAAAAGAATTCACATTATTGCATCACAAATGACAAATAATCCTAAAATGTTCTACTTTTTATTCTAAGTGTCTTTAGTTACATTTACTGAGTATAAGTAATTTTCAGCAGGTTAACTGTTCTGAAACATGCTAGTTATTTACTGTACTCAATTCAACATTGGAAAAAGGACATATTGCTATCAGAAATTCAAGCTTCATTGTTGATAGACTGCAGTCTGTGATGTAAATACTAAAAAATACTTTTGCTTCTACAATATCACCTGTTGTGCTTTTGATCGGTGTTATGGTCTGTTTGTATGTTCTGTCATATTTACACAGAAAAATTTACTCTAGTAATGATTGTTCACACAATATAATGTGTTATGTAGTTATATAAATGGTCAGAGTAGGAAACAATTTTAAGTAAGATAGGCCACATAGAAAAGCTTGTATGGTTTCTTATATGAATGTATTAATGCTAGTGTGAATGTAAATATTTTGTTGCAGATTACATTTACTTAACTACGTGGAAAATATTCTGAATCTGTGTCTGTACCATAGAATTTTAAAAATTGACCCTGTTACTATATGAAAAAAATTGTAGTTGCTGTAAAGATTTAAATTCAAGTTATGTGGCAGTAGTAGTAGAAGTAGTAGTAGCAGCAGTAGTAGTAGTAGTAGTAGTAGTAGTAGAAGTAGTAGTAGCAGCAGCAGCAGTATAATATGTGTAGCTGGCGGTCTGAGACCATGTTGGAGTGCACCATAGTGTCTCATTTAGTCTTGTTTTCTTATGAATTTAATCACAAAACTTAACAGTGGTCTAAACTCAAGACTGATGTTTCATTAGAGAAGAAACATTCACCAAATTAAGGCATTTCCTATACTTACAGCTGCAAGGAAATTTGGAATTGGAGGAAATAGAGGCAAAGAAGGAAAAGGTACCATAATTCCTCTTTTAAAATATATTGAAACTTTGTGAAAGAATCATGACTAGCTAGAGCTTTCTGATTGCACGTTTCATCATGCATTAATAGAGATGGGCATGTAAGAGAAATGACACCACCAAAGGAAATGTGCACTATGTACAATGTACATTAAATTAAATATGTTTATAATAAAAAAAATTTTTAGTGGAAGTCAGCAAAGAATATGTTTCAAAGTATACTATCTGTGTATAACTCGAGCATGAGTGTGTATTCCCCCCCCCCCCCCTCCTCACCACCACCACCCACTTGCTCTTAAGAGTCAAGAGGTTTCCCATGTTGTCAATAATACTGAATAGTTACTGGTTCTTTTTTCCCTGTAATAATATATGGAAGATATTTTGCTGTTCACTGTAGGAAAAGCAGACTAAATCAAGTAATTGACAGAAAGAGAAGGAAAGAAAACGTTGTTAGAATTATTAAAGTAATCAAAGCATATGAAAACCAGAGAAAGATTTGGATTGAAATGCAATCTTTGCAGCAGTGGAAATAGGCAAACTAACATAAGGTGGCAACAGTGAACAGAAAAGTTAACTGAAGTAAAGACATTACACTCCAAAATCTACTATAGAGCTCTAACAGTCTCTGGCTATGCAGTAAAAAATATATATTGTTTTTTATTAGAGGGTATAAAAACTGCCCCAAACAATGACTGGATAATTTCCATGAAAAAAGGTAACAAAAACAGAACCGTATTGATCAGACAGAGCATCAAATGAGGAAATAAGGAATTTTATTGATATTGTACTTACAAAAACAGAAGTGGTTATATAGAGAATGTAAAGAGTTAAGTACAAAATATTACTGGCTGAGTGTTATTGAGTGACAGGTAGAAAGACGCCTCCTGCAAAGTATGTCTTAGTATGACAAACAGTGACAATTTTAATCAGGATTTGAGACTTTCAGGGTAGATTATTCACATTTAACATCAGTGCAGGTATATTCGAGCTGCTAAAACATGTCATTTCAAGGCTACTAAATAAATGCATTAAAGATGACAATATATTGATAAAGAATTGAAGAATGCAAGGTGCTGCATCTTCTGAACCAGTTGGTTAATTTGTGTTCCTCATTTGTTTATCCATCATACTTCAAACTTTAAACATTTGTTGAGTGGCTCTGAAGTAACATTGAGGCAGACATCCCATTGGTTTGGTATGGACCTGACTGGGTCATGTAATATGATGCTACGTAGTAATTATTGGCCATATTTGCAGATGTGACAGTAACAATATTTAACTGAGCCATTTTGTAATCGGTGAATTAACAGGAAACCAAATTTTCAACAATAAATTAGAGCACAAATCTGACTGTGTATATTATAATGTATACAAGAAAGTAGCCTGGAATCACTTTCTTTTATAGAATGCTAGCACCATAAATGTTAATGAGCCATTTAATCATGTGAAGATGTTCTTACTGACTTGGAGTTATTCTTTACTTTGTATGGTATGAGTTACTAAGTACAGTCTTCCCAAATTTTTTCTTATCAAAGTAATTTCTTTTGAAATGTAATTCAACACACTGGATGAAATAGTGTTATTTTGCCTCTGTAAAACCAGAGAAAATTAGGTTGGCAAAGTATGTTGGCTCTGTTAACATAGGTGTAAGGAGACCATTTACAGAATGTTATATTGTAACAGAAGTCTGTCAAGGCTCCACATGTACAAATTAGACAATATTATGCTTTCTGTTTGATGACATCTACTTGAAGAACATTGACTTCATAATATTAAATTGCAACAAAGCTGACACAAATTGCTTTGAAGTTGTATCTTTCTTTTTTTCCTTTTCTAATGCAGGTGCTATTTTAGTGTGCTGATAAATGGGTGCTGTAATCTTGGTTGTGATAAGCAAAGTGGCTGGAAAATAATATTTACATAATTTACATTTCTCATATTGTGTGATGTGAAATCTGTGATTCTGCATAAAGTGAGTGAAGATACTGAAAATATCAGCCATCCAATATTACAATAAGCGCACAATCAATAAAACTGTATGACTGTGTAGGTACTAAAGGGAGAGTACCTTTATTCTGTAGAATACAGTAATGTTGTTTTTGGAGAGGTTATTAGAAAAATGTGCATTAATTTAT
The DNA here is from genome assembly GCA_026315105.1 of Locusta migratoria. Classification (NCBI taxonomy): domain Eukaryota; kingdom Metazoa; phylum Arthropoda; class Insecta; order Orthoptera; family Acrididae; genus Locusta; species Locusta migratoria. Next base: position 606,997,367 of record CM048755.1, read on the forward strand.
GAACAAAGCACTCTGTTGAATTCTTTTAGATAATGGGAGCACCAGAGTTTGCTACTTGCCACTCACACTGCCTCATTGGTAAAATTTACAATTTGCTGTTGGCCTAATAGCAGCATATGTGGTTTGATTCTGTCTGATGTTCTTCAGTATAAGCTTAATACTATAGCATGCACAACAGTGTTAAGTATTTATATCTTTAATATTTCAAACTAGTTTCAAATTTTCTTTGTAATATATTAATTGCACCAATGAAAAAAGTTTATACAAAATACTTTTTACAAGTTTCTGTCACTCTTCTGTAGCCATTTCAATGGGGATTGTGCATTAGTTTCTTCTTTTGTCTTTTGAGTCAAGATATGAGCTGGGATTAAGAATGGAACAAATTGTTCCTGTGTAGGACAAAATTTCTGGAGCTTCAGACACACTTACCTTTATTAAAACAGTGTCTATTTTAACAATGATTTTTGTAAAGTGTCTGCTTACTAATGTGAGAGAGAAATTTCGAATGGAAAGATACTTCACTTTGTTCTTTATAGATCAAAAGTGGCAGTGAATATATTGTATGGTGGGTGTTCCTCAGCTTGTTATGTTTTTGATAAAGGGCTTCTTGATTAACACCATGAGCTGCCCCTCAAAACTGTTCATTTGCCAGACTAGTATTTGGGCATGTATACTGCACATTATCAGTAGCATTTGACACAGAGGATAAACAATAAACATGTGATGTCATATATCAGTAATACAAGAACACATTGAACACACAAAAGTTGCAATAATAAGATTGACTGTGTACTGTGAAGGTCTATATCAAATATCAGCTTTAAAATATTTACGATTATTTAAATGATATCGAGAGAATATAATATAACCCAGTTACATACCCATGCATTCATGACCACATTAATTTCTGTTGCCTCATGCTAAAAAAAAAAAAGTATCATATATGTACTGCACATGAATTGTTGCACGGTCTATGACATAAATAAGTACAATGATCAATGAGATTAGAATGATCATCTCTTTTAAAATGCATAAATATAATTTATATTTTCACTTGGCGGGCATATAATTCAATGTAGTCTTCACAGTATGTGTACACATGTAATTGTTTATCCTTTACATCACATGCCATTTGCCTTTCTGAATTCTGGTATGACAAATAAATACTTTAAAAGGACATCTCTTTGTGTACAACAAGGTGTTCTTTATCAAAAGTGCCAATATCTTGACTGTAACCTGTGTAGTAGTAGTAGTAGTAGCAGTAGCAACAGCAGCAGCAACTTTCCCACCTAATGATGATCAACTTGGTAATTTATATGGAATGGAAAATTTGTTTTTATGAATTATGACATAAACATTTTAAATTCTCCAGTTAAATATCGTAAACAGTTTCAGTTTGAAATATAAATGTTTCTACAGATTATCGTTGGCTAGAATTCTTGCTGTGGAGATGCACAAATAGAAGTAGCCTAGATTTTTTAACAGATCTATAATAACTTAGAACAAAAGAATCTGTTTTGAATGAGATGAAACATGTATCTGTTTCAGACACACATTATTTTAGTATCCTGATAATTGTGGATATTTTGTATTTTATCTTTTGGAATAAAAACTTTGTGCCTTAATATATTCATCTTCCTCCCTTTTTCTTAGGTTTGTCAGATGTGTCTGCACAATATTGTACATGAAGATGGGTATTCACTGAAGTGTTAAGACAAGGCATTATAATTTTTCACTAAATTGTTTAAGGCGCATAAGCTGAAGACCTCTTTGCAGTTTACCAATTTTGGTTTCTTTATTATAATGTGATTAAATTTACTTACATTTGGTCATTGATACTTAATGAACAGCAATGTATTTTAGTAAAGGTTTACTTTGCAATATCATATTTTGGCTTTTTTTATTATTATTGGTGCTTTAGTTTCAAATAGAATTTTGAAGACAGTGACTCTATATTGTTTCACTGTTGTGAAACTATTGAACATTAAAGAGACTTCCAACACCCCCCCCATAGTAATTTAATTACCTGCAGTTGCAGGTGCATTGCATTTCAAATAAGACTGCATATTATTTTATTACTGCTCTAAACATTTTTATGAACATCATCTCATTTAATATCACTCATTTTTGTTTTTGGTTTATTGCTCTCTCTGAATAAGTTTGGGATAAAATGTGATATTTGCCATTTTTTTTGCATAATGTGATGACCACATTGGTTAAATAATTGTCTTCATCAATGTTGTCATATGAAAGTGTAAAAATACTTTCTTTTGGAAGATATTAGATTGCAAAAAATTGAAAATGAAAATGTCTGAAGCTTTAATTCTACAGCCATTTCCAATTCTGTTGGTTTATTGGCTATTTTCTGTTGTATTTTTTTTTTCTTTTTTTTAAATGAAGTGATGATGTCAGGGGCAACAGAGAAAATATGTCACAAATCCTTGGTAATATAAAGTTGATCAGTCTATGTAAAGCACAAGTTATATCAGAAATATTTTATTTTTTTAAGAAGTTTGTTATCTTGTCTGCGAACTTCATACTTAAATGTTTTACAGAAAATTTGTACTTAATTTTAAAATTTCTTATGGGCAGCTTATTCCAAACATTGGCCAATATCTGCTCTCATATTGTTTTGAATCCTGTGAAAAAAAATTATAAATAAACAACTTGTCAATTGTAAAACTATTCCTAAATAAATGTAATTATTTTTGTCATTTTTGTTGTTAAATTATTTCTGTGCCACATTTACTGCTCATGCCGACAACATAAGTTAGACATACCTAGTCTTAAGGGACCCCTCACACATTCAATAAAATTGTCAGTATATTGACAACGCATAACTATATTGACCATGGCGCGTGGGTATTGACAGAGCAGTATTGATGGGCCCAAAAATATTTTCCGATGTGACAATATTCGTTGTTCAGATGTTTACAGTGTTTCGCGAGACAGTCTCAGAGTGGTAGCACCTATCGCATAACTACTGCTTTTTAGTGTTTACGTTTGCCATTTCTATCTCGATACACTATGAATTAATCTGAATCAGGCATGAAATATGAGTAAATAAGTAACAGTGCAGTTAACTGAATGTTATAGGAGCAATCCATATCTCTAAACACAGAGTTCTGTTGATTAAATGGAAAGAAGCATAATGGTTTTAAGCAGTTACTTGAAATTCATCTCCTTCAGTATCCAGAAGGAAAAAAGAGGATGTTAAAAAGAAAATAAATTATGTGATTGCTTTGCATGTTTCAATGAGAATTTTACTAATTGTGTTAGTGGACATAACTGCATTGGGCTTTAAATATTTAAATGACCTTCTTGTATCCAACATTCGTAAAGTCACACTCAATCTTAAATCGGTTGGGATTGCGGGTCTCTTAATTACCTCTTGTTTTCTGATCACCTCGTAACGTAAGTAGTTTGTGGTATGATTTTAGGCTCATTCGAAAATATTTTAAGAAATGTTTCATTTCAGTTGTTTGGATTTCCATCAGCCGGTTCACTTGGGAAAAATCATTCCTTCACTTCTCTCTCTCAGCGAACCCTATATGATTAAAGCACACACATTCTCACTGTTCGACATGTGTTATTGCCTTCACAAAATCGTATCGCCAGTTGAAAACAATGACAATATTATTGATTGTGTGAGGACTACTGAAATGTATTGAAGGTTTGACAATATTATTATCGGTAAGTATTGACTGTATGAGGGCCCCTTTAGATAAGTTAGATAAAAGGCACTGGCTGGAAAACTTAAGCAGTGCCACTACGTATACTTAGCTGGTGTTCCTATGAACTTGTACTTTGATGACACAATTTATTGAACACACACACTGCAATTGGACCACTAATACAAAAAATCTTACATTTTACTTATTAGTCTGACTTTTAAGTCTTCATTGTAATTATTATAATAATCATAATTCAAGGCTGATTATGCCTTTCAGCATGCAGTCTAGTTCATAGTCCCCCTTACAAAAGTCCTCCATGAGTCCCTATTCAATGCTAACCTTGAACCCTCATTTGATTTTAAGTGTGGTACTTCAAAAACACTCTTGGCTAAATCCAAGTACCTTCTTTGTGTTGTACCTCAACTCCTGCCCTCTACTGCCAAATCCATGAGTCTCTTTAGGTAACCTTGCTTCTCCCATGCGTGTAACTTGACCCCTCCATCTAAGCCGTTTTATTGTGTTGAACTGCTTCATCTATGGTGTTCATTTTTAGTTTTTCTTTGATTTCCTCATTATGGACACCCTCCTGCCATTGATCCCATCTATTAGTACCTGCAATTGTCTTTGCTACTTTCATATCTGTAACCTCAACTTTATTTATAAAGGCAACCTGTATCCAACCAGCTTTCTCTTTCGTACAACAAACTTGCTCAAAAGATTGAATGGTTTACTAAAAACTTAGTCTTGGTACTGACTAGTGTGAGAGTAGATTGTAGCTGAGTGCTTACTGCACTGGCTTTGCTATATGTTGATTCCAGCACCTCTGCTATGTGCCATCCTGTGAGAAAATACGTATTTTTACACATTTGAAGGGACTCAAAAAATGTTGTAAAATTTGGGTAATAATGTTTTAAGTGGTTAAATTTGCTTATAGGATCCACTTTGCATTTTCATAGTTTATGTACATAATGCTCATAAAAATATTTGCCATGGTGCAGATTTGATACCATTGTGTATTTCGTGTTGCAAACCTAGTATATAGCTACTGTGTGATCGTAATGACAAAAATAATTTAATGTACAGGTAGAAATAACACATTTGTTAATATCTGAATTAGTATATCAATTATCTTCGGTGTATAAATGTTACATTATTCCGAAAGTGGACAATAATCACATTTAATAGACCCAGCAGTACTACCATGTGTCAGCTTTTTTCTGTGTATGTGGAAGATAGTATGCGTAGTTACATCATCAGTCTTATTATCATCTGTCATGAATAAAAGAGCTTGCGTCTCAGACCTCACCCCCCTTGCGTTCCCTTTTGGACCAGGAAATTTTTGTATTTTTGGACCAGGAAATTTTTTTATGATGTTCTTTTTCAGAGTTTTGGAGTGCTGCTTATATGGTGTTTTTCTCCATAGGGTGGTACAGTCTTCAATATCAGATTTATTGCATCTAAAATCTTGTTCGCAGTCGAAACTAGGATTTACAATCAAATAATAGTATCCTATTCGTGATCTGATGAGGCTTCCAGACAAAAATCACTAAGAGCTTCATTACTAGTCGAAAGAAGTCTATTTCCTTATCTGTTAGAGCAATACCACGGCTACGAGACCTGAAGAGTAAATTATGTAGTAGAATAACATTCATTATTGCATGGTGTAATGCTTAAAAGGGGCTAAAATCAGATTGACAGAAACTGCAGACTGGCTAGTCAGGAGAAACTAGAGGACAATTTATCGAGAGTTAAACTTATATCCACGAAATAAATTTAAGTTTTGAGCATTCTAATATGTAGGGTAAAATTTATACAATAAATATTTGCTAATAACTGCCAGAAAACCATTTGAAAGAAAAACTGGACGTAACACTAAACAATTCAAATCTACTTACGTGACAGGCAGTGCGGTGCAAATCTGCTACCAGTGATGGGATCCCTGACAAAACTTTTTTTGGGTAGACACAGCTGTGCACTAGAAACTCAGAACCTTCACTGAAATCATTGTTAAGGCTTAATTGAGGAATAGCTAAAGCGAAAATACGGCATCTCTATTATTGCGACAACAGTGAGCATATTTAAAGGAAAGTGGTAGCATGTCTGCACCAACGCTGCCACTTGAGGGTTAAATGTGACATTCTATATTTAAATAATGAAAAACTGCTCAAATTGTGTATATTTTGTATTTTTACATGTTATTCACAGAAATATTTTAGTATTTATTTGCAGTCTCAAGCGCAAATATGTATGTAAGTTTTTTGATGATTGCACAGGGCCTCTGTCTCAGCAGTGTAGTTGCATTTTTGAGGTTATAACATAGTGAACCCTCCAATGTGCAGAAAAACACACACATGCAAACCATCATTATCTTTGTTTATAAAATTAGCAAAAAACACTTACATGAATATTTGCACTGTACAATAAGAATAAATTCTCAAAACGAGTTGTGTTAAGTATGAAAAACTACTAGTTGAGCAAATGAATAATCTGACACTCAGCATGGTGGCTGATTGGAGCAGTCATATATGGGGAAAGCCTTTACAACGTTCCCATCAGCCACCGCATCGTGGGTCAACTTGGTGCGTATTGTAAACAACAAAATGCAAAATATGCATTGTACAAATGCAAACTGTCAAGAAACTTCACTACACAATGTTTATGAATACTACTTGAAGGAAAAAGCCGTACCATCATCAATTTATGTCAATTACGTTAGGTTTTTTTTTTCCTCTCCGCAAACATGGACTTAAAAGCACGAATCACGGGAAAAATGTACATTTGTTAACAAAAAATAACATTGTGAAGACAGGAAGTTTCATGGGACCTACAAAAACTTGTAAATGGCATGAAAAAATTAATTCCAGGAACTTAAAAGTGGGGGTTTTACTGATGAATACTAATATGAAAAGAACTTAGTGTAAAGATGACACACTGAGCCACATACAGGCATAACGAGAACACAGTCACTCCACTTAGCTTTTGGTCATGAAGCCTTCTTCAGAAAAAAAACACACATTCATACAATCATACAGGCACAACTCCTGCACATGAGTGTTGTGTCTGGCTGCTGCAGCCAGGACTACTGTGGGCAGTACTGAAATGGGGTGGTGAGGGAAATGATGAGGGCTTGCTCGGGGATAGAGACATCAGTGCCACCTGGCAAAGTGTGCAGTGACTAGAGGCAGGATAATGGAAACCTATCCTATCCGGAGCCCTCCCCTCCGCCCCAAGCTTTCCTGAACTGCAGAGGTGGGAATTACCACAACAACACAATCTCTGGTCCCGAAAGCATCCGGCCTGAACCTAACTTTCTACAAGTTTCCACTCTCTCTATTCTATGGCTTCCTCTCAATCCTCCTTCCTCAGCCTCATTGTGTACCATTCAGTGCCAACACACTCACCGGTCTTTTGCCTTTTCCTGCTCCTCTTCTATTCCACTCCTGTGTCCTCCCTCCCCCCCCCCCCCCCCTTTTCACTCCACTTGCCCACACAGCATCCCAGCACTGCATTTTACAACCTTGTCCAGCCATGTAGTCCCTGCATGCTTCACGTGTCAGCACTGCCCCCCCCCCCTTTCCATCACCTCCATCTTGCAATCTTCCACCTCCCCATTCCACATCAGATTGCTATTTCCATTTGTTCAACTGACATTCTGGCCAGAGCAGCCAAGGATGGCGCTCTCTCTCTCTCTCTCTCTCTCTCTCTCTCTCTCTCTCTCTCTCTCTCTCTCTCTCCAACCTGGAGTTTCCATTGTTAAACATGCTCCAACATAAAATATTTTTCACATGCATTGCAGTCACCTAATGATCCAGTTGTGTTATTCTGTGACCTTGGACATTTCTCCATGTAGTTTTACCATAGTTTCTTGTGATATTGTAATAATCCATAAAAATTCACTGTTTAGAATTAACAGTGCTATACAGCACTGAAAAGGAAACACTCAAACAACCAAGTTGACAGAACTCTTGGAGTTCCACAGGTGGAGTAAAACTGGTGGAAATTTTCAGTTACATTGTCTGTCTAGTACAGGTACCAAATATTAAAACTTATTGGAGCATATATTTTTCTGTAGGAAAATGGTGTACTTTCTCACAAGGGGAACTCCCCATTGCAGCCCCTCATGTTTAGTGGTAGTAAAATGCATCGGATAGCCCACCATAAAACTGATCACAGATCAAGCGTGATAACAGGAAGAAAGTGTGTGGGACGGCTGCGGTGGCCGAGGGGACTGAGGCGCTCCATTCACGGTCTGCACGGCCACTACGGTTGGGGGTTCGAATCCCCCCTCGGGCATGGATATTTGTCCCGTCCTAGTTCGTAAGTAGTTCATAAGTAGTTTGTAAGTTTAGGGACTGATGACCCCGTAGTTAAGTCACATAAACTATACAAACATTTGATCAAAGTGTGTGGAACTATGAGAAACAAGAAAGACAGAAACAGGAAACATCCCAAGTATAACATATAAATCAAGAGGGAGACACCTACAGTTAGTGTGTCTTGGTTATGAGGGTTCTTCAAACTTTCCCCAGCACAATTTTTTATCCCAACATTAGCAACTGTCTATGTGTTCATTGATGTCTCTGTTTGATGTAACCTGTTTTGTGTCTGTGTTGTGCTGTAATGTCCACATTGCAATACCATTCCTTTAGCAGCTGAAAGGAAGTGGTTCTCAAATGAGAACCACAAATGTTTGATCGTGCATCATATGACAGGAATCCGCTTATTTGTTGTTTTGATGGCGAATAGTCTATGCCGCATTTCCCCTGCACTAACTGTTCGTCCCATTTGTTTTGACAGTAATATGTTCTTAGCACATGACTCATATTCTGTAACTAATGTATAGTATCAAATTTGCCAGGGTTACAAAAAGAGAACAGAGACATCTCTGACATGATGGACAATTCATAATGTAGTGATGAAAACAAAATTTTTGTTCGGAAATGGGATTTGAACCTAGAATCTTCTGTTTTGTAGTCAAACACCATCACCACAGAACCACAGCCCGTTTGCTGCAGCTGTTTTCTTAAGCTGTTTTCTTAAGCTTTTTTTTTTTTCTTTTTTTTTCCCCTCAGTTTATAACCAGGTGATCAAGAAGTTAGTATAAATTTGAAAACTTAATAAATTGTGGAATAATGTAGATAGAGAGGTAAAAATTGACATACATGTTTGGAATGACATGGGGTTTTATTAGAATGAAAAAAGCTAGACGCGTGAAAGACCTCTTGCGCGCGTCGTTTGGTGGTGATCGTGTGCTCAGCCGCCACTTTCATCTTGCTTGGCCTCCCAGGTCCCCAGACCTCAGCCCGTGCGATTATTGGGTTTGGGGTTACCTGAAGTCACAAGTGTGTCATGATCGACCGACATCTCTAGGGATGCTGAAAGACAACATCCGACGCCAATGCCTCACCATAACTCCGGACATGCTTTACAGTGCTGTGCACAACATTATTCCTCGACTACAGCTTTTCTTGAGGAATGATGGTGAACATATTGAGCATTTCCTATAAAGAACATCATGTTTGCTTTGTCTTAATTTGTTATGCTAATTATTGCTTTTCTGGCATTCCAAGCATGTGCATCAATTTTTACCTCCCTATCTACATTATTCCATGATTTATTAAGTTTTCAAATTTATACTGACTTTTTGATCACCCAGTATATAATTATACACAAACACTTCCTGTTTTCTGTATTCAGTTTTTTGTGAGCTATCCATTGCACCAACCTTCCACTAAACTTGAGGGATGTGCAATGGAGTGTGTCTCTTTTGTCATGTTATCAAAGACTCTTTTCGTACTCCTGCGTCCAACATGACAATTTGTAATTAATGAAACATAGTAAAATGAATTTAAAAACTGAATCAGACCTATAGCTAATTGATGGTACCAGGTTAAATTAGCTGGCCGCAGTGGCCGAGGGGACTGAGGCACTCCAGTCACGGTCTGCACGGCCACTACGGTTGGGGGGTTCGAATCCCCCCTCGGGCATGGATATTTGTGCCGTCCTTAGTATAAGGTAGTAGATAAGTAGTTTGTAAGTTTAGGGACTGATGACCCCATAGTTAAGTCCCATAAGCTTAACAAACATTTGAACATTTAGGTTAAATTAATTTTGTAGATTAATCTATGATTCCTTTCCAGGGTCAGCTACCTGTAAAAACAATATATTCTGAACAAGACATAAAAGTATGGAGCAATATTTTTTTTAAGTTATACCATAGTATTGAAGATCATTTGATTTCACACTAAATGTAAATGAGAGAGTGAGAGGTGGAGTTCCAAATACATAGTATTTTACTTGGTTTTGAGTGAAGACAATAGTAGTTACAATTTCTGTTATAGTGTAAACCTCAGAAGAAGGTTATTAGATAAAAAGGGACATATTATTGTGGACATTTCAAGCAATGATAGAGTATTTACAAATAAGAAAGAGAACTTCAGTGCAATAAACAGTCAGTTCGAAACCAGTGCCTTGAAATGGAAATACAAGATATAAGAATTATATTATCTGTCAAGGACGAAGATGAAAAAGGTGCAGATGGAACAGTATCAAAACTTACAGCAAGGGAAAGAAATGAAACAAAAACTTACAGTTTTAGAGGGGTACATTTTCTGATCAGATGGACTCTTGTTACTCATTGGCATGAAAGTTTGAGTATACATTTAACTTTGAACCTTTTTGTTAAATATCCATACACCATACTAGCTCATAAGCAAATGAGGGTCCTGTATTAAGTTCAACAAGAGCATTGTCAGAAGTGGAATAATAGATGGGTTACCAGCATATGCTGGCAAGAAAAGAAGGCAATAACAGAAAAAGGCCAAAGTTGCTGTAAACAGAAAGACATTAGACACACATTTAGAAAAGAGACATAAAGAAAGTGAGTAGCACTTGAGTACAGCACACTGGAAATACATTTTCCCATGTAATATGTTTCAAAGAGCTGCATGATACGTGAAAAAATACACCTTGTACATTTCCATATAGTATGAGATGCAGAGAAGTGTTTGATTGAATGTAATATTCTGATTTTCATGATGTGCACAAGATTGAGAGAAAAATTGTACCAAATCTTAAATGATTGAAAGTTCAGAATGGAAAAACAACAATATTATGAAAAGGATACATGTCCCGATGAGTCACAGATGGCACAGTGAAAATATTCCTGAATAATTTATCTTATTGCTCAAAGAGCCATGTTTAGTTTTTTTTAAACAGACACAGTCACACTAGCACAACTCATAAATGCATGACCAGTGTCTCATGTCAGTCTTCTTGTTGTGCCTCTGCAACACATTTTGTCATCTATTTGTCAAATCTTTCTTATTTGTGATAGGTGCTGTGCAATTATGTAAGAAAACATTTAATGAAATTAAGCTTCCTGACAAATATAATCCAACTAAGACTTGGAACTAGTGGTATTAAAAGCTGGTTAAATCTCTGTAAGAGTATATAAAGGTGTACCATAAAGAAAAAGAAACCGAACAAAGTTTTTGGTGGCTAGAGCTTTTGTAGTACCACATGTTGCTGCTAAGAGTGTTTAGCGTGAACATTCCTGAGTCAGTAAGCAGAGTAGGCCTACTGCCGCTGAATATGGTCAAGACTAGTTTAGGTGGAGTTCATAATGACAACTATTTTGTGAGATCATTGTTTTTGCAATGGCTTACTTTATTGAATAGTGTGTGACACTGAAATTGCGATTTTTGCTCCGAAAATTTGGAACAGTAACTTTTGAAATATTACAAATAGCATACTAGGATGATGCTGTGGGAAAAACTTGTGTTTGAGTGGTTTTCCCTCTTCAAAAACGGTGAAAGCTCAATTGATGAGAAACCTCATTCTGGCTGTTCATGCATGGTTCCAACAAATTGAAATGTTCATGTTGTTGCAATGATCAATAAATATTGATTATAGACCAGGAAGGAATTCTGGAGTTGGCATTTTATAAAAATATAGCAAGGTCATTGTTGAGTGACTTAGGAGTTAAATGGAGCAAATTGTGACAAGATTTGGGAATGAAAAGGGTGGCTGCCAAATTCATGCCACGGCTGCAATACAAAATAAAAGTTGTGGGGAAGCTCGCTGTAATTAAAATACTATCCCAAAATTATCCATTTTTTCTTCCAAAAATGATTCATGGTAATGCAACTCGGTACTATGCTTACAGTCTTGAATCAAAGCAAGAAACAAACCAGTAGAAGACTTATAAGTTTGCTACTCCCCAAGAAAGTTTGTCAGATGAAATCAAACATAAAGACAATGCTGATTTATTATTTTAATTTGAGAAGATTTGTCCATTGAGAGTTTGTTCAGCAGTGTCAGGTATTTAAGTAGATTTTTTACTGCAAAGTATAGCACAACAGTGTGCAGCGGAAATGGCCACATTTGTGGCACTTGGGTGATGTATTTCTCAGCCGTGACAGTCCACCTGCTTACATAGCACTCTTTATACTAAAGCTCTTGACCAAACATGGATGACCCTAGTTCCTCAGACTCCCCATCTGACCTTGACCTGTGCAACTTTTTGTTTCCTAGAATGAAGGGAGACATTAAAGGAAATTGTTTTGATAATGTTGGTGGGGTAAAGAAAAAAAAAAACAATAGAGGTGTTCTGAAGCATAACAAAATATGGATTTAAACAAGGTTTTGAAAAATTGGATTAAAAGAGTGGACATGTGTATCAGTGCAATTGCAGAGCACTTTGGAGGGGATTGTAAGTTTGTGCTTAAAATGTGAATAAATAAGTTTAACACATTCAAGACGCGTGAATCATCCTAGATGGAGCAGCCAGACTGCTGTTTCTTACAAGTTTTTCGAAAATTACATTTCTTTTACTATGAATGCAATAAGAGAGTTTGCTGTCTCACTTGAAACAATGAAATCTATTTATCTATTCCAAAACATTATTACTAAATATTAAAATTAGGAGATACACAATTTTTTTTAATAAAAAAACTTGTACATATGATTCTTACATATAATCAGCTTCTCGTTCTGAACCAGAATTGTCTATTTCCCCTTCTATGGCATTGAAAGCGTTCTCATCTACATTTGCCATGTTGAGAATTGCAGAGCGCGAGCACTCAGCAGACAGTAGCACAGATAGTTGACGAAAGCAGTGTTGGGCTCAAAAGGGAGCTGGAAATACAAAGCCCTTTTATTGTGTACAAATAGAATTCACTATGTGGCAGCACAATGCAGAAAACCTTCTTTCTACATTTTATTTGGTTACCAACATAGATCAGATTGTGCAATGGCAGCTACAAATTTTGTAGCATTGCACGAATCAGGCTCGGGTGCTGTCCACAATGTATTAAGAAAAGATTCGTTTCTTTTGGGTACCCCCTTGTATATGAAGACTGTTGACTATCTACAAAGGAAGGAGAACTGGCTTTATTTCATTCCAGTATGTTTACAGTAAATCAGTTATCCAAGAACCTGTATTACATTGATCAAGCAGTTGGTGCAGTGATTAACAATTTCGCTGCGGCTGATGCTTATAAGCGTCAAAACAAGCCACGAGCCAGTGCAGCTGATGCTTATAAGCGTCCGCGCTCACTGTCAGATTATTCAGTCTAGCTGCAGCATCAAAACATGTAAACTTTTGTTTTGTGTGGTCAGTTATCAAACGTATATTGTTTGTAATAGTGGCTAATGAACCAACACCTGCACCTTCTAATGTGGAAAGGAGCTGGAAAAGTATTAAATTGACAGAGGAACAGTTAATTAGTGTACTAGATGACAGTGATTTTCTGTGTAGTGAGGATGAGGCATACCATGGACAGTGACATTTATCAACAAATCACGAACATTTGAATGAAGCCTGTGACCCCTGTAGGTGTCAGACAGCAAACAGACTTTAAAACATGGCCACAATACAGTCAAAGGTTATTTGAAGTAATGCTTCTAAGGTGTCATCACTAAGTAAGTATAGAACATGATCCTACAGATCTTACAAGGTTTTGACGTCAGCTTGTAGCTCAGGTGTGCATAGGAGCATTGGCTCCAAGCGATACCTGGCATTTAAGAGTGTTACTGGCCCGCACTCACACACTGCCATGCCGCACTGGAGATTTGCGTGCCTGTGCCGATGCTGCAGCGAAAGTGTTAAAACTCGAAATTTACATTGAATAGAAGGAAGTTTCGTGCCCTGGACCAGCCATCCAAAGTTATGTTGTCAATGGCCTTCTTGCATTACTTGTGGCTTGATTCCACATAACAGTCACAACTGAGCACCTGCTCTATTTCCAACCTGAGTTTTATCTCTATTAGTTACTATACAATTTAGAAACTCTGGAGAGATTTGTTAATCCATTGTCTTCTCTGTCCATCATTTGTTCTACATGTGACAGGGACCAGTACTGGTAAGCATTTGTTTTCTTAGTTAAGCTCTTAATATCATTCCATATGTATTTCTGACACTCTTATTGTTCCTACTACTGTCTGTTACAGTAAAAAGGAAAAGGAGGGGGGGTGGTAATCTTGTGCATCGATATCTATGAGTTTGTTAAACTTTGTTAGTTGTGTGTTTCTGTTTAAAGTGTTTTGTGTTGTGTGTCTGATGTGGAGATGGAGAAAGAGCATAGCACAGCATTGCTTTGAAGATGTGGAAAACTCTCAAAAAACACTGTTGTTCATCAGATCAGTGGTCTCATAATGTGGCATTTAGACTCTATCGAGAACAGACTCGCAAATTGGTAAATTCAACCTTTAACTATACAGCAGGTCATAAACAATTCTGACAAAGTTCGTAATGGCAGCTCTAAGGAACATCCTGTAGAAAGTCCATAATGTGAACACAGTATGTAAAGTTGGAGGACTTACTCAGATGGTACTAATTCAGGTAGTGAAATGTAAGAATACAGGAGTTAATACGGACCTTATGACTTATCTTAGAAGATAGCTTAATGAAAGGCCAAACATCATTTGTAGATTTGGAGAGAAATTTTAACAATGTTGACTGGCACACACTTTCAAATTTTGCAGGTGGCAGGGGTAAAATATAGGGAACAAAGAGGTATACACAATTTGTACAGAAATGGGAGTGCAGTTGTAAGAGTCTAAAGACAGGAAAAGGACACAGTGGTTGGGAAGGAAGTGATATAGGTTTGTAGCTTGTACTCACTGTTATTCAGTCTGTACAATGAGCAAGCTATGGAGGAAAGTAAAGAGAGATTTGAAAAGGAAATTAAAGTTAAGGTAGAAGGAATGTACTGAAAGGAGAGATAAGATGAATATTAACAAGGGAAAAACAAAGAGAATGGAATGTAGTCGAATAAAATCCAGCAATGCAGAAGGAAATTAGACACTAAAAGTAATAAATGATTTTTGTTATTTGAGCAGTAAAATAACTTATGATGGCCAAAGTAGAGAAGAATGCTAAATGGCTATGTCAAGAAAAGCACTTATAAAGAAGAGAAATTTATTAACATTGAATATTATTTTAGTGTTAGGAAGTCCTTTATGAAGGCATTCGTCTAGAGTGGGGCCTTCTATGGGAGTGAAACGTGAACTATTATATGTAGGAAGAGGATAGAAGCTTTTGAAATATGGTGCTACAGAAGAATGGTGATACTAAGATGGGTAGATTGCATGGCTAATGAGGAGGTACTGAACAAAATTAGGGGGAAAAATTTGTGTCACTCTCTTGAGTAAAGCAAGGAATTGATTCAGAGGCAAGAATGAATAGTCAATTTAATATTAGAAGGAAACATGGGGACTTATAAATCACAGAGAGAGATCAAGAGATTAGTACAATAAGCAGATTGAAATGGGTGTAGGAAGCCATTGTTATTCAGAGGTGAAGAGGCTTGTACAGGGTAGAGTTGTGAGGGTGCTCCATCATACAAGTTTTCTGAGTGAAGACTACAACAAATGTTAAGGGCGAAGTGTCAGAACCCTTTGAAATCAGAACTGGAGTCCAACAGGGGGTCGGACTATCCCCAATCCCTTTCGAAATTGTTTTAGAAAAGATCAGGGAATGGGAACCTCGCATATAGGGCAACCAAATTGGTATATAAAAAAAAGAATCAAATTAAAGTCAAGTGCCTTGCTTTTACTGACGATTTTGCAATTATCACCAATAGCAGAACAGAAGCGATTCACACAGTGGAAAAACTACATAAAATTTCGCAAAAAAAGAAAAAAATATCCTATTTATTCACAAAATATGGTAAAATTGCATTTTTAATGCTTCAGAGAAACTATACAGTCCCCAGGATTAAACCAAATCGTCAATGAACAAAGAATCACTAAACTCCAGGAGGCCTACAAGCTAACATGAACGCATTATAACAATAAGTGTATTTCAACAGACGCAAAATTAAGACACCATAGAACAGTGATTCTTCCATAAGCAATCTATGCTGCTGAAACAATGGTTTTTGCTGGACGTTCAAAAATATTGAAATAGAAAAGCAGGAAAGAAAAATTCTCAGGAAGATTTACGGTGCAGTCAACAAAAATGGCATTTGGATGAAGAGACTGCAAAATGAACTCTATTGAAAGATCAACGCAGTAAGTCAGAAAATGTCGAGCTAAATGTTATACACACATCTACAGGATGGAAAACTCCTGAACAGCAAAGAAACTATCCAATATTATAACAAAGAGTAAATGCTGCAGAGAGCTACAGCAGATCAACATAAAAAGTCTTGAAGACCGCACTGACTGCCGGAATAAAGTCACAACTGTAATGTTTGAGGAAATAACATTTCGCCAGCCTGGTAAAAATGGACAGCGGAATGGAAGAAAGAGCATTCTTAGAGGATGAAGAGTTTTGGGGAAGCATAGAAGAGAAACATCCAAAGATGAAATTATGAAATCAAGTTCAATCGCTCTTATAAAGGGGAACAATCGTTGAAATAAAATAGAAAAGGTGTTAAGGTTACTTGGAGACCATTCATAGACTTCATGTTCTCAAACAATGATGGAATTTTCACGGGTAACAATGTGCCGTGTCAGTCGGCCAAAATTGTTCACACATAACAACTTAGGGGCTTGCCATCTGAACAAAGGAAATGATGGATTGTGTATAATAATAGTAACAAATTATTATAAATTGAAAAGAAGGGCGTTGGTGATGTAAAAAATACCGAGGTTGTAGACACAACCATTGTTCTAATGGATTCTGGTGTCGATGAAATTCCCGAATTTCTCGAGTCCTGGAATATGTAGACTTTCTTTCATGATTTGTGCTAACAACTTCTTTTATATATAAAATAAAACGCATATGAAGCATTTAAAGTAACGACTAAGCATCTGCTTTAAGTTATTTCTCGGTTATTTAGACACAGTAGTTTTCCAGACAAATCGACTTTCTCTTTTTTTTCCCCCTCAGTAAACACAGCGAGCTGCTTGCGCAATGAGACAACTTGCGGACCCGAGAACGCCCACGTGTTCAACGATTCTTTCCGCTTTTATTCCCGTGCTTCTGCGATTGCGCATCGTATGGACTCTGACCTTTGGCGCTGTCCAGTAGTGGAATGTTTACAGCTGACAACTACAGTCCTTCAGGAGCGAGTGGCAATGCGTGTGACCGGCCGCGGCGCAAGCTTGCAAACCGTGTAGTGTTAAGATATTGGCTACGACCACTGCATGTGACCAGCCAATGTTTTGGTATGAATTGTTCCGTTACGATTACAGTCAGTTCACTGGGCGGACAAGAGTACCGTGCTACAAGAACCTGTCAACCATAGCGTAGGAACAGTATTAATTATTTACTTCGTGGTCAGCTCAAAAAAAGTAATCATTATTAAGAATAAAATATTAGATATTCCGTCTACAATTAATATCTATTGTGAAGGCAAAACAGCTGTTAAGCGTTAATATCTGATTGGCTGTCATTATCTGTGCTACGATTGTCATGGGGGTTATGACTCCCCTCCCCCTCCAAAAAAACCCCTCTTTCTCTTTTGTAGACATATTTTTATTTTATTTTTGCATGTTATGCGTGTACGGAAAGTTTCGGGAATATTTATTTTTATTAGTCACATTAACCACTACAGACATCCCCATTCTATATTGTTCACTTATATCCATGCCTTTTCTAACCCCCCCCCCCCCCGCACGTATGAGACTCAAATAATCAGCATTTCTCTCCTTAACACACTCTTATAGCCACAGTCCGCATACCAAATTTCAATCGTAGTGCAAAGTGAAAAACTGAATGCACACTTCGATTTTACACTGTGCAAATCATGACGTTGTCAAGGATCCCATTATAGTTCTTACATTAACTGCGTGACAGATTTAGTTTGCAAAGATTTAGAGACATATTTTTAGAAACCATATTTTACGGAACTGCAATTTCTTCATTATTATGCCGAAGAATTGTGGTATTTTTGTCGACGGGACGTGCTCTTCACTCGTGTAAACAAATTATTATTTATTATTACTATTATTATTACACTATTACGTACTCATCACATACACTCACCAATTTCAAAAAGCACATTTCGCCAAAATGGAAATCTCCTGGCAAAAGAGGAAAATATCATCAGGGAAGAGAGAAAAACCTTCGTGGTCCATAGTAGGCCGAAATGGGAGAAAAAATTACATTAAAATGTCATATATACAGGGTGACCAAAAAGTCAGTATAAATTTGAAAACTTAATAAATCACGGAATAATGCAGATACAGGTAAAAATTGACACACATGCTTGGAATGACATGGGGTTTTATTAGACCCAAATAAAAAACAAAAGTTCTGAAAATGTCCGACAGATGGCGCTTCATCTGAACAGAAAAGCAATAATTAGTATAACAAATTAAGACAAAGCAAAGATGATGTTCTTTACAGGAAGTGCTCAATATGTTCTCCATCATTCCTCAATAACAGCTGTAGTTTTAGGAATAATGTTGTGAACAGCACTGTAAATCATGTCCGGAGTTATAGTGAGGCATTGGCGTCCGATGTTGTCTTTCAGCATCCCTAGAGATCTTGATACACTTGTGACTTCAGGTAACCTCAAAGCCAATAATCGCACGGACTGAGGTCTGGGGACCTGGGAGGCTAAGCATGACTAAAGTGGCGGCCGAGCACTCGATCATCACCAAACGACGCGCGCAAGAGATCTTTCACGCGTCTAGCAATACTTTGTTGTTTTGTGTGTGTGTGTGGGGGGGGGGGGATTCTAATAAAAACCGCATGTCATTCCAAGCATGTGTGTCAATTTTTACCTCTCTACCTACATTATTCCGTGATTTATTAAGTTTTCAAATTTATACTGACTTTTTGATCACCCGGTATTATGAACAACATAAATTTAAAATAATTCCAATAAAATTATATATTTGACTGTTATAAAATCGTACACAATGACACGTTGAAAGGAGTATGATACAAAGGTATACTTTCCTGGAAGGGGGCGGGACCGAAAACGCAATCAGTAACCTGTGACCCCTTCCAAAATCTGCCCAACATCTGAACACTCCGCGACACTAATTGTAAATTTTTGGCCTGTGGCCTTATTTGTCAGCATTTCCTTACTGGGGCAGGTACGGCCGCCAAGTGCGAAGCTTTGTATGTGACGCTGCCGCGGCGATGATAATGGGCAACACAACACCCAGTGCCCTGAGGGAATCGAACCCGGACTCTTGCTGGGCAGCCAGCAGGCGTTCCCCCTACCTTTGTTCACCTGCTCCTTTCCCTACTCTCTGTCCCTCACCCCCATCTCCTCCATTTCCCTCTTCTCTTACTCTCGGACATACTCGAATTCGGCAACTTTGACCCCATATACTGGGTTTGCACTAGAAAGTCGCTTGCTGCAAGTTACTGCGATACGCTTGTTGCTATGTTTACGCAACACTTGCTAGAAGTAAGATACTTCCGCAAGTGCTTAGAGAAGTAACTTGCATCAATAAATTGCATAAACTGTTCACATGTACTGTACTTTTAGTGAGAGCAAGTAAAATGACGAGTAGGTGGGTCATTTATGCTGTAGCTCTCGTAATAATTTCGAAGAACACGAAAAAGAGAAATATTTCGGTTTGAGAGGATGATTAGAACACCAGAACATGGAACCTACTAAGATTTACTATTATGTCTGTTCCAAGGGAACAGACGTTGGCGATGATCCGCAGCAGAGATAAATATATGCATTTCAAATATTTCGCAAATCGCGAAATCTTCCGACGTCTGCTGCTCCTCTAAGATGGACAAACGATCTGCAACATATGAAAATTTGTTAATGTTTACTATTATGTCTGTTCCATTAACGCCATGACAGGCCTAAGGTGGTAGAATTGTGTCTCTCCCTCTTGCGGGACACACTACAACGTGTCTCTTGTCTTTGCTGTTTTTCATTTTGTAATGCAAGATTTGACAACAATATTTGCGAGCTGCGAACAATTTTTTCAACTATTTTCACCATTTTTTGTCTTTCGTGGAGCTAGAAAGTAATGAACTGAAAGTTGAAATCACCAATTCCATCTCAAAGTATCTTTCAGATTTAGCAGATACTGACAGCTCTATTGAAATTCTATCCATGTAGACCGCCTTCAGTAGGCCTGCAGTCTGTCAACCATAAAAGGATCCAGTGAAGGTTATCAGCACGTTTACAAGAAAAGCTTCAAGCAATTGTTTTGGTACTGAGTAGAACAATTAGCCATTTTTGTACGAGTCAGGGCCGGATTAAGGTATTCACAAGTACCGTGGCCGCCGGGGGCCCCGAACTAGAGGGGGCCCCGCTATGATCGCCCTCGAAATTTGTCACTATTTAACCAATCCCGCCATCGAGAGCACCTTTATTGTTCTCTCTACTTTTCCTTTAATGGGACAGTAGTGTTGAATACCACGGCAGTCTTATATCACGTGAACCAGCGACAATACACATTTCAATTTGTCGGCCGCCGATTTGTGTCGAAACACCAGAAATGTTTGATGTCGCCGACAGGCGCAGTTCGCCTTTTTGCGCACAACGCAGCGCTTCAGACGCACAACAGTGGGTAGTGTCTGCAGAGGCTGCCCTCAGCCGTCGCAACATCTGCAGTAATCTGCAGTTCCCTCCGTTTCTAACAATAATTTGTAAGTAAACGTTTGTTATTATATGAAAAAGTCTGCATATTCATATTTCTCGTGAAATTATTATCAACTTACAGAAACACTAAATCAGACTTTACGATACCGGATATTGCAACAATGAATTTCTATTTCGTCAGCCAGAGGGGACTCTAAAAGTATGCGAAAAATATTATACCAGATGTTAGGAAGGCCTTTCTTAAAAATCTGGAAAAATATTTAGCAGTTTAATATAAAGCCATAAATAACATAAATATAGAATAGTTTTAGTGTCAGTGTAATATTAAAAACAACTAATACATTGTTACATTCCTATTTCTCCAGTTTTATGTAGTGCTAGTTTTAGGTACAAGTTCGTTGTTTTTAAGCTCATATTGGTATATTTTGTCGAATATTTTCCTTGTTTTAGCTTAAATTTCCCCGCATTTTGTGCATATTTGAACACGTACATTTCGCTTGGCAAAGCCAGTTGGTGAATATCTGGGCTGTAGTACTGTCGTGATTAAATTCAGAAGAAAGATAAACGGAGGTGACACGAAATTAATCTACCAGGTATTCTGAAAAGTACAGCTTAACACGTTATACGTCATTTAAA
The DNA here is from genome assembly GCA_026315105.1 of Locusta migratoria. Classification (NCBI taxonomy): domain Eukaryota; kingdom Metazoa; phylum Arthropoda; class Insecta; order Orthoptera; family Acrididae; genus Locusta; species Locusta migratoria. Next base: position 607,018,656 of record CM048755.1, read on the forward strand.
AAACAATTTACACTGGAAGGATCGAGAGACCGAATTGGCTGCTTTACGTGTCCTGATCAAACCTATAAATGAAATGAGTTGATTTCTGTGATTTTTTCGTCTTTTATATAAAGTATTATGCACCCTATTTTAAGCGTGTTCAACTTCCAATAGATTCCCAAATATTAAGATTACTACTTAGAAGGACCGCAGGGCCAATTTGGTCCTTCATAGCGTTGTCTCTATTTTCGGCATGTTTCCTTGTAATACTGTGTATGAAATAAAACCAGCTGGTGTCTCCTTGTTGTTTCAATATGCGACAACAATGCCATACATTTCAGCACTGATTGCGGTATGGCAGCTGGGGATGGCAGTTATGTATGGATGAGTTATGCATGAGTGATTGCGTGAGTGTGATCTTTTCTGACGAAGGTCATGGCCGAAAATTTACAAGTTGTATGAATGTGAACATGAGTTTGTTGGCAGCTCAGCGATCATCTTTATGGCGAGTTGCTAGCTAGCCTCATATTATTAACATTCCAATCTGGACCTTCCATTGTTGAAAATCAATAAAAGTACATAAGATGGTTACATTGAATTATCTTTCACAATCTGGTCGCATAAGCAACAAAACTGCACGGGGCCAATTTGGCCACAGAGGTTCTCATAAGTAGTAGCTTGCATGCGATCCTTCTGGTATTAAAGGCCAAGTAGACTAGATAGCAGCTATAAAAAACATGATTTAATTAGTTCCTTTGCCCATTTTACTCTGGTTGTCATACCGCTTATGGATTTGTACTCAAGTCATGAAGTTGGCGCAGCATTTTGACGTTACTTATTTCCGACAGATCTAGCTTTTAACTTCCAGAGACTGCAGTTTCCAGACAGACTTGCATTTTATATTACGATTAATAAATCACAGGGTAGTCTATTCAATTCTGTGGAGTGGATTTGACATGTCCATGGTTCTCAAACGGACAACTTTATGTAACTTTTTCAGGGATGGGCTCACCAAAGAAATTATTCATATTAAATCCTGGACCAGTCACAAGAAATATTGTTTCTAGTAAAGTTGTGAATGAAATAAATGTTACATTGTTACATATAATTTGTATTTTGATTACTACGTTTCTTTGGCTACTGCACTTATAATTTTGTACATTACGCAAGATAGCCTTATTTCTTAGAAAGGGTGTTTCCAAATAATACCGACAAACTTGGTGTAGTGGTAGAGGATGGCTTGAGGAACAAGATGAGGTAGGGAACCCACGTCCGGAAACGTCATCCTACGGCACTACCGAGCGTCAAAATGATAGCTGCTGGCGCCTGCCGCTAGGACATCCCTCTGGCCGCGAACGCGTCGTTCTGAGCACACACAGACCGCGGGCAGGTCTGCAATATGTGGTTTTTGATATTCGGCGTTTGCGAGTGATTGCAACAGTCGCCGGTGGAGAAGATGGAGCTAGCAGCTATATAGGTAGGTCCTGTTTCCTATGAATGCAATGCTCTCTTGTAGTCTTGTGTAGTTCGCGAACGAACTAGTTCGGAAGAGCGCTCCCACAGGCGAACTACGCGAACTAGTTCGCACACCCCTCGCCTCTTAGTTCGTCCGCTCCTTTTGCGAAGACTGACGGGGAACAGCGAGAGGAATCGAGAGCGTGCAAAATCGCGTGATTCCCTTCTGCCAGTTACCGTCATTTCGAGCTGATATGCACCTCAGCTGTAGTTTCATAGTTCACTGTCACAAATTTTCTTTTCTGAGGTATTCAGAGGTGTCTAAATAATATTTACTTCGAGTAATCTGTATGCAAAGTAGTTGAATACCATTGTATCACCCATTCGTGTAAATAACTGGTTTATTTGCTTAAGTATTTGATGTGATAGCACACGCTTGGGCAACACTGATCATTATATAAAAAAGCTGTCATAACAAAATAAAGAGCCCTTTTAGTAGCGGTAGCAAAAGCCAAAAAGAGCGGACGAACTAAAAAGAGCGGAGCGGACGAACTAGAAAGAGTGGACGAAATAAAAAGAGCGGACGAACTAAAAAGAGCGGACCAACTAAAAATAACGGACGAACTATAAAGAGCCGACGAACTAAAAAGAGCGGACGAACTAAAAAGAGCGACCTACTTCGCGGCCGAGTTGCGAATTAAAATATGCGCGAACGGTCGCGAACTAAAACATGCGTTACCGGTTGCGAATTATTATGCAAAACGTATCTCGCTTCTTAGTTCGTTGAATTCTTTTCCGACGACCGACGGGCAATAGCGAGAGGGCGCGCAACAGAATTAAAAATCAAGTGTTTGCCTTTTGCAGATGAGAGCCATTTCTAGGTGAGTGTCTGCCTGCTAGATTATATAGTTCAGAGCTACAAAAATAATAGTAACTTGTAACATATGATGAGCAGCTATGTGACTGTAACGTCACAATGGCCTGTCTTGCGTACTTTTTAACATTTATCATGTGGTTTGTGCTGTATTTAGCAACGCCCAATCCTATCCTATGGCCCTCCCTTGTCGTACGCTCTATCCCATTAGTAATTATTGGACTTAAATTGGTATCTTATATATTTTTATAAGACCTAACACATTTTTGTAGCCATGTCTTTCACAGTTTCTATGACTGCACACAGTATAGTGTGCCCAAGATGATGTATGTGTAGTTTTATAACGTAACTTTTAATGTCAACTCTGCGCCATCTGGTGGCAAATGGGGCCTATTTTACCTGTTACGGTGTCTCCCCCTCTCACCATAGTTGGGCATGTGAGTCTAGTTCAACACTGTTACTAGACGTCCATGATGATGTTTTAAGTTGTAATCAAGCATCCGTATTAAGATCGTTGTATTTCCCATCGTTGTTTTTTTTTAATTTTTTGTAAGTATATATGTATTAATATGATTTATACTACTTATAGATATTGTAATAACGTGCTTTAAACATCTAAAATCTAATTTTCTTCTTTTGTACCAAAGATCTGATGATGATGTTCTCGAAACGCGTCATATGAAATAAAGCTAAGTGCGACCAACACTTTTCATAAAATTTTTTCGTGATAAGTATTATTTCAGAAATACATGAATACTTGTGTTACTTCACGTATCTTTCCTTATTTCAGCCTCGCAGGAATGGGCGCCCTGCCACGGACTGTGTGCCACTCCCGCCGGAGGTTCGAATCCTCTACCGGTCATGCGTGTGTGTGTGTGTGTGTGTGTGGGTGGGTAGGTGGGTGGGTGTAAGTGTTGTTCTTAGGTTAGTCTAAGTAATTTGTAAGCCTAGGGACTGATGACCACAGTAGTTTGTTTCCATAGATTTACAAACATTTGATTTTCCTAATGTCAACGCAAGCATCACCCTCAATAAGTTACCTTCAATCACCATACACAGCCACAGGAATATTCCGAATGCGCTTTTTCTAAATGCCTTTTTTTCCCCGTAAAATTGGTCACTTATAACTGAGGAGCGCCGGAACAAAACCCGATAAATCCACTTTTCCTGTATTCGTGCGTGTGAGTTGCAGGGGGAACATACGGGGGTTGTACATGCTGCCACAAAACAATTTTCAGCACAACACGACAACAAGTGTTTATATTGCCAACTGAAAAACGCAATTGAATCACAATCCCATAACTCCCGGAAAACACTCATTTGACGCTTAACTCTGCGGTTGCACAAGTGTTGAATGTCATATTAAACCAAAATACAGGAGCAGACAGTACGATGTAGAAAATTATAGTCCCTTCAATAGATGTTTATGCAACAAGTAGCCGCGGCGGAGCGGCCAAGCGCAATGAGGCGCTATGCTCCGATGCACGAGGCCGTTCCCCGTCGGGGGTCGACACCCCATCGGGCATGGATGTTTGTGTCGTCTTTAGTAACATTTGAACCTTTTTTTTTTTTTTTTTTGCAACATCCAGGGCATTCAGTGAAAACATATGGAGATGTCTGGATTTGATCCGACCGTTCGGAGTTATAGAACTTTGATCCGATCGCCCTGGAGTAGTCCAGCAAGTAACACACTATTGAGACCACAAGGCAGGTTTTATTGGCAACACATTCGTTCTTATAATTAAATAATGCCATATAGTCATTATATTATCAATGTCAGTTCATCTTCCAAACAATCACACTGCTCATCTGCGGGTACTGTTTCTTCATCTGCATCTTCTTCGTGGATTTCACGGTCATTAAACAGATTCTTGTACGACAGGAAACGATCATCCATTTCCCAGTCCCTTCCAAACTGCTTGACCAGCAAACCTCGCACATCATGTTTCTTGGCCGCTGCCAGACTATGCCGTACATGTACAGTCTCCAATGTCTGTGGATGGTTTCTGCGACCATTTAAAATGCAGAACCGCTTCCTTTCCGCAACCGTTTCATGCTTGTAATTTCTGTATCATTTTAATTGGAATAATGTTTTTGCCTATCTGTTCTTTTCTTGAAGTTACATCGTTTTATGTATTTTGTAAGACAGTACTGTCCTAAGGTCCGTACAGTACCAAGCTCCTTGCATATTACTGTGTGGATGTTTGCCTCACTTGAATGGCAGCAAATGAGCATTATCGAAACCATCCTATAGTCGCAGTACGATAGTATCGAACTAAGCTGCCTACACAAAACCCGATCTATCGAATGCAGTCGGAGCACAATGCGGTATCTCCAAGCGGTCGGAGCACAACCAGATATCTCCCTTTAGCTATGTTTAATATCTGGGTAATAGAAAGAGTAATCAGGTAATCGATTGGACACTCTGAATAGTGCTTCCTGTTACTGCATCATGGTGTGTTTCTTCTTTTCATAGCTTGTGCAACCACTAAGAGATCACTATTTGTTAAGGCCAATTCACACCGTCTGTCACGTCACCGTCACGTCAATTCGTCCATCTCAATACGCGATGTTGAAAGCGGGGTAATGAGTGGCGATCTGTTATGTAGAAAGTCATAGTTTAATACTAGAATTGAGGGAACAACAACGCTAAATGTTATTGATGGCCAAAGAAAACTTTACAGAGTAGGTTTTTGGCCAACTTACTGGGAACTGAAACAACATTTCAAAACATCGACATCTATTTTTCAAGCGAAAAAATAAACATATGAAAACATCAAACAATACTTATAAGAGCATAAATAGCGCCTGTTTACTTTATCCGTTGCGATTTGCCCGCTGATGTTGTTAATACCGTCGTTAACAACTGAATTTTTGTCTTGTATTATAACTGACTTTTTCATTTAAAATGTTTTTTAATGAGAAATGCGTAATCAAATTACAATCTTATTCAAATAAACAGTTTGCTTCAGTCTTTTCTGTTACAATGTTACGTAACATAAACCATTTTTTGGTTTCAGATATCCGACCTCGATTTTAGGGGGACACTCGATTGACAAAAACATTTAAGTCGTCATAAAACATTTGAGATTTACCCTAAAACGAAGTATAACAACAAAATCAAGATGAATAAGACACATTTGCATATAAATAGTGCAATCGTCGACTGTAACATGTAATTCGCGTGACGAAATTACGTTAACTTCCGATGTTAGCAGACGCCCGTTCCGCCGAAACATTCTTCTCGAGAAAGCTTAACGTGACATGACGATCCGGTGACGGACAGTGTGAATGCCACCATTAGAAATACATTGCGGTATGTTCTGACGGACAGTGTGAATTGGCCTAGGCAGCAAATGTGAATTTATCGGCTTTTGTTCTGGCGCTCCTCAATTGATACGGTAACCTTAAATTAACAAGTGATAGCATTGCTGAACGTTAAGAAGGTTATTGACGGAGACAATACAACTCCTGATAGATATATACAGGGGCGGGTCTAGGACGGCCTGCTGGAGGGGGCGTTGAAATAATTCTCCAGTGAATGAGCTGCGTCACTAGTCTGTTAATATATGTTGTCTTTCATAATTCCCTCGCTTTGCAGAAAGTGTTATGAAAATAATAATTATTATTATTTAAAGTATCATATTTTAGAAATTATATATACAATGAAAGTAAATTGAAATAATGGTAGTCATTACAGTACGATGGTTCAGCTCGGATACTTTCGTTAAAAGTCAATTGATATCGTGTCTTTCCTTGTTACTGCCAAAACTGCCTATACAGCAGTCCTGTGCGTAGGAGATTCACTTCTGTGGTTCATATTTTCTACTAACTGTATAACTGACATTTGAATTAATTTTATTTGGTATTTATTGCTACCAATAGAACAATATTTGAGTGTGCAATAGCGAAAACTTTTACGTCATCTTGTGGCGTTCTACTGTAGTAGAGTTTGGTACGAGTTTATTTTGTAAGCACTGCAGTAAATATTGTTAGCGGTTCTACCCCGTACAGTCCCATCTAACGCCCTACGTGGTGAGCTCAGTAATGTCAAATGCAGAGTATACAGAAAAGCAATAAAATTATGTTTAATTTCTCTGATTTTGTGGTGCACCAAATGTTAAGTTATTGGTTTTTGTTCCTAAAACATATTTTCTCTATAATTATACAAGTATACTTGATAACAACCTACAAATATACATATGTCCACATATTATTTGTGTGGCGCTATGCGGACTTCACTGGAGCCTAAACAAACAACATTCTTTCTTGTGCCAAATTCCAGACAAAATTACATTATTCCGAGATACCAAGTCATGGCATGACATATTGTAGAAAGAGTCGTATTCAAATTGTTCCAGAAACCCAGTATACCTTCACCAAACTACTTTTGCTTTTATTAACACACAGTAAATGTGATATGTCATCGAATCCACGTGTTTCAACTGTAATGTTGTGTTTATAGAGGATCTGCAAAAATAGTACGCCAGAGCCGTAATAATCGCGATTTTTGTACTGCAGATGAGGAAAGTGCATCTCATGGAAGTAAAATAAATGCACAGCTGTAGATAGCTGTGTCCATTCATCGTCAGCTAAACTCTGTTTCAGCAGAAAGACTCTAGTACCGGAAACCTCTTTTTACCCGACGCCCAATCAAACAAAAGTTTCACAGTTTTGAAGACTCAGTCTTTTTATTTATTTATTTTTTCTCAATTATAACCGAGCGGGGTTGGCGCAATGGTAGCACGCTCGCTTCGCATTCTGGGGGTCCCGAGTTCGATTGCCGGCCATCATGGGTTTTCTGTGGTTGACATAGACAAATAGGCAAGCAAAGTAATACACTCCTGGCCATTAAAATTGCTACACCACGAAGATGACGTGCTACAGACGCGAAATTTAACCGACAGGAATAAGATGCTGTGATATGCAAATGATTAGCTTTTCAGAGCATTCACACAAGGTTTGCAAATGATCAATTGTTAGTAAGGCTAATGGGACTTAACTGTGGGGTCATCAGTCCCTAAACTTACAAACTACTTATGAACTAGCTTATACTATATACGGCACAAACATCCACGATCGAGGTAGTATTCGAACTCCCGAGGGGGAACGGACTCGCGCATCGTAGCGTAGCGCCTCAATGCGCTCGGTTGCTGCGCCGCGGCACAGAGTAACACATACAAAGGAGAAGCCCCCCCTAAACCACTGTCCTACGCTCCCCTCGTAGTTCCGTAAGATGCTAGCAGGTGTCAGACGGTTCCCCGGCTTAGTACCGGTAGACAACACTAGAGGCGCTTCTGAGGGTAGCGTGGAGGGGAGGCTGAGGGGAGAGCTCGTGCTGCCTGTCACGAGGCCAGGGCTGTGTCCGGTGTGCCAGCATTTGAGGGGAAGTGATGGTGGGGCAGCGGCTACCTGCCGCCTGCTCCGGCCAGTTTAAAGGGCAGCTTTTGATCGCAGCGCCATCATGGGACATCTTACGGAACCTTCCCTCCCCGTACCCCTGAGCGTGTGACCGGGCCCTTACGGAGGTTTCCCGTCTGTATATATTTGGATGTGGCCGCGGCCACAAGGTTGGTGCCAGTGGCGACACCTTCAACGTGCTGACATGACGAAAGTTTCCAATCGATTTCTCATACACAAACAGCAGTTGACCGGCGTTGCCTGGTGAAACGTTTTTGTCATGCCTCGTTTAAGGAGGAGAAATGTGTACCATCACGTTTCCGACTCTGATAAAGGTCGGATTGTAGCCTATTGCGATTGCGCTTTATCCTGTCGCGACAATGCTGCTCGCGTTGGTCGCGATCCAATGACTGGTAGCAGAATATGGAATCGGTGGGTTCAGGAGGGCACTATGGAACGCCGTGCTGGATCCCAACGGCCTCGTATCGATAGCAGTCAAGATGACAGGCATCTTATCCGCATGGCTGTAACGGATCGTGAAGCCACGTCTTGATCCCTGAGTCAACAGATGGGGACGTTTGCAAGACAACAACCATCCACACGAACAGTTCGACGACGTTTGCAGCAGCATGGACTATCAGCTCGGAGACCATGGGTGCGGTTACACTTGACACTGCATCACAGACAGGAGCGCCTGCAATGGTATATGCAACAAAGAACTTTGGTGCACAAATGGCAAAAGTCATTTTTTCGGATGATTCCAGGTTCTGTTTACAGCATCAAGATGGTCGCATCCATGTTTGGCGACGTCGCGGTGAATGCACATTGGAAGCGTGTATTCGTCGTCCCCATACTGGGATATCACCCGGCGTGATGGTATGGGTTGCCATTCATTACAAGTCTCGGTCACCTCTTGTTCGCATCGACGGTACTTTGAACAGTGGCTGTTACAATTCAGATGTGGGTCTACGCTTCATTCGATCCCTGCGAAACCCTACATTTCAGCAGGATAATGCACGACCGCATGTTGCAGGTCCTTTACGGGCCTTTCTGGATACGGAAAATTGTCGACTGCTGCCCTGGCCAGCACATTCTCCAGATCTCTTACCAACTGAAAACGTCTGGTCAATGGTGGCCGAGCAACTGGCTAGTCACAATACGCCAGTCACTACACTTGATGAAGTGTGGTATCGTGTTGAAGCTGCATGGGCATCTGTACCTGTACACGCCATCCAAGCTCTGTTTGACTCAATGCCAAGGTGTATCAAGCCCATTATTACGGCCTGAGGTGGTTGTTCTGGATACTCATTTATCAGGATCTAAGCACCCAAATTGCGTGAAAATGTAATCACCTGTCAGTTCTAGTATAATATATTTGTCTAATTAGTACCCGTTTATCATTTGCATTTTTTCTTGGTGTAGCAATTTTAATGGCCAGTAGTGTAATAATAATAATAATAATAATAAAGGTTGTTAGGGGAGGTGGACGACTCTTCGCTCCACCCCCCTTTGGATATATAAAAGTACTTCCTGGGTACAACTTAGTTGGTTTCCGTATAAAGAAAGTGGAAGGCGTCCAGAACGAATACTTCACGTGCCTGCCTCAGCAAGTGAGATGTGAAGTGGGGCAGAGCGGGTGCCAACAGTCTCCAGGCGCTGCCAGGTTTGGCAGCAGTAGGTACCGGCGGCTTACTGCACACCTGGCTCTGTAAGCGAGGTGCTTTCACACGAAAGTTCTGCGTGGCTCGTCCTAAATCGCTGCGATTAGAAATGTACGTGAGTAATGGCCGTAGCGGTGGCACCGGCAAAAAGAACGAGCACATAATGACGTGCGTATCGCACCATTATTTAGTCTTTGGTACATTGATTGTCCCAAAATCGGAACGTTCGGCGTCCTGATCGAGGGCGAAGTGTCAACGAACACGTGAAAATTGGGACACCTCGCAATACTAACTGCAAACTTATTGACGTAGTCATATTTTCATTCTGCGTCTGTAGTTATTGTATAGAACATATTAAAGCAGTGGTGTTATAAGTACAATCACGCAGTGATTAGATTTTGTCTATTGCATTTTATGACGAAATATTGAGCGAAAGCTTCCAACAGAACAGATGCTAGTCGTGAGAGGTTTACTCACGTAACAAAGGATGAGGAAAACCACTTAAGATATGGAAGCCTATACCTAATGAAGAAAAATTAGGTGTAATGCAGGAGTCGCAGTACTGTGCTTGCAGGTCAGGCACGGCTGGCAGTGATCTGCACCAGCCTGTCCATCCCCCCCCCCCTCTTCCACCCGACAGCTCCCACAGCTATAGTAGGTGGTGTCGTGTATTCTCCGCCCTGCGAATTTTCCGCCCAGAAGAGGTCGAGGACTAATCCCATAGGAAGGGCGCAGTAATCCCCTGGGGGCTTGGGGCCAGCCGGGGCGGAAAGTTGGCTGCAGCGCGGCCGGCTCTGGCCGTCTCCTGTGTCCCGCAGGGGAGCGCCACAGCAACAAGCTGACCGTACACTGCAGGCTATCATACACGATATTTTCGTCCTTTCTGAATTTTCTGTCATGGGCAGTAGTCCGCGGTCAATGTTCAAATGTTTGTGGCCGCGGTGGAGTAGCCGAGCGGTCTAAAGCACCTCACTGTGGAGCGCGCGGTTGCTCGCCGTGGAGGTTCGAGTCCTCCCTGGGGCATTGGTGTGTGTGTTTGTCCGTAGGTTAGTTTACCTAGGTTAAAGTAGTTTTAAGCTACGGACTGATGACCACGCAGTTTGGTCCGATAGATTTACAGACATTTGAACATTTGATTTCAAATGTTTGTATAGCTTATGGGACTTAACTACAGGGTCATCAGTCCCTAAACTTACAAACTACTTACGAACTAGCTAACACTAAGGACGGCACAAATATCCATGCCCGAAGGGGGATTCGAACCCCCGACCGTAGTGGCCGTGCAGACCGTGACTGGAGCGCCTCAGTCCCCTCGGCCACCGCAGCCGGCAGTCCGCGATCCAAGGCATAGTTTCGTGCCCACAAAAGAAATATATATATATATATTGATATGTGTGTGTGTGTGTGTGTGTGTGTGTGTGTGTGTGTGTGTGTGTGTATGGTAACACAGAAGGCTCAAAGAGTTTTCATTCCGACGATACTGTACACAAGTAGCAATGTATCATTCGTCTTATTATGTGTAGGCAGAAGTATATTCTCGTTTTTACGTAAAGCTACAATCAGTGTATATGCAGGATGAGTCACTCACTATTGTCAACTGGAATAACTCCGAAAGTTTGTGGGACAAGGGGGGCCATAAATGACGTTGGTTTTTTGTTGCTAGCTGGGGTTGCTTCAGAGATACGAAGGTTAACGTTTGGTTTTTTTTAAGTGTGATGTTACAGTTTAGTACTTATTTTCTGATAGCGGCTCTCGAGACGAATACAAATGATCTCTAAAAATGTTCAGATGTTTGTAGAGCTTATGGGACTTAAATAAGGAGTCATCAGTCCCTAAACCTACAAACTACATATGAACTAACTTATACTGAAGACAGCACAAACATCCATGCCCGAGGAAGGATTCGAACCCCCGACAGGGACGGGTATCATAGCATAGCGCCTCAATGCGCTCGGCCGCTCCCCCGCGGCTGACAGTTCTCTCTCGTATATCATGCAAAATAGTAAATATTCGCCGACTACAGTGTATACACATATATACACCATTCGCAATACAACACTAATAGGAACGGTAAGACCAGTATCGTCGAATCAAGCGAATGTGAATGATGTATTCCTTTGAAGAACAAGTCGTACGCTTCTCATTTACGGAGAATGCCAATGAAATTTGTTGAGAGCTGGAGACTTATGCGCTGAAAGATATCCTCAACGTACTCACCCTACACGTCGTACATTTAAATATGCGTATGATAAATTGAGAACAAATGGATCTTTAACGTATTGGAAGCATATCCAGCAAAGAAAAATTACTAACGAGGATACGAAAATTAGTATTCTTGCCACTGTGGTTCGAGATCCTTGTGTTAGTTTTCGTCAAATTGTATGGGAATCTGGCATGAGCCAGAGTAGTGTTGTTCGTGTTTTGCATCGCCATAAATATTATCCTTACCATATCAGTCTCCACCAAGAAATAACTTGTACGGATTGTATGCGTCGCACTGAAATCTGCCAAAGCTCAACGTCAGTTTCAAAGGGATGACACATTTATTAATCTGATTTTATTTACCGACAAGGCTACATTCATGAACCATGGAAATGTTAATCTGCAAAATATGCATTATTGGACAACTGAAAATCCATGTTGGCAGCAAAAACCGTGGTCGGTGAATGTACGGCGTGGGATTCTGGAGGACAGAATTATAGGTCCCTATTTCATCGAAGGATATCTTAATGGCGGGACGTGTACCACATTCCTGCAAGAAACATTAGGTATTTTATTGGAAGAAATACCTTTAGGAACAAGGAACAAAATGTGGTATGTTTTTAGAACTTGGATGACACATTCAACTAAAAGTGACATTTTGTACTATGCTTGTTGTAGTCTCTTTATCACAGGCACGCATTTGAACAACGCATATAAATTTGTCAAAAGTTTTCAAGCGTGGTTCAATTTTTAAAACTTAAAACCTTACGAACAACTACGTAAGGTTTTAAGTTTTAAAAATTGAACCACGCTTGAAAACTTTTGACAAATTTATATGCGTTGTTCAAATGCGTGCCTGTGATAAAGAGACTACAACAAGCATAGTACAAAATGTCACTTTTAGTTGAATGTGTCATCCAAGTTCTAAAAACCCGGCACACAACCTTGTATAACTGTAAACAGAAATATCTTACATACACAGCACCTCAAACGGATGAATGTACTGGAAATTACCGGACTGGGAAAGATATCTGTGTTCAAATTTCCGAAGGATGCTGAACTTAGGAAGAAATGGACACATGTTATTCGATGGGAGAACTTCATTCCATCTGAACATTCAGTGATAAGTAGTATATTTAATTTCATAAGAGTGAATTGCAACTAGGCTACAAAGACTCAACTGTTTACCTCCATTTTCATTGAAAGTGTTCTTTAAACGACTTTTATAGTCCCGATTTAGAGTGTTTCACTTCAGACGTGCCTACATGTTAACTGTAAAGTGTGTAAGTTAACATAAAACTATAGATAAGTGTGAGCAGTGTATTTCATTTAAGCTGCATATCGCTAGTACTGATAGTTACAAATTCAGGCTTCCGAAAGTCCTGGCCCTAAAGTTATGTTTGTTTGATGAGAGCATTTTTTGGTTAATAACAAAAAACATTTTACAGATTGCGTTAAAATCTGATTTCACGCTGCGGTCAGAAATGTGTAGCATATTTTAACTAATGTGAAATCTTTATAGAACGATATTACTTAAGTACAATTAATTGATTTTGGAATTATAATGGAATAATTTTCTTTTACTTTCTAGGCATGTCAAGAACACTTCATCCAGAGTGACCTGATTCTTCAAACCACAGCAGTTGACTGGAAAACAGGGCGAACTCTGACATACCGGGGATGTCGGCTAACCTCGCTAGGTGCGATAAACAACAAATAGACAGTAGACAGAACTAAATAAAACTTCACAGAGACTTTAGAATATTTTAGTACATAAAGAAGATTCGGTTCTTTTACAGCACCAGACAGCAGTCATTGTCAATAGATATATTTTCATAAAAGTGCACTTATTAAATACGTAGAATTATGTCCACACATGTGTAGTGTAGCTTAATTTTAACTGTTAATCTGTAAACAGTACTGAGGCATGGGGGCGTTCTCCATTTAGATGCGTTAGAAATCACATACCTACACTTTTATAGATAATCTGATTCCCATCGCACTTTATCCAGGCTTTGGACTGGCTAAATGACAAAAGTAATTTTATTGTCATTTAGGCATATTTAAAATCAGCTTATAAGCTTTGTCAAATTTTTTAATTTTTTTTTTTTTTTTTTTTTTTTTTTTTTTTTGTATTTTTTTAAATTGAAGATCTCTATTTACATTTCATGTGTTTTATATTTTTATACATATTCTGATACATTGTTTAGTCTAGTTTTTGAAGGTAGGAGATAGCCTTCAAGCAAGCCCTTATCTCACCAACCTCCCCGTACTTTTAGTTTTTCGATGGAGCCGTTTGTAGCAGCTCCAAAAGCTGATAGGGTTTTCTTCATTTTCCAACCATCTCTCTACAAAATAGTCGAGAAAGTCAGAAAATCTAGGAACATTCGGTGCCTTTGAATGTCTCTCCAGCCAGTCATCACATACATCTTCAAGCCATAGAAACGCCAGCGCAGCGCACATGCAAATTTGTTGTCTCACTTCTTCATTTTCTTTATATTCGCGAGTCCAAGATCCTGTACTTTCCCCCAGAGAGACTTTCTTATGTAGAAATAGCATCCATGCACTGAGGAAGTTGGGAGCGTATGTATGATTGCAGAAATCGCTGCTGACTCCAAATCTACAGTCACACTTGCAGGATTCCATCCTGGAATATTTTCCTGCACATTTCTGAAAAGTTGGATGTATGTGTCTTTCCCTTTATTTGGTAATAATTCAAATGCAACTGGGTAGATATTAGTCTCATTTTTATTACTTCCAAACCTGCATGAATTGTATATATCTGTAAAAACTGTTTGCTACAGCACTTGAACGTATCACCCATAAAAAAGTCTCGTTTACATCTTAGAGCCTCTATCCCTGCTCTTCCACAAAAAACTATTATCCTTTCTCCTAATTTATCGTCGCTTAACAGGAAACTGCTGCCATCATTCATAGTTAATAGCTCTGCTTTAAGGTCAATCTCTTCTCTTGTCTCTGGATCCCTCTCACTTCCCTGCGACTTTTCCCTTTGCTTGTATAACGTCCTCTTCATTGTTCGCTGCTCTGGCATTTCTGTCAAAGTCGTACCCTCGATTATACAATAGCTAGCTCCTCTGAACAGATTTTTGAAATAGACGTATTTTCCTCTCGTGCCCTCTTCTTTGCCTGGTTCAGAGTCCTCTGTACTTCCAACCTTGCGTCATCCAGAGGTTCACATTGATATTGTGCGAAAAGAGCACTGTAGAATCCTCGGCTTTCAGCTTTCCTCGGCAATGCTTCTCTTTCTGTTTAGAACAGCGCCAAATCAGAGTACCATCTTACTCCGTTTTCTTCACTGTTGTAATATATTTAGCCAGGAGGGTCCCGTTTGTTTAAATAACTGAAGTATTCGATACCATAGTTGGTCATGGTATTTTATCCTAATATTCCATATTTACAATATATAAGCGTTTTATAGCACTTTTGTCAAGTCATTTTAATCATCATCTGCATTACTAGGGTCTTCTAACAAACTTTAATTAAGTATTGAAAGTCGTATTAACAATGTAAACATATATTAACACTGCACTAATTGTTGTTTGCTTACGATCTTTTCTATTGTTTATTTTGATGTAAAAAAACTTATTATTACATCTGTTATACTTTTATGTATCTTTGCGTAAAGCAGGAGTCATTAATGGTTATTGAGCAAATTTTTAAATATTAAATGTTGTACTTCCGTGTTCTAAACGGTTCTAGAAATATTATCAGATATTAATACGCGCGAATTGGCGCGAACTCAGTCAGTCTGGCAGAATGAAGTAGGAGTCTGGAGTAGTCTGGAGTAGTATGAAGTTACTTATGGAGTAGTTAGCATTGTTGTCAGTCAGTCTTGAAATGGATAAATAAATATACGTAAAAAATGAAACGTGTCATATTTGTAGTTTGCACAAGACTCCCAAGAACCCGACGGCATAACATAATTTTGTAATGTGTTAATGGCAGGCGAGCTACAAGATCTTCGAGACCACTGAACATCTGCAACAGGTGATGTATAGAAAAATGTGGCGTTAATGTATGTCCAGTAAAAAACAAATGCGCCACACTGTGTAGGAGTAACCAACATAGTGGCAACTAGCCTTACCACGAATTGTAACTTCCATATCACAACTACTGAGATAGTAATATCCAAGTGGCACGATTTGAAGTGTACGAAAAGTCGAGCGATACCAACAGGCAGACGGGAATGTGCGGGCGGAGTTGGGCCGAGTCCAGGGAACAGGAGGACAAGGTGATCAGGAGGGTCCGGCTGCAGGCAGGGCGGAGAATTCATACATTCGTGAACCACCACCTGCAGTTGGATGCACCCCGTACCCTTCATGGCATTCAGAAGGACCCGTTCCACATCTGGAATGACCCCACCTGTTACGCACATAGAGTGCACGTTGGCCTTCTTGACTTGACTGCCACACAGTCGACCCGCGTTCCAATCCTGTTCGAAACTTTTTTTATTTTTATACACTTGTCCAACGGTTGATTGTGCATAATAATATGCTTTCCTAGCCATTTTATGCTCATGCTTGAGCAATTGGTCATTATAATAATTTACGCTAACTGCTCAATATGTTATGTATTGCGCGACGATTACTTTATTTGTTATTTCGAAGCATATTTTTACGACGATTGAAAGATCAGTAAACCGTCTGTAGTTATCACCTATAACATTTGTGCAGCATTTGCTAGCTGTGTTCACAGACCCCAGCCCCACTGATGCCATACCGTCAAATGCACCGTGTGCCCAACTGACGCGTCCCAGCAGATTATTAAGGGGTCCTCACACGGATAGTATTTATTGCGCAATACTCAGTATTGTACAACAATATTGACCGTCTGAGAGCAATATTGACGGTTTACGCAATATACTGAAGGAGACTGCCGAGCTTTATAAATATTGACGGTCGCTCACTATATTGCGCAATATATTGTACCGTATGAGGACGATACTGAGCAATACACGGTAGTTCCCGCCGAGAATTTATGCTTTGTATACGTGATATAGGTTATCCAGCGACGAAAATGAGCAAGAGTTCTACAGGAAAAGCAGATTGAGAGGACTCATCTGTTGAAGTGCATTCACCGCGGCGGAGCTGCCGAGCGCATTGAGGCGCTATGCTGCCATGAGCGAGGCTGTTCCCCGTCGGGGGTTCGACTCCCCCCTCGGGCATGAATGTTTGTGCCGTCTTTAGAATTAGCTAGTTCATAAGTAGTTTGTAAGTTTAGGGACTGATGACCCCGTATTTAAGTCCCTTAAGCTTAACAAAAATTTAAACATTGTTTTTCGAAGTGCATTCAGGTGAGTAATTTCATTAAATTTCGTTACATTTGCATATCATTTTAATTGTAGCAACCTATGTTTTTTTATCAGTAACAAGGGCAATCGCCTCCACCACAAGTAAGCACTTGCGTGAGCACAGCCCCAATCCCCGCTACCGCCCCCACCGACAGCCCTAAAGATTGCCGCCCCCTCGCAATCCGGTCCGTGACTCGAACACGTGCCCCTAGAAATTATTATTATTATTATTATTATTGTTGTACAAAAGTTGGTACTTATAGACGAACACAAACATTGGAACATAGGAGTAAATTATTGTGCACTTTGGACAGAACAATTACCTGGAATAATAACATCTAACATGTCCACCACCACAAGTGAATCCTTGTGCGAGTGCCGCCCCCACCCCCACCACAGACCATCCACCACCGCTCCCTATTATTTTATGCATAAACAATTAGAACATTACATATGAAAGTTGCATATCAATTTAACCACTCGCCGCCGCCGAAAGGTACGCCTCCGATTATTATTTTGCATAATAGTCGTACTTAGTATGTATTTCTTAAGGAAGAATATTTCTCTCGGAAGTAATGTTTAACAACAAATGTTTATAAGCGATTACTAACGATGCCAGGGACCTCGCAACAATTCGTAACTTACATAGAAACGATTTATTTAAACAACTCTAAACGACTGCAATCGACGAAACCCTCTGCCCTCGCGCTAGAGTGGTTAAATATTCTCCAAACGAAAACTAGACCGCCCAGTCCTCTAGGGTGGAGCAGCCTGACAGGTGAAAGCGTCCACCTACAGCCACAAATATCAAGGAATGCGTTTAAAGCACATCCGTCTGTTAGCCTGAGCAAAATAATTGTATAGACAATGCTCACAACAGCTGACGAACGTAATGTAACGGTAACGACCACCCCAAACCTGAGTTTCAAACACTCGAGACGTGTAACACAGCTACCTTAACAAATTCTTTCTTTGGTGTTTTTTTGCAAATCTATCGGACCAAACTGCGTGGTCATCAGTCCGTAGCTTACAAATTACTTAAACCTAGGTAAACTAACCTAAGGACAACACACACACCCACGCCCCAGGGAGGACTCGAACCTCCACGACGAGCAACCGCGCGCTCCGTAGCGAGACGCTCTAGACCGCTCGGCCACTCCACCGCGTCTAACAATTTCTCTCGGAAACGGTACGAACAATCATCATTTGAACGCCTAACAGTAATGTAGCTCGTTTTTTAGTACGATCACAGTGTTATCTTCTCTAGGCAAGCTACATAAAACAAAAATATGCTAAATGTTTAAACAAATTTTCAACGTTTTAAGCATCCTCTCTCAAAATACATGGCAGCTACATATCCAAATGATCAAACCCTTCTACGCAAGACCTCTGCAGACACACCACTTTGATGAGGATAGCGCGCATTGCATTTATTTAATGGAGCTTGACCCAGCCTGACAACAGCAGGCAGCGTCTCGTATCCTGTTACAATACACGTATTTCTTTTCGAAACATACCAACAGTTCCTTAGATCGATGTATCGCTGTCCCCCATCCAGTACATCGACAGTTAAGGTTTCGGTCTTCCTGTAATACAACACTTTTATGGTAGTTGGGTAGTTTAATTTTACCTCCTGTGTATACCCATCTAAGGAATCTGTCCATCCTGTTACAATGCAAACGATTCTTTACAACAGGTCAGATACCAATAATCGAGCACCCCATAACACATTTAAGCCTTATTATACAACGGAGATTTACAATAACAAAAAATGCACGAAATAATTTATCGATTTCCGACCGGCAACACAATAACATTTTTTCTCTCGAAAGCATTGACCTACCCTTTTTCTACAATAAAACAACCACGGAAACGAGGTAGTACTTTACCCATGCAACACTGATTTTCAGTTCTGTAGAGCTCGCTTGACCAGCCCTTTACCCACAAAAATTCCTACTCCAAGTTTCTTTCTCGCGACTTCTTTTTCGTTCCACTAAACCTAACTCGGATTTTTTCTTTAATTAGAAGTAGCTGTCTATCGCAAACGAAGATGCCAACCTATACACCTGATCGTTAAAAAAATATGGTGTTTCTACACATTTTTGGTTACAGTACAACTGAGTACGTGCAACGTAATCTTCGCAAACATTTATATCACACCCCAACGCCCCAATACACCGATCATAACCTGCTCTATAAGGAATGGATGGGCCGCACTTTGTAAATATTGGCTATACCCATTTCCGATCTAGTCTGTAAGTGTATATTGCAACCTCCAGTCTGGTAATGCCTGTTATAAAAAAGATAAGATGATTGGATAAATAAATGTATCCGTTGGCCATCGATTCCAACTGCCCTATACAGCCTTCTTCCAAACGAAAGTCATGGGTGGATACGAAGTACTTGCATATACCCAGTTTGTTAAAAAAATCCCTGCGAAATCTTGTGGGATGCCTAACAACACGAAGGTGGAAATGAGAACTCCTAGTTTAACAGTGGCTAGCCCAACTTTATAAGATACAGCCACATGATTCCCTCGAGATGTTCTCCAGTGCTTCCTTGCCGAGTTTCGCTCAAAATGTTCAAATGTTTGTAGAACTTACGGGACTTAACTACGGGGTCATCAGTCCCTAAACTTACAAACTACTTATGAACTAGCTAAGACTAAGGACGGCACAAATATGCATACCCGAGGGGGGATTCAAACCCCCGATCGTAGTAGCCGCGCAGACCGTGACTGGAGAGCCTCAGTCCGCCTTTTTATTTTTATTTTTATTTTTTTTTTTTTTTTTAATTTGCCGCCCTCTAAATTATGCCGCCCGGGGCAACTGCCCCCTTTGCCCCTCCCTAGATCCGGCCCTGAACGAACCTAAGGACAACAAACACACCCATGCCCCAGGGAGGACTCGAACCTCCAGGGCGAGCAACCGCGCGCTCCGCAGCTAGACGCTTTAGACTGCTCGGCTACTCCACCGCGGCAGACCCCTCGGCCACCGCGGCCGGCGAGTTTCGCTCCAGTATGCCAAGGACTCTAACAACGCTGCCGCCAGGTAACTTTGCATTGTCTCCATGACGAACTAGTCGAATTTAATACGTATGTATAAGTTAAAAGATCAGCAATAATTTACCATCGCATACCAATCGTAAACCAATACACGATCAAACAGACAATACTTCGTAACGTACACAGCGCAGAGTTTTAAGAACATAATCCTAAATCGACCTGTAGAGCTCTATCGCAACACATTATCATCCACAACTGGAAACAGATACTGTTGCACATATTTTAAACACTTTTTACTTAAAATTCTATCCCAACTAGCCTACGACACTATGTAACAACAACCATCCCCAACCCAACGACCGAACTACAACACTAACCTACAACAAACAGCTCTTTTTAAATGTTTGTAAATCTAAGAGCCTTAACTATGATGGTCATTACCTCCTGCGCTTTCAAACTACTTACATTAAGGACAACACACAAACACCCATGCCCGAGGAAGGACTCGAACCCCAACGGCGAATGGATGCGCACACCACAGCTAGACGCCTTAGTGCGCACGGCAATTCTGCAGTGGCAGTTCTTTTCTACTAAAGTTCTAAACTAACTAGCAAGCGGCGACAATCTAGGTATCTCTGCATCGTGGGTGGATCCCTCTCAAACATCTAACCGATTGATTATGCATCTTTTTGCATTGTATGCCCCACCAGACAGTGGTCACTAGACCACATACCTAGTGTGTTTAACGAGCACTCGCACACAAGCAGCTATCGTACCCCCCTTCTAACAAATCAGTACTCTTGATAAACAACCACTTACAGCAAATGTTCAAATGTTTGTTAAGCTTATGGGACTTAACTACGGGGTCATCAGTCCCTAAACTTACAAACTACTTATGAACTAGCCAATCCCTAATCCTAAGGACGGCACAAATATCCATGCCCGAGGGGGTATTCGAATCCCCCCCCCCCCACTTACATCGTAAAAATGACTGACGTGCACACAGAACAGCTAACAAGGAACGATTCATATCAAAACCAAGTTCTTTTTCTAATATTCCTTACAACCAACAACGTAAAATAGTCTACACCATTTCGAACTAATACAACACCAGAAATTGTAATCAAATGCCAAGAGCAATCCTTTAAGAGACTAAACAAACGATTAAACTCGACTCCCAACCGAGGTAACTACCCAGCTTTAAATCACCTAACCATATGGTTTATTGAAATTGATACTACTCGACCGAAGAACAATAATTTACCATCGCAAGCATTACCGCTACGCTACCGAGAGACGCCCATTCGTATAGTAAACGAGATAAGTACTCCACAGCCCTAACACTACTAAGTATCAATATGCAGTCCACAAATGTAGAACACCTCTAGCTTGCAACGAACTGTACAACTAAACAGATCGAAATCAGTATTTCGCACAAGCCAGGATACATCCCACACACCAGATTATGAATACACGAGAGTTAATTTTACGAATAAAGAATATTACATTACTTCTATCAACAGCCATAAGAATATGAAAAACGAACGACTTGTCACAGCTATACGAGCGCTCTTAATACAACCTCAATGCTATAATGGTCATCTCTACAGGGCATAAAGAGACATCCGCACACAATCGCATTACCGACAAATACTGCAACGCTTCTATGGATCATTTCCTCGCAGTTGACACAAACGAGGTATTTACCGTAGGAGTTGACTACATCAGCCGTTATAATTAGCGATAATCTATTTTACACACTCTCTCTCTCTCTCTCTCTCACACACACACACACACACACACACAAACAGTAGAATGAGCGCTAAATTGCGATGTAAAGACAAACTCCAGTCCAAACACCAACACAACATGGATTTAAACGAGCGCTAGCTTAGATGCAGACTAGAACAGCACAGAAGTACATATCCGATAACTGACCAACTAACAAATACTCGATCAATCGAAACACTGCTCTGCTGAGACGTAACCTATCTTCCGGTATTTTCTCCTAGATCCATAGACCCCTAAAACCGAAACTTTCTACACGAAAAGCTATGTCTTAACAGAATATGGTTGTTACAGATTCAAACTACTACATATTTTATGTAATCACTTCGACGTTGTACCGATCCTCAGCACACTTGATCCCCCTACACATCCTATGATCTACAGCAAAGACCTCTTAAGGTTGGTCTATATACACCGCAGAAGAGTAAAAGGCTCTTTCCACAGAGGGAAGAAACCTAGAATGCCTTTAAACCGATACCCCCATCGCGAAAACGATACTGTGCTACAACACATTAGATCCAACATTAACCATTTTTAGGGCATAGCGACCTACAGATCGATGATTTTCACATCAAAACCATAGGATTACAACGCATCCAACCCTTTTTAGGACAAAATGATCCACACATATAAGATACACAAATATTACTCTAAATGTGCTTATTGCATAATCATTCTATACGAAGAACCGCGTGTTACACCGGTCTTCTTACACAACAGAACCAGGGCCATTAATCTTACATTCTACAGCAAAACAACAAGTAACGTTTGTATGTATAATGCATATGCATGGAAGGTAAATTTTAGATCAGTGCTCCATCTACGCTGGTTATTTGTCACTTCATGCATCCCGAAAATTTCACAGAGCTACGAAAAAACACAACAGACCCGCTTCTATCCCTTTTGAAGGAAAATAGACCCGTAATATTGTAGCTGGAGACCTATTTAAATCCAGTCACATCGCGAGGTCGTACGACTTCTACGTTGGTCTGCTCCTCAACACACTTGATCCTCCTGCAGATCTTAGGACCTACAGCAAACACCTATTAAGGTTGGTCTATACACAGCGCGGAAGAATAAAAGGCTCCTTCCACAGAGGGAAGAAACCTAGAATGTGTCTAACTCGATACCCACATGGCGAAAACGATACAGTGCTACAACAGCTTACAACACATTAGACCCAACTGTAACCCTTTTTGGGGCATAGCGACCCACAGATCCATGATTTTAACATCAAAACCATAGGCTTACTACACATCCAAACCTTTTTAGGTCAAAACGAGGCACACCTAGTAACGCACACAAATGTTACTCGAAATGTGCTTTTTGCATGATCATTCTATACGGAGAACTGCGTGTTACACCGGTCTTCTTACACAACAGAACCAGAGCCATTCGTCTTATGTCCTCCTCCAAACAACAAGCAACGTTTGTATGTATAATTTATACGCATGGAATGTAAAGTTTAGATCAGAGCCCCATCTAAGCTGGTTATTTGTCACATCCTTCATCGCGAAAATTGCACAGGGCTGCAGAAAAACACACAACAGATCCAATTCTATCCATTTTCTAGGTAAATATATCCATAGATCAAAGAAATACACATCACAACCTTCGATTGCTTTTCTATTAAGACATCAGAATGTTCATCGAATTATGTTTTTAAGTAATATCATAGCTGGAGAACTAAACAGAGCTAAAAGAATATAAACGCCTCTAGTTAGGGTTATGCATTATACTAGCCACAGAATCAAAACCAATCGTCGCTTGTGTTTTCCAGATAGAAGGCGATGCAGACGTTAACGACCACACAACATACCTCTGAGAACCTGGTAAAAACACAAAACAGAGAGAGAGAACACGGTATCCGTTATTCAACTCTTATTACATATAGCGTATACACCACTCCCGCCATACAGAATATAGCCGTAGTAACAACTGTCTACAGTATTAATAACCAACTAACCTTGTAGAATACATACTGTATCGTATTTTAGGTGATGATATTGTCATCTACACACACCACCGAAGGGTAAAATGGCCTGCCAACAGAAGAATATTCATAGATTGCTTATATTCGCATCCAACAACACGAAAAATTGTGCAGAGGCACGAAAACCTTAAAATGCGACAGACCGAACTCTATCTCTTTTTAGGGCAAATCCAGCTACCGAGCACAAAAATTGACACCACAACCAATGGATCCTGTCGTAGCATGACTCCTACTCGTTCTCCAAATTTATGCTTTTGTGCGATATTTCTAGGCGAAAGTCCAAATAAACCCCATATGGGCGAGAGGTACAATGCTTCCTTAGATTCTGGAGGTCGATAGATCAGACACTTACACCCCACACAGATAAGTACAACTTGTATTTTACCAAGCGATCCTATTAATCTTAGATCAGGGTATAGACTAAGAAACAAAGCTGATAAAATTGATTATAAACGCCTCTAGTTATGGTCTGTACTATACTAACCACAGAATCTAACCAATCATTTACTGGGTTTTTCAGATAGAAGACGATGCAAACGTTAACGACCACACAACATACCTCTAAGAACCCGGTAAAAATACACAATGGAGAGACAGAACATCATCTTCGTTATTCAACTCTTATTACATGTAATGCATACACCATATGTTTAACCTTGTAGAATACATACTGCATCGTATTTTAGGTAGTCATATCGTCGACTACAGATGCATTAGCGCACATCGATAACACTGCAGAAACAGTGTAAGGTATCTTACGACAACAGACAACTCGTAAGGGTTATCCACACGCACAAAAGGGATAAAAGGGGTAAAAGGGCCTGTCAACCGAAGAATATTCCTAGAATGCCTATATTCGCTTCCAACAACACGGAAAATGTACAGAGGTATGAAAAGTTTCAAATGCAGCAAATAGACCTCTATCTCTCTTTTTATGGTAAATCAAGCCATGGATCACAAAATTCACGCCACAACCAGCGGATTCTCCGCTAGTAAGACTCCAGGCCGTTCTCCAAATTATGGTTTTGACTGATATTTCTAGGCGAAGGACTAAATAACCTCCATATAGGCGAAAGATACAACGCTACAGTCGATTCTAGGGGCGATCTTCGGGACTTCTGGTATAGAGACCGATTGACCAGACGGCAGAGCGCAGCTCCTTACATATGCCTGTTAGTTAATTAGATAATATGGTGTATTTGTGTATCTTACTATGTGTGGATCGTTTTGTCCTAAAAAAGGGTTGGCTGTGTTGTAATCCAATGATTCTGAAGTGAACAATCACCAATCTGTGGGTCGCTGTTCCCTAGAAAGGGTTCAAGTTGGATCGTTCTCGCGATGTGTGTATCAGGTTGAACGCGTTCTAGGTTTCTTCCCTCTGTGGAAGAGCCTTTTACTCTTCTGCGGTGTATATAGACCAACCTTAAGAGGTGTTTGCTTTAGATCATAAGATCTGTAGGCGGATGAAATGTGCTGAGGATAAAAAAAATGTTTAAATGTTTGTAGAGCTTATAGGACTTAATTACGGGGCCATCAGACCCTAAACTTACAAACTACTTATGAACTAGCTAATACTAAGGACGGCACAAATATCCATGCCCGAAGGGGGATTCGAACCCCCGACAGTAGTGGCCGTGCAGACTGTGACTGGCGCGAGGCAGACTGCTCGGCCTCCGCGGCCGGCGTGCTAAGGATCGCTCCAACATCGAAGTGATTACCTAAAATATGTAGTAGTTTGAATCTGTAACAACCATTTT
Source organism: Locusta migratoria (assembly GCA_026315105.1). NCBI lineage: Eukaryota > Metazoa > Arthropoda > Insecta > Orthoptera > Acrididae > Locusta > Locusta migratoria. The sequence continues at coordinate 607,044,080 of CM048755.1, forward strand.
TTGTTAAGACATAGCTTTTAGTGTAGAAAGTTTCGGTTTTACGGGTCTATGAATCTAGGAGAAAATACCGGAAGATACGTACGTGTCAGCAGAGCAGTGTTTCGATTGATCGAGTATTTGTTAGTTGGTCAGTTATCGGAGTTGTACTTCTGTGCTGTTCTAGTCTGCATCTAAGCTAGCGCTCGTTTAAATCTATGTTGTGTTGGTGTTTGGACTGGAGTTTGACTTTACATCGCAATTTAGCGCTCATCCTACTGTTTGTGTGTGTGAGAGAGAGAGTGTGTAAAATAGATTATCGCTAATTATAACGGCTGATGTAGTCAACTCCTACGGTAAATACCTCGTTTGTGTCAACTGCGAGGAAATGATCCATAGAAGCGTTGCAGTATTCGTCGGTAATGCGATTGTGTGCGGATGTCTCTTTATGCCCTGTAGAGATGACCATTACAGCATTGAGGTTGTATTAAAGCGCTGGTATAGCTGTGACAAGTCGTTCGTTTTTTCATATTCTTATGGCTGTTGATAGAAGTAATGTAATATTCTTTATTCGTAAAATTACCTCTTGTGTATTCGTACTCTGGTGTGTGGGATGTATCCTGGCTTTGCGAAATACTTATTTCGATCTGTTTAGTTGTACGGTTCGTTGCAACCTAGAGGTGTTCTACATTTGTGGACTGCATATTGGTACTTAGTAGCGTCAGGGCTGTGGAGTACTTATCTCGTTTACTTTACGAATAGGCGTCTCTCGGTAGCGTAGCGGTAATTTTTGCGGTGGTAAATTATTGTTCTTCGGTCGAGAAGCATCAATTTCAATAAACCCTATGGTTTTAACAATCTGGGTATGTGCAAGTACTTAGTATCCACCCATGACTTTCGTTGGGAAGGAGGCTGTATAAGGCAGTTGGAATCGATTGCGGATGAATACATTTATTTGTCGAATCACCTTATCTATTTTATTACAGGCATTACTGGAGGTTGCAATATGATCGGTGTATGCGGGCGTTGGGGTGCGATGTTAGTGTTTGCGAACGTTACGTTGCATGTACTCGGTTGTACTGTATAAAAAAAAAGTGTAGACACACCATGTTCTTTTAACGATCAGGTGTTGCCGGTGTGTAGGTTAGAATCTTTGTTTGCGGTAGGCAGTTACTTCTAATTAAAGAAATAAATCCGAGTTAGATTTACCGTAACGAAAAAGAACTCGCGAGAAAGGTATTTGGAGTAGGAATTTTTGTGGGTAAAGGGCTGGTCGAGCTTGCTCTACAGAACTGAAAATCAGTGTTGCATTGGCCAGGTAAAGTACTATCGGTATTTGACCTATTGTAAAGAATCGTTTGCATAGTAACAGGATGGAAAGATTCCTTAGATGGGTATAAGCACGAGGTAGAATTAAACTACCCAAATTCTCTGTATTGTCGAAAGGCGTATAAAACCATAAAAGTGTTGGATTACAGGAAGACCGAAACCTTAACTGTCGAAGTACTGGATGGGGGACAGCGATACATCGATCTAAGGAACCGTTGATATGTTTCGAAAAGAAAGATGTGTATTGTAACAGGGTACGAGACGTTGTATTAAATTTCGGAACTCGATAATTTCAAGAGCGACTGGCATGATTTATACAAGAGAAAGAGGATTGTCGTTAGATGGGGCTTTTTTGTGAATACAAATGTTCAAATGTTTGTAGAGATTATGGGACTTAACTACGGGGTCATCAGTCCCTAAGCTTACAAACTACTTATGAACCACCTAAGACTAAGGACGGCACAAATATCCATGCCCGAGGGGGGATTCGAACCCCCGACCGTAGTGGCCGTGCAGACCGTGACTGGAGCGCCTCAGTCCCCTCGGCTGTGTGAATGCATTTTAGATTTCGCGACGGGAGGCTGACGCTGCCTGCTGTTGTCAGGCTGGGTCCAGCTCCATTAAATAAATGCAGTGCGCGCTATCCTCATTAAAGTGGTGTGTCTGCAGAGGTCTTACGTAGAAGGTTTTGATCATTTGGATATGTAGCTGCGATGTTTTTTGAGAGAGGATGCTTAAAACGTTGAAAATTTGTTTAAACATTTAGCATATGTTTGTTTTATGTAGCTAGCCTAGAGAAGATAACACTGTGATCGTACTGAAAATCGAGCTACATTACTGTTAGGCGTTTAAACGATGATTGTTTCTGAGAGAAATTGTTAATGTAGCTGTGTTACACGTCTAGAGTGTTTGAAACTCAGGAACATTACGTTCGTCGGCTGTTGTGAGCATTGTCTATACAGTTGTTTTGCCCAGGCTAACAGACGGATGTGCTTTAAACGCATTCCTTGATATTTGTAGCTGTAGGTGGACGCTTTCACCTGTCAGGCTGCAAGCACTCGTGTGCTCCACCCTAGAGGACTGGGCGCTCTAGTTTTCGGTTGGAGAATGTTTAGCCACTCTAGCGCGAGGGCAGAGGGTTTTGTCGATTGTACTTGCAGTCGTTTAGAGTTGTTTAAAAAAATCGTTTGTAAGTTTCGAATTGTCGCGAGGTCCCTGGCATCGCTGGTAATTATTTATAAACATTTGTTGTGAAACATTACTTTCTAGAGAAATATTCTTCCTTAAGAAATACATACTAAGTACGACTATTATGGAAAATAATAATCGGAGGCGTACCTGTCGGCGGCGGTGGGCGGTTAAATTGATATTTAAATTTCATATGTAATGTTCTTATTGTTAATGCATAAAATAATAGGGTGCGGCGGTGGATGGTCTGGGGTGGGGGGCGGCACTCGCACAAGAATTCACTTGTGGAGTTGGACATGTTCCATGTTATTATTCCAGGTAATTGTTCTGTCCAAAGTGCGAGAAAATTTAGTCCTATTTTCCAATGTTGCTGTACGTCAGAGCTTTCCAAACTGGGTATCGCGATACCCTGTGGTGTCGCGTAGTAGTAACAAGTCGCGAGACTAACAAATGTAGACTCTAAACAAAAATACTTGTCATAAAATAACACAAAATGTCCTTCTCTTCATACTACCCTGAAACTCGCCTGCAGCTAATCATCCTTCTCTTCATTCAGTGCACCACAGATCACGTATTAAAGGAATGATCGGTGCACATTAATAGCGTGCTCAGCCATAGGCGGCAGACAGAACAACAATAAATGAGAAGCTCAACTCCCGTGTTAAAAAATGGAAACACGGAACGAACGCAGCTCACCAAGTGATTTGGAAATGAACTAAGAACTAATTTTATTAATACCAAATTTCTGAACTTGCTAAGTACTTACTGTAAAGGTTTTAGCTCTGTCTTTGCAAATACAATAAAATGCTTGTGTTTTCTTTTTGCCAGATGCGTTGAAGCTGCAGACAGTATATTATTGCATCTTCTTTGATATACTCGGAGATCAATTAAAACAATTTTATTGTGTTATAAGCATACTTACCACTCCCATGAACCACAGACATTGCCGAGGTGGGGTGGCTTGCGTGCCTCAACGATACAGATAGCCGTACCGTAGGTGCAACCATAGCGGAGGGGTATCTGTGGAGAGGCCAGACAAACGTGTGGTTCCTGAAGAGGGGCAGCAGCCTTTTCAGTAGTTACAGGGGCAACAGTCTGGATGAGCGTGGAATGTTAGATCCCTTAATCGGGTAGGGAAGCTAGAAAATTAAAAAAAAAAGGAAATGGATAGGTTGAAGTTAGATATAGTAGGGATTAGTGAAGTACGGTGTAGAGAGGAACAGGATTTCTGGTCAGGCGAGTACAGGATAATAAATACAAAATCAGTTGGGGATATTACAGGAGTAGGTCTGATAATGAATAAGAAAATAGGAATGCGGGTAAACTACTACGAGCAACACAGTGATCGCATTATCGTAGTCAAGATAGATACGAAGCCAACACCGACCACAGTAGTACAAGTTTATATGCCATCTAGCTCTGCCGACGATGAGGAGATCGAAGAAATATATGAGGAGCTAAAGGAAATTATTCAGACAATTAAGGGAGAGGAAAACTTAATTGTTATGGGAGACTGGAATTCGGTAGTAGGACAAGGAAGGTAAGGGAAGATAGTAGGTGAATATGGTCTGGGCAAAAGGAATGAAAGAGAAAGCCGCCTGGTAGAATTTTGCACGGAATATAATTTGGTTATAACAAACACCTGGTTTAAGAATCACAAAAGAAGGTTGTGTACGTGGAAGAGACCAGGAGACACCGGGAGATACCAGATAGATTTTATAATGGTAAGACACAGATTTCGGAACCAGGTTTTAAACTGTAAAACATACCCAGGGGCAGTATAGACTCTGACCATAACTTGTTAGTTATGAACTGTAGGCTGAAACTGAAGAAACTACAAAAAGGTAGGAAAATAAGGAGATGGGACCTAAATAAATTGAAGGAATCTGAAGTTCTTAAGAATTTCAGAGGGAGCTTTAGGCAACAATTGACAGAAACGGGGGGAAATAAAACAGTAGAGGAGGAATGGGTATCATTGAGAGATGAAATAGTGAAGGCAGCAGAGGACAAAATAGGCAGGAAGGCAAGACCTACAAAAAACCCTTGGATATCACAGGAAATACTAAATTTAATCGATGAAAGGAGAAAATATAAAAATGCAGTAAATGAGACAGGCAAAATGAAGTACAGACGACTAAGAAATGAGATTGACAGGAAGTGCAAAATGGCTAAGCAGGAGTGGCTAGAAGGCAAATGCAGGGATGTAGAAGAATGTATAAATAGGGGAAAAATAGATACAGGCTACAGGAAAATAAAAGAAACATTTGGAGATAAGAAAAACAGCTCTATGAATATCAAGGACTCTGATGGAAAACCAGTTCTCAGCAAAGAAGGGAAAGCTGAAAGGTGGAAAGAGTATATAGAGGGGCTCTACAAAGGAAATGAACTTCGATACAATATTGTCGGAAGCGAAGAGGATGTAGATGAAGATGAAATAGGAGATACTGTACTGAGATAAGAATTTGACAGAGCCCTGAAAGACCTCAAGTCGAAACAAGGCCCCTGGAGTAGATGATATTCCCTCAGAGCTACTGAAATATCTGGGAGAACCAGCCATGACAAACCTGTTTCACCTGGTGTGTAAGATGTATGAGACAGGTGAAGTACCCTCAGACTTTAAGAAAAATGTTATAATCCCCATACCAAAGAAAGCAGGTGCAGACAGGTGTGAAAAATACAGAACCATCAGTTTGATAAGTCATGGTTGCAAAATATTAACACGAATTATTTACAGAAGGATAGGAAAGCTGGTAGAAGCCGACCTCGGGGAAGATCAGTTTGGGTTCAGGAGAAATGTAGAAACATGAGAGGCAATACTCACTTTACGGCTTATCCTAGAAGATAGATTAAGAAAAGGCAAACCTACATTTCTAGCTTTTGTAGATTTGGAGAAGGCTTTTGACAATGTTGATTGGAATAAACTCTTTCAAGTTCTGAAGCAAGCAGGAGTAAAATATAGGGAACGTAAGGTTATTTACAACTTGTACAAAAACCAGACAGCGGTTGTCGGAGTTGAAGGGCATGAAAGGGATGCAGTGGTTAGAAAGGGAGTTAGACAGGGTTGTAGCATTTCTCCAATGTTATTCAATTGGTACATTGAGCAAGCTATAAAGGAAAGCAAGGAGAAATTTGGTGAAGGAATTAAAGTTCAGGGGGAAGAATTAAAAACATTACGTTTTGCCGACGACATAGTAATTCTGGCAGAGACAGCAAAGGATCTGGAAGAGCAGTTGAACGGAATGGACAGTGTGCTGAAAGGTGCATATAAGATGAACATTAACAAGAGCAAAACTAGGGTAATGGAGTGCAGTCTAAGAAAATCAGGTGATGCTGAAGGAATTAGATTGGGAAACGAATCAATAAAGGAGGTAGATGAGTAAAATAGATGGGCAGTAAAATATCAAATGATGGTCGCAGTACAGAGGATATATAATGCAGAATGGCAATGGGTAGAAAAGCGTTCTTGAAAAAGAGAAATTTGTTAACATCGATTATTGATTTAAGCCTAAGGGAGTCCTTTCTGAAGGCATTTGTATGGAGTGTTGCCTTGTATGGGAGTGAAACGTGGACGATAAACAGTGCAGACAGGAAGAGATTGAGGCTTTTGAAATATGGTGTTACAGAAGAATGCTGAAGGTTAGGTGGGTGGATCGCGTAACTAATGAGGAGGTACTGAATAGAATTGGAGAGAAAAGAAATTTCTGGCATACCTTGACCAAAAGAAGGGATAGATTGGGAGGGCACATTCTTAGACATCAAGGAATTGTGAATTTAGCGTTGGAGGGAAGTGTGTGGGGTAAAAACCGCAGAGGAAGACCAAGAGATGGATACAGCAAGCAGATTCAGACAGATGTAGGTTGCCGTTCTTATGTGGAGATGAAGAGGCTTGCTCAGGATAGGGTATTGTGGAGAGCTGCATCAAACCAGTCTCCGGACTGAAGACCACAACAACAACAAGCATACTTAAAGTCAGTATTGTTTCTTAACGTGACTCAATTGTTCTACCTGTTACCTATCTTTAATTTTTAACATTTGTCACAAAGTATCAAAATTTTCGAATGAATTGTCGTCTTAGGCCTACTATATCTTGACGGCAGTACCAATTATACCAACAGCTTAATTTGATACTACAATAAAAGACATTTAATTTATCTTTAATTAAAATATTGTCTGTCAAATATCATACCTTCGTATTTATTGTGGACATTTTAGCAGGAATTCTCTTCCGTTCCAAGGTAAAGGCTTTGAAATATAGTACAGAATGTTACTGTGACGAAGATATTAAAGATTGCTATTCAGAAATCAGAACGCCACAATAGAACAAGCCGCCTGTGTAGCCGCACAGCTCTCATTAGACAATTGTCAGCCAATTACATCGCTTCCAGATCACTCTAGCGTTCCTAGTGATATGGAAATGAACTACCTGGTATGTTTCCAGTTTTTATATATAGCTTTCACCCCCGTGTGCGGCAGCTCTGCTTCAGCAGCAGTAGACACTCAGGGTTCGTTCAAGCAGCTGCCAGTTGCCAGATTCCAGCAAACTGCGCATGCGCATAGTAGCTGCTGCTGATACTTGATAACAGCTTTTTCCATGCGCATTTGCTGGAAATGGCAGCTGCTTGAACGAACCTTCACTGTACTGTAGTCTGCTTTCCTTCTAAAAAAGCTGCACCTGAGCGTTTTTTAAAGGATTTATCAAAGCCACGTCACCCTCGGTAGCGTTTCTTACAATTAAATGTCAATCAATGACACAGTAGCTGTAAAAGCTGTCACAGATTGTAAAAGCAGTCACAATTGTCCACTGATTAAGGCTATTCAGTAGCAATGTGTAGTATGGAGTATGGCCGGGTGATTAAGGGAGAGTAGTATTTTAATGCAGTGATCGTTGGTTCGAGCCCTGGTATGCGTTAATATTTTTTTCTCTCAGTTTCCTGTATGTAACAGATTCTGGGACCAGAAATAACATTCATATTCCAGAATGAAACTTTCACTCTGCAGCGGAGTGTGCGCTGATATGAAACTTCCTGGCAGATTAAAATTGTGTGCCGGAACCGGGACTCGAACCTGGGACCTTCGCCTTTCGCGGGCAAGCGCACTACCGACTGTGCCATCCCGACACGATTCACGATGCCGCCTCACAACTTTGACATTCATATTCTTACTTGTTACAGATATTTATCCATTTTTTCTGAATTGTCGGAACTTCTGAGGTCGTGGTGAAGCAAGAACCTAACAATAGAACTTAAATAATTATTCATCACTTGTCATAAATAACTCCTCTTTATTTCTGAAAATAATGTGAAAATATTGAACTGAAAGGGAACAGCCACTGTGCTGTCTAAATCAGAAATCCGAGCAGCTAATTTCCAAATGCCGTTTTCAATCGATCCAGCAAAACCGTATCTGGCCCTAATATGTACACACGACAGCGAAAAACGGTTTCCGAAATTCAGTTTTCGTGTTTCGGAAGTTGGGTCGCATGTAGAAGAAGCAAGTATTACTGTATGAGTTACGCATTGTCGTCTGCGGTGTTACTCTGTTGTACATCTCCGTAGTTCCTAATGTTACCTTTTCTTGCGATGAGTGTACGTAATTGCAGTCAGGAAAATGTTCAAATGTTTGTAAAGTCTATGGGACTTAACTACGGGGTCATCAGTCCCTAAACTTACAAACTACTTATGAACTACTTACGAACTAGGACGGCACAAATATCCATGCCCGAGGGGGGATTCGAACACCCGACCGTAGTGGCCGTGCAGACCGTGACTGGAGCGCCTCAGTCCCCTCGGCCACCGCGGCCGGCGCTGCAGTCAGGATCAACTTAAACATGTCAATACGTACGAGGATTTCAGTTTCGTTTACAAACCACATTTAAGCGATACTTTACTTTCGCCCTCCCACCCCCCCCCCCCCCCACGCTAGAACCATCTAAATTCTACCATATGTATTTATATTAGCGAAAGGGTGTCGCGCAAAACTGTAAGCTATAAAAGGGTGTCGCAATGAGGGAAAGTTTGGAAAGCACTGGTGTACATCTATAACTACTAAAATTTGTTAAAAAAAAAATATCCTATGGGTGCGTGTTCGAGTCCCGGACCGGGTCGCGCGGGGAGGCTGTCGGTGGGGGCGGTAGCGGGGTGGGTGCGGGGGATGTAGCTGGGGCGGCGGCGGGGGCGAGGGCGAGGTAGGAGTGTGGGGGGAAAGTATCGGTACTTCGGCGGTCGAGCAATTGGCCGAGCGTGGTAACAGTACCTGGCGTCGATGACAAACAAAAGACGGGCGAATCTCTGTGGCGTGATACCGCCACTGTTATACTACTAACAGTAGTAAAGCCCGATGAACACACACTTTCTTTCTTTTTTTTTTTTTTTTTTTTTTTTTTTTTTTTTTTTTTTTTTTTTTTTTTTGCAGTAGTTACACTCAGGACATACACTGAAAGCATTGCATGTGCACAATACTTTATGTAATTGACTTATTTAATATGTAATTAATTGTTGTTTTTTTACAAATCTTCGCTGCCATGAAACAGCCCCTGGCCCATTGAAGTATTCACAGAAAGCTTCTCGGACTTCTTTCGCTCGTTCTGTGTAATTTCTGCTTGAGTTTTGCAAGGCACGCAACTCGGAATATTCGTTTCTCCATGCCCCAGCAACTGTGTCGCCTGTCTCTTCAAGCTCCAAATCCACTGATCCTCTTGCCATATATTCACATGATGATTTCGACCTCAGGTAGTTATGCAAATAACAGCAAGTTAGGACAATTTTCTTGTACTTATCTGGGGAAAGGAGGAAAGGTCTTTGGAAAACTCCAAACCTTGAGGCCAAAATCCAAAATGCATTTTCTGAAATGCGACGTGCTCTACTACAACGACAATTGAATATTCGCTGGCGACTATTCAGATTCTCTCCAGAATAAGGCTTCATTAACTTATCAGACATAGCAAAAACATCATCGCCAACAAAAACATATGGCAGTTTAGTTGTGTAGTTGGAGACTGCTTCTCCTTTTGGAAAGTTCAACTGGTTTTCAGAAAGTAGCTTTCCAAAGACAGAGAATCCTAGCACGCCTCCATCAGATATGTGCCCATTTATCCCTACATCAGCTATAATGAATTCACAATTAGCATTTACATCTGCCAACAGCACGATGCTAAACGCGCCTTTATGGTTGTAATAATGTGATGCAGAATGATGTGGTTTCACAATATGTACATGTTTCCCATCAATTGCTCCAAGGCAGTGAGGGAGATTCCAGCGTTCGCTAAATTGGTGGGCCACATACTTCCATTTAGTGACAGTCGTAGGCATCTGGAAAAAAAGTTGTATTTAGCACTTTTCTGTGGTCATTTGAAATGTTTAATCGAGCAATGTTGCTGCGTAATAATGCTGCTTGACAGGGTAAATTGATATATTAATTGACGTTTTCTGAATTGTCATTTGGTCCTTGTAGTGGATAAGTAATAAGATAATATGTTCAGTACTTATAGTTAGCTCTGACTGTGACGTAAACCAAATGGTCCATTACTTTAGTGTTTTGTTTTAGGACTCAGACATTTCTGAAGCCGTGATCCCACTGAAGAAACCTCCACCAAAGAGAAGGTAGACAGCACAGGCTACTAATGACGATTTACTTGAACTTGCATACCAGCGACTACAATAACGGACGTGTGACGAGGACCAACCATATTGGAATTACATGGGCCCGTGAACTACAGAAAATGGACAGAATGCAGCAAACATTCGCAAAGAAATTTATAAATGACATTTTATTTGGAGGGACAATGGGCACATTGCATAGAGATTCTGTGATAATAAATGGTGCCGCATCAGCTTCGACACATGCGTCCCCACAACATAATTATCAAGATCATCAAGTGCTTCAGCCAGTTCACACATTATTGAAGGAGGGTCTACTGTGTATTTTACGAATGCGACTCTTGATTTCTCGTAATTACATACGTTTGCTGAAGTCTGCTGTTTTTTAAGTTGACAGTTAATTGTGAGATATTGTGTTGTGTATAATTATTTACAGTTCTAATCATTTCTCATAATGTAAGCTGTAAATAATATTTATTAAACTGCAGTGTGTTAACTAAATAAATTCGGTATTTGACTGTTATTACAAAAACAAGTTTTGTAACGTACTCTACTTTCCCTCCGTGGTTCAAAAATTTGATAACACTTCTCAGCTATTCTTCACAGATGCATTAAACAAGAAAAATCACTCACTAACTGTAGCCAAGTATTCATGTAAAAAACACAGTTTGCGATGTGATTTTTCTACAAAGGAGATCAAAATGTTCAAATGTTTGTAAATCTAACGGAGTAAACTACGTTGGTCATTATTCCCTATGCTTCCAAGATACTTTAACTTAAAGTAACTTATGCTAAGGACAACACAAACACCCATGCCCTAGGTAGGACTCGAACCCACGACGGCGAACGTCCACGTGCACCACAGAAAGGCGCTTTAGTGCGCACGGCTTTTCTACCGCGGCCAAAGGATTGTAGTATTGGTCGAGTGTTTGGGATCGGTATAAAGGAAGCAATTCAGAGGGGAGCGGTTAGGCTTGTTACTGGTAGGTTCGAGAACTTCGCAACTCGTTTGCTATGGATGAAATTGCTTTGGTATGTTCGGCTCTAAAGAAATCAAGTTAGAAGTATGGTCATTTGGTTGTAAAAATGATTAGAATTATTCTAATAAATCTAAGCATTGTCTGTTTGGTGTGGTGGTGGACATTGATTTTTTACATTAATTACTTAAATGTCCATTACATGTCCACGATCGAAAGAAGATGTGATCTGTTGTTTCATCTTGTGGATGTTACTTGTATGGAATTGTGTGTACAGAGGGAGTTGCAGCTACTGATCAACACTTTATTAATTGCAGATATATAGAAACAATATAATCATTGTTATAATGGTGGGTTGGCGGTTATCAAATGTTCAAAATGTTCAAATCTTTGTATAGTCTATGGGACTTAACTACGTGGTCATCAGTCCCTAAACTTACAAACTACTTATGAACTACTTACTAACTAGGACGGCACAAATATCCATGCCCGAGGGGGGATTCGAACCCCCGACTGTAATGACCGTGCAGACCGTGACTGGAGCGCCTTAGTCCCCTCGGCCACCGCGGCCGGCCTGGCGGTTATCGAAGGCTACGAAAGGATAGGCTTAAATACAGTATCTCATACTTTTCATAGAACACACGATGTTGTGAATCGTCATTGGAGGATCAGTTCGTTTTTTATCGCTAGAAATTAATATTTTCCAAGTGTTGAGAGTAGGAGAGCTCGTTTGTTAGTAGTGTTTACGGTAAGAATGGGGTCATTTCTGTAGTGTGTCGGTATGGTGTCCTGACATTAGCAGCCAGTTCGGGTGGAGGGGCGGTCAGCTTATCTCCCCGTCCGATCTCGGCCCAGCAGGTAGAAGAGTCGAGGTCGCATTGACACGGGCCGTACTTTACGGCTATGCGTGGCTGCAATAGCAATGCTGCAGTTTATAATGGAAGCGAGACTGAAGAAGAGCCAAGACATATTCATAAGATTTGTGGCCGGAAAAAAAGCCTTTGATAATATAAGGTGCTGTATGATGTTCGTAATTATGAGAAAAATAGGATTAAGCTGTAGGAAAAAAGGCGGGTATTACATTGTTTGTGTAAGAACCAAGTGGATACAATAAGTGTCGAAAGTCAAGAACAAAGTGCTCAGATTAAAAAGGGTGTAAGAAAAGGTTGTGGACTTTTTCCATCACCGTTTTACCTACGCAATGAAGACGCAATGTCAGAAATAAAGAAGAGGTTCAAGGTTGTGATAAAAGTTCTGGGTGAAAGGATATCAATGATAATATCTGGTGATGACATTGCTATTTTCTGTAGAAGCGAAGGAAAATTACAGGATTAAAGTCGTGAGAAGTAATGGAAATAAAAGTAGCGAGAAAATAAATCCGAATTGCCGATCACAATGTACGCGAAGACAAGGAATTCTGCTACCTTCACAGTTAACTAACCCACGATGGAAGAAGCAAGGGGGACATAAAAATTAGACTAGTACAAGAAAAGAGGGCACTCATGGGAAAGAGAAATCTGCTGCTGTCAAACAATGCCCTGGACCTGAGGCAGAAATTTCTCATAACATACGTTTGCAGCATGTTTGAGAAACTTGGACTGCTGCAAAATGAGAACAGAAGAGAATTAAATAATTAGAGATGTAGTTAAGAGAGTAGTATGGGTACTGCTTGTAAGTTGATCTTTTAAATCCATTAATGCATAGGTATTTATGATTTTTTTACACTTGCCCAGGCATTTATTCTGGGCATTTGCCCCAACTGGCCGCGAGGGATTAGACGAGCGATCTGGAGCGCCACATTGCGGGTCGCGAGGCCTCCCGCGTCGGAGGTTCGAATCCTCCCTCGGGCATGGATGTGTGTGTTGCCCTTAGGTTAGTTGAACTTAGTTGAAGTAGTTTGTAAGCTGCGGACTAATAAACTAGTAGCCGAGTCCGATAGATTTAGGCCAGTCAAATTAGACATTGAAAACGCAAATCGTGATGTATTTCTAATTTTTTGATATCTCGTTAGGACCTTTTAGAGTAGTATGAAACCAAGTTTGCAGCTTCGAAAACCCTGTGCTTCCCAAGTTATAAGTGAAAAACTCAGAAATTTTCGAACTTTTTTTAGATTTTGCCTTCTAACGCATAAACGATGAGTTTTACGATGTTAGTAGTTTTTACCATTTCCAAAGTACATAGAATATGTAACAATTTAAGCCTAACCGCAGCGTTATACGTCCAATAGTTTGCTAGATATGAAGCGTCGAAAATGGGCTTATTTTAACCAAAAATGAAAATTTTAGGTTTTGCTCTGATTTCGAGCTGAATATTGGCATAACCGCTCATCCTGCGAGAATAGACATGGGAATTGAAGTTGTAGTAAATTTTATTAGCTTTAAAATAAGCACAAGATGAACTCTCTAGAGCGAGTAGTTCTCTTCAAATTGCACAAAAACGGAAAGTCAGGAAACTGAAATTTTTTGAAGAAATGACAAACTTTGGGCATGCAAAGAAATAAAAATGTATATCACTGTCTTTAAAGAAATGCAGTTGTGTAATAAAAAACATACATTTCAATAACTGAAAACTCTCACTTTTTGGTTTCTTAGAAGGTCCTGGTTGTTCAGTCGTGTTCTAGGACATAAGGAGGTGCTGCATCCATTCCTGGCTGTTCGTCCGAAGGCGGGAGATCATCGTAATCGTCTTCTCCCTCTCAGATCAGACTCGTAGTGACGTTGTAGCAAGTGGTACCAGAGCAGTGAGTGCACAAAGCTGAGCACTGAAGCCCGGCTCTCCGGCAGTTGCACGATCCCATGCATCCCTTCTTGCACTTACATGAGAGCGATCTGAGAAGTTTAGGTGGGGCTGTTTCACATAATGTTGTTACAAACGGAGACCAATAGACCAACGGAGCTCTTCGACCAACCCCACTGTGTGGCATCCTTCGCCACTCCCAATCATGTTTGCACTTGGTGATATGTGCGGTAGGAATGGAAGGAAGCAGCTTCTTTGGTCGGGGGCAAACGTCCCAGGTCCACCTTCGCATTGGCTGCTGACTTGACGAACAGGCGGAATCGAAGGCCGTGTAGGTTGTCGAAGGATGTATCCCCTCCATATAGAGGAAAACTGAGTAGCCGGCCGCGGTGGCCGAAGGGACTGAGGCGCTTCAGTCACGGTCTGCACGGCCACTACGGTCGGGGTTTCGAATCCCCCCTCGGGCATGGATATTTGTGTCGTCCTTAGGATAAGCTAGTTGATAAGTAGTTTGTAAGTTTAGGGACTGATGGCCCCGTAGTTAAGTCCCATAAGCTATACAAACATTATTTGAAAACTGAGTACCACTTCACTCGCCTCTATTGTTTTTCTGGAAATAAACATTTCGGACGGTAGAGCCCAAGTCGCAAGGAGAACGAGTAAGTCCACATCCTCCCCAACCACGATCACGTTCTCGTAGGATATGCTTTTATCGAGGGCAGTGCAGATAATGTCGCGGTCTGCGTCTTCTGTTGCTCTCTTAGTTTCAATGCCTTCGAGTTCAAACGCAGGGCACAGTTGGTCAATGAGACGTTGAGTCGTTGACTAAGACTTTCTCCTGGGACATTTTGATGATAGTTGAAGAGTCGAATACGATCTCATTGCAAGAAAAGGCAGCGCAGCGGCGCAATAGTTCTGCAGATTTAATACTCTCGAGGGCTTCATCTTCAGTATATCCGTCAAACACCACTGCGACGTTCCTACCAAAGTTGTTTAAAGTGTAGGTAATGTAGGTAGAAACTATAGCCTTCATTGAGTCGTTTTTGTTCCAGATAGCCTTGGGGAGAAGGTATCCCCCATCGACCACTACAAATGTCCTGGTTCCAAGAGAAATGTTTTGTGAAAGTGGTGCGAAAGCGGCATAAAAAGTTGACTTCGCTCCCTTACGCATCCCCTCTTCGTTGAACAATGCCAATGGATAAGGGGCCAGTTCGAACTTAAAATGCTCTTTCCGTTCACTGTCCGACTTTTTTGTTATACACATCCTTTGAAAAATGGTGAGTGGATTAACGTCGACACGCTTCTTGTGTACTTTAATGGAGTTCGTAATTGTCGACAAAGTTACCACTTTGTCTTTTCTTTTGAAATTTACTTTGCCAAACGAGCTGCCAGTTATTTTCTTGACCCCTTCAATGCCTTTTTCCTGAGCTAGGTGGCAATTAATTTAAGCACCTCCCACGATGGATAGTATTTTGTCTGTAGATGGAAATGGATGATGGATACTGAACCATTTATTAAGTTTTTCCAACTCAGCAGTGTCTCGTATCATCTGTGCTGACCTCATGTCAATGTGTTGTTCTGATGTTACAGAGGAATGTCCCAAAAACGTACCAGCTCTTCGCACAGGTTTAATATGTACACCATTCCTCCTGTCCACCGCGAAAGCACACTGCTGGATTTACCACGACCATAAGTTAATCCTCCCTGGCTCTTCATTGATCTCATTAGAACCTGTTCGATAGTTAAATCTGTCCACAGCCCTGACCAAAATTTATGACATCTGCGAATCGTGAAGTCTTCTCTAGTGAAAAAAGTAAATTCCTCTGGGACCATTCGGTGTTGTAGGTTACAACAATATAAACAGGCGATGACTGAAGTTGTACATTTTATGTGGGTCCACAGGTCGTTACAATTTTTATAATACACGAGTTTCATGTAAACATACAATCGAACCTTTCGCTGAATGCCCACAATTTGTCATTAGTATTTAGGCTCATTTCTTCAAAAATTTCAGTTTCCTGACTTTCCGTTTTTGTGCAATTTGAAGAGAACTACTCGCTCTAAAGAGTTCATCTTGTGCTTATTTCAAAGCTAATAAAATTTACTACAACTTCAATTCCCATGTCTATTCTCGCAGGATGAGCGGTTATGCCAATATTCAGCTCGAAATCAGAGCAAAACCTAAAATTTTCATTTTTGGTTAAAATAAGCCCATTTTTGACGCTTCATATCTAGCAAACTATTGGACGTATAACGCTGCGGTTAGGCTTAAATTGTTACATATTCTATGTACTTTGGAAATGGTAAGAACTACTAACATCGTAAAACTCATAGTTTATGCGTTAGAAGGCAAAATCTAAAAAAGTTCGAAAATTTCGGAGTTTTTCATTTATAACTTGGGACGCACAGGGTTTTCGAAGCTGCAAACTTGATTTCATACCACTCTAACAAGTCCTAACAACATATCAAAAAATTAGAACTACATCACGATTTGCGTTTTTAGCCCGTTTTTTGTACGATTTGACTGGCCTAATTTACAAACATTTGGACATTAGCCCCAACTTATAAATGTCGAGGCATTTTAAATCACTAGGGGAATAACTGAGGATGTAGGTTGCAATGCTACTCTGAAATTAAACGGTTGGCAAAGGAGTGGAGTTGGTGGCAGGTCGCTTCAAACCAGTCAGAAGATTGATAACTAGGGATGCAAACGATACATCGATGTTTTGCCGAAAAACGTCGATTTTAACATTGATGTTCTGAACAGCGATATATCGCCGATGTATCGGCGATAGAAGTCGAAAACTATCGACACCGTTAAACCCTGGTTCTAAGCATTTTTACTGTATATTACAAGGATGTTCTACACCATTGTATGCTATTTACATTTCAATCTGATTAAATAACTAAGGAAGAAACAAATGTTTGGGTGTTTATTTCCGAATAAGTGACAATTTTCGAATGTTTGGATAGGTTACAAAATAACAAATGTTCTGATGTTTGTTAAGCTTAAGGGACTTCTGCGGGGTCATCAGTCCCTAAACTTACAAACATGATCTAACTTATACTAAAGACAACACAAACATCCATGCCTGAGGGAGGATTCGAACCCCCGACGCGGGAGGCCGCACGATCCGTAATGTGACGCTCCGGACCGCTCGGCTACTCCCACGCGGCACAAGATAACAGTTAATAATAAATTGCTGTCCTCAAACCGAATCACTAATTATCTTCTCCGATGGGTAGAGTCATAGAACGAAGTACATTCATATGGATAAGTATTTCTGTATTTAAGACATAAAAAATGTTCGAATGTTTGTGAATCTTTAGTAAACGAAAATGTTTCTATCCTAATCGATTTTTGTCTAAGTAGTGTGTGCATAAGAGGATTTTATATGCTGATTTTGGTCGACTAAAATATAGCACATTGAATGAAATGGTGCACATTAAAAGTTTTTTCTTGTACGGTAGCAGTAATAATTATAAAAATGACTGTAGAAGTTATTGGACCTTTACGACACTGGAGAATGCAGAAATTGCAAAGACATATCCCTAATCCTTATCTGCAACAATATTATTAAGGCTTTTATGGATACTATTTGACTTACTGCCTGCTGGCGTCTGTCTCCTTTTTTTATATGTCGACGTTCGATTCAGATGTTTCGCCCACACGGGCGGCTGGCATTGCCGAAATTTCATCTTCCAACAGCAGTGGAATCGAAACTTACAGTGTTAACACAGTTAGCTTCTGATATCGTGCTGTCAAAACTTCAGTTAAAACATCAAACAAACATCGGCCGAAGTATTGGAGACAGCAGCCAAGAAATTTTAAGTACCTATAACACACAGATCTCCATTTCTGCTATGTACATGTTTTTGTAAACGTCATAGATGAATAGTCGTATTCGTTTTAAAAATACATACATGATTAAATAATAAATGATAGAACATTTTGTTTGTTCAATTCTTCTCCACATCGACGGCTAAGAAAATATGCAATACGTAAGCAAAACGCAAGTTATTTCACTCGTAATCAACAAATAGATTTTTATCCAAACTCAATCAGCACAATACGTTGGGAAACGTCATTCACAACTTCGCTTTCATTCAAATCTGCCATTTTGCTGTGTATTCGTAGCTTAGAGAAAGAACATATTGAGGCACATATTTCACACTTTAATACCAAATTACAAACACCCCGCCGCTAACGTCGCGTGTAAGTCGAATTGTGTAAAGAAACAGGTAATTACTTCCAGTTCCCTTATGTTTCAAAATGTCAGTTATTATGATACCGACAAATAAAATCATTTCAGTGTGCTTTCCATAATATTTCTGAAAAGTATGAAAACATCGATGTTTATCCGTCTGAACATCGATGTATTTCAGAGTGATGTTGCATCCTTACTGATGACTCAAAAAAAAGTTTTGTATTGTTTTCATAAATGATTGGCTTGTCCTGAAACTGATCATCAATAAAAATTTGTGACTGCATCAGAAAGACATGTGCTGACTACCGACTATTCGTAATAAAACTAATCCCATCACACTTTTATCCAAGCTTTGGACTGGTTAAAAGGCAGAAGTAAATTGTCATTTAGACGTGTTTAAAATCAGTTTTTTTATATACGTTTTTATTTTATTTTTATTCTTGTTTTAATTTTTTATAATTTTATGTTTATTAATCTTTTTCCACGTTCTCTTGTCTAACAAGACACCTATGAAGTTACTCCACAGTGGCCACATGGCTTTCCCTTGTTGTTCGTTGATATCTCCATATCGAGCCTATAAGCTCACAAACACACAAGCTGCACCAACCGAACACTACGATATTCAGAATTGTACTGACAGTTAGTAGTCATCCGCTGAGATGGAAACGGACCTTGGGACTGCAGGCAGACTGTGTTGAGAGAGCGTTTCCGGTGAGCGAGGACGGATATGTGACAAATGCACCCAGTGACATTTGCACCCAACCACAAATCTGCGACATTTGCACCCAGTCTGACCTGTTTCCTACGTCACGACCTACCTGCAGCCCGTACCCTCGCTAATCCGCCCCTGTGCCAGCGGTAATGCCACGCCGCCCAGTCCTCGCACACCGGAAACGCTCTCTCGACACAGTCTGCCTGCAGTCCCGAGGTCCTTGTCCAGCGGATAACAGCTAACTGTCAGTACGATTCTGAAGGTCGTACGTTCGGTTCATGCAGCTTGTGTGTTTGTGAGCTTATAGGTTCGATATGGAGATATCAACGACCAACAAGAGTAAGCCATGTGGCCACTACGAAGGCTACTCTTACATCATAAAAAGAACCGAAGCAGACAGAACAGTGATTTGATGCTATTCAAAACATAAAACAAGCACTGTCCAGGAAACCTTGAGTCAAAGGACTGTGTGGTGCTTAGTGCAAACGAGCATCAGTATGGAGCACTTAGAAGTACAAAAGACTATTAGTCAGGCAAAGAAGAGATCACGAGAAGAACAGGCTTCGATTGCAAAAATATACACCGAAGAGTTAGGTGACTTGCACAATCGTAGATATGATTTTGTGACTCAAATGCAGCAGGCAGGCAGCAGGCAGCGAAGAGGACATCATACCGCCACCGGGACAAAACTCACAGAAATAAGAAAGAACCAGAAACGAAAGATGAAATTGATCTTTCGGAAGCGTTAACAATGAATGATGGTTCCAATCTTCATTTAAGTGACGACAACTTAGTCCAGTCAATATGTATTTTTGCCAGGAAACTTTTGGGGTAGTTTTGATTTCTTCGAATCCGTATGTTTTTTGGAGTGCTGAATCCGAATCTGGCATTTCCCAATAAACTTTCTTGACGTAACGCTGAACAATATGCAATAATTCGAAAAAAAATAGCATTTTCGGCGGTTTTTGCTTATAATTGGAAAACTGTTAACTTTCACAAATGACCTCCAAGTCCAAAATTGAAGTCCATAAAATTTCCTACAGATTTCACTATTTGTGTTTTCCTGTCGGACGAGCCGTTTCGACTCAAGCGCAAATTGAAAATTGGCGTATTTTTTGGCTGTCTCCGCTAAAAGCCACTTTTCCACTCAAGAAGTCTAATTCATTATTAGAAGCTAACATTTAGTGAATTCCTGCAAGTTCTACGTCGAATAGAATGTAGACTGGTATCGACTGTTTCTCCCAGTTGTCTATACACACCTTCTTTGGATCATACACCTTGGTCATTCGCAGTTCATGTCATATATTCTGTGAATATGAAAGAATAACTGCTGGATCAGAAGTGACGTCTGTTCTTTCGGAACAGACGCCACATATATATGCCGGAGACGGGCAATGATCCTTTCGTTAGAGGGGAGGGATGGTCAAGTTTGAGGCCTTACTCTTACGGTAATTAGTTTAAAAAATTACGAGTTTGAGGACTGTGGGCAGGGTAAAGCTGGGAATTTGTGTCTGACGGGAGGCGTGCTTAGGTAGACCTTGCAGGTGCGCTGATCACTGTGTCCCCAGTGGTGTAGTGGTCAGCTTAAATGTCTAAAATGCAGGAGACAAGGTTCGAGTCCCAGCAGGGTACAAATTTTCAGCTGTGGCCATTCGCAGTTGATGTCATACATTCTGTGAATAGCTCTGTTAATATATATATATTTTTTTAACGTAACCACACATTCGAAAATTGTCACTTATTCGGAAATAAACACCCAAATATGTGTTTCTTCCTTAGTTTTCTAATCATAACATGCAATACTGTACAACATCCTTTTAATATACAATAAAAAGGCTTAGAAACAGGATTTCGACTTTTTCTCCGATACATCGGCTATATATCAGCGGTATATCGCTGTTCAAACCAACAATGTTTTGGGGCAAATCTGTGTTTTCAGAACATCGATGTCTCGTTTGCATCCCTAGTCATCAGATTGCTTTGATGCGACCTATCACCAACTCCTTAGTCAACCGTTTCATTTCAGAGTAGCATTGCAAGCTACATCCTCAATTATTTTCTTGATGTATTCCAATCTGTTTTTCCCCTAGTGATGTAAAATGCCTTGACATTTGCAAGCCGGCCGCGGTGGCCGAGGAGACTGAGGCGCTTCAGTCACGGTCTGCACGGCCACTACGGTCGGGGGTTCGAATCCCCCCTCGGGCATGGATATTTGTGCCGTCTTAGTTCGTAAGTAGTTCATAGGTAGTTTGTAAGTTTAGGGACTGATGACCCCGTAGTTAAGTCCCATAAGCTTAACAAACATTTGAACATTTTTGACATTTGCAAGTTGGGGCAAATGCCCAGAATAAATGCCTGGGCAAATGCCAAAAATTCATGAATACCCAGGCATTTATGGATGTAAAAGGTAAACTTACAAGCAGTACGTACAAAAAATAAATAAATAAATAAATTACGAGATATTTTGTACCACTCTCTAACTACATCTTAAATGCTTCAATTCTCTTCTGTTCTCATTTCCCAGCAGTCCAAGTATCGCAAACATACAATGTTGGGCAGCAAACGTATGCACTGAGAAATTTCTGCCACAAGTCCAGGGCAATGTTTGACAGCAGTAGATTTCTCTTTGCCATGTATGCCCTCTTTGCTTGTGTTAGTCTACTTTTTATGTTCCTCTTGCTTCTTCCGTCGTGAGTTAGTTTACTGCAAAGGTATCAGAATACCTTGTATTCGTGTACATTGTGAACACCAATTCGGTTGTTATTTTCTCGCTACTTTTATTTCTGTTACTTCTCATGACTTTCGTCTTTCTTTGGTTTATCTTCGGTGCTCATTACTCGTTTCTTTCTATTCAACAGGCCCTGTAATTTTCCTTCACTTTCACAGACGATAACAATATCATCTGCAAATCTTATCATTGATATCCTTTTACCCAGAACTTTTATCAGAGCCTTGAACCTGTTCTTTATTTCCTACATTACGTCTTCATTGCGCAAGCTGATGGCGACAGTCCACTACCTTTTCTTACCCCTTTTTTAATCTGAGCATTTCGTTCTTGACTTTCGATGCTTATTGTATCCACTTGATTCTTACACAAACTGTGTATTATCCGCCTTACCCGACAGCTTACTCCTATTTTTCTCAGAATTGCGAACATCATGAAGACCTTACATTATCGAAGGCTTTTTCCAGGTCACATATCTTATGAATATGTCTTGGTTCTTCTTTAGTCTCGCTTCCATTATACATTGCAGCAATGCTATTGTGGCCACGCATTGCCGCAAAGCACGGCCCGTGTCAATGAGACCTCACAGCCCTCGGCTCTTCTACCTGCCGAGCAGAGACCGGACCGGGAGATTAGCCGAACGCCCCTCGACCAGAACTGGGTGCTAATGTCACTGGGTGCTTTTGTCAGGACACCAGCGAGGACTCCCGGTGTGAGGGTGGCGCGGACACAAGAGCGGCTTAGCTGCAGGTAGGTCGTGACGTAGTAAGCAGGTAGTTTCCAGTCAGACTGGGTGCAAAGGGGTTGGAACACTTGCGCGGAGTGACATTTGCGCGGAGTGACACTTGCGCGGAACCCGGGGCCCTTGGGGCGGCTGATGGCTTTTCCTGAGTACAGGCACACCAAGAAGTCTAGCACTGCTGTGGTCAAGTTTCCACACTGTCAACATAACACGAAAATCAGTGAAATTGCACAACCATTTCAAAGCTGAAGAGCAATATAGTAACTTGTTCTAACTACATATTAATCCGTTGAGTGTTCCTCCTGTAAACAAAAAGGTATTTTAATAGTGATAATGTTTGGAGAGTTATTAAGACGATGACTTTCCACAGTCATACCTCCTAAAAGCATATTATTCAGAACACTAAGCATATCAAGACACCTGTGCAAGCAATAAATATATTAGGCATCCTGCACAGATACGTTGATGTAATTGACCGCTATGTAGTTAACCCCGCTATCACGCAACTTCCATCTCTTTAAAAAAGCTACTATGCTTTTTAATAGGAGACGCAACCTTAAACCTTCAATTAAAAAACGTTAATAATAGGTGAATGAGTATTTTAAATACTTGAAGCGTTTATTCGTAGACCCCAAAAATGCTGAAGATAAATTCTATTTTCCATCACCGTCATATAGAACCATTTTTACTCCGAACTCGGCATAAACCAACAGAGAGAAACAAGTTGCAAGACTGCCAGGAAAAATGAAGCGAAATTGGCAGCCAATAGTTGGTTATAAATTACATTGCCTGTTAACTGTATAAATATAAATTACGGAATACGCGGAATTATTGTTCAGCACAGTCAAAAAGGTCTAAGTAAAGGCGGTGGTTTACAATCAGATATCCGTATCACTCTCCTCCTCAAGAAGTCTGTGTGAAGATTTATATTCAGAACATTCAAGAAAAAGGTGTTGAAACTACAAGAAGCAGCTCATTTACTCAGGAAGGGAAAACGTTCTGGCGGCCGTAAATTTGAATGGCTGTATCTCTTGTAGTAAAAAAGTAACATTCATTTTTTGATAAAATGTTAAAATCCAATATACTAGAATGCCGTTTTTCTAAACTCAGTGCCAACTTTTTTTGTCAAAATTTTTGCAGGAAGTAGTCTTGACGTGATTTCATACTTCTATGCATTAATATTATCAAACATGTAATTTGTGTCACAAATTGCGCGGCCGGTCCGATCGGAGGTTCGAGTCCTTCCTCGGACATGGGTATCTTTGTTTGTACTTTGCCTAAGTCATTTTAAGTAAGATTAAGTAGTGTGTAACTCTAGCGACCAATGACCTAAGTAGTTTGGCCGCATAAGACTACACATATACACGTAATTTATTTATTTCATAACCACATTTAAGTACTAATAATTAAAGAAACTTAAATGTAGAAATTTGAAATAAACACTGAAAACAAATGATTGATATTTCTCATAAGATGAATGCACACAACCGTTGAATTATGTCTTGTGAATGTACCTACAAAATCTGCCATATGAAAATTTTAGTGTGAGTCCCAAATTTGTTTTTTCTATAATAACATTAAAAACATATTAAAAATTCAGAACTCGAAAACCAGTGAAGTTATGGACTTGAAGCGTTTTGTGTTGCTAAATCTTTACATAGTAGACACGATTCTAAAATTTGGTTGCTATCGCCAAAGTAGACGAAAAGTTAAATTTTTTGGGGTAATCTTCGCCATGTAGATTGTATGTTGTAGAAGTCTACGCCGAACCCAATTCTAATCATACCTCTGAGGAGAGAACGTTGTTTGCACTTCTCCTGCGTTTCTAGTCGGCCGTGCTGTGTTACGTAACGACATCATACTGTTCCATTTCACCGAGAGCTATATATGTATTGGTGTGATGTCTGTTCTTTCGAAATAAGACATCACACCAATATATGTATCATTTAGACGCAAAGATTCTGGGTTCTCTTTTCATCGCTAACGCGATTAACAACGTTAGACCTTTTGTGTAAACAGTTAAAGGTTATGAGTGCCAGTGGAAAAATGCATAAGTAACACCTGTTGTTTGAGACTTGAAGATGACCTCAAATTAGCCGAAATCGATATCTCATAATAAACATAACGTGTAGCTGTCTATATTTCATAATGCAATTTCTAACATATTTAAAAGCTGCTCAAAACCACCTACAAAAAACCTTTATAATGAGATTGTATATAATTCCATGATCAAATTGTGTTTTAGTTATTTGTAGAAATACACCTAAAGATCTGCCCTTGCTTTTAGTGCCTTGATCAGTCGTTTATTTTTAGAGGTAATTCTAGGGACAGGAAAAATTCGTATTTGCGATAAATTCGAATATAGATGCGAATTCTGACTCAAAATGCAGTAAATCCGAAATTGTCATAAATGGTATTTTGGTGTGAAACACTATTTAATCAGAAATATTGGGAGATAACTTTATTTTCTGCTCTTAAATATGTACAAAGTAAACAGTAGGTACCGGAAAAATTCGCATTTTTCAACGAATGCGAAATATAGGCCCATGCTAATTTTGGGCCGGAATGCGAGAGACGTGAATCTTGTAATATACCCTATTTTTAGCGAACGTCCCATTACTACTGCTCCACCTCGCTCGGTGGGCCTTTCCCTGAATACGGCACAGGTAGCGGCTGGAGGGCGTGGAGTAGGGGTGGTGTATCGCTACTTCTGGAACACCCTGTTCACTACCTGCAGCGTCCGGGTCTCCGCGCAAGTGTCTACACATTCCCTTTCCGCGCAAGTGTCACTCCCCGCAAGTGTCACAAACTCGGGTGCAAATGTCACAGATTTTTGGTTGTGTGCTAATGTCACTGGGTGCAATTGTCACATATCCGTCGGTATTGTATTAGGTCAATTTGAATTAGAATACGCTATGTTGGAGCTCTGAATAACTTGTTAAACGAAAGAACTTGGTGTTGATGTATATATGTCTTTTCTGGTAAATAGTTTTGTGTGTCGCATATTTTTTAAAGATGTATTTGGTGGTATCACGAGCGTTTATCGATAGAAACGAATGGCGTTGCGAAGAACGCGCGATGTAGTGAATCAGGTCTGTTCGTTTTGTAGCTTTGTTAATTGTCTAAGTGGATTTTAGTAAATGGATGGATCGAATCAGTCTAGAAAAATAGAAAGCACTTGATGTTGGTGTGCATACAGATCTTTCGTAGTAATCTGTACTGTCACATGATATGACTTTGTAGCGTACAAAAACAATCGTAACTTATAGTTTAAAATTCTTAGTTCGTGTCTTTGGTCTATAAGAATACTTTTGTCATGTCTTGGAGGAAGAAGAAGAAAGAGGAGAACCTGTCGGAGTATCTGACTTGAATTGTTTTGCGACGACGATAGAAATTGTATGGTTAATGGTCGTTTTGCCAGGAATTCTAACTTTGCATTGAGTATTGTGTGTCAGTTTAGGAATTTTAACCTTTTTTTTCATCCGATCCAATCTATGGATCGTACATTTGCTTAAATACCTAGGAATTGCAATTAGCAACAACTTAAATTGGAACGAACACAATATGGTAGAAAAGGCGAACCAAACGTTACTTTCATTGGTAGAGCACTAGAAGACACGACAGTTCTACTAAGGAAAGTGCGTAACTACAGTTGTGCGTCCTGTTTTGGAATATTGCTGCGCATTGTGGGATCTCCAACCAAGTGGGACTAACCGTCGATTCAGAAAATTTATCGGTTAGTAAAGTCACCAGAAGATCAAAAGCAACTGCAAAATGATTTAGATAAGATATCTGCATGGTGCAAAAAGTGGTAATTGACCCTTAATAAGGATAAGTTTGAGGTCATCCATATGACCACTAAAAGAAATCCGCTAAACTTCAGTTACATGATAAATCAGTCAAACCTACAGGCCGTCAATTCTACTAAATACCTAGGAGTAACAATTACAAACAACTTAAATTGGAAAGAACACGCATAGAATATTGTAGGGAAGGCGAACAAAACACTACGTTTCATTGGCGGAACAGTTACAAGGTGCAACAGTTCTACTAAAGACTCTGTCTACACTACGCTGCTGCGCCCTAATTTGGAGTACTGCTGCACATTGTGGGATCCGCACCAGGTGGGACTGACGGGCGATTTAGAGAAAATTCAGAGAAGGGCGGCTCGTTTTGTATTATAGCGATGTAGGAGAGTGTCACGAAAATGATGCACGAGTCGGGGTGGAAATCATTAAAAGAATGGCTTTATTCGTTGTGGTGGGGGTTATTTGCGAAATTTGTTTTACCAGCTTCCTCTTCCGAATGCGAACATAATTTGTTACCATTCTCCTACATAGGGAAATATGATCATCGTAATGAAAGATTGGAAATCAGATCGAAAACAAAATGATTTAAAAGTTCCTTTTTCTCTTGCGCTATGGAACTGTAGAGAACTATGATAAAAGCGGTTCGATGAAACCTCTGCAATGCACTTCAGTGTGATTTGCAGACTAAATACGTAGATGTAGATTCCATTACGGAATTGTAACTGACCTGTGTAGTGATGTTTAGATTTTGCAAGATGGGTTATAATACAATCACGTCGTCGTCTCATGCGAAAAAATAAAATAAAATGAAGTAAAATAAAGTAAAATTAAACATTAAAAAATAAAAAAGATAAATAAATAAATAAAAAATAACGAATAAATAAAAGTGTAGTTGTTAGCGTCTGGGAACAGTTTCCTAAACGCAATCATCATGTGTGCGTGTACTTTTGACCGAAGGATACTCCTGTTTTGCGACGACTGTGTGTAGTGTCTAGTATGTTAGAACGTTATTCCTAGTTGTGTCAGGTCAACGAATGTGTGACCGATAGAGGCTAGTAGTTTTCCTTTATGAATGTTTTGCTCCTTAGAGGCAGACTATTTTCAAAGTGTTTGGAGTTGAGCCAGTAGTTTTGACTGCGTTTTGATCGGTAGTTTAACTATGGCATTGCTACCATGTGGACTAGTTTCTAGAAAAAAAAAATTAAGGAGAAAAAAAGCGAGGGACCACTTGTGTTGTTACTGTATAATTTGTGCAATACGAAAGAGCTAGAGGTTCGTAAATAATAATAATAATATTGGTTGAAGATAAACATGATTCGTCCCTGTCACTGTTATTGAGATGCAATATACGTTTGACTATTTTGACGGTGTTTAAGAGCGCCTGCAAACTGTACGGATCTGTCTGTTGCCGACAGCGCATTCCTGTGTGTGTGGAGTGCGTTTACTTACAAGGGAACATCATCAACTCGACCCCATATTTTCTTGAGAAAAAATACATGAGCTAGGTATCAACCCCAGAAATCGATATCACGTGAAAATTCGGGCCAATTCGGACCAAACTGCGTCGTCATCAGTCCGTAGCTTACAAACTACTTAAAACCTAGGTAAACTAACACTAACCTACGGACAAACACACACACCCATGCCCCAGGGAGAACTCGAACCTCCACGGCGAGCAACCGCGCGTTCCGCACCGAGGTGCTTTAGACCGCTCGGCTACTCCACCGCGGCGCTTGTGTTCGCGATGTAAATTAACCCAGATGATGTCGAGCGATATCTCCAGGAGCGGTATGGAATGATGACTAATCTGAAACGATTAAATGTTAAAGAATTAGAGGTCTTTACAGTCGTCACTGGAAATCATAATCATTTGCAGTTATTAGACGTACTATACACGGTAAAAGAAAATACATGGCGCTTTCTTTATGCTTTTTCCTTATATCTTTCAACTACGTTGCAGATATCAGAGACAATTGCACTGAAGAAGTGCTGGATATAGTAGAAATCGCGGGTTGACGGTCGGTGCAGTTTTACAAGAGGATGACGTCGACGATAACGACGCTGCCATTTCACCACCGTCTGATTCATTGCTTCGACGGAGCTTGGGCGTGGAATTGAGCTCGTCAGTGATGGTGATAGCTGCTTTGATGATTTTAAATCGTCGAAAACCACTTTGCCTGTCTTTGTAACAGAAAAATATATGCAACGATCCGTTTTCGTTTTATACAGCGCGTCACAACTGAAGTGGAAACGAATGAGACGGTTTTTCATTACCTCTTATGCACCTCATTTTGTTGTATGTATAGCTGGCACTATTGAAGTGGAGTAAACTTGAAACAGTTACAGTACATATGTTTCATTTTGTAATATTATTTCCTCCTCCATTTCCCGAGCTCTTCAAATTTCACTTTTTTGGGGGGCTCGCTGTTGCCGGCCGCGGTGGCCGAGGGGACTGAGGCTTGCCAGTCACGGTCTGCACGGCCACTACGGTCGGGGGTTCGAATCCCCCCTCGGGCATGGATATTTGTGCCGTCCTTAGGATTAGCTAGTTCATAAGTAGTTTGTAAGTTTAGGGACTGATGACCACGTAGTTAAGTCCCATAAGCTTAACAAACATTTGAACATTTTGAACTCGCTGTTGTCCCTTCATTGCACAGCACTACGTGTTCTGGCATCAAGCGGCCGCAGTGAAGCGGGCCGAGTGAGGACCAACCCGACCGCGCGAATGTTTAAAAGCTGTATTTTGAGGAGGCCGTAACTACGTAGTATCTGAATAATGGCCCAAATTTTCACATGATATCGATTACTGGAGTTGACATCTAGCGTATCTAATTTTTCGCAAGAAAATATGAAGTCGAGTTGATGATGTTCCCTTGTAAGTTCCATAAAACGGGTTTTTATAGCTAACTAAGTGACGCAACACCGCTGGCGGCTGGCTTCGCACGTGGTTGGTCGATCTTAGTGGCTCGACTGGCACTGTGTGGAAAAATCACGACCTTTTTTTTTCCGGTCACGTCCCCCTGAAGTTCACTGCGTCACAGAGTCGTCGTCGTCACTTATTATGCGTCTCTTGGGTGTATCGAAAGAAGGTGTTGGTGTGTCTGTGAGATCGTTTGGGGATGTAATATAAATGCTTTTGAGGGTTAATACGTTCGTGACGGCTCACGCCACTGGGGCATGAGGGCTGCCGTGCCTCACGGTCGGCACATGCCAGCCGCGGTGGAGTAGCCGAGCGGTCTAAAGCGTCTCCCTGCGGAGCTCGCGGTTGGTCGCCTTGGAGGTTCGAGTCCTCCCTGGGGCATGGGTGTGTGTGTGTTGTCCTTAAGTTAGTTTACCTAGGTTTAAGTAGTTTTTAAGCTACGGACTGATGACCACGCAGTTTGGTCCGATAGATCTACAAACATTTTTTTGAATTTGGAACACGCCTACGAAGGCGTCACCGAACCCTCGCATGACCAAGGCTCATAGGCTCTGTCCGGCTTGCAGGTTAAAAAGAACGCTCCAGCCAGGCCCTCAGTAGACAGTTTGCTGTCAAGGAGCCTGGTTCGTCCGTGAGTTGAAGTGTCAAATTCTAACATTCATCTCCATTACTCCACCATTTGGATATTTTTCGTTCTAAAAGGTAAATTAGCTCAAAAGACCAATTTCCCAGGCACATATCGAAGATTTTTTTTACAGAGGAACTGGGCTTCTTGACGAAATTGGGGAGGGGCCGAAACACCGCTGGCTACGTCCAGGTCTGTTCGAGGTATGTACAACATGTAGTGTCAGTTCATGTTCGTCTATTCATTTTATGAGTGTTTCCTAACGTCGAATCAGTGAGTTCTCCGTGCATAGTCTGCGATCGACGTACAAAGTTGTGAAAAATAAATAAAACGTATTTCTTCCATTAGGCGACAAATGGACACTAATGGGATTACTTCCCAAGTGGAAGTGATTTTCTTTCAATTACTGTTTTTTCATGTATTTACAATTTTTTATATATAACTATTTTCCTGTAAAATAAATAGATTCTTTACATCGATTATTACTTGTCCCCAATTTTCTGAAACTCTTGTGTCTAGATTTCAATGAGAAGTATACTATGATAAGTAAAAATAAAAATTAGTTACGTTACAAAATAGATCACAATATGAAATATACCGGTCAAAATATGAACTCAAACTGGAAAACAACAATTTGCGATATAGATAGAGGATCGTTGCTGGTTGTTTCTTATGAGAGTTAGCCTACCATAACGCCACTGTCTATCCTAGCGGCCTGGGGACGCTACTGTGGCGTGACGTCAAAATTATACCGATATCTGTGTATCTTTTTCTTTTCTTGGTATATATAGTATTGTTGGCCACGTAGGGTTCAATTTACATCACAAACAAAGTCAGGCCCAAGTGAAAATAAATCACCAGTCGGTCGTTCCGAACGTGTTAAAGCAATAACAAAACGTAATGATACTTTGTTTAAATATTTAGCAATATATATCGACATGGTGGTAAGAATGAATATGTAGCTTGTTGAGAGAGGTAACTGTCGTGCTGTTAGGAGACTGGAGTGGAGTGGCATAGCCGTGCCTCGGTGGGGTGACCAAGTGTTCCAAGGTGTAGCGCGCCGCTGCTCACCGTCGGAGGTTCGAGTCCTCCCTTGGGCATGGATGTATTTGTTTGTATAAGCCTAGGGACTGATGGCCAGAGTAGTCAAGTCCCATAGATTTACAAACATTTGAACTTTTTTCCCTTGTCGTCCATGAGCGCACCAACACCTCTGTCCCCCTGTCGCCCCTGGCTTCCAGTACTAGGACCAGATCCCCACACAGAACTCAACACGGTCATTACCACCCTTTACATCGAATCAGCACTACACACCAAACGCGACACCGCTCTCAGACACGACTGCCCAACGTACAGGCACCTTCGTGCCTGTCCTACATCTGTCCACCCCATACTCGCCTCCCTCTATACCATCATCCTCCACACAGGGTACTTCCCAGACACGTGGAAAACTTTCTGCATTCTCATGTTTCCGAAGCCCGGCAGACCCCCTTCCACAGCCTCATCCTACCATCCTATTGACCTCACCTCATGGGTTTTTAATTAATTCTTCCATATTATCTCCCTCAAAAATTTTTATCGCCATTTTTGTCACCATTTTGATTCCTGTTATTGATTTGTCAAAAATGTACAGTCTCTCAGCTGCAGACCAGCACTTAACATCGACAAGGCCTACGATCGTGTATGGCATTTCCGTCTCCTTTTCAAACTCCAGCTCTGCGCCCTTCCTGTTAATTATGTCGGATTCATTGCTTCCTTTCTCGCCCACTGCCCATCCTATGTCACTGTCAACAACTCCAACTCCAGTTTGTTTTACCCCTCTGCCAGGGTGCCCCAGGGCTCCGTCCTTTGCCCCCTCCTCTACCTCATATATTCGGTAGACATACCAAAACCCCAGCCTCCCGTCCATCTCTTACAGTTCACTGACGACACTGCCTTCCTAGCCGTCGCCCCCTCCCTTGCTCTCTCCCAATACATATTCCAGTCTCACCTATCCAATTTCTCCAACTGATGTAACCAGTGGCTCATTACCATCATCCCCACAAAATCACAGGCAATCATCATAGATCACACCACTCCCTCCTTCAGCCATCGTGACATATACTCTTCACTCAGTGACTGCCCTATCCCTCAAACCAAAACCCTCAAGAACCTTGGCCTCAGCCTTGACTAATCCCTTTCCTGGAAACCCCACTTTCTGACCGTCTGTCAAAAAGCCATCTCCCAGCTCAACTTGCTCAAGCTCCTATCCGGCTGGACATGGGGACTCAACCCCTCCACTATCCTGTACACCTAATGCTCCTTAATGCATCTTCTCTAACGCTGCTTCCACCCCGCTTGGTTTTCCGCTCCCCGTACCAATTCCTACAGATCCCTGAGTGACATGCCCTCCGCCTCACATACCGTATCCAACTCCTTTCCCCACACGGATCCTATATGACATCATTCCTTTCCCCCACTTGCTATAGTTCCTTGAACACCTCTGCCTCCGCTACATTTCTCACAGAATTTAATCGTACCACCTTCTGGTTTCCCATCTCCTATTGAGTCCTGGACCTCTGTTATACCATTAAAAACTTATCCCCTCCTTCCACCTCCACACTTTCCACATTCATTCTGAAGGTAACTTCCATCACCTTCCTCTCTTGGATCACGCCCTCCGTCCTGTCATCAACCCTTCCTACCAACCTTAGTCCCTCCCCATATATGCGCGCCCCTTCTCCTTTGCCCTTTCCCTCCTCTCTCTCCCTCGCTTGGCTCTCCCCTGCTCCTCCTTCCCCTTATGGCTCACCAACGAAAAATAACACCAGGGGGATAACTCTTCGACATACGTGCCGCCTATCCAGGGACCCGCCACCGACTACCACTCGAAACCAAGTTCTTACTTTGCGCCTTAGTTCTAGAAGCCTCCACACGATTGGCTAGTTCAAATCAGCCAATAAGACATCACTTTCTAAATATAAAATCTTTCAAATAAACTGTACTTTTAATTACTAAGAGACAGTGGCGTAACTAAGGGGGGGGGGATGAGGGTGATAGAACCCCCCCTCCCAGAACCCGAAAGAAAAAGAAAGAAATAAATCTTATAACAGCAATCTGGTAAAGGTAAAGATTGGAAACTTGGGGTGTTTTACCATAAGCTTTCATTGGATGGGAGTAAATTAGTTTCTTCTACGGGAGTGGTAGATAGTAGTCTGTCTGGAAACTGACTAAAATTTTGCTCTTCAAGCAGATATATCCCCCCCCCCCAAAGCCAAGTCCTAGTTACGCCACTGCTAAGAGAACTGTAGTTAATATCTTCGGACATGGTCGTAATCTGTCATAGTGCTGGAGTTACGAAAAATAAACTGGAAATAATAAATAAATGAAATTAAACGTTTGCTATTCCCGCCATACTGACGACCGGAAAGCACCGGGCTGCCTGCGCGCACTGCAACAATCTTCTCACGGCCAGGCGACCATCTGTCACTGCTGGTACGCTGCTAGCTTCCGTGTACCAGGCTGCTTTTCAATTAAACTGTATGGACTGCCAACAGCAGGCCATACGAAAAGAAATGAAAATTTATAAAAACAGGGCGAAATTTAAAAAATGTGGTGTAACACCACCTGCAAAATAGAATCCTTTCACGCTCTGGTCTCTCCCCTCCTCCTGAACCTCGGGCCTCTGCCACACTGATACCAGCATATCCCTCCCTCCCTATAACTTCACACTCTCCACATCCTCTCCCAGGGTAACTTTCGCCCCCTCCCTCCCCCAGATGACACCCCCCATCCCAATATTTAGCCATCCTATCAGCCCTAATCCTTCCCCTCCCAATATATTATGGGTCCCCTTCACCTTCCACCTTTGTCCTTTCCCTCCCCCACTTGGGTCTCCCTTCCCCTCCCTTGGTGTTCTTGCGTTTTCCTTCCCCACACCCACCCCCTCCCATTCCGCCACTCCTGGGCCTCCCCTCCTTCCCATCACCCCCGGAGTGTGCATAGTGTTCCAGTTTTAATGTGGTGTGTCGTTAGTGTTAAGTCCCGCGATCTGCAGGAAAGATAACAACTCCTCAAATTGCCTACGGTTTATTAAACAAAAAAGCCTTCTGGGCGTACAACAACACAATGTCAAGAAAACAGATAGTCACGTAGGGACAACAACAAGAAGTATAATAGTGGAACAAAATAGACAATAAACTATTACACGTGGCGCTAGGCCAAGGCAAAACAACTACACTACAGAGAAAACTACGCTGAGTCAACACCACCTAGATACAAGGCCTGTGCGCTGCCTGCCAAGAGTAGTCATAGCACAAGCAAACTATTTGTCTTACGCAGCGTTCTGATGAATTTGGTAATACGTACACATCCCACACTGTGTTCAGAATGTTTTTCGTGTTATCAATGTGATTCTCCGTGCAGATTTTGCAGGTATGAGACAAAATGCCTAATATGAATCGTCCGAATCCAATATCGGTAAGATATCTTACTAATAGTTCACAATTATCTTATACCAAAACAAGTTTGACTGTGAATCACATACATAACATTAAGAACATTCTAAAACACAGTGTGCTACGTGTACGTATTCCCAAATTCAGCACAACGCTATGTAAGACAAGTAGTTTGCACGTGTTATGACTACTCTTGGAAGGCAGTGCACAGGCCTTGCTTGTATCTAGGTGGCGTTGGCTGAGTGCGGCGGCAGCTAGATCCGTCGTAAGAGCGGTCGGTGGCTGAGTATGCACTGCCCTCCACACTCCGTCGGTGCGCTTATGAAGCCGGCATCGGCGGAGGGCTACG
The DNA here is from genome assembly GCA_026315105.1 of Locusta migratoria. Classification (NCBI taxonomy): domain Eukaryota; kingdom Metazoa; phylum Arthropoda; class Insecta; order Orthoptera; family Acrididae; genus Locusta; species Locusta migratoria. Next base: position 607,078,407 of record CM048755.1, read on the forward strand.
ATCGGTTACTACGCTGTCATTGGCTGGGCCCTGTCACATGGCTGACCGAAATGTAGTGGCGCCGTACAGCACTGTTTCTTCTGCTGTTGGCCGCTGTTTATGTTTATGTGATTACGTGTGAGCGCCTACGAAACGGAGCTCCGCAGCCCGCCTTGGCTGCCTGTTATGCGGGCACTCTATATGGTCAGGGGCTGCCACAGCAGTTAGTGTATACAGAGGCTGTGAATTCTACAGTGTAAGTGTGGGTGTGTGTTATTTTAACAGTGCAACTGCCTACAACAGCAAAACATTGTGTCGCATACATGTGTTTTATTAGTGTCATTGTCAGTGTCGCCACCTCAGACTTTAACTCAGACTGTCATGCAATTTAGCTACCGTGGCATCGTTTTCAAACTACCATCATCTCTCTTACTAATCTATGTGATTTTATTAAGTCTTACATTCGTCTTCATTTTATATAACTTCCATTCTCCAGTTTTGTCACCATTTTAATGTATGTATACCTCTGGACAATTCGTATCAACGCTCAGCTGAAGAGTGGTATACAGGCCACTGCCAGCCTGACCCACCATTGGCTTGAAAATACAATAAAAAGAGGCAGAATATCCTCCTCCTCTTGAATCCCTGGCGTCTGTCACACTGATACCAACATCTCTCTCCTTCCCTACACCTCCACACTCTCCACATTCTGCCTGAGGGTAACTTTCGCCACCTCCACCTCCCAGGAGACGCCTTTCGTCCTGATATCTATCCCTCCTACCAGCCCTGATCCTTCCCCCTCCCCAGCTATGACGTGCCCCCCCCCCCACTCCCCTCCCTTTCTTCTTCCGGCGCTCGCTGTCTCCCCCCTCCCTACTCTTTCCTGTGGCGTCCTTACGCCCTCCCCTGCCCCCCTCACTCCTTCTCCTTTCCCCTTTGGGACCTGTCCACTACTCGCAGTTTTAATTGTGTGCATCCTCTAGTGTTCTGTACCATATTGTGCTCTAACAGCTGGCCGCGGTGGCCGCGGGGACTGAGGCGCTCCAGTCACGGTCTGCACGGCCAATACGGTAGCGGGTTCGAATCCCCCCTCGGGCATGGATATTTGTGCCGTCCTTAGTGTTAGCTAGTTCATAAGTAGTTTGTAAGTTTAGGGACTGATGACCCCGTAGTTGGGTCCCATAAGCTTAACAAACATTTGAACATTTGAAAGACTTGAGGCAGGTAAACAGCTTTCTCATACTGGCACACTCGGATGGATGCAGCGTTGTTAAAGGTATTCTAATCACTCTTAACAGCTCGCCTGGCGCTCTGTGGAAAAATCACATTGTTTCTTCTCACGCATCCCCCTCCAGTGCACCGCGGCACATGGAGTTGTCATTGACAAGTATTATAAAAGTACATGTCTTGGGAGTATTGAAAGAAGTGTTGGTGTGAAATCATTTGGATATGTAATATAAATGTTTTTGTCACTGATTGTTTAAAATAATAATAAAACGATTGATATTTCGTCGCCGGCCGCGGTGGCCGAGGAGACTGAGGCGCTTCAGTCACGGTCTACACGGCCACTACAATCGGGGGTTCGAATCGCCCCTCGGGCATGGATATTTGTGCCGTGCTAGTTCGTAAGTAGTTGATAAGTAGTTTGTAAGTTTAGGGACTGATGACCCCGTAGTTAAGTCCCATAAGCTTTACAAACATTTGAACATTTGATATTTCGTTTAAACATTTAGGAATGTTTATTGATAGGACTGTAAGATTGTTTATGTAACTTGTTAAGCGAATACTGCATGTTTGTGGCTGCCTGAGGGGAGAGAGAGTGGAGTGGCATAAGCATTGTTGACAGCTTCCACTAGAAGGTTGCTTCAAAGGAGAGGGGGAAGCAGGTGTCAGCGGCCTGTATCGTCAAGGGCTTCAACTGTCTTAGTCACTGGGTTGCTCACCAGGACAGATTCATCAAATCGTTTTCTTGTGCGCGAATTTGTTCAAAATGTTCAAATATTTGTAAAGCTGATAGGACTTAACTGCGGGGTTATCAGTCCCTAAACGTACAAACTACTTATGAACTAACTCATACTACAGACGACACAAACATTCATGCTCGAAGGAGGATTCGAACCTCCAACGCGGGCGCTCCAGACCGCTCGACTACTCCCGTGTGGCCGCGAATTTGTAAATGACAGTGTATGTACTAGCATAATTAAGGGTACATGGATATGGCTTTACAGATGATTTTCGTTATGTCCCAACTATATGTATATGTAATTTTGTATGCAATGTAACATAGATTACAGTTCAGTATATTACGTAACCTAAACTGCCACCACCCCGTTCGGCTACAACCCACCCTCAATGATCCTACCGAGCACCTGACCCTCAGCCTCGTTCTCCCTTCACTCACGGTCACCCTCACCACCATCTACATCTGCAGCACCGATCCACTCCCTTATGACTTAATCTCCCATATCGATCTCTCCCTCACGACCTATGTGGTTGCTGCGACCTTAACCTTTCTTGCTGTCCACCTGCTGAACTCCGGCAGTGGCGATAGTCCATCACCACCTCACCCCAGGGTGACATCCTTCCTCTCCCCTGCTGAATCCACCTCAAAAGTAACAACACCCCTGACACCATCCTGGCATCTCCTAACCTCCTTGTGTGCCTTAAGGCGGATGTTCTTTACCTAATAGGCAGTGACTATGCCCCAGTCCTAATTGCCATTGACCACTGCCCCACGTCCTGACCACACTCTTGATCCAGCACCCCATCCCAAACTCAGCCATGATTACTGCCATGCCAACTGGGATGCCTACCGGTGATCCATTAACACCTTGGTCGCAAGCCACCCCCTTCCTCTCCTCACGTCCACTGATGTTGACCACACATCCTACTTTCTTCACCAGACCGATGCTGACGTGGTCCGAGCCCAAATCCTCATTCGTTCCCATCGTCCCACTCTTTCTCCACAGGCTGTCCTATTTTGTAAATCCCGGAACGTCTACCACTCTTTCTTACAGACCCGTGACCAGGATACATTCAGACACTACCAACGAATCCAATGTCATATTAGAAACCTTTTGTACATGAAGAAACGCCGGGATTGGCGTCAGACATGCACCCGTTTTAATACAATGTTCCCCGTCAACTCCTCCAAGTACTGACAGGTCTTCCACTGCCTTACTGGTAGTCACTCCACACACCCCTACCCACTCCTTCATGAAGACCATCCATTTCCCGACAACGCTAGTTTTTGCTTCCTACATATCCAACTTTTTCACCATCCCTGACAATCCCTGATTCGAATACTTCCTCTTCTTCGACGTCCATGAGCGTACCTACACCTCTGTCCCACCACCAGTCCCTAGCTTTCAGTACCTGGATCACATTCCTCCCTCGAAACTGAACACGCCTATCACCACCCTCGACGTCCAAGCCACTCTACCCACCAAACACAACACCGCTCCCGGTCATGACTGTTTAACATATAGGTGTGGTGTCGCACAAGTCCAAAGTGCGCGCCACCTACTTTCGCCGCGCGCCGCCATGCACGCACGGCGCGACGTTCTTACGACGACAGCCACGAGCGCCCTCTGCTACAACTCCGCTCGTGGCCACCACTGAACGACATCGGGCACTTGGGACTGAGATAGCAACCAGTTAGGACGTTCGTAATCAGATAGGAACCAGTGAAGACTTGGCTATCATATAGGCACTAGGAAGCAGTACTAGGCAGGCCTCTAGCAACTATGTATCAGCATTCTGCAGTACTGATCTCTGTAAAAGTTAAGTATTGTATAAATTCTGTTCAATATATATCTCGTTCTAATTTACTCTAGTGTTTCTACTTTCTGGCTGCTCCCCTCCGTACCTGCACCAGCGTGCTATCTTTATTCCTGTGTCGGTCTCATTCCACTCGGCCACCGACACCTACGACGGAAACGAGACACAAAAGTGGCGACGAGGAGTGATAGACGAACCTTGGACCAGCAGCCAGACAGCAGCAGTCGGAGCACACAGAAATTGCTCCCGCCCACCCACCCTTATTATAAGATTTTTGGGGGTATATATTCAGTTACGTGTTTTGTGGACTTTTTGTTGCAGAGCGTCCTCTTTCATATTGCATTTGTGTTTTGTTATAAGTTACTTGTATACGCGGCGCCTAATCAGTCAGCATGGCCACTACCCCGGACCCAAACTTAATGGAAATTATTCAGTTACAGACGGCGCAAATCACTCAACTCCTGCAGGCGGTGTCGCATTAACGGCACAGGCTGCTCACCAACAACAACAGCCGTCACATCAGCAGCCCACACCTGCCGCTGCACCGCTTCCTACATTTCGCCAGTACAACGAACGTGAGGAAGAATGGAGCGACTACTTCGCACAGTTTCAAGAACTCGTCGCGGCTCATCAAATTACAGGTCAGAAAGTGAAGCATCTGTTATTATCTGTGGTGGGCACCAACACCTTCGTGTTACTGAAAAAACTTTTCCCCGACGCATCTCCTCGTGATGTAGACTTTGAACAAATAGTAGAGGCACTAAATGCTCATTATGAGAGAAAAGTTCTCGTAGCTGCGGCACGGTACCGATTTTTCAGACTTAAAAAATTACCGCAACAGTCACACCAGGAATGGATCACTGAGTTGAAGGGCTTAACCCGCAAATGTAAATTTACTTGCTTTTGTGGACTTTCGTATAGTAACGTGATGTTGAGAGACGCTATCACTCAGAACATTCAGGACCCCAGAATTAGGGCAGCTATTTTAAAACAGTCTGACCCCTCATTAGACAGTGTACTGCAGCTTATTGAAGCGCAGGATACCTTTGACTTAGCGGATGTAGAAATGCAAAGCCACAGTGTAAATTCAGTGCGCCGCAACGGACGCTTTCCTAGCCGTAGTTCTCAGTGTAGCACTAGTGATTCTTACAATAGTACAGGCCGTGCTGAACAGACAGTGAACAGTAGCCAGTGTAAAAGTGCGACACAAAGGTCGCCCCGTCGTGTTAGAAACAGTGATTTGAATAACGGGCGCCAACGCTCATTTCAGAAAAATGTACGTAAATCTTGCCCCCAGTGTGTGTCTCGCCACAAGCGTGCTCATTGCCCTAGTCGCAACGCAACCTGTTATCAATGTGGCAAATCGGGACATGTGCAGTCTGTGTGTATGCAAATTCAAAACTCAAAGAACAGTAACGTTAGAAACAGTGCTTCGCAAAGTGCGAGAGCAGTGCATACAGTCAATGTCATAGACGCTGTGGAATTGAACAGTGCTTTGCTTGGTTCTCAATTGCAAGGAAATTCTTCTGCACCTATTGCAAAACTATGTATTGAGCCACGCCGCAAGCGCCGCCGAGCGCTTACATCTGTGCAACGGAAAAGTGTTCGGGACAAGCAAAATGACTATGTACAGTGCAATCCTGTAGTGAAACTAGTGCCTTCGGCAACTTCTCCTTGTAAAAGTGCCCAGTACTGTGTAGTTAGTGACAGTAGAATTGATGTAGCTACTCAAAAGTTTAGTGCAGTAGTTAGTGACTCTGAAGTAGCCTCGCATTGCGCGGACGCCGATCCGGCGGTAGTGCCATCTAGTGACAGTGTTATTAATTCGCTGCGTGCCGAGTCTGCGCCGCTTCCTTCACTACGCAGCCCGCCCATGCGCAAGCGCATCAAACACGGCGTAGCAGACGTTGCCCACATTCGCGCACCTGTCGAGCGCCACAAGCAAAAACTTTTTGTGAATCTCTCTATAGCAAATAAGACTGTGCAATTTCAGCTCGACACTGGTTCCGCTGTTACTTTAATGAATAAAGACACTTATGAACTGCTGGGTTCGCCAAAATTGTCGCTGTGTCAACAAGTGTTAACAGCTTACACAGGTCAAAATATTCCCGTGTTAGGAACGTGTAGCCTGCCTGCCTCTTTTCAAGGTGTAACAAAAACAGTTTCTTTTGTAGTTCTTCAGGCCAAATCTACACAGAACATTTTTGGACTAGATGCTTTTGACTTGTTTGGTTTATCAATTCAAAGAGATGTGCTTCAAATTTCGTCAGTAGTGCCTCAGGACAAAATTAATGCATTGTGTGAAAAATATAGTGACTTGTTTTCGCCGGAATTAGGTTGTGCAAAAGACTTCGTGGCACATGTAACTTTAAAAGAATCTGCGGTTCCAAAATTTCGTAAAGCTAGACCAGTGCCTATCGCAATTCGTGATAAAGTTGCAGATGAACTTAAACGTTGGCAAGATAGTGGTGTGATTTCTCCTGTTTCTGCGAGTCAGTAGGCCTCGCCTATAGTAGTTATACCCAAGCCGTCAGGAAAACTTCGTCTCTGTGCGGACTTGAAATCAACAGTGAACAGTCAAACAATTGTAGACACTTATCCCATTCCCAGACCTGAAGAACTAATGGACAAATTAGGACAGTCTCGCTTCTTTTCCAAGATTGATTTAGCAGAGGCATACTTGCAAATTCCGCTTGATGACGAGTCAAAAAAGTTTTTCGTCATTAATACTCACATGGGTCTTTTTAAATTTCAACGCCTACCCTTTGGCAGTTCTTCCGCCCCCGCTATTTTTCAGCGCTTTTTGGAACAGCTGACAGTTTCGGTACCTTGTTGCTCGAACTATTTAGATGACATTGTGGTATCCGGACGTACAGTTGAAGAACATTTAGCAAACCTGGAGTGCCTTTTCAAAGTTTTGACTGCAGCAGGTCTACGTTGTAATAAAGCAAAGTGTTCGTTTTTTCAAACTGAAATAGAGTACCTAGGCCATGTGATTAATGCCCAAGGAATCCATCCCTTACAGTCACATCTTAGAGCAATCAAAGACTTGCCTCCTCCTAAGAATGTGCATGAATTGCAAGCAGTAATGGGAAAGCTTAACTACTATTTCCGATTTATTCCCAATGCCTCTCAGATTGCAGCTCCACTGCATCACTTACGTAGCAAAAATGTTCCTTTTGTGTGGTCTAAAGATTGCCAAGTTGCCTTTGACAAATTAAAGTCTGCACTACTCAGTGATGCATGTTTGATTCCCTTTGACCCACAGAAGCCTGTAGTGTTAGCAGTTGATGCCTCGTCGTACGGTGTGGGTGCAGTTTTGTCGCATCGTATTGGATCTCACGATCGTCCTATTGCCTTTGCATCTAAGTTACTGACGCCAACGCAACAGAATTACAGTCAGATAGAAAAGGAGGCCTTAGCAATCATTTATGGCGTCACAAAGTTTCATCATTATCTCTATGGCAGAAAATTCTATTTGTTGACAGACCACAAGCCTCTCACGTCGTTGTTCTCACCCACAAAGCCAATTCCGCCACGAACGGCACAAAAGCTTCAGAGATGGTCCTTAATACTGTCTAATTATCAGTATGAGATTTTGTACCGACCTACCACTAAACACGCCAACGCGGACACACTTTCCCGACTTCCGGTTGGCCAGGATGTGTCGTTTGATTCTTCGGAAATGGCATGTTGTCAGATAGACTCCAGAGATGCTTCCGCTGTCGCAGATTTCCCTTTGAACTCTCGTCGGGTTGCACAGGAAACAGCTGCGGATGCAGACCTAAGTGTGGTAGCACGTTTTGTTCGCTCAGGGTGGCCTGCCAGAGCCAAAGACATTGAGCGGCCTCTGGTTCGACGTTATTTTGCGCATCGTCATGCATTATCTTTAAGTCAGGGTGTTCTGTTGTTGCATACCGACAACGACCAAGCAAGAGTGATTGTTCCTCGTTCCCTGCAACGAGAAGTGTTACGCCTCCTGCATCAAGGACATTGGGGTATTGTTAGGACAAAGCAATTGGCCAGACGTCATTGTACCTGGGTTGGCATGGACACTCAGATAGAGAACATGACGTCACAGTGTACTGTTTGTGTGGAGCATCAGGCGGCTCCTCCTCAACGTTTCTCAGACTGGCCACGCCCCAAGGGCAACGTTTACACATTGACTTTGGCGGACCTTTCTGGAATACGCGATGGTTAATTGTTGTAGATGCTTTCAGCAAGTTTCCTTTTGTGATTGCCATGAACTCAACGACAGCGTCTAGTACAACCAGTGCCTTAACATCAGTGTTTTGCATCGAAGGTTTGCCTGAAACTATCGTCAGTGACAATGGACCTCAGTTTGTTAGTGCGGAATTTCAACAGTTTTGTCGTGTGAATGACATTCAGCATATCACCACCGCACCTTTTCACCCTCAGTCCAATGGTGAAGCAGAACGTTTCGTTCGAACATTCAAGTCTCACATGGAAAAGATGAAAGGTCAGCACTCCAGGCAGCAAGCTCCTCAACTTTTCCTGTCTACGTATCGGTGCATGCCACGTGACGGTCCGTCTCCTGCCGAGCTGCTACACGGCCGCCGTCACCGCACTCTCCTTCACCTGCTGCAGCCTCCCACGCACCGAGTCGGTTCGTATGGCGCTTCGCGTTATCAGGTTTCTACGCCGGTGCTGTACAGGGTGTTTGCTGGAAACAAGAAGACATGGTTGCCGGGCACCATTCAACGCATGCTTGGTCGCAATATGTTTGTTGTACGTTCTTCCACAGGGTCGGAGCTGCGGCGCCACGCAAACCAATTGCGCCTGCACAGGCCGCGCGATCCTGTCTCCGGTTTCTTGATTCCAGACCCAGTTCACCGCCAGGGAGCACAGCCACATCGTTCGTCCCCGGACTACGAGATTCCTATGGACGTCGACGCACCTCCAACGCAGTCGTTGCCGCCACTGACGCCGCCGCAGATGACAGCGTCACCGAGAGGGACTCCGGGACCGTGCTGTCCCCCCGCCCCCCCAGCTTGGGCCACGCACCTCAGAAGAAGATTACCTGCTCCCTCTGGGCGGGGGTGTGCGCCCTTCCCCAGGTTTCGGCGGGTTTCCTGGAGGATCGCAAGGCGGATGCCGGGGCGTGGACAGCGTCTCGATCCCAGCCTAAGCTACGACGCCCGTCCCACCAGTAACGCCCCCGCCCAGGCACTCCTCCCAGTGCCGTCGCCGTGGCCCTCAGACCTACGCCACGACGGCGCGGCGGTTTGGGGGGGGAGGGGTGTGGTGTCGCACAAGTCCAAAGTGCGCGCCACCTACTTTCGCCGCGCGCCGCCATGCACGCACGGCGCGGCGTTCTTACGACGACAGCCACGAGCGCCCTCTGCTACAACTCCGCTCGTGGCCACCACTGAACGACATCGGGCACTTGGGACTGAGATAGCAACCAGTTAGGACCTTCGTAATCAGATAGGAACCAGTGAAGACTTGGCTATCGTATAGGCACTAGGAAGCAGTACTAGGCAGGCCTCTAGCAACTATGTATCAGCATTCTGCAGTACTGATCTCTGTAAAAGTTAAGTATTGTATAAATTCTGTTCAATATATATCTCGTTCTAATTTACTCTAGTGTTTCTACTTTCTGGCTGCTCCCCTCCGTACCTGCACCAGCGTGCTATCTTTATTCCTGTGTCGGTCTCATTCCACTCGGCCACCGACACCTACGACGCAAACGAGACACAAAAATAGGCACCTTCGGGCTGTCCGCTCTACTTCCTCACCGTCCTCGCTTCCCTCTACAATGTAATCCCCTACACTGGTTTTTTCCCTGACCTGTGAAAGACCTCCTGCATCCTAATGTTCCCCAAACCTGACAAACCTCTATCCCAGACCTCATACTACCATCCCATCACTCTTACCTCCATGTTCATCCAAGGTCCTGGAAACCACTCTCTCCCGTCGTATCCCTCAGCACCGCCAACAACACCAACTCCTCTCCATTTCCCAATGTGGTTTTCGATCTTCCTTTTCCGCTGATGACCAGCTCCTTTGCCTCATCTATCTTCTTTCTGTCCAGCTTAACTCCCATTGATCCACCACCTTTGTCTCCCTTGATATTGAGGAAGCATACAATCATATATGGCACTCCGGTCTCCTTTTCAAACTCCAGATGTACTCCCTACCCATTAATTATGTCTGCCACATTTGCTTCCTTCCTCACCCATCGCCCCTCCTATATCTCTGTTTCCTGTTTGTTTTACCCCTCTGACATGGTGCTGCAAGGCTCTGTCCTATCGCCTCTCCTTTATCTATGCCGCTGATATACCCCAACCCCAACCTCTCATCCACCTCCTGCAATATGCTGAAGACAACGCCTTCCCAGCACTTCCCCCTCCCTCGCCTGCTCGCAGCACTTGCTCCAGTCTCACCTCACCAAGTTCTCTGAATGGTGTAAGTGAGGGCTCCTTTCCATAAACCCTGATAAATCCCAGGCAACCTCATAGGTCAAACCACCCCTCCCCCTTCTGCCTCCATGATTTTTACCTCACTCTCCATGATCGTCCCATCTGACACTCCACCACCCTCAAATACCTCGACATCACCCTCGATTGATCCCTCTCCTGGACTCCCCAACTCTGCACAGTCCGGCAAAAAGCCAGTCCCACTTCAACCTGCTAAAACACCTCTCCAGCTGGACATGGGGACTCAACCCTTTCACTATTCTCTACATCTCCCATTCCATCACGAGTCCCGTCCTCTGCATCTTCCATCCTGTCTGGGTTTTTGCTCCCCCACCTATAACAAAACCCTTCAAGTCCTTGAACACCAAGCCCTTCACCATGCTTACCACATCCAACTCTTTTCCCCTACACGGATCCTACATGACCTCATCCTGTTCCCCCACCTCTTGCAGATCTTAGAGCACATCTGAATCCTTTACACTACCCAGAAAATAGATTCCTGAAACCCACTGGTCTCCTCCATCCTCGCCAATGCTGGGACTCTGCCACACCTTCACCACTGCATCCCTCACTCCCTATACCTTCACAGTCTCCACATCCTCTCCCAGGGTAACCTTTGCTACCTCTCCATCCCAGATGATGCCCTCCGTTCCAATATCTATCTACCAACCCTAATCCTCACCTCTCCCCATAGATGCAACACCCCCTCTCCCCCTCCTCTCCTCTTTCTGTCCACCACTTGGCTTTCCCACTCTTCTCCCTTCCCGCCTATGGAGTCCTTGCACTCCTTCCCCACCCTGTTCCTACCCCATTCATCCCCCTCCACCCACGTTTCTCCATCCCCCCTCCCTTCCCCTGTGGGGTCCTCATTGCTGTCTGTTTTAACAAGTGCTTTGTCCAGTCCAGTGCTTGTATCGTTTAACAGTTTGTCCGCTGTCAACACAGTGTCTTTGTTTATCTCATCTGTTCAAATGTTCAAGTTTTTGTAGAATGTATAGGACTTAACTACGTGGTCATCAGTCCCTAAACTTACAAACTACTTATGAACTAGCTAAGACTAAGGACGGCACAAATATCCATGCCCGAGGGGGGATTCGAATCCCCGACCGAAGTGGCCGTGCAGACCGTGACTGGAGCGCCTCAGTCCCCTCGGCCACCGCAGTCAGCTACCTCATCTGTGACAGTTGTGTATCTCCAATTTTTTTCCAACTTGTTAAAGTTTTAATCACTTTATGTCCGTTTTTTTAATTCACTTGGCTAAAGAGTAGTGTAGCAAGCTGCTGCCAATCTGTCTATGTAATGTAGACATAAAAATGACAATAAAGAAAAAAAAACTCTGAGGCAGTATACGATTTCGGAAATGTTTTTCGGAAATTGTTAATGCAAACGTAGTTCCCTTAATGTCCCTGGCAATTGTTTATAAACAATTGTTGTTAATCATTACTAATGAGCAGCATGGCAGATGCTGTTGCTCACTGACGATTTCTGAGAGAAAACGAAATGTTCTTTCTGGAAAATTGTTAATGCAAAAACATTGATTGTGGCAATTAAACTGATACGCAAATTAGTATTTTAAGAAATAATCAGAGGTGGTTGCATGGGCAGGCTCACGGATGTTGGGAGTGGAGCTAGGGGGGAGGTCGTTTCCCAAGTAGGCGTTTGTGGGGGTGGTTGTCTGTACTGTTTAAAATATTTAAAAATTAATTTGATATGCAAATAAACAAATTAAATGAGGGCGGCAGACAGGAGGCAGTGGGGGCGGTTGGGGGTGGCACTCGCACAAGTGAGCGGTTGTGGGTGTGGGTGGTGGTGATGGGGGCAGCAGTAGGCCAAGTACGTGCCTGTTGGAGGTGGGGGACCGAGAAAGTGTCTGACGGTGCAGGGGTGGGGGAGGTAACGGTACCTTGCGCAATGCATTGTGGGTGCCCTGGCTTCATACCCCCACTTCTATACTACTGCTGATGCCGCTGCTGAGGTGAGAACTGAGAAGGCGGGCAACATACCCAATACAAGTACACAAAATGCACATCCAACACCTGCCACCATCGACCTCGATAGCCTTGACGTCGGCGCACTTGTGATCGACGACGTCTAACAACGACAAGAACAAGACGACGACGATTAACCTTGGCAGGACGTCATTCGCAAATGGAGCAACAGTCTCCCACTCAACAAGCAAACGAGCGAGCCCACTCAATCACAAGAACAGTGCCGTGCGTTTGCCAACACCCACCAATGTAGCTCCTAGCACATCACACACAGGAGCCAACACTACCAAACTGCGCATGCAACTACCCATCAGACAAACATATTTCTCCACAGGACACGGCAATGTGGACTGGATTCGCACTAGGCATTATAAAAAACTATGGCGGCATCAGTCGCCTAAACAAAGATTTCGTAAACATGCACAAGCTGAGCACAGACCAGACAAAACTCACACGGGAAAATGCTGCATTGTAAGTGGCAACAAAATAAAATTACACCGATCTCCTGAGCTTCCTAAAAACCAAGGAAATTGAACACCACACGTACAGAGTCGTGGACGAACGCACACAGCTGTACGTCGCGAAAGGAGCGGATATAAACAAACCCAGCGACATGTTGAAGGCAGATATATGTGACCAACACTTTGACTGTATCAGAGCAAGCCGGATGTCTGGTCACCGTACTCACCTGCCACAACCAAATTACTTTGTTGAGCTGGCCGACACGGCCCACTCCCACGATTTCTTGACGGTTAAATATCTCGTTCAAATGGGAGTCAGGTTTGAACTCGCGTCCCCTAACAGTGCAAACGTTGCCAGCGATTTCGTCTTTCGGCCGCTCGCTGCAGCCTGGCATTTCGGTGCCGCAAATGTGCTGGTAACCACTCAGCACAACATTGCAAACTTACACAGAGAGACGTACGGTACGGTGCTAACTGTGAGCTGGCGCATGCGTCTACTTACAGGAAGCACAACGCTTACAACGCGGCCCTGAGGCGCAAAAATCACATCGTAAACATAGCAACAAGAACAGCTCCAACGCCCCCCCCCCCCCCCCCAGCGAGCAGTGAGGAATGGAGTTTCTCTGCTGCCATGGTAAACGTCCAGGGGAGGGCAGCGGACGCCCAGAGCCCTACAGGCACACAACAAACAACCCCAGCAACAGAAACACTTCATAAACAGTCAATACTGGAAACCACCCACGCCGGCCGCGGTGGCCGAGGTGACTGAGGCGCTCCAGTCACGGTCAGCACGGCCACTACGGTCGGGGGTTCGAATCCCCCCGCGGGCATGGATATTTGTGCCGTCCTAGTTCGTAAGTAGTTCATAAGTAGTTTGTAAGTTTAGGGACTGATGACCCCGTAGTTAAGTCCCATAAGCTTAACAAACATTTGAACATTTGAAACCACCCACACATTGCAAACAACACTGCCTACCCCAGATAACGCAGATCCTACTCCTTTCACGCCAGGCTGTAACTGAAACTGCACCTACACTAGGGACACCAAGACCCCTGCGTAGGAGAGGTCAACTCGAGAAACAGAGCGGGAACACAAACCGCACCACAACAACAAAAAATGAGCAACAGAACAACAATTCACAGGCACCGAACACTACACCTAAGCCGCGGTGGAGTAGCCGAGCGGTCTAAAGCATCTCGCTGCGGAACGCGCGGTTGCTCGCCGTGGAGGTTCGAGTCCTCCCTGGGGCATGGGTGTGTGTGTTTGTCCTTATGTTAGTTTTCGTAGGTTTAAGTAGTTTGTAAGCTACGGACTGATGGCCACGCAGTTTGGTCCGAGAGATTTACAAACATTTGATTGGAACTACACCTAAAACCATTATACATACCACTCAACCCCTCACCACACCGGAAATACAGGCGCCAATACAAGAAGCAGACATACACGCCAGCCCAAACCCAGTGCAAAGGCAAACACAGGCGGCCACCAACTCACCAAATACCATTCAGGCTGACACACCTAACACTGATATAGCAACAAGAGCAATAATGCATGCACTACTCCCCCAACATACAGGGACTGATGACCATAGTAGTTTGGTCCCTTTATATCCCCAACCAACCAACATACGACCTAACAGATCTTCATGAAGATCTTGGGAGGCATCAAATTGTTCAAATCTTTGTATAGCTTATGTGACTTAACTACGGGGTCATCAGTCCCTAAACTTACAAACTACTTATGAACTAGCCCCCCGAGGGGGGATTCGAACCCCCGACCGTAGTGGCCGTGCAGACCGTGACTGGCGCGCCACAGTCCCCTCGGCCACCGCGGCCGGTTGGGAGGCATCACTAAACTCATCACACAGCTCATGTCTGCCATAGCTGGCCAGCACTGGTCCATCATACAAACTACAATCACAAAAATTTTCACACGCCTACATGGATAACACGCCACACCCGCCCCCACACATAAAGAACACTATCACAGATCCTATTCTGGAACACAGACGGGGTCACCAACAAAAGGGCAAGACTTGCCGTGCTCCTCGAGCAAAAGGGAATTCTGGTTGCCTTCGTGAGTGAAACTAAACTGAAACCACACAACAGACTAAACATCACTGGCTACTGCGTCCATCATAACGACTGAAAGGCCAGCAGAGAAGAAGGCGGAACGGCGATCATCATGCACAAGGACATTGAAGACACAAATATCCAGCTCCCTGCATTAGAGGCCACGGCCGTCAGGGTCAAGTTCAGCGGAGGGTACACTGTACTGGTGTCGCTTTACAACCCTCCTTGTAACATTGTAAATCGCGATATCAGCATAGCACTCAACATGGCAGCGCAAGTCATCGCCGCTGGAGATATGGACGCGAAACACCGCGACTAAAAAAAAAAAAAAAAAAAAAATGTATCAACACTCACTTCAACACTCACTAGACAAAAACTACATCACATTTGCAGCAGTTAACCGACTTATATTTCTTACCAAAGGAATCAGAGGCCAGACTTGATAGACATGGCTCTCATCGAGAGCATCACAGTTACTCTCAACCTTGAGGTTGTAAACGATCTGCCCTCAAACCACACACCTGTAATACTGCACACAGAAGTAACATTGCACTACAATGAACCATGCAGCATACTGAATTACAAGCGCACGAAATGGGCTCTGTTCAAGGAAACGCTTGATAAGCGTATTCCTGATGCTCACTAGATTACACAGATAGAACAAATTTATGAAGCTGTCGACGTGCTCACCACTGCTGTCTAAGAAACAATAGCTGAAGCCATCCCTAATGCCCCAAAACAACACTCAGTGGCCCTACCCAATGAGAAACCGTCTCAGGAGATACTGGCAGTGTACCAGGCGTCCGGTGTACAGTATAAACACCACATCAACAGGTTCCAGGGCACCATACAAGCAAAGATACAAACATTTAAACAACACAATGGCACCAGACACTCGCTGGACTGGATACCACAGGTTCTGGAGTGTGGGCTCTGACAAGACATTTCACCAAGGTGAACTCTACACACCTACTCTACAGGGACCAAATGGCCCATCATACTCGGCGAATGAGAAATCTGAGCTAAAGGCCCACATTAGCAGCATCATTCACACCGAACCTGGAATCATTAGACCCACCGTTCACACTTGAAACGGACCAGGCGATCACTTGCTTCATGGCTCAACCCACACATGACGAAATCAGACATACTAACATACATGAGATCACATGGGCCATCAAACATACCACAGCTAGAAAAACGCCTGGCCCTGACTGCATTCAAAACCGTGTTCTTCAGGAGTTCACAGACAGAGCTATAAAATAACTTGCACACATAACGAATACTATCCTACGACACCAACATTTCCCTGCGTTTGGAAGGCGGCTAAGGTCCTGATGTTCAAGAACAGGGAAAGACAACTCCCTTTCACAAAATTACCGACTCAACAGTCCGTTGAACTCGCTCATTAAGATAGTTGAGAAGGTAATTCTTGAACATCTCACTAGGCACTACATCACCAATAATACCCCAAGACCAGAGCAATTCGGATTTAGGAATCACCACTCTACAACACAACTCCTCTGTCTAGTTGAACATGTAACAGACGACTACAACAAAAAAGAAGCCAGTGGGGCAGTGTTCCTAGACCTCGAGAAGGTTTTTGATCATCTCTGGCACTATTGCCTTATACACAAACCCAACGACGCCATGTTTCCCAACAGACTTGTGCATCTCATACACTCATATCTCACCAATAGAAGCTTCAACACTGAAGTTCAGGGCAAAGAATCTACATGACACGTTATACAAGCCGGATTACCTCAAGGCAGCATCCTGGGGCCCCTCTTGTTTAACCTCTACATTAACGACCTTCCAGCAACATGTAACACGATGACCTCACTCTACACAGATTACACTGACATCATGGCGCAAGATTTAAAGCCATCAAACATTAATTCACGCCTACAGACTGCTCTCAAAACTGCTGAGGCTTGGTTGGAAAAATGGCGTATTAAAATAAAGGTCAACAAGTACGAGGCAGTTCTGTTTACACGCAGACTGAATCTACTGCTCAAACACCACCACTGTAGACCAATTACTCTACATACACACACCCAATACATTTCCTTGAGATAGCCAAATACCTCAGTGTCTGGCTGGACCAGAAACTTACATGGGGGGCCACATACAACACATGGCCGACCAGGTAAACATGAGGGTCAAACAACTCTACCCAATGCTCAACAGGCAAAGCAGACTGAATAGAAGGGTGTTGAAGAACATGTACATTTGTATACTTGTAAGCCCTCTCATGATGTACACTGCTCTGTGCTGGGCATATGCGACGCCAACATGGCTGCAGATCCTGCAGATCATACGAAACAAGGTATTATGCATCATAAGCAATGCTCCACAATACACGCACACCATTCATCTTCACAGGGAATGTCACCTAGAGTGCCTCTCTGTGGTATTGAAAAAATTCGCCACAAGACTGTACAAACACTTGAAATATCCCTTTATACTACACTTGGGGAATTACGACCACAACCACAAGTGGAAAAATAAGCGTTCAAAAACATTGCTCCTTAGAGACTAGTCACATACAGTCAAGAGACCTCCAACTCACAAACATAATGAAAGTGGCGAACCCCTATGGTACACCAAATTGACTGGCATTGCCAGCTGATCTCTCACAGCCAACAAGGCAGAGAAGCCATATTTAGACCACTGAACACAAACAAACCTATACAGTCCTACACACTATGACCAAACTGCCTAACTATTATAACAAACTTGGTTACGTTACAGGTATGCTTCGGCAGCCGACCCAGGAGACATGATAGGTGCTCAGCTGTAGCAGAATCTTGCATCAAAATAGACTGAAGCTTTATGACAAACCTAGCAAAGTCAATGCTACAGAGATATGCCCACTACTGACACTACCAAATCCTTGCATGATCTATCGCAGATACAAGGCAGCACAACTGCCTTTACCACATACCCCACTGACGCAGAGGTTTTTCCCCCCTTACCTCTTGCCTTTGAACTTTTTTCCATCTGCCCTTACATACCTACGCTTCATTTACCTTTCGACCACTTCTATCTCCAGATGATCATGCCCACAAATATGAGTAACATTGCAGCTCCCACATCCTGTGATCCACCATAGCAAAACTATCAAATACAGAGGTGACAGTGGAACTTTTGAATTGGTCATTACATTGGTGTGGGCATGGAGAGGCCCCATCTTTATTAGGCAGAATACGATTTCCGAAATATTTTTCGGAAGTTGTTAATGCAAATAATTGTTTAAATATTTGTTGTTAAATAACACTTACATTCAGTATGGAGCTCTGCAGCTGGTGACGGACACCTTCTCGCCCTGCAAGCTGTGGGAGGAGCCTGAGAGATGTTTCCGCCAATTTCATAGTGGGGGTTTGTGGTGCTGACATCAAGTGGTGGAGATTCAAAATGTTCAAATGTTTGATAAGCTTAAGGGACTTAACTGCGGGGTCATCAGTCCCTAAACTTACAAACTACTTATGAACTACTTACAAACTAGGACGGCACAAATATCCATGCCCGAGGGGGGATTCGAACCCCCGACCGTAGTGGCCGTGCAGACAGTGACTGGAGCGCCTCAGTCTCCTCGGCCACCGCGGCCGGCGGAGATTATAAGCTTTTCCCACCAAATGTTTTTTTGTAAATGGCCAATAGCAAGCAAGGAAAATTCAATTTTCCCTGCCAGACATCCATCTTGGATGATGCCATAGGGGTGGGGGAGCAGGGGGACATGGTCCTGGGTTTTCCCTGGTGGCCATTTTGTTCCGGAAAAGGATACGACGCCATCTTGGATAACGTCATATGGGTGGGGGAGCAGGGGGGCATGGTACTGGTATAACAGCAACCTCAACACCAAAACAATTTTGGGTTATTGCCAAATGAATTCAAGTAAAATACAAAATTTGAATGTCCTGTCAGGTAGCTATCTTGAATTATGTCATAGGGGAAAGGGAAGCAGGGGGCATGGTCCTAGTGTCACAGCAAAATCTAGTTTCTCCCCTACAAATTTTGGGCTATTGCCAATTGGATTCAAGTAAAATTGAAAATTCAAATCTCCCCTAGACGCCATCATGAATTACGTCACATGGGATAGGAGAGCAGTGGGGTAAGGTCCTGGATATTCCCAAGCAGCCATTTTGTTCCAGAGCCAGAAATAACGCCATTTTGGATGACATCATGGGGTCAATGACCTAGCCACCATCTTGGATGACGTCATCAGGGTCAATGACGGGGTCACTCGGTTCAAATGCCCATTGTTCCATTACTTATGAGGCTGATTTTAAAAGACTCCTGCAAAGGGCTGAAAGGTAATACAATTACGGTATGCATTAGCGATGGGGTGAGAAGTTAAAAGTATATAATGACACTGTTTATTTCACTGCACATTTTCAGACAAATAATATTTACACTAAATATAGAAATATTGTGATTTTTTTTTTTTTTTTTTTTTTTTTTTTTTTTTTTTTTTTTTTTTTTTTTTTTTTTACTGCAGATGTCACAGAGTACTAGCAAAAGTGTAAACTGTGCACAGGATTGTTACCTGCCAAAAGTGTATTGGTTCCACCGCTTGAAAGCAGAGTTCCACTGCAATTGTTGGTGGTGATGATGATCATGTGGCAGTTTTGGCAGTTAGACACCAGCTGGAATCGTGTTCGGCCTACCTGGTGTAAGTTATTAGGTAACGCCACTGGCGTGACTTACACATAAGGACAACACAACATCCAGTTCCCGAGTGGAGAAAAATCTCTGAACGAACCAGGAATTGAACCTGGGACACATTGGAGGCAATCTACCACGCTTCTCACTTTTTTTTGTTATTTTCCTTTAATTAAAAAATATATGTGTCCTTTTTTATCTTAATTTTTTTACTAAGCTCTGACACTTCAGGCCTTGGTCTATATTACATATATTATCACACAAAAAAATGAACTAACGAAACTTCCAAAAGAAAAAGAATCTAATTCTACCGCGACTTCCACCCTAAGCTAAATACAACATAACATCGCCAACTCTTCAGGCGCCATTGCCAACGAAAAAAATAAATAAATAAAATAAAAATAAAAATAAAAATCTCCTCCTAGTTGGCCTGTAAAAGAAAAAAGAAAAAGAAGGAAAGAATGCAAATGGGTTCGTATACCCAGTAATCAAAAAGTCAGTATAAATTTGAAAACTTAAACTGGCTTTGGGGTTACCTGAAGTTGCAAGTGTATCATGATCGACCGACATCTCTAGGGATGCTGAAAGACAACATCTGACGCCAATGCCTCACCATAACTCCGGACACGCTTTACAGTGCTGTTCACGACATTATTCCTCGACTACTGCTATTGTTGAGGAATGAGGTGAACATATTGAGCATTTCCTGTAAAGAACATCATGTTTGATTTGTCTTAATTTGTTATGTAAATTATTGCTTTTCTGATCAGATGAAGTGCCATCTGTCGGACATTTTTTGAACTTTTGTTTTTTATTTGGTTCTAATAAAATCCTATGTCATTCCAAGCATGTGTGTCAATTTTTACCTCTCTATCTACATTATTCTGTGATTTATTGAGTTTTCAAATTTATACTAACTTTTTGATCACCCGGTATATATATATCGGGGCCTCCAGATCGTCTTCTCATTAAGCAAAGAGTATACCCCCTATTGTTACTGTGGACTCCTCTGGTCGACATATTCTTTGCTATTTCTTAAATCTGATCTCACACCCGGTACACCCCAATGTTCTGAAGGACGTGTAAACAACGACCCCAAATAATTTACAAAGCGATCTGTATCATGAGTTGTGTCGTAGTATTGTGAAGTTGGTCGTTAAAAAGTACCAAAAATCTAACAGCTCGGTCTCTCTCTCACTGGAAATAGTATGACAGTCATACCGTTGACCCAAACTGTGGCATTATGTCTCGTGTTCGGAAGTAAATTATGTCAGGATGAATAAATTCCACTGGTTCTACAGAATGGGCCGTTCATCACAACAGGAATGCCACCATGTGGCGTGCAAGTAGCCAGAAATGGGCTAACGCATCACAAGTGTAACGGTGTATATCGGTGTAGACCGAGTTTCAGCTGGGATAGAGTGGTTCTTCGACCGAATGTATGGAATGCAGTGGTTGGTGGGTGGGAAATTTCTCAGTTCGTACGATATACCACAACGCCCTCACAGTGGTGTGAAGAAAGGGCTAGTGTATGCACGCCACCCCCCCCCCCCCCCCACAGTCAACTGACGGATGGCGAAGTTCATTCCCATTTACTGGCAGTGTCTTTGGAAAGGACTGGTAAAAGTCCTTGAAACTAGACACCCTTGTAGTTGGTAGGACGTCCAGCACATAGCTCATTTTGATTAGATATATTTTAATGTGATGTGGTGGCAGTGTGATATGCCAACAGGGAGCAGCAGGAGAAGTAAGGGTATCTTCACCTCTTCAATCAGTGTTCCGAGATGTAGATGCGATGCAGCATCCACAGAAAGAGGGCGCGCGTTCCATGTTTCACATGTATCAGGCCAATGCCTCCTGCCCGTAGCAGCAACATCATTGTCTCATAAAGGATCCTGAACACTCTACCATCTCTGAAAAAATGACCAAAGGCAGCCTGGAACTTAGCTGCGACTGTAGCAGGTAGCGGGAGGATTTGCTTGAAGTGGTCTTGCAAGATCATGTCAAGTGTTCAAAATGTATTAAGAGGGACTTGTGTGGGAATCACATTTAGCAGTTTACATAACATAGCAACTTTTGTACGCATTATGTTCCCATAGAAGTTCACTCCTAAGCTTTGCAACAGTGTGAGATTGGTGATGGGTATGGGCATACTCATAATTAACCCTTGGCCCACGTGCATGAAGGCGACTTCCGAAAGCTAATATAGCTCCCTGCCACCTTACTGTATTTTTGAAGCCACGTTACCGCCTTACAGACGTCTTCCGCCGATCTCACCAAGAAAACTACATCATATGCATAGGCACAACTGTAAAATCGAGCATTGCGTAACTGAATGCCCTCCAAGATTTTCATGGGCTGAGGGAAGGTTCGAGGGTGGTGCCAAAGGGAAATATTGACAGAAGGCAACCTTGTCTCACTGAGTGCCCAAGAGGAAATAGTGACGAACTAAAATGTTGACTACAACCATGTATGGTGCCCCGCAAATGACACAGAGAACTGCATCAGCTGATACAAGTGACATACCCATCTTTTGTAATACGGCCCACAGGAATCTGTGTTTAATTTGGTCAAGAGCGACCAAGCAACACACTGACATAATTGCTGCTATGTCTTGATATGCGCTTAATGTCATATGACAAACAAGTTTGGTCAATGTGAATGTCGCCCTTGATCACAAACAAGAGACTAGCAAGAAGTATACATGCAAACCAACTTATAATCAGAGTTAATCAATGTCAGTGAGTGGAAATCTTGTGATCTGCATCCTCCTTTTTGTTTCATCACAGGGATTACCATGCCTCCAAAAATTTCGGGGGACAAATAGTTTCACTGTATCACAGGTGTGATATCATAATTCACATCAGCGGCAAGTATCAGTGATGGCTGCAGGGCAGGACCCTTATAGGAGAAGAGTCTATGGTTCTCTACTGCGCCTTGTCCATTGTTGTAGTAGTGTCACAGTGCAGATAAAGGTCAGATTGAAAATAAAGGCGGAGGGGCACAGCTTAGCACTAAAAATCACCGACCTGTGAGTTTGGGAAACGTAAACCCTGTCCAATCTGCTTGTCAAGTGGCTAGGTGTGCTCGTATATCCACACTGGTCCCCGTGTAGAAGTTTCCATGTATCGTACAATGTGAGATCCCTAATCACTGCGTTAAGGGCTGGACGTGGTACATCATTTGGGATCTAATCCTCTGGCCATAGGATGCTATTAAAGTCACCACCCACCACCAATTGTTCTGAAGCTCCCTCAGTGGAGTGGTAGGTATTTCACTCATGATGCTTTGCCATTCCTGATGGGGCTTACAGATTCACAAGGTGAACAGCACTGATGCTAAGCGCAATGCCTTGTGCTGTTGGTGAGTAGTGTAAGTCAATTGCTTCTATGCTCTCACGTAATAAGATGGCTATACCACTGCCACCTTCCATAGTGTTCGTGCAATAGGAATTGTAGCCATAAAAATCCAAAACACAGTTCAGAGTGGACCTCTTGAAGAAGCACGATATCAATGTCCACCGTGTCCATCGTGGTATCAGAAGACTCTGATAGTGTTATTACTTTCGTCCAGTCACCAAGTTGAAAGCGCGGGATGGTAGGTGTCAGATCATTTGTTGTTGCCAAGGTGTCATCTAGCTGCCATCATTCTCGGGCATATGTTGTTAATCCAGGTGCCGCTGGCAGCCTGTCCTCAGTTCGACTTACAGCAGAGTTATCGTCACTGTCCTGCAGTATATCATTATTCTGTGAGTCGTTTTCTGTAGTCAGCCTTCCCTTCTTTCGTGATTTGGGCGACCGCTGCTTACGGGAATGCACCTCTGCTTCTGCCAGATCACCTCAAGCTGCATGTTCCTCCTTCATCTCAGGTCTGAGCTGCATTCAACCTTTTGACTCTCTGCTTCTGGATCTGTAGATGGGACAGATGAGGTTGCTGCAGCCATGCACGTCGACTGTTCTAGTGCAGATTGTACCAATGGTAGCTCAGGAGCTGAGCCCTTAGAGATTAGTAACGGGTTCACAACAATGTCTTCTGCATGCGTCACATTCCTCGCTGCTTCAACGTAGGTAAAAGGCAGGATCGTCAGATGCAACATAGTGGCTGAGTCAGCACGAGGCAGCTGAACTAAGCGTCTCTGCAAGCCTGCTGATCGTTGATGTCTTTCCTGACCACATCCCAAGCAACTTCAGATTGACTGTTGTAAATAACAATCACTCTGCAACCGCCAATGGTCATGTACGATAGTATGTGTTTCTGCAGTGCATTGTCTACCAGACGGACGCCATTCAGAATGGGGTACATCTCGAACATGTTTTTTTTCATGTGACGTGTGCCCTCTGCCAGGCACTTAAATGTGATTTGCAGAGTATCCCATGTAGATGTAGATGTAAATGTAGAATACTTCCCTGTAAGATTGCAGTGCGTCCTCAACGAGTTTTCACGGTACTTCGAAAGGTAGCTCGGAGAGTCGAATGGCCATAACACCAAGGCCAACATGATCTACATTTATGGTACCCACGTGGTCAACTGCATGTTGGAAGTGGTATCCATTGGTGGAACAATGAACAAGCCATTCGCACGCCACCTCATCAACCAGTTTCAAATATACAGTGCTGGAGATGATCAATAGGTGTATTCCAATGAGTTCTTATGGGTCTACATGCACTACTTCATGCAGAAAATGTTCTATTTCGTGCGCCTTAGGTCGTTTGTACTGTGCTTGGAAGATAAACTGCACTGTGTCCTTTCAGTGCGAAAGCGCCACCTTAAGTCAAGATATCTAGTAAGAAATTAATAACACCACTCACGTGAGTAAACAAAAGTATTGCCGAAGAGCACAGAACAGGACCTGCACATTTCCGGTCCATGCCAGAGCCAAGCAAGGACTATCCACTGGATTACGAAGGCGGACACTGCAATTGGTAACCAACTCCTCCAAAAGTCTAGCCATTGCAATTACTGTACATGTAACCATAGAGCACCAAATGTTCAAATATTTGTAAACCTCTTGGACCTAACTGCTGTGGTCATCAGTCCTAGACTTACAAACTTCTTACATGAAGGACAACAAACACACCAATGCCCAAGGGAGGATTCGAACCATAGACTGGAACCACTGCCGAGTCCATAGCAAGATGCCTTAGACCACACGGCTATTCCACATGACCCATGTGTGTTATTCCGCAACAGAGTAGAACATGGAAAGTGACAACAAGGACGCATGTATCTCAAGTTTCTAAAATGGTGGCAGGACTAGTAACAGCTGCAGCAGTATCGTTAAATTCAATAGGAATTCCAGTAGCAATAAAGCAGCAATAACAGAAATTTCAAGTGGAAACATGGAAACTGACATTGCTCTAGAATAATCACCTCCTTCTCTGTTATTTAATTGCTTTGACAAGACAAACGAGGGTTGGGAGCTGTCTTTATATAGTTTTGTTCTCAAGGCAAGCCAAATAACTGATAAAGACAGCTGACTACACTCTTACAGTCTTCTAGTAGTAAACTTTACAAAGTAGTACAAAAGCTACCCCTATTTTCGGGCACCAGGATCGACTTAATCATACACAGACAGCTTGTCGTGTTTGCGACTTTTTTAACCTACTTATCACCCAGTTCGTGAAGGCAGAAGAGATGTCTATAAACCGCCATGTCATTCTCGATCTTGCGGTGTCATGTGGATGCAGTATGGAAGGGTGTATGGTAAGCTCACTACCTTTCAGCTGTTTTGCAAATTTTCCAGACTATGCAGTCGCTATCGCGACTGATTGGTCAAGTAGATCCTTGGTCGGCATCATGAGGCTGAGTCCACCCCAACCAGTCTTTTTACTAAGGAAAAGTTTTAGCCAGTACAAGAAATCAAACCCAGGTCATCCAGGTAGCCGCCAGCTATGCAGACCACAGAGGTGGGCCCTGACTGCGTATTACACCCACAAAGCCCCACATACTTGAGACTTGTCTAAAATTTGAACAGTTTGTTAAGCAACATACTCTATGCAAAATATACAGTGTGGGCTGTTGTCTTGCAAGGCTTAGAATGCAAGAAAAATTTTCCTGTAAGTGTGGCACATTATGTGTGGAATCATTAATTAAAGCAGTTATTATGAATTTCACTCTCAATAGAGAAGCTATGGCTGAGGCTTTAAAATCATCTGGTCCAAATCTGAGTGATGCAAACCATGTTTCACATAACTACTGGTGTCAGATAATTAACTAATAGACACTATTTTCTTCTGTGATCAATTGATGACATACAGTCAGTGTCATCATCTGCTTTAGTAAGTATGTGTTTGTCCACGAGTCCAGAGAAGTGGGTTCTAGTTGTCAGTGCAGTAGTTAGCTATCGCCACTCTCATCGTTGGTACGTACACACTAACAAAAGCAATTGGTTCCTCAACAGTTTGTCACAAACTGAGTAGAAGCTTATACAAATGCTTACTCAGTATTGTTGTTAAAGAGTCCCAGACAAGTTAGTATAATCAAATTCAGTCAATACTGAAGTATAATGGCGTCACTGCCCATTCTGTGTCAATGGAACAATGACAGGACTCCTCATATTTGTGGTCATATCTCCGAACAATGTGGACACATGATGGTACATCAACACCCCAGAGCTGGAGGACCCTGATGCCGTTACTCATACTTAATTAAGTTAAAATTGAGTTGGATGGATTGTGAACTATGAGAGTAATATCCTCATTATTGCCTGTCCAGTGGGCAAAATCGACAGTAATAACTAAGAAGCCAAATAGATCAAATAGAATTTGATTGAACCTAAAATCAAATGTCGATCTGTATTCAATTCCTACACTAGATAGACTGTTGGTCAAACTGACTGGAAGCCAATATTTTTCAAAGGTAGCACCTGCTGACACCTGTTTCCAGTATTTGAGGTCTTAATGTATAATTTGACATGACGTTGACGTGACGGTCCGGTGACGGAAAGTGTGAATGCCGCCATTAGAAATACATTGCGGAATGTTCTGACAGACGGTGACGTGACATGACAGACAGTGTGAATTGGCCTTTAACAATGTCAGTGAGCAAATCGTAATAGATAAAGTAAGCAGGCGCTATTTATGCTCTTATAAGTATTGTTTGATGTTTTCATATGTTTATTTTTCGCTTGAAAATAGATGTCGATGTTTTGAAATGTTGTTTCAGTTCCCAGTAAGTTGGCCAAAAACATACACTGTAAAGTTTTCTTTGGCCGTCAATAATATTTAGCGTTGTTGTCAGGGGCGGCTCCTGTATAGGTTTGCAAGTTTGCGCTACCTCCAGGAATAATAATATTGTAAAACTCCGTTTGCTGTTTAGAAATTCTATGCAGGGGGAGAAGTAGTGCTCCATTTATTTCTTTTGAAACGCCCGGACTGCTACGCACCGACCGCTCCCGAGTGGACCGAACTTCTCCGACAGCGGCTGGGTTTGCAGCCGGCCTGCAAACGCCGACTAGGGTGTCTCAGGGGGTGTGCGGGGTGCGGAGGCAACGCTTGGCAACAGTGTTCCCCTATAGGCGCCTTGAGTGTATACAGTACCACAGACAAATATGTTACTCTGTGACAGTACACATCGCGGCCGAGCCACCCTGTCAGCCGCAGAAACAGAGGCCCAACTCTCCCGAAGACATCCGGAGTCGTCCGCCCTTCGAACGAAGCGGGCTTTTCGCGCCTTCACGTGTAGCTGCAAGCGAAGTAACTGTGCGTTGTGTCCGTTGTTTAGCGTGTTTTATAGTGAGTTTTGAGGCTCAAATGAACTGGTGAAATAATGGACCAAGTAATTTCCTTGCTTTCTGCACGCTTCAATTTACGCAAGTTTGAATAGAAATTAGAAATCAAGAGGCTAGGTAGACCGATTCCAAGTTTGACAATTTCACAGACAGTTAAAACGAAAAGTCGTCAATTCAACATAAAATTTAACTGGGGACTGTACAGCAAGTATGAATGTGTGGCTGCGATGTGAAAAACGCCTTATTTTGTTTTCCTTGTTTATTATTTGGAGTAGAGTTTCCTGGACGAAACAAAGAGTCATTGACATTCAACATCTTCACGATAAAGAAACTCGAACTTTCTTCGGTCCATGTCAATAATGTTTTGAATCTGGCAAGTCTAGGCAATGTAAATATAGCCACTTGATTAGTCAGGGATTGTGCCATTACACAATCAAAAGGTTACAGATAATAAGTACACACTAAATCTAATACTTAATTGTATTCGTTCCTGTGGTTCTTCGGAACTTGCCATCAGAGGACACGATGAGACTGAATCATCTTCCAGTCCTGGCGTTTTTCGCCTTCATTAATTTTAGTGTAGAATTAGAGTCATTATTAAATTGCATTTGGAAAAGGCAACATTTTTTAAAGGCACCTCAAAACGATCCAGAATAAACTCGTCCGATGCATGCTTCAAGCCTGCCAAGAGGAAATCAGGAACGAAGTGAAGGGTGCCGAGTTTCTGGTTGTAATAGCTGATGGCACCAGCGATGTAGTCTGTGTTTTCCAGATGGTTATAGTATATAGGTGCATTATTAATGGAAGACCAGTTGAAAGATTTTCGGATTTTATAGCACAAGAAAAGCATGATGCCCAGACTTTGGCAACGAATATCATAGAACAGTTAAGTAACCATTTAGAGAATTGTCCACACAAATTAATAGCCCAAACATATGATGGTGCATTAGTCATGAGTAATTTGTCACGTGAGGTGCAGGCTCTTGTGAAGCAAAAGTTTTCCAATGCTTCATACGTTAATTGTTATGTCCACCAATTAAATCTCATTATGCTTAAAGCCACTTCTATTAATAAAGATATGCGATTATTTTTCACCAAAATTCGGAGACTTTGCAGCTTTGCAATTTTATTCATCTACATCTATGATATCTTGGCTCAAAAGCATTTTTTTCGGAATGCATTGAGCTGCCATACTGGAGAGGTGGCAGCTGGCGACAAAAGTGCACTACCAACTTTTCTGGTCACCAGCCGCCACTGGTTGTTGTCCACTCAGTTCAAGTATTAAACCATGACGTTCTGCAAACAGATCGCCACTCACAACCTCACTTTCAACATCCCGTATTGAAATGGGCGAATTGATGTGATGAACACCGACGGTCAGTGTGGATACAACTTGACGTGATTGTGCCGTGACGTGACGTTGACGTGATGGACTGTGTCAATTGGCCTTAACACCATCGCAAACAACAGAATTTTTGTCTTTCATTAGAACTGACTTTTTCATTTAAAATGTTATTTAATGAGAAATGCGTAATCAAATTACAGTCTTATTCAAATAAACAGTTTGCTTCAGTCTTTTCTGTTACAATGTTACGTAACATAAACCATTTTTTGGTTTCAGATATCTGACTTCGATTTTAGGGGGACACTCAATTGACAAAAATATTTAAGTCGTCATGTAACATTTGAGATTTATCCCTAAAACGAAGTATAACAACAAAATAAAGATGAATAAGACACATTTGCATATAAACAGTGCAATCGTCGACTGCAACATGTAATTCGCGTGACGAAAATAGGTTAACTTCCGATGTTAGCAGACGGCCATTCCGACAAAACATTCTTCTCAAGAAAGCTTGAAGTGACGTGACAGTCCGGTGACGGACAGTGTGAATGCCTCCATTAGAAATACATAGCGGAATGTTCTGACGGACGGTGATGTGACATGACGTGACAGACAGTGTGAATTGGCCTATAATCAACACTGTTGCCTTGAAACATGCAGTGTTTTCTAAGCAAGTGTCAAGTGTTTAGAACATACACTAAGTCAAAAACGGCTCATGTCCACACAACATCATGTGGATGTAATCACTAACTTACCTGCTTCTGAACACTTCCTGCAACTACAGATGCTTCTGGGAAAAGTTGATTATTATGGAAAAGTCATTTCCATTTGCTGAGTGGCCTAGACACAGAGTTTGACAGACACTTATCACTGCATTTTGTCTTAGGCAGCAATCAGTAACCACTCTTCAATTATGACATATGAAGTAGAGATGTAAATAGGCTATGATCCAGGGTGTATTGTGCAGGGGCGCAGCCAGAATTTGATTCTGGGGGGGGGGCCTCATTTATTTTAAATAAAAGCTATTGAATTTATAAATCTATGACTTATTTTTACCCTTTTTTATAATTTAACCAATTATGCTATGAAAACAATTTCACAAGATATAAAATGAGTAGGCTCTTATAATTTGGAAGTGGAAGAGGAACAACAAATACAAATGTTTGTATAGTCTATGGGACTTAACTACGGGGTCATCAGTCCCTAAACTTACAAACTACTTACGAACTAGGACGGCACAAATATCCATGCCCGAGGGGGGATTCGAACCCCCGACCGTAGTGGCCGTGCAGACCGTGACTGGAGCGCCTTAGCCTCCTCGGCCACCGCGGCTGGCGAAGAGGAACAACATGGTGGAAATGGAGTGTATATAAACAGCTCGTAAAATAATTAAGCAGCTTCTACGTTACTAGCCAAAGAGAAAGATCTTTACAGTTTAATTAACATGAGACTCTATGTGTAAAAATTGTTGTTCACAACTTTCCAGTCGGTGGCGCCGCTCACCTGCTAAGCAGCGGCTTGCTGCATATGAACAATCTCCTCGTAACTTCTGCATAGCAGCATCAAAGCTGGTTGCGGCAGTATTAAAACTGCTCACAGTAACAGCAGCACACATTTTCAGTGTCAGCATCACGTTGCAAACCCATTATCACGTTCACTTGTGTTTGGCACATTATATTTACGTTGTGATTTATTACTAGTTTACTATTTCAGATTTCTGTTGCCGACCTGTTTAAATGATAACAATAAAAACTTAATAAATTTAAAAAAAATTTGGGAGGTTCTGGGGGGGGGGGCTTTAGCCCCATTAGCCCCCCCCCCTTCCGGGGCTGCGCAACTGGTATTGCAGGATTTACCAGAGTATGTTCATAAATATGGTGACATGACATGGTGCACATATTCTTGTTTCAGCTACCAATTGAATGCAGTTGATGGTATCTTATTGTTGTCCACAAATTAGTCTGAATTCTGAGTGGTAATTCTCCATACACTCCCTTAGGCTCCACCATACTGCACATTGAGGAATGTGCTGAATGACACCTGTAATATGGCATCAAATGTACTTGCACAGTGCACAGTTGCTGACTTTATGTGAAAGCAATCTTTATCATAGAATAGGAAATATCACCTGTAAAAGAAAATAGAGCAAACAAAATATTGAGCACTTCCAATATATGTTAAGCACACAGTCATGGGATAAAATCTACAACAGCACTAACACGGACAGAAAGCTGGATAAGTTCCTTGAAATTTACAGCCACTGCTTTGAAATTACTTTTCCAAAGAAAAAGATAATTTGCAGAAACTCTAGCAGATCCAACACATGGATAACACCAGGAATTAAAGTATCATGCAGAAGAAAATAGGAACTTTTTGCACTTTCAAAAACAAATAGCAGGCCTGAATTTGCAAACTACTTCAGCACATACAAGTTAATTCTGCAACATGCCATAAAAGAAGCAAAACTAAGAGACAATGACAAATTTGTTATAGAATCAGCAAACAAAACTAAGACCACGTGGAACGCAGTACTGTGACTTACTGGGATGGCATCAAAACACAAAAACATTGTACTGTCACAGGCCAGCAACAAGATCACTGATCCAAAATTAGTTGCTAACCACTTCAACACCTACTACACTAATATTACAGGTGAGCTGGTGAGGGAACAAGTGTGAAAAACACCTAACAAAATATTCCAGAATATTTCTGAAATAGGCATAAACAGTGCAACCATATTTCTTCAACCAGTAAGCAGGGAAGAACTGTTACACACCATTAAGTCACTTAAAAATAAATATTCAGCTGGAGTTGATGATGTGCCAGACTATAATATAAAGATATCAGCAGAACAAATACTCACCCCTTTGCTAGATATATGCAATTCTTCATTATCAAGTGGTGTCTTCCCACAGCAGTTAAAAACAGCAAAAGTTGTGCCCCTATACAAAAAGGATGACCGGCCGTGTCACTTTTGTCAGGATATTCAAAAATTATTGAAAAATTAATTCTGTCACAATTTACTGACTTTTTTTTAATAAAAATAATATTATCACAGGATGCTAGCATGGCTTCAGGCCTCAGTGCAGTACCGAAACAGCCACTTTTAACCTAATAAATCATATCCTAAATGCAGTGGATAACCATAGTAATGTTTCAGTAATTTTTCTCAATTTAACAAAAGCTTTTGAGTTGATAGATCATGACCTTCTGAGAAAGAGTGCTATGGTGTAAGGGATTTGGCAAATGCATGGGTAAAATCGTACTTAGAAAATCGGTCTCAGATAACAGAGATCAAACATATGGGAAAAAATGAACTCTAAGCTTATCACTCAAGGCCACCAAAATTAACCCATGGTGTACCACAAGGCTCAGTTCTAGCCCCCCCTTTTCTCTTTAATTTTCATTAATGACTTTCTCTTCATCTTAAAAACTCTGAACCAGTCCTATTTGCAGATGACACCAGTGTGTTGATTGAAGGCGACAATGGAAAGGCTCTTAGTCTATCTGCTAAAGCCACAAATGAAAATATTTCGGAGTGGTTTATGAGGAATAAGCTACTGATAAATCCTCAAAAGACAGTTGCCATACACTTCTACACACAACAAAATAGAAACCCATTAAAACCAACTATGTTTATGGAAAACAAATGATTAACATTGTCTCTGAAATAAAATGTCTTGGAATTTAGATACAATAAAATCTGAAATGGAATTCCCACATCACCTTCTTAAATACCAAACTATCAAATTTGACATATGGAATGAGAATCATATGGAACAACACAAGTGCTGAAACAGTTAGAGCAGTTTATTTTGCTTGCATACACTCCCGTTTGAGATATGGCATCATATTTTCGGGAAATTTCCCTCACAGTATTACAAGTTTCAGGAAGCAAAAAAGATAGTGAGAAAAATGAAAAATGTGAACAGTAAAAAATCTTGCAAACCGCTTTTTCAAGAACTTAAGGTTCTACCCCAGCCATGTATCTATATACTTGAGGTGGTCATGTACGTGGAAAAGAGCATGCTAAAAAAAGAGTTATTTATTCAAAATAAAACAGTACATGAAGACCATACGAGGTCAAGTAGTGACGTACACAGGCACCATTGTCATACCAGCCTGTGCAAAAAAGGTGCATACCACTCTGGATCACAACTATTTAATAAGTTGCCCAGACACTTAAAAGATATAAACAAAGTACACATATTTAAAAAAATGTGTAACCTCTTGTCTTTTGGAAAACTTCTTTTACTCAGTATCACAGTATCTCAAAAACTAAGTGTTGCAAATATTCAGAACATCTCCCGAAAAATAAGTATATTAAAAAAAACTATTAAATTGAGAGTGAAGGAATGGCTGATCCTATTAAGTGTATTTATTGTATGTAAAGCATGTAACAACGAGTTTAGAAGTTCCAAATTGTACCAAGTTTATTGTATTGTGTATACATTGTATGTTAAGTGTGTAAAATTGTATCAAGATTATTGTTTTGTGTGTCTATTGTATTTACTGTATTGTATTTGTATTTAACTGTGTTAAAGTACCATATAGTAACAGGTTTATGATACTGTGTTGTATGATGAAACAAAGATCAAATTTGTGAAAACATGTCCAACATCTATGGTATAATATATGTACCTCAAAGATTTAAGGACGTAAATAAATAATTAAATTGCATGGTGTTGACAAATGGTTCAAAACTAGCAGACCTGCATTCCCAGTCTGTCAGACATGTCACAGTGTTTCAACACTTGGCTGCGCCCGAAACACCTCTTACAAAGTGGACATGCTAATTTTGCTGGGCTAGTACAAGGATTAGTGTGGTTGCTAGTTGCCAGAACCCTTTCTAACTTAACATTGATGGCACATATGGCAACGATAATTGTTGCAGATACCATCCATATTTCCGCCCACACTTTTGAAATTCGGGGAGGGGGTGGGGAGGGGCGGGCTTCCAACACTCTATTAGTGACCTCTAAATTTCAGGAATTTTGAACATGGAACATTACTGAGTATTTGACCACGCCCCTTTACATCCAGAGTCCGATTAAGAGGCTGACCAGATGGTCAGGTTCAAATGTTTGTATAGCTTATGGGACTTAAATACGGGGCCATCAGTCCCTAAACTTACAAACTACTTATGAACTAGCTAACAATAAGGACGGCACAAATATCTGTGCCCAAGGGGTGATTCGAACCCCCAACCGTAGTGGCCGCGCAGACCTGGACTGGGTCACCGCAGTCCCCTCGGCCACTGCAGCCGGCAGATGGTCAGGACCTTCAAAACGCAAATGTGCAAAGTAATTAATACAGCTGACTCTGGAAAAGCTCTCACCAACTTCCTCAATCCTCACAATCTACTGGTCCGCCATCACGAAAGAATGTAGTGTGCCGAAAATATTACAGGATCCTAGATGTTGCATGCTCTTCGTATTGCAGCGCATGGTTCAGATGTGCTCAACAGCTATTTTAGTAAATTTGGTATTTCATTTACATTTTTCCAGCTATTCTCAAACGCTGCTGTACTCATTTAAACTCAACTGCACAACTAGAACTTACATTAACTGCTGACCTTGCCCAAGTTGATTCTACATCTACATACATACTCCGCAATCCACCGTAAGGTGCGTGGTGGAGGGTACACTGTACCACTACTAGGCATTTCCTTTCCTATTCCACTCCCAAATAGAAGGAGGAAAAAAAGAATGCCTATATGCCTCCATACGGGCCCTAATTTCTCTTATCTTGTCTTTGTGATCACTACGCGAAATGTAGGTAGGCGGCAGCAAGATCTTACTACACTCAGCTTCAAAGTCCGGCCCTCTAAATTTCCTCAACAGAATTTCACGAAAAGAACATCGTTTTTCCTCCAGCGATCCCCAATTGAGTTGCCGGAGCACTTCCGTGACACTGGCGCATTGGTCGAACCTACCAGTAACAAACCTAGCTGCTCGCCTATGAATTGCTTCTATGTCTTTCTTTAAACTGATCTGCTGCGGGTCCCAAACACTTGAGCAGTACTCAAGACGTGGTCGTATAAGCGTTTTATACGCGGTCTTCTTTACAGATGAAGTACATCTTCCCAAAATTCTCCCAATAATACAAAGTCGGCTGTCCGCCTTACTCACAACTATCCTTACATGTTCTTTTCATTTTCATATCGCTCTGCAATGTTACGCCTAGATATTTGAACTACGCTCACTACTAATGCTGTATTCGAACATTATGGGATTGTTTTTCCTACTTACAAACACTTGACTAGACCCCAAGAATTCCTTGGACGATTTCGTTTGTAACTATGGTTGTAATCTGTTCCAGCCTCTTCAGTCTTTTCCTATACAC
The DNA here is from genome assembly GCA_026315105.1 of Locusta migratoria. Classification (NCBI taxonomy): domain Eukaryota; kingdom Metazoa; phylum Arthropoda; class Insecta; order Orthoptera; family Acrididae; genus Locusta; species Locusta migratoria. The sequence goes on from CM048755.1 coordinate 607,113,211, forward strand.
CATTTTTACTTCTAAATAATAGCAGCTGTTCAAAGGCCTATATGACTGGAATAGTGATGGATGGGATACTGATGAAGCGATTCCCGATTTCTCCTCCAATACACTCCGGTTATGGCCGTTTTTGAAATATTCGTTCATTTATAATCAGGAATTACGAGTTTAAACTGTTTGCTAGCATGAAACTTCGGAAATTTTATAATCAGTAGCTTTATTTTTCGTCTCCTCGGAAGTTCCGCAGTATTCGATTCTGTATTTCTGAGTTTAATTCTGTAGTTTTTACTTGAATATTGTGTAATTGTTGCCGGTATTGAATTTGTTACAGCATACAACCCTAATGAGCACACTCGACGCATATTTTCATTAATAAAACTCTGTGGGAATTTTCCATGTTACTAAACTGTCCTAATTTCCCAACTTATTCAATACAGAGTACATTATAACCTTCTGTGTAATTTGTTTATTATTTTTAAAGTACGTTTATGACGCTTTAAGATTATACTGACATAGGATAATTGCTTGAAATGTGCTATAGTCTGTCTTATATAAGTCTATATGCTTCAGACTTCAGAGACGTCAAACACGGAAGAGCGCATCATATGTCGAAACTTGAAGTTTGTTAAAGGGCAGAGGCCATATCGTCGTAGATACGCTGCTGTTTTGAAGTAATCGTCTGTGATGTAGTTGTGTGCAGTGAATCTAGTTGATATTTTGGAAGCTGTGATTATTTGGTGGAATATTGCAGAGCACAAGTTGTCAAAATGCCCGATGGCAAAGAAAACAAGGTACGATGTCAAAAATCTCTTCCGTGTGATTGCTCCTTTTTCCCCGTAGTTTACTTTTTTCCCCTTAAACCCACACACTATTCACTTGCTTCCACAAATGTTATGCAATATCTGTCAATAGTTATAACTGATTATAAAGTTCCGCAAATGAAGTATATGTTTTTCTTAGGTGGGCAAAAATGGTTTCATAAATAATTACCAATGTGTATTAGACTTATAATACTGCTGTCAGTTTGTATCGTCGTAGTTTTAGACACAGATGTTCTATTCGCTTACGAATTTGTCCAGTATTCTAATTTGCTATGCAATATTGGTTGCTTGACGTTTCTCATGTATTGGTGTAAGAACCTTGTTTTGCTGTCAAATGGCGTGAAGCGCTCTGGACTGTTGGACAAAAATGTACTTTAGTAATGGGAAATAATACGCGAAGCACGTAGGTTAGGTTTACCTCTTTTCAGTGACATTGGAACAGTTATTATAACGTCATATATAGCACTAATGCTGTTAAATGATCTTGTCACCGTACCTTACTTAGGCGTACGATGCAAAAAGATTTCTACAGCAGAACAACCCGAGATTATTTCGGTGTGGTTTCACATGCAATCAGATGTAGAACAAACTTCTGTGTAAATGTATAAAAAAAGTGAAACGTACTTACATGTATAAACGGACAAATTACATATGTACCTCAACGCAAAATATATACCGTACTGTAAAGAAAGTCTTCTGACACAGTGGTGAAGTGACTATATCCAGATAAGCTGAATAAATTTTGCATAAACATAAGTTATCCAGTGTAACTTTATAGTTTCCATGGCCAGATAGGGTTTAAGATGTGTGTTCTTATTAAAATACCATTATTTTACAAATGGTGACATGGTTTGACATATTTAGTCTTGAAACATCTGCAAAATGGCATGAAGGAGTAACAGCAGATTTTGGAAATACTGAAGGACCCAATACCACCTGTCTGATTTGACCCATGGTGTCATGGGTGGGGACATACCGGATGGAAAAAGGAACACAAAAATTCAAGACATTTCAGTCAATCAAAATTTTAATTATGCACAAAGAAAGTTTCCTTTGCCACAGTGTTCCACTAAGAAATTGCTATTAAGAAAAGTTTATAGAGTGACTTGTTTAAATAATGGGGCTGGTGTAGCTAGATTGTGAACATGATCAGTTTGCAATATGAAATAATTTACCTTTCATTGTCAGACGAGTTGTGAATGGTTTTTTGACCATGTTTCAACCCTTTTGGATCATTTCCAGAATCTTGCAGTTGTCGGCAACTCGTCTGGTCTGTGTTAAGTACTGACACAACAGAGACCACATAGATTGCCGACACAACTGCAAAATTCTGGAAATGATCTAAAATAATAGACTGATGTCTGTGGGGGGAAGGGGAGGGGGAATTTGCAACTGTTAGCTGACAATATAAAATAATACATTGTTTTCAATATAAGTGCAGTTGTTTTCATAAGTTGATTAGGCCTAGGTTGACTATAGTGGTAACTTTGTATTGTAAAAAGTAATAACATAATCATAACAAAAGGAAAATGGTCAGTGTTTAGTCATACAACACAAATGGGTGATATCCTATGCTTAAATTGACGTCTGATTTGGGGCAGCTTTATTTTTTATGAAGGTAGCTGTAGCTTGCTTTGAGATAGTTCCTCCCATCATTGATCTTATGTGGTACTGTTAGTAATTGTTGATTCCTATAGAATTTTGCCTCCTTACATCAGATGTGCAGTAGGGATATTGTATGTACCTTAATCCTCATTGAATATATATTTGTATTTGAATAACTGTAGGGGTTCCATTGTGGGCCACCTACTTCCTCATGAAATCTTTGTTGTGATTATGCTAATTTGTAGTAATCTCAGGGTCTAGGTTAGGTTGTAAATTTTTTTTTTTTATCTCCAATACTAGAACAGAATGTCATTTTTGGAAATAGCATAAATGAATTATTCAGAGTATCCTGTCTCATTTGTGTAAATATGTACATAAATTTTGCTCGAGTAATATTGTTCCCAAGGCACTAACACAGGCTATATTAAAAATACTTAAAAATACCTGAGGAATTTACTCAGTAACTTTGATCATACTCGTGAACATATAGCTTGAATTACAAAGTGTGGTATGAAATTATTTTGGTGCGATGACATTAATTGTACAGTTAAAAGAATGTTCCAAAGTCTCTGTTTAAATTTGAAGAGGGGCTGAATTTATTTGCATCACTGGTGGTTAAGAGTACATAAATACTCCTTTGCTAAAGTAGGTGAGCATCTTAGTTTGAGAGTTGGATTATGCTGCCACTCCCCCTTCCCATTTCTTCCCATCCTAATTCCTTCCGTGCCTTGCATATTTCATAGTGTATGGGCATAAGTAAATATACACAATGGTACTCTTAAATATAAATTTGTATATTATGTGAAGCAGCTTGATGGGTAAACACCATTGCGATTGTAATTTTTTTAATGAAGAGTGGGATAAATGTTGTGCGAATTTAGACATCAGTGTGTGTACAAAATATCAGTGTTACAAAACATTTATTGTACATTTGCCTTTGATAGCTTCATGAACCTGTAAATGTCGTCTTTCAACCTGAGCTAGAACTCTGGCTATATTTCAGTTCAGTCAGTCACTAGAAGGAAGATTTCTGGAGGGGGGGGGGGGGAGAGATGGAGTACTGTAGTACAGTTTATTCTCTAAAGGTGTAATACATGTTGCATAAAACATTGTTTTGTAGTTTAGTTTTCACTCTTAGATTGCCAATAGTTCAGTTGCTGTTGGTTTCTTTTCATTTTCCATGGCATGATACATTGTTAGTATTATTTACACACAGTGTTTTAGTGATAGTAAAGACATTTCAAAATTGTCCTTCCCAACATTCACTTTCCGGTTTAGGTGGGTGAATAGTAGTTCTATGGTTTATTGAATGTGCCGAAATCAGAAAAGATGTAATATAATAGCTGTATAGATTAGATATAAAAGATTCTCTGGAGTTTATCGTGGATAGCAGGATAGTATAGGATTAAGTAGATAGGGGAAACTGAACTCTTTAATATGCATATATTTTGTATGTAACAGAAAATAGTGTGTGGCGTGGTTGTTAATTATTTGACAATACAATGGTTGTAAGTATAAAATATGTAGATCATACTGGAGTTTCCATCTTTGCCGACCAGCAAAACTGTGGTTGCATATGTTGGGTCAGTTGAAGCACATGTTACCACCTGTGGACTTTGACCACCGACATCAGCGTGATGACTCAAAGAATTTTCCTTCTGTTACGAATGTGATGCTGATTTTTTACAATACAGAGAGATCAATTTACATTCACCCATCCACCTACCCAAGCTCCATGTTTTGTGATTAAAACACTGATCACTTGAGATTATTCGTAATGGCAACTGTTTGGCAGACCATTATTTCAAAGGAAAGTTTGTGTGTAATGGAAAGTTTAATTTTTTTGTATTGTTTTGAAATTCTATGTTTATTATTATTATTTTCATTTTTCAGTTTAGTATGACCCTGTTAATGAGGCCGTGGGTCAAAGCTGACACCACCACCACCTTCAGTATTGCCCATATGTCAAAGCAGTTCTAATGTCTGACACTTCATTATAAGCTGTTACTTTTTATTTTACTAAGTATCCCCTCTTCCCACTTACAAAGCAATTTGGGTGACTCTTCATTGGAAAAAGTTTGGTTTTATCAGAGAAAATCCACTTTATCTGGAAATTACTTCTTCTAGATCTAGTTCCCTGCAGTCAAAAATGTGCTCCTCTTCATATAGGCCTACTGTGATTGGTCCCATGACTGCTGTATGTTAACTCTGTTATTTCAGAAGTACCTTAATTATGTGACACAATAATGAAAGTAGTCATTGTGGATTGCATTAATGAGAACTTCATTTAGTCTTTACACAAAATGTGTTAGTTTCATCATAATGGAAAATCTCTGTACATAATTTGATAAAATGGCATTACATTCTGTTTAAAAGTTACACTAACTAGAATATAAAGACACATTTACTAAAGTATTGATACTAAGAGAAACTGTCATGTACAGATTTATGCTGTTTTTGATATGGAAGTACTGAATGAAGGGGAAAAAAACTCTATAGAAATACGCTGTTAAAATTACTGTTTATTTTTACAAAAATTGACCTGTTTCTCAATGATGGAACATTATAGCACAAAAATAATGTAAAACGAATGTTTTAATGGGAAAAGTCAAAACAATTATCATCAAATTCCAGGAAGATTGTCAAAAATAATTATTATTATAAGTGTTAAAATATTCTACATTTTGCAAAGTTTATTGATGGCCAAGAAAATGCAGATTTTGGCCTTGGCCTGTATAGGAGCCTCAAGTCATTGATACTGACTTTCAATGCCCAATTCCTTGTATGACTTGGATGTAAAAGCCCAAATACACTCAACAAAATAAATATTCATATGTTTCAATGCATTTTATTGATTTGTCAATTTTATCTGACTTTGTTACAACTCTATAAAGTGAAGTAGGAAGCCCTTGTGCATGACACTAGGGTCAGCTACTACACTATTCTGTATTTTTGTATGGCCTACGACCTAAAATACGTCAGCAATAGTGAATTATAACAGTAGTCCAAATTAGCTGTTGGGTATATAAACTTTTTTCACTACTTCCACCACAGTTACATACAAAGGGGAAAACTTATCCATTAAACAACTTGCATTATCGTAAACTATGTTATAGTGAATCATATACATAAGTAGCTGTTTAAGCTCAATGTTATACCATAAATATGAATGTGTAGACAACTTCACTTAAATTGTACGACAACATAAGCCAAAATTGATCTGTTCTGAAAGCAGAGAAAAATTAAACTATCACATAGCAACAAATTAGGACACTAATAAATTTATTATTGCAGTCAATAGATTATTAAACCATGAACAGTTACGTGGATAAAGCACTTCTGCAAATAGGTGTTTGCTATTTTGGAAACTTTATTCTTGGGTCTGAAAACATATCATTTATAAATAACATAATTAGCCTTTGGGGAAACCTGTTGAAATGGGAAAGATCTGAGTGTCTACTTGACAAATTATGAAGTGATTTTATTGTAAATCGGTTATGTCCAGATAGAACCATAATGGCGTTAAAACAGATGTAAGGCCAAATTAATAAACTTTTTTTTTTTTCCTGCAGCTGTTCCACAGAGGAAGATCGCACTGGAGTTTATCCTCTAAATTGATTCACGAGTGACAAATTAGCAAGTTATAAAATAAACAACACAGATGGAAAAGAAATTGAGATTGCTAAACAGGGGTCACACAGAGTATGCAAAGGAACTTTCCTGTTGCCTCCCCCCTCCCCCAGTCCCATCTGTTTAGCATCAGCGCAACATAGGGCTCTAAAGCAGTGAGTCATTTGTCATGACTGAAATAAAATATACCAAGGTCATTTCTGATAAAACCAAATAAGTGTATAGGCCTATATCTTGACGTAAGTCTGTAGAATTTTGGAACAGGTTTTGTAATATAGTTTTATGGCACTTCTGGAGGCAGGAAATCTCGTGCAGGAATCAATGTACGTTCTGAAAGCTATGGTCATGTGAAACCCAGGTGTCACTATTCACCTGAGAGTCCCAGAACAATAGCTACAGACTCCCATGTAGATGCCATGTTTCTTAACTTTAGTCTATGAATTATTAACTTTTTAAATATATTTCATTCCATTCCATGATGGTGGTGGTGGCGGCTGGTGCAGCAACAGTGTTGAATAATTAAATAATTCTCAGTCTCTGTTGCAGTATTCTTTATTACTCCAATTACGTGTTTCACTCTGTTAGCGCATCATCAGACTGGAAACAGAAATGTTTTGTTACAGTCTGTGTACCTGGTGGGCAGCGAATCTAATATGGCTAAGGTGAATAAGTTTTTAAAAGTCAGAACTTACTTGGGTGGAGATGGAGCCACAGAACTATCTAAAGCTGTGATGGAGGTAGCTTAACAATTTGTGTTCTGTTATTGGGCCCCTGCAAAGAGGTAAACATACAAAGTATGTAACAGCTAGTTGAAGTAGAATAACTAGGGACTAAAGGGGTACAGTATGGAAATTAATAGAATGATTTTTGTATGATAAAACTCACCATAGCAGCAGAGGAGTCGCTGTCACGGCAGGCCCAAGTTTACAACTGGTAGTATTGTTAATAATTGCGGAACATAAATGCGCCCGTTAAACAAAGTGGTATGGGCAGAGTTACACCTGCGAGAATGAGAGGCTTGCCAAGCAGTAGCTTGGTATTATCAGAGATGTTTGTGACGTGGGGGAATGAATCTTGTGAAATGATACATGGTGGTAGTGAAACAATAATAAATGAATGAAAACGAAATTATTAGAGGCCTAGCAGTGGGGCGGAAGAAAGATGTAGTGAATTGTCAGTAGGGGGGTCATTTTGGAAAGATGATGGTTAACATGTCGTAAAAAATTTGATTTTTTTGTAATGAGCTGTTTGTTGAGACTGTGTTCTGGGGACCGTTTCACAAATGTAGTTATTTCTAATTCTTCCTGAAGTGAAAGTTTTTTTCCTTTGGGTGTGATGTGAAGAACTTGCAATTTGTCTGGGGGGGAGGGGGGGGGCTGAATGTGTGTGCTTCTTTTGAGATGCTCGGAAAAGGCCGAATTATTTTTGGCAGTGCCTTTCTTAGTCAAAAGATGTTCTTGGAACCTAGTTTTGAAGGCTCATCCAGTTTGGCCAATGTATGATAAGGGGCACTACAAACATTGTATTTTGTAGACACCTGACTGGCTAAAATGGTCTTTTAACTGCACCAAAATAATTTGCGCTGATAGTCATTACAAATACAAATTCATGAATCCAAGAATCCCAACCCTCCGATCCCAACTTAAGACCCACAAAATAACTCTTCCCAATTCAACCTATTGTGAACTATAGAGGCAGCCGTATTGAACCTATTTCCAAATTCACGTTAAAAATGGTCAAGGAATTTTTCACCTTCAAAACTACCTACTCTATTCCCAACCGATAAACTTTAATTCAACAATTACAAGGCAAATCTTTCCCATCCTCTGTCTGTTTGGTTTCTCTCAACATAAAGAATCTATACACCAATGTTCCCGTCTAAGAGACAATAGATATCATCTTTGACTACCTATCCAGATATGGCAAACTAAATACAGATGAAATTGACGAGCTCATCTCTCTCCTCCGCCTCATTACATCATACAATTACTTCTCCTTCAAAAATAACCTTTATAAACAGAAGGCCTTGCAATGGGAAACTGCCTCGCAGTATTTTTAGCCGATACATTTGTGAACACCCTTAAACTGTTATTTCACACAAGCCGTCTCCTATGTGCAAGAAAATACTCTTCTATTGCAGATATGTGGATGACATTCTCATCATAATTAATGCAACCACAGCTCAAGTACCATCCCTTTAGAACGAATTTTGCAGTCTGCATCAAAAAATGATTTTCACCCATCAGATCATGTCACCCGACTGCTTCATCAACTGCTTGGATCTAACTCAGCTTATCCAACAATCACATCACAATTGCGATTTACAGGAAGCCCACAACCAGTGACGCTGTTATCCACTCAACATCCTGTCACCCATACAGTTAAAAGTAAGCTTTTTCTCGTCCATGATCGACCGCTTATGGGACCTCCCTTTAAACAGTGTAACGGTTGAGCAAGAACTTGCTAACCTGAGGCACATTGCTAGAACCAACGGATACCATGCTAGCCTGTTAGAGAGATTGTACAGCAGAAAAAGCTCTAAAAATAACACCCACCTCCCTAGCACTATCACTACTGAATCCATCTGTCTCCTCACCGTTCATAGGAAATCTCTTACAGACTCCCCGAACTTCTTAAAACCATCCACATAAAAGTAGCCTTCACTATCAATGACAAGATCTAGTATTGCTTTCACCACAGTGAACGGCTAGTTAAAGACCCTTTTAGCCAGTCAGGTGTCTACAAAATACAATGTTTGTAGTGCCCCTTATCATACATTGGCCAGACTGGACGAGCCTTCAAAACTAGGTTCCAAGAACATCTTTTAACTAAGAAAGATGCTGCCAAAAATAATTCGGCCTTTTCCGAGCATCTCAAAAGAAGCACACACATTCAGCCCCCCTCCCCCCCCCCCCAAGACAAATTGCAAGTTCTTCACATCACACCCAAAGGAAAAAAACTTTCACTTCAGGAAGAATTAGAAATAACTACATTTGTGAAACGGTCCCTAGAACACAGTCTCAACAAACAGCTCATTACAAAAAATCAAAACTTTTTACCACATGTTATCCATCATTTTTCCAAAATGACCCCCCCTCCCCTTCTGACAATTCACTACATCTTTCTTCCGCCCCACCGCCAGGCCTCTAATAATTTTGTTTTCATTCATTTATTGTTTCACTACCACCATGTATCATTTCACAGGATTCATTCCCAAATGTCACAAACATCTCTGATAATACCAAGCTACTGCTTGGCAAGCCGCTCATTCTCGCAGGCGTAACTCTGCCCATACCGCTTTGTTTAACGGACGCATTTATGTTCCACAGTTATTAACAATACTACCAATTGTAAACGTGAGCCTGCTGTGACAGCACCTCCTCTGCTGCTATGGTGAGTTTTATCATACAAAAAGCATTCTATTAATTTCCATACTGTACCCCTTTAGTCCCTAGTTATTCTACTTCAAATAGCCGTTACATACTTTGTATGTTTACCTCTTTGCAGGGGCCCAATGACAGAACACAAATTGTTAAGCTACCTCCACCACAGCTTTAGATAGTTCTTTGGCTCCATCTCCGCCCAAGCAAGTTCTGACTTTTCGAAATTTACTCACCTTAGCCAAATTATTCACTGCCCGCCAGGTACACAGACTGTAATAATACATTTGTTTCATCTGATGATGCGCTAACAGCTCGAAAAGCGTTCAAAAATGTTCAAATGTTTGTTAAGCTTATGGGACTTAACTACGGGGTCATCAGTCCCTAAACTTACAAACTACTTATGAACTACTTACGAACTAGGACGGCACAAATATCCATGCCCGAGGGGGGGATTCGAACCCCCGACCGTAGTGGCCGTGCTGACCGTGACTGGAGCGCCTCAGTCACCTCGGCCACCGCGGCCGGCCTCGAAAAGCGTAATTGGAGTAATAAAGAATACTGCAACAGAGACTGAGAATTATTTAATTGTAAATATATGTTCATAATTGTAAAGATGTCATCAATCTGAAGTTTGGTTTGAGCATTACGGTGCTCTACTATTCCAGTTGGAGGTAGTATGTCATTGACTACCTACTTAGCCAGTTACAGGGGGATCTAAAGTTAACTATGATTCTCAATGATTGTTTAATTTGGCATTTTCACATTGACAAACAGTTTCCGAAGGTGAAAGAACTGATAAATTAGACAAAAATCCTAGGAATGACTTTTGATTGAATGTGTCGGCCTTATATTTATAGTTTCACTTCACTCGATAAAGTAAAATATTTCCTAAAGCTAGTCCTTGTTGATTGTAGGCTCCAGTGTTTTCTCTTTTGTGCGACTCAGTTGTATCAAGCTACTTACTGGTCAGCCACTCTCTTTTTTTTAATAATAAACTAAAGTTATCAAGTTTCAGTGTATGCTGACTAAATAATTTCTAAAGGTAAATCCAGCTGCAATTAATTTCAGTAGCAGGTCCCACCTTCTCAGTCTCATGAAGTTGATTGCAGAATAACACTTTCACAGCTAACTTGCATTTCATATGAGGACCACAAAAATAAGAAATTGTGACTTTTGTGGAGCCATACACACATTTTTCTCACTTGATTTGTGAGTGGGAGAAGGAAAAGAAATGACCAGTAGTATAATGCATCCTCTACCATGTTTGTGGAGTGTTGATTTAACCAAGTTATTGTTTCGTTGCATTAGGTTGTCCTATAGGTTTAACTGTGAAAAACTGTTATTCCAGAACAGCACACTTTTATTTTCTGAGCAGGATAGTATAAGACCGTTAATAGCATCTTTCTACTTTTCAGTTTGGCCAAGAAGCAGTCTGAGGTGAAAATCAACATATAAAATCAGGTGGAAGCATAAATATGGGTATTGTTTTTGGTATTAGTCAAAACGGATAGTAAATGTATGAAACTAAACACTTTGATGTCTTTAAACTAGCCACAATTAACAATTACATGTTTTAGCAAACTTGAGCACAGTTCCTGACCTGGAGGCTATTGTGAAACATTGTCAGTTCTTTCTGTGAGTGATATTGTGTTGCCTTCAGTCGGCACATTGGGTTGATGCAGCTCTCCACACTACAGTGTCCTATGCAAGCCTCTTCATCTGAGAATACATATGACAACCTACATCCTTTTGAATCTGCTTACTGTATTTGTCCCTTGGTCTCCCTCTGATTTTTACCCCCACACACTTCCTTCTAATGCGAAGTTGACAATTCCTTGATGTCTCAAATTGTGTCCCACCAACGTATCCCTTCTCTTCATCAGGATATGCCAGAAACTCCTTTTCTCTCCAATTCTGTTGAGCACCACCTCATTAGTTACATGATCGATCCATCTAATCATCATTCGTCTGTAGCACCAACATTTCAGAAGCTTCTATCATCTTTGTGTCTGAACTCCTTAATGTCCACGTTTCATTCCCACACAATGCTACACTCCAGTCAAATGCTTTCAGAAAGGACTTTGTAACATTTAAATTAATATTGGATGTTAAGTTTCGCTTCTTTAGAAACGCTTTTCTTCCCATAGACTTTCTGCATTTTATATCTTCTCTACTTTGGCTGTCAGAAGTTATTTTGCTACCCAAGTAACAAAACTAATCTACTACTTTGTCTCATTACCTAATCTAACTCCTTCAGCATCGCCTGATTTTCTGACATTACATTCCACTACCCTCGGTTTACTCTTGTTAATGTTCATCTTATATCTTCCATTCCATTCAATTGCTCTTCTAGGTATTTTGCTGTTTCTGACAATTACTATGTTGTCAGCAAACTGCAAGGTTTTTATTTCCTCTCCATGGACTTTAATTCCTTCTCCAAACTTCTATTTGCATTCCTTCACAGCTTGCTCAATGTACAGATTGAACAATATTGGGGAAAGGTTACAACCCTGTCTTCCTCCCTTCCCAATCACTGCGACCCTTTCTTGCACCTCGGCTCTAATAATTGCTTTCTCGTTTTTGTACAAGTTGAATATAACTCTTTGCTCCCTTTATTTTACCCCTGCTAACTTCAGAATCTGAAAGTGTTCCAATCAATATTGTCATAAGCTTTCTCCATATCTACAAATGCTAAAAATGTCAGTTTCCGTTTTCTTAATTTATCTTCTAAGATAAGTCTTAATGTGAGTATTGCCTCGCATGTTCCTACATTTCTCCTAAATCTAAAGTAATATTCCCCAAGGTCGGAGTCCACCAGTTTTTCCACATGTCTGGAAATAATCAGTGTTAGTATTTTGCAAGGTTCCAAGACTTGTTAAACTGATAGTTCTGTATAATTTTCGCCGGCCGAGGGGACTAAGGCGTTCCAGTCACGGTCTGCACGGCCACTACGGTTGGGGGTTCGGAACCCCCCCTCAGGCATGGATATTTGTGCCATCCTAGTTCTTAAGTAGTTCATAAGTAGTTTGTAAGTTTCGGGACTGATGACCCCGTAGTTAAGTTCCATAGACTTTACAAACATTTGAACATTTTTGTATAATTTTCACATTTGTCTGCACTTGCTTTCTTTGGAATTGGAATTACAATATTCTTCTTGAAATCTGAGTGTATTTCCCTTGTCTGATACATCTTGCATACCAGATGAAACAACTTCATGACTGGCTCTCCTAACAATGATAGCAGTTCAGATGGAACATATACTGCAGGTGCCTTGCTTCTATTCGAATACTAAAATCTTTTAGTGCTCTGGCAAATTCTACTCGCAGTATCATATCTCGTCTCTCATCTTAGCCTTCCATTTCTAGAATATTGCCTTCAACTTTATTTTCTTTGTACAGGCTTTCTATATATTCCTTCCGTTGTTCAGCTTTACCTTCTTTCCTTAGTACTGGTTTTCTGAGTTCTTGATATTCATACCACTGCTTTTCTTGTCTCCAAATGTCTCTTTTATTTTCCTGTAGGTGCTATCTATCTTTCCCTAGTTATACATTCTTCTGTGCTCTTGCATTTCTCCTCAAGCCACTCCTGCTTATCCAGTCTGCACTTCCTGTCAATCTCATTTTTCAGATGTACTCCCTTTTGCCTGCTTCACTTGATGCACTTTTATATTTTCTCCTTTCATCAATTAATTTCAGTATCGCCTGTGGTATCAAAGGATTTCTATTAGGCCTTGCCTTTCTGCCTATATGATCCTCTGCGGCCTTCACTACTCTCTCTCTCTCTCTCTCTCTCTCTCTCTCTCTCTCTCTCTCTCTTGAGCTACCCATTCTTCTTCTTCTGCATTACTTTCCTTTCCCCCGTATCAGCCAATCCTTGCCTAATGCTCCCTCTGAAACTCTCAACCACCCCTTGTTACTTAAATTACTCCAGAATCCATCACTTAAATTATCAACCTTTATGCTAAGTTTTAATCTACAGATCTTAACCAATAAGTTATGGTCAGTTTATATCTGCCCTTGGATATGTCGTACAGTTTAAAACTTAGTTTCTAAACCTTTGCCTTACCATTATAAAGTCAATCTGGTACCTCCCTGGTCTCTTCAAGATATATAACCTTCTTTCATGATGATTAAACCAAGTGTTTGTGATTATTAAATTGTGCTCTGCACAAAATTTTGCCACGCCATCTTCTCTTTCATTGTTTTTCCTGTCCATATTCACCTACTAAATTTCCTAATCTTCCCTTTCCTACTACAGAGTTCCACTCACCCATCAGAATTAAGGTTTCTTCTCCTTTAACAGTCTCAATAATTTCTTTTAAAAAGGTAAAGCAATCAACAATCGGAGGATTGGTTTGAACACCACAGTGCTTTACTAGGCATGGTCCTGTTTGGAGGTGGTATGCCATTACCTTCCTCCGGCCTTCGAACTGACTTACCCAGCCAGTTATAAGAGGACCTACAGTTTAACGTGGATTCCAAACCACGGTGCTACTCGGTATTTTTCACATGAGCAATACTGCCAGAGGTGAAAGAAGTGGAAAGTGACAGATAAAAATCTTAGGACCTGACGGGAATCGAACCCGCAACCTTTCTTTTATCTTCTCATATACAGTAAAACCTGATTTTTACGATCCCGGATTTTACATTTTCCCAATATTTACACCATTTTTTGTCGGTCCCATCAAATTTCATATGTTAACAATGTTAATTCGCCCCCGTTTTTGTGTTTACATATTTACACTTTTCCTGTGTTTTACATTTTTGAAACCCTGTTCCTGGAGAGAGAGAGAAAATGACATAATTGACATTGACACTGGTGTGGCTTTTGCCTTAAAGTGTAGTGTTTGTAAATGTTAGGCAGTCAAGTTTCTTGACACTCTGCATTTATTCAAATGTAAATTTCATTGTTTGCAGTATGTGCCAGTAGTCTAATCACGATGCAGAGGCTGATGGGATCCCATCAGCCAACATGCCGATTGTCAGCTTAGCTTTGTTTACGCCTCATGCAACTGGTAGTTTCTCCTGCTTTGTGTGGCGTGTTTTGAGAATTTATTCTTATTGTTTAATGCAAATATGTATGTCAGTATTTTTGTGGCGTTTTTCTGCAAACTGAAGGCGTGTGGTAGGCCTATATTATAACCTCAAAAACGTGAGAGATGCTGACGCTATGCTAATGTCACAAAAATACTTATGCATATATTTGCACTTGAGAATGCGAATAAATTCTGAAATATCATTGTGTGAAACATTGAAAAATTCAAAAAGTACAGAACTTGTGTAGTTTCACAACGTACATAGTGAATGCCAATGCTTGCTGACAAAGTTAATTATGATGAATGAAAATACGTCAAAAATTTGTACTTCCTATAAAGTTACCAGTTACGGTTCCACCTGGTGCTTAAAATAGTATGTAATTCAGATAACCTTTATTACACAATAAACAAACTTCCTTGCGAATATTTTGATGCCTATTTGTACATATATTACAGATAAACTACGAATATGCAAGGGTTATTCAGTAAGCATACTTTACCATTTAGAACATTATTTCCTGCATTTTACATTTTCCCGCAGTTTCCACCATTTTCAATAAGTCCCTTTAAAAGTGTAAAAACAGCATTGTAGATGGAATGCCGACTTGAGTGACACCATGAAGTACTATACAGAACAAATCAGATTAAAGATGGGGATGTTGTAAACTCTACTACAAAGTGGATTAATTCTCTACCTGAAAATTGGTTTGAATGCTGCATTATGTTGCTGTGTGTTATGCCCTAGCCTTCTGTAAAATTTAAATGTTCTTCCCCAGGCAGACCTACCATTAATGATACCAGGCAACTTGTGAATCTACACAGCCCTGTTGCAAAACCATACCTAAGTGAGAATGAAACTTCCACTCTGCAGCGGAGTGTGCGCTGATATGAAACTTTCTGGCAGATTAAAATTGTGTGCCAGAACCGGGACTCGAACATGGAACCTTTTGCCTTTCGCGGGCAAGTGCTCTACCGACGAAGCTATCCCGACACGACTTACGATGCCACCTCACCACTTCACTTCTTCTTCTTCCTCCTCCTCCTCCTCCTCCTCCTCCTGTACCTCACCTCCTACTGGTGGAAAAGGAAACCTGGCAGATCACTACTGAATGGACAACCAGGCCAGAAAAAACAGCTTCTTTATGTACTGCGAAATGATGTATGATATGATAGTTTAGGTCACTGGCCAGATTGTCGACCAAAAGGAAAATTCAGGCTTTGCCTTCATGGGTACTTCACTGTAAAATAGGCCATGGAAATTGTGGGATTGTTCTGGGCTTTCATGGGAGGACTTACTTTGAAACATTTCACATGAAATAGGCGCACATATATATATATATATATATATATATATATATATATATATATATATATATATATATATATATATATTTCCAGCCACAGGAACAACATTGTAGTGTTGATATTGTAGTAGACCTGCACTTGCTTGGGGGCAATAACCTAAACAGAAAAGTAACTTACACAAAAATGAGATTTATTTCTGGTTGTCAAATGAGATGAAGATAGCTTTGAAAAATAACTTTTATATTTAGAATGTAAGAATAAATTTCTCTCTCCTCCAAATGAGGCAATAAATATGAACATCTTGTTGGGATATTCTTATCAACAAGTACCTGCATTGTCCTCTTAAAATAGAATGTCAGTTTCAGAAACTATGGGTAAACAGTAGTGCCATTGACAAAAAAGGTCAGTAATGTCCTAGAAAAATTTCTTGAGACTTTATTCTCACTTTAAACACATTGTCTGCATGTTGGTAAGAGGGATAATTTCTTTTGCTTTGCTTGGAAGGAAAAATGGGAACACGTAAAAACAAGAAGGAAAAATCTATTCATGCAAGTGTCATTTATCTGCCTGCCCCTGTATAACAATCACTGATATTGAATAGGAAAAATGGAGGGAATACTTGTTTCCAAATTTTAGTGAAATGTGAATTAAGAAATTAAAAGTAGGGAATTGTGGTAAAGATACTATTTTGTCGGCTAAAATTCATTACTGTTTACATAGTTTACGAAAGGATGGTCATATTCTATGTCAGAATGGGGATGCAAACAAGACATCAGTTATAAAAATATTGAAAAATGATCCTGCAGACAGCAACTGGTTGCTTGTTTAGGAGTTTTTTTTCCAGGCTTTCCTCCTTAAAACCACAACACAGCTTAGCCCCCAGAAGCTGGGCAGAGAAACATCAGGATTGGAGTCGTAAAGAATGTTGTGGCTTCTGCTCACAGATGAGTAATGATTTTGTGATCAGCTGTACAAGTTGTTCCCTCATTTGGAGATAATGTGGAACTAGAAACAATCCAACTTATCTACAGGACTATGCTGGTGGACATTTTTGAAGCTGAGATAATGGAACAATTGGAGTGGCCAACTTGTTCTACACTTAAATCCAGTTGAGCATGTCTGGGATGCACTTCGCAGATGCATTGCAGCCAGAGCAGGACCTCAAACTACAGTTGCAGAGCTGGCTGTTGTATTCATGGAAGAATGCCCAAATATTCCTCAAGAGTTGATCGATAACTCGTACTGTCCATGCCACACAGGTGTGCAGCTCTACTGGCCATCTGAGGTGATTGCACCCCATATTGGAGAGCAATGAGAATCACTTTTTCACTTTATGGTAGCCTCATTATGCCTTGCTCTTAGTAAACAGCATGTAAAACTCAAGTAAGGAGTTGAGGCAGCAAAATATTATACAGTATCACATACAAATTACAACTGTATCCAATAGCTGAATAAAATATGATATGTATATGGTGTATATCACTCACCTGATCCTTTGTTTTGAGCAGTATACTATTGTTCCAGTGAAATGCAGCTAGTTCTTTATTCATGGAAGTGAAGACTGCTGTGAACAATGGCTCTCAAATCTATTATTTCTTGATTTCCAGAAGGCTTTTGACACTGTACTTCTCAAGTGGCTTCTAATCAAATTGTGTGCTTATGGTATATCACTACAGTTATGGGATTGTATTCCTGAATTTCCCATTAGAAAGGAATGATATGTAGTAACTGACAGAAATTTGTCTAGTAAAACAGAAGTGACATCTGATGTCCCCAAGGAAGTGTTATAGGTCCCCTAGTGTTCCTTTTCTTTATAAATGATTTAGGAGACAGTTTATTCAGCTCTCTTAGACTGTTTCGAATGATGCTGTCATTAATTGGTTAACTGTCACCAGAAGACCAAAAGCAACTAAAAATAATAAATAAATAAATAAAATTAGATATCTGCATGGAGTGAAAATTGACAATTGATCATAAATAAAGAAGAGTGAAAAGTGATCCGTGTCAGTGCAAAAAGAAATCCATTGAACTTCATTCACACAATAAATCGGTGAAATCTACAGGCTGTAAATTTAAATACCTAGGAATTACAATTACAAACAACTGTAATTGGAATGCTACAAAGAAAATATCATATAAAGGCGAACCCAAAAACTAGGTCTCGGTGACAGAACACTGAGAAGATGCAACACTTGCACTAAAGAAACTGCTTATACTAAATTTTTCCAACTTATATTTGAGTATTGCTGTGCATTGTGGTATCCCCACAAAATGGGACTGTTGGAGGATACAGAGAACGTTCACAGAAAGGCAGCTTGTTTTGTATTAAGAGATATGGGGGAAGAGTGTTGCAGAAATGATGCACAAGTTGGGGTGGTAATCATTAAAAAGACTATTTTGTAATGCAAGCACTTTTTTGTTAGCTTCCACCTACATAGGGAGACATCATTATCATAATAAAATAAATCTGTTTGAAAACAGAACGATTCAGGTGTTCCTACTTCTACATGCTATTAAAGAATTGGACGTTACACAAATATTATGAAAGTGGTTTGGTAAACCCTCTGCCAGACACTTGAATGTGATTTGCAAAGTGAACATGAAAATGTAGAAATGATAAAAGTAGTTCCCCATCCATATCTGTGCAAAGAAATAGAGCATGTAATGTGATTAGGAGTCTTTGCTTACATATCTTAGGACTGATGGCCTGAAGCTACCTTTTGGCCTAACAATTTGCCAATTTTAGACCCTCTTAACCTCCATTTCTTCTGATTCCCCCTATTTCTTGCTTTTGTTGTTTCTTGGTTACAATTGGGTTCAGACTGTCTGCTGTTTCTTTCCTCTCTGATGACTGTTTACATCTTGCCGCATGTAGGTTGAAGGGACTGATGACTTCATGATTTGATTCCCTTAACCTCCGTACAGCACAATCCTACCCTCGGGAATGTGCTAGATAACTGTGTGTAGGTAATTTGTGTCCATTCATCTCGGATTAGTGGCATTCACAGATGATCTTCCTGCTCCACTATGTTTGTGTGTGCAGTTTGATTGGATGTTGCCACTATCTGTGCTGTAGTATTAGTTTCACAATATTGATCACTCACTCAGTGTGTATGATATGGATCAATTTCGCTCGGGGAATGGTGAGAGGAAAACAGCTTTTCAAGTGCAGTTTCTGCAGAGCTATCTGAAATTGAGTATCCAACTAGATGTCACTTTAATGCTAAGGCTGAGATAAGTTGAATACTTAAGCAAACAGCTGATTTCACTTGATCTGGAGGCTGGTCTGTGGCTTAGCAATAGTAAATGAGGCAGTACCATGATGTGATAATGTTGTAAGTAATGGCTACAGTGCTTGTAACCAGTGAAACAAGGTCCTCCTTCACAAAAGTAAAATATGGGATTGTGTTCATGGAAGAAAACAACAATGATAGCTCACCTGAAAATGTAAAAAAATACGAATGTACAGTATTATAATGGACATACAAGTTGTATTAGACAAACTCCTAGGAAAAAGTGGACATTCACCATTACCTCTAGTTCTTACCAGTGTGGCTTTAAAAGGTATCCAACCTTTGAAATCCTGAGCATGTTGGAAGCACCCATAAAAAATGCATCAACACTATCTTTTGGTGATAGTTCTCTCATAAAGCCACAGAATGTCTCTTCGAGGTACATTTTGCACCAATTGTTAACTCCGCATCTGGGTATTTGGGAAAGATCAGTCCCTCCTTCTCCTTCTCCTTCTCCTTCTTCTTCTTCTTCTTCTTCTTCTTCTTCTTCTTCCAATTTCCCGTTTTTCTTTTTCAAGAAAATGGCATACTCTAAAGAAATAGCTAAATACACACTTTAATTGCATCTCCTATTGATGGTTTAACATCCAAAGTGACAGATGAACGTGCTGTTTGTTTATAGATGGTTTTCTACACTTTCATACTCCAGCTGTGATACCTGAAATTTATGGAATTGTGATAGTCATCAAGCTGGATGATGGATGATTTTTGTTATAAGTCAATATTTGTAGTGATTTTGTTAGTTTTCTTTTGTGCCTTACATCAATGTAAATAAGGTGCTAACTGTAGTTAATTGTAAAAGTGTAAATATGTCAGCAGTGGAGCATAACAAACAAAAGTTTGATGTCTCATGCTGAAAATTTTGTGTAGTCCTTTCACTCAAAAGGTCCTCGAAACATATTGCCATCGTTCATGAGACCAACTTCCTTGCATGCTCAAAGAGATAACAACTGATTATAGTATGCTGGTTTTAAAGCCTGTGGGATTCTAAAGAGGCCATCTTCGATTATCAGAAACATTGATGATGGCTTTTGGTGAATTTAATGTAGGCCATTACTGGCACAATTTCATATTTTCTGATAAATAAGTATTTAGCTCATGGAATTAGGCCACAAGTAGCGTGTTACAACCCGCTCCTCGTTTTAATTTCTTCTGCAGTTTTGGCATGTTGCACCTATTCGTACGAACAGTGCCACATGTGGCTGTTCCATGTTTGTGAAGCCAGAGGAACAGGTCTGGGCTGGAGTACAGATTATCAACAAACAGCATATGACCCTTTTCCAAATATAGTCCCATAAGAGTTGCCACTACGTTGCCACTTTTCCCTAAATTGTGGAACCCGATTTCTGTTGTTGAGCCTGTATATACAAAAAAATCCAAAATGTATCCACTGTGACAGACACAAATGTCTTTATCCCAAATTTACTCTGCTCGGATGGAACATATTGCTTAAAAGATAATTGTCCTTTGAACAGCAAGAGACTTTTATCTACACAAAGCTCATGATGTGGACAAAATGAAATGCGAAATGTCTCACAAACTGTCAACAATCGTCCTAATTTTAAGCAGACTGTCACCTCCAGTACTCAGAGTTATCATTGAAGTGTAGCATTCTCAGAACTGGAAGAAAGTGGTCTTGGGACATAATTTTGCTGAAAACTAATGTGTTCAGAAGTGTATCTCTGGACCGATCATTACTTATTTTATCTTCTTAACTTGTGCTATTAGATGGCAAATAGCAAGAAAACAGCACATTTCCTGAGAGCCTGTGTCTTTCCACTTTGGCAGTCAAGAATTCACAAATTCTGTATAATTTCCCTAGTGTAAACACAAAATATATTTGTTTCATCTGCAATAAATTGCAACAGTTCTTCGGACATAAATATCACAAAAAATTAGTCAGTGTCCTGCACTCGACTCATCAAAGTAACGGTTTAACAGCTGGAAATGGCTTCATTTATAGCCAAATGTCACTAAAGCAAGCTATTTTCTGAACCCTTTCATTGTCACTTTCTAATTCCTTGGATTCTGAGGAACTGGCGACTGTACATCTTGCTCTCCCCTCTGAAGTAGAGGGCTGAGGAGTAAAGCTTTGAGATTCTATTGGGCTCTCAGTGCTACAGAATTCGTACTCACTGTGACTCCTAGTGAGCATATCCAGGATCTCTTTATCTTTGCAACCATGACATGACATTTCTGCTGCAGAAAACAACAAAAATGATAACACAGAGAACTTTTGTCGAATTCTCCAAAGATGGATCACAGCAACAAATGTACACACACACTCGAACTATACAGCCAGAACACTGAACAGCTACTGCAAGTGAAGGGCAAAAAGAAAGCCCTGCATTTAACACGTTGGTAGCACTCGGGGAAGCCACATCTTGGTGCGCCTAAAATCGTCTGTAGCATTGGGGGGGGGGGGGAGGCGGCGGCACCTGATGTTTCTACACATTTTTAGTGCTGTAAGGAAACCTGACGGCCGTGTGTAAACACATCTGCAGCACTAGGGGAATGGTGAGGCAGTACGATTTAACACGTCCGCAGCAGTCAAAGGGTTATAGCTGGGGCTAGTAAAATGGTGTCTGAACACACAGTATACCAGGCACTCTTCAAATATGACCCTCCACAGCTGATGACCCATACATATACTCCATGATGTCAGCAGCTAACAGTGAAATAGGCTTGTGACTTCTCACTAGACGTTGGTGCAGTGGCAGAAAGTAGCACGGTCAGATGAATCCCGATACTTTCATTGTGCCAATAGGAGGATGGAATCGGTCGACTTCTGGGGGAACGTGTCCTCGACGCCTGTTCTGTGGAGCAGACACAAGCTGGCAGTGGCACAATTATGCTCTGGGGAACATTTGTGTAGGCAACCGAGAGTTCAGAGGAGCCCGTGCAATCCACCATGACAGCCAAGAAGGTACACTGGTTGCAGACGACATACACCTCATCATGATGATCCCGTTCGCCAACTGTAATGACCTTTTTCAGTAAGTTAATGCACTGTGTCAAAAGTCCAGGAGTGTGATGGAGTGGTTCAAGTAATGCTGATGCAATTGAAGTGTTGCCCCCACTCCCCCTACCCAACTTATCAGATGTGAACCGTATCTAATACATCTGGTGTGTGACTGAATGTAGTGTTAAAGCTAAACACTCCCTTCTCCAGAATTTACAGGAATTAAGACTTTTGTGTGTAAATTTGATGCCAGCAACCTACTAAGGCATCCCCCTTAGGGGGCTCAGCATTAATTTGCTGAGTACGGGCTTGGTGAACCCGGGGTCCCTGAGCTGGGGATTGGTAAGTGCCACCAGTCTTCTGACACTGTAACCTCTGGGCACTATTCCACAACCACTGTGTGGTGTGGCGGTGGAACATTGTGTGTACCAAGGAATGAGGATCTTGGCTTAATTGCCCAGGTCGTGGCTTAACCGAGAAGGTCAAGGTTATGATCTACCAATGTGACATTAAGCCCTACACTCCTCCCCCTATGCGTTGTTTAAAGTGCTGGAGGTTTGGGCACATGTCATCCCGGTGTGATGGCAATTCAACCTGCTGGGAATGCGGACGTGCATCTTGTCTCGATGTCCCATGTGCTCCTCCTCCAGTCGGTATCAACTGCAGCCAACATGATGCGCCCTGCTCGCCACATAGCACAGTTTTGCACAAAGAGAGGCAAATCGTGGAATATAAGACCTAGGACAGGCTGTCATACTCGGAGGCTAAATGTAAGTACTTGAAACTCCATCTTGTAAACATGATCACCACCTATGCTACAGCTGCTTCATCATTTCTATCTACCGCACCAAGATCACTAACTGTTCAGCCAGTTGCAGTGGGCCAACAGGCCCTACCGCCTCCATCTGCCCCCCCAGATGGTTGGGGAACATCTTCCTTTGTTACTCCTAAAACTTCAAGTTTGGGATCAATTCACCCCCAAACACTAGGTACATCGGTCCCCACCCTCGTGCCAGAGAAGGAGCAGCCTCCTGTGGCTCCTCTCGCAAGGAAGCGATCACTTGCATCCCATCTTTCCTTGGCTTCCTCCGCTGGAAAAGCAGACCCCAGCAAGTGGCAGACAGTGCCAATGAAGGCCAGTCTTAGGGCTTCGAGGTCATTCTCAGTCCCGTAGACTGAGTCAGCGAACCCCGCCAGTCGTGAGAAGCCGAAGGAGCAGCAAGAAACCCGAAAGAAGAAAAGGAAAACTAGTGAAAAGACAGAGACCATGGTAGTTCCTGCACTACCGCCCCATATCTGTGCCTCTGAAGACGAGGTGGAGATTCCAGCGTCCCCTGAGGACCTGAATCTAGACGGTATCTCAGAAACTATGGACATTGATCAAACAGCCTCAGCAGAAGTGAAAGCAACTGATCCTGAGGTATAAAAGTCGTCTTTAGTACCTCATGTCTTCCCAGACCATCCTCCAGTGGAATTGCGGTGGATTTTTCCCACACCTGGCTGAATTATTAAAACTTATAAGCACCACACCTGCTTTCTGCATTGCCCTCCAGGAGACTTGGTTCCCGGCAATGCATACCCCTGCCCTTTGTGGGTACAGGGGTACCTTTTTTATCGTAGGTTGTCAGGTGGAGTCTGTGTCTACATTCTTAACTCTGTTTATAGTGAAACCGTGCCCCTTCAGACACCTTTAGAAGCTGTCCCATTGCCGTTTTTGCTATTAGGCGATTTTAATGCCCATAACCCTTTGTGGGGTAGGGCAATAGTCAGTGGCCGTGGCAGATGTCGAGAACTTAATATCCCAGCTCGATTTCTGCCTCTTAAAGACCGGTGCCCCCACACACTTCAGTGTGGCGCATGGCACTTTTTCAGCTTTTGACATATCGGTTTGCAGCCCTGGCCTCTTACCATCTGTCAACTGGAGGACACACGACGACTTGTGTGGTAGTGACCACTTTCCTATCTTTCTGTCGCCACTCCATCGTCAGTGCCCAGGACGACCCCCTCGATGAGCTTTAAATAAGGAAAACTAGGATGACCTCCATCCTGCTGTCACTCTTGAACCTCTCCTGAACGATACGATCAACATAGTGGTAGAGAATGTCACTAAGATGATTGTATCTGCTGCTAAGCACACAATCCCCTGTTCATCCGGGTGATCCCAGAGAAATACAGCGCCTTGGTGGTTGTCGGAAGTTGCGGAAGCCATCAGAGACCGTAGGCATGCTCGTCAGCGCCATAAGCGCCACCCATTGCTCGATACTCTGATAACGTTTAAATGCCTCGGAGCATGTGTTCAGCAGATAATACAGAGGTGCAAACAGGAATTTTGGGAGAGGTACGTCTCTACCTAAGGGTCACGTACCTCCCCTCCCCAAGTCTGGACGAAGATCAGACGCCTGTATGGCTACCAGACCCAGATGGCAATTCCTGGAATCTCTATAAGTGGAGCTGTCTGTACGGATCATGGCGCCATCTCTGAGGCGTTTGCTGAGTGCTATGCTCATGCTGCTGCATCCCAAAATTATCAGCCTGCCTTCTGCACGTTAAAACAGCAGACTGAATGCAAACCCCTTTCATTCACCACACGCCACCCTGAGGTGTATAATACTCTGTTTAGTAAGTGGGAGTTTCTCAGTGCCCTTGCGCACTTCCCTGATACTGTCCCAGGGCCCGACAGAAACCAAAATGAGATGTTGAAGCATCTATCTGACAATTCTCAGAGACATGTTCTAGCCTTGTTTAATCCGATCTGGAGCGGAGGTGTCTTCCCATCAAAGTGGCAAGAAAGTACCATCGTTCCGGTGCTTAAGCCAGGTCAAAACCCACTAGACATGGTAAGCCAGCGGTTGTTGGGTGCTTGAATCCCGGGGCCTGCTGGCTCCATGCCAAGGTGGTTTCTATTGGGGGCGCTCCATCTTGGATAACCAGGTCCATCTTGAGTCTGCCATCTGGACAGGCATTTTTCAATGTCAGCACCTGGTTGCTGTCTTTTTGATTTGTCAAAGGCATACAACACTACCTGGTGACGCCTCATCCTTACCAACTTGCATGGCTGGGGAATTTGGGGCTCACTCCCACTTTTTATCCAAAACTTTTTAGCTCTACGTACCTTCCGTGTACAGGTCTGGCCATTACATACTACTCTCTGTAGTAGAAACTAAGCGTTTCTTAGGACTGGAATCTGATGATCGGCTAACGTGGATACCACATATTCGCCAGCTTAAACAGAAGTGCTGGAGGCACTTCAACGTCCTCTGGTGCCTTAGCAGTACCACTTGGGGTGGAGATCGCAGTACCCTGATGCACTGTTGCAAAGCCCTTGTTCTGTCACATTTGGACTACGGGAGTGTAGTATATGGTTCTGCATCACCCTCGGTGCTACAGCTTCTGGATCCTATCCACCACTGCAGCATTCGACTCGCGCAGGGGCATTCGGAACAAGCCCTGTGGACAGTCTCCCTGTGGAGGCTGGGGTGCCTCCTGCGAATCAGGCAGCAACAACTGCTGGCAAATTACGCAGCTCAAATCTATGGTATGCCTACTCATTCCCACTACTGTCTCCTTTTTCCAACCCCCATGGGGCCCAGAGCTCTTTCTTGGGTACATGTGTGGCTCGCACTGGTCCCCGATCCGTTGCGGGCTTCCTTTCTATTTCCCAGGTCGCTTTTCCTCTCTACGGTTTCCTCCCCTCCCTAATCCCTTTCCTCCTCTCCTACCCTTCTCCAACCCCGTCTCTACAAGTTCTCGTGGTGATGGCCCTGCTATTACCATGGTATTGCTGGTTTCGCAATTGTCTTTGTTTGCTGTTTTCACCAATTCCGGTCCAGTTAGGTCTCTCTCGGGGTTTGACCTCCATCAAAATTTCAGTCTAAGTGTGAGCCATTTGGGGAAGAACTCCCAACCTAACCCCTACGGTGCGGATTCCTACCCTTTGCTTCCAAATTCCTTCCTCGCCGTAGCTCCCTCTCCCGCTAGGTCACCAGCATGTGTAGCCATTCCATGTGGTGGGGCTGTTCTGTACCCTCATGGTTGAGCCCCTTGAATTGCACAGGGATCACACTGCTGATGCCTGAGCTGTGACCTCATGAATGCCAAGGAGTCGATGCTTGTCTCTGTGGGGTATCAGGACTCCCAGCAACGGTCATCCTGCCAGGTGGCGTTGCTGTGGCTGGGTGGCGCCGTTGAGGAGAGCCCGTTTCGGAGTGGGTGGCATCGGGGCGGACATTTTGCAATGAAGAGGAAACAAACCTCTGAAAATCCTGGCTCGTAAGTCAGTTGTCTCGAAGTGTGGCAAATTTAATTTCAATGCTGAAAGATATGACCCCAAATCGTTTCCTTCCCTAACTCCATCATGGGGGGGAACATGGACCCACAAAGCAGACTGACCCATCCTCACCACGATACCTAGTGTGTACCAGACTGGATGGGAAATCTTTCCAAGCAACTAAGCCTTCCTTCTTTGTCAAACACCTCGAGGAAAGGTTTGGAGAAGTTGCCGAAATGTCCAAACTGCATGACGGTTCGGTCCTAATACAGGCGGAGACCCCTGCCCAGTCACGAAACCTCCTAACGTGTGACCACTTAGGTGACATTCCTGTCTCAATAACACCCCACAAATCCTTAAATAAGGTGCAGGCAGACAGACAGACAGACAGATGAGTAGTTACGCGAAAATCTATGACGCGGAGTTCATTTTGCCCTACGGGTTTTTTGGGGACCAAAAGATAATAGGGTGGCCACTGGCGCATTTGTCTTAAACTTTGAGGGTGACAATCTGCCCGAAACGATCAAGGTCATGATGTATAGATGTGACGTCCGACCGTACACCCCCCCCCCCTCCAATGCGATGTTTTAAATGTTGGCGTTTCGGGCACATATCTTCTCGTTGCAACGCTGCTGCCTGTGCCCCTCCTCCTTATTGCGTCAACTGCAGTGGTCACCACTCTCCATGTTCACAGGACTGTCCCGTTCTACATAAAGAGCGGAAGATAGTCGAATACAAGACTCTAGACTGCCTAACGTACTTGGGAGGCTCGAAGGAAATATGAAAAGCCGCATCCAGTCTCTTTACTAACATCATGTGCTGCAGGTACAATTATCTATCCGCACCACCCTTCTTAAACATCTGCCTCTCCCAGACTGTATCCAACACTAAATATATTTCATATTTCATCTCCGATGCTCTGCCACTACTGATTCTGAGACAGGTGGTGAAAAAGCATCTGAAAACCATGTTTTATCCACTTTTAACCCAGATCCTCACTCAAATTCTCACACATTCTGAATCTGTACTAATGTCGTTATATATAATTTTTTTTTTTTTTTTTTTTTTTTTTTTTATCGCTATGAAAACTACTGTTCATGCTCAGCCTATCTTTCTCATATAAATTTCAATTAGAGTTCAGAATTTAATTGCTATTGACAGTTTCAGGCAGATTTCTGCCTTTAATACTGTCTGGGACAGCAGTTGTGGGATTTTTCCTTGATGCTTCTGCAGTTAATTATTACCATAAGTTTAAACTCCATGCTACAGGCTTCGAAAGGCCCATCACGTTCTGATCAGCCAGCGTCATCCTCTGTCCAAAGGTGTCGACTGATACTGTATGGAGTCACACAGTCAGCTCCGGCACCCTCCTCTCCCTGCCACTGTCAATTTTTTAAACTGGTGCTGCTACTATTTAATCAAATAGCTCCTCACGGTGTTGCTGAGTGCACCCTGCTTGCCAGGAGTGCTCGACAGACCTGGGCAGTGACCCATCAATGTGCTAGCAGAGCCTCAGTGTTTAACTTCATTAATCCATTGCGACATGAACGTTGGTTTGCTTAGCTTTCCTTTGACCAGCAATTCCACTCTGTGCACTATCTGCAGGTTGATAGACCACTGTCCTAACATTTGACACAACCTGTGCTGGCCTAGCAGTACTATTAATAATGGACCTTTTACCAAGGCATAAGGGACAGGCTTTTGGCAGCCTATAGCATACCACACTTATCTAATCCCCCCCCCCCCGCCCCCACGGGGCTCACCGCTCTGTGGCGAGTACATGCGTGGCGAGCATGGGGTCCCAGCCTTTGTGGCACTCTTTCCTTTCCATGCTAAACGATGCTTCTCCTACTGTCTGTCTCCTCTCTCTTGTGGACAGAGTCTGTGCATTCTTCGGGGAACCGAAGTTCTGACCTTTTTGGTTTAAGCTCTTTTTTTTCACCTCTTTATTTGCCTCCGCATCTGCGTTTGAGGCGTCTCCTCTTACTATTTCTCTCTTCCTCCTCCGTGTACGCACCTGAAGGCCACCCATATGGGTGACTGGGTAATGCGTAAGTCCCAGCCCCGGGCTGGCATGTAGGGTGCGTGCGTACCCCCTGGTTAAGGCCAGGCCAGGGGAGGGGCGATTGCCTGTGCTTGCCTGTGCAGATACCTTCCCGATTCGCTGATTGGTCCCTCCGTCTGTAGATCGGGAGGTGTGACCTGGGGTGGGAACAATCACCCTAAGTGGGTGTGGTTCCATTGGGGGCCCCCAGCAGGAAGGAGCATGCCATCGGAGACACTGGCAATCGTGGGGGATACATCCGCGATGGTTATAAAAAAAAAGAAAATGTAAAGTGTCTCTCGAAGTTGACATATTGGACAATAGTGTCTCTGAACAGAAGAATTTACAGACATCTAAGTTCCTTGTGGTTACCCGTACTGAGGAAGGACAATCCTTTTCGTCGGTGAACCCATTTATCAT
The DNA here is from genome assembly GCA_026315105.1 of Locusta migratoria. Taxonomy (NCBI): domain Eukaryota; kingdom Metazoa; phylum Arthropoda; class Insecta; order Orthoptera; family Acrididae; genus Locusta; species Locusta migratoria. The sequence goes on from CM048755.1 coordinate 607,141,967, forward strand.
TCAGAAAGGGGTTGATGCCATTGCCGGCCCAGTTAAGACCTGCAACCGCCTGCGAAATGGAAAACTACTTTTGGAAACAGAAAGTGGCTCCCAGGCACAGCGGCTGCTTAAGGCTAACTTGCTCCATAGCTACCCGGTTCGTGTTGAGCTTCATCCGACCCTCAATTATTCCCGAGGGGTAGTTTACTCAGCCTGTTTGGACGGTCTGACTGAGGATGAACTAAAGGAATATCTGGCAGCGCAAGACGTCATCGCAGTACACAGAGTGATGAAAAAAGAGAACAACGTTTTAGTCCCCACTCGCACAGTGTTCCTAACCTTCGACCGAGAGGCTCTGCCGCCGAAGATCAAGGCAGGATATGAGGTAGTCACAGAACGACCTTATATCCATAACCCTACTCAGTGTTACCAGTGCCATCGCTTCAATCACATAAGTCATTCGTGCAAGAACCCGGTAACATGCGTTACCTGTGGTAAAGATGCACATGAGGGGAATTGTCCACCACCGTCCCCCCATTGCAACAATTGTAACGGGAATCATGCTGCCTCCTCCCAGGAATGTCCCGTGTTTGCCGATGCACTGGCCATACAGGAAATACGTATCAAGGAAAAGGTTTCAATACAAGTTGCACGTAAGATGTACGCCAGTCGTAAACGTAATACCCCCCGCGTGGTAACTACAGTACTGTAGTTGCAGCGCTTCCACCAACATGGGATATGGCTACACAAACATGTGACCTGCAGTTACTACTGTAGTCATCAAACATTCTACATCGACAACGGCGTCACATACGACGAAAAGTGTGAATACCTCTTCCAAATCTTCTTCAGATGTGAAACCACAGATTGAGACCCATAAGTCTAAGAAGGAGCATTCACATGAGGATTTCCTCCGCACCCCTTCCAAAACATCTGAGCCAACCAAGTAGCTTCACCAGGGCTCAAAGAAGTCAAATATGGGAAAAACTTCCCCCCCCCCCCTTCTACCTCACAATACGACAATGACATCCCCTGGAAGCCTATAGTCTCTCCAGGTGCATCAGCCAAAGATGGGGCTGCCGACCATCCTCGCGCAGCTGCTGTGGTCACCTCTGAGAATATAGAGCAAGACCCTCCCGTCTCGGACACCACCAGTTGCGAACATTCGCATTGTGGCCCACCGCCTTCGTCGGGCTGATGTCCACCTTCATCTCATTTTATCCTATTATGAATATTCTTTAATGGAACATTCGTGGTATCCGGTCGAATTGGACAGAACTGCAGCTTCTAATGCGAACATATCACCCAATTATGTTCTCTCTACAGGAGACAAAATTGCTCTACCCTGTTACTCGAATTACTTTCCCACACTACACTACCGTTCGCTTTGACCTCCCTCCAGTGGCAGGAATTCCAGCCTACGAGGGCGTAATGTTGCTCATTCGGGATGACATACACAGTACCGCTGTCCCTTCGTGTACTCCACTACAAGCTGTTGCTGTCAGGATAAACCTTCCTGGATTTATCTTCACACTGTGCAATATTTACGCTCCTTTCTCCTTTCCCGTCACTAGATCTGATCTTCTAGGTCTTATTGACCAGCTTCCATGTCCATTTTTGTTGGTGCGTGATTTCAATGCCTACCACCCCCTTTGGGGCTCCCCATGACCATGTCCACGGGGCTCCCTCCTGGCAGATATACTGAACCACCTGCAGCTCATCTGCCTTAACACTGGTGAACCAACTTATCTTTCGGACTCCACATACACTTTCAGCCATATAGATCTAGATATCTGCACTGCTCAGCTGGCACGGCTTCTTGAATGGTCTGTTCTCTGACTCACATTAGAGCGATCATTTTCCATGTGTAATTCACCTAATGACGCCTGACACCCTTGAGCATCCACACCACTGGCAGATAACCAAAGCAGACTGGAAGCTCTACTTGTCGCTGGCGGATTTAGGTACTCATCACTATCCTAGTATAGACGACCAAGTGGAACACATTACCACAGTTATTCTCAAAGCCGCGGAATGTTCCATCCCCTTTAACACTACCCACGCACATCGTCCCCTTGTTCTGTCGTGGACCGCGGATTGTGAGCACGGCGACATGCCCTTAGAACCTTAAAACAACAGCCTACGCTCGACAACTGTATCCAATACAAACAGCTGTGGGCCTATTGTCGTCGCCTCTTTCGTGACTGTAAACACGCCAGTTGGCGCTCATTCACGAGCACTTTTAATAGGTCTACCCCTTTCTCCATCATTTGGGGTAACCTCGGAAAAATTTCAGGCACTATGGCTCATTCCCTGATTCCCGGTCTCTGTGTCGCAACTGACACTGTCGTCAATCCTCCACAAATAGCCAATGCACTGGGTCGACATTTTGCAGAGGTCTCTAGCTCTTCACACTACACTGATGCTTTCCTTGCTAGGAAACGGACGGTGGAGGCGACTCCATTGCCCTTTACCTCTCAGAACCGTGAATGCCACAATACCGAGTTTACTGTACAAGAGCTCCACCACGCAATCTCGTCTTCGTGGTCCTCCGCTCCAGGACCAGATGGCATTCACGTACCGATGTCGCAACACCGTTCACCAGCGAGCTTCCACTTACTACTGGCCACCTACATCCGCATATGGATAGAAGGCACCTTTCCGCGATGCTGGCGTGAAGCCATAGTCATTCCCATACCAAAGCCTCGGAAGGACAAATCTCTCCCTTCCAGCTACCGCCCCATTTTCCTCACCAGTAGCGTATGCAAGGTGATGGAACGCATGATTCACGGGTGCCTGGTATGGTGGCTTGAAACACAACATCTCCTTTCTAATATCCAATGTGGGTTTTGCAAGCACTGTTCTGCGGTGGATCATCTCGTCGCCCTATCTACTTCAGTAATGAATAACGTTTTACAGAAGTGACACAGTAGTGGTGTTCTTTGATCTGGAAAAGGCATAAGACATCTGCTGGAGGATGGGCATCCTCCGCACTATGCATTCATGGGGTTTTCGGGGTCGGCTGCCAATTTTTATCCGGTAATTTTTGACAGACAGTGTTTTTAAAGTGCGTGTTGGCTTGGTTTTATCGAGCACGTATATTCAGGAGAACGGCGTCCCCCAGGGCTTGGTCCTGAGCGTCGTTTTATTTGCAGTGGCAATCAATTCTATAGCCGATCATCTACCACCGGGAGTGTCGGCGTCCCGCTTTGTCGACGAATTCGCGATCTACAGCAGCTCTGAGCAAACGGGTCTCCTGGAGCGGTGCCTAGACACTCTCCACACAGGGAGTATGGACACTAGCTTTAGATTCTCAGCTGACAAGACAGTCTGCATGAATTTCTGGTGGCGGAAGGAGTTCCTTTCCCCGTTCCTTCATCTGGGCCCCATAGTACTTCCATTTGTGGAGACCACGACGTTCTTGGGACTTGTTATCGACAGGAAGCTAAGTTGGTCTCCCCACATATCCCGTTTGGCAGCTCGCTGTACCCGCTCTATCAATCTGCTGCGGGTGTTAAGTGCCCCCTCGTGGGGAGCTGATCAGTCTACTCTCCTCCATCTGTATCGCACCATAGTTATGTCCAAACTGGACTATGGAAGCAGCGTTTATTCTGTGGCTCGACCGTCCATACTGCGCCGCCTTAACACAATTCACCACCAAGGTATCCGTATGGCGACAGGAGCTTCTTACCCTAGCCCCGTTGAGAGCCTCTATGCCGAGGCTGCTGAACTACCCCTTTCTTACCGTCGAGAACTCCTACTTACCCGTTACGCTAGCTGTTTGTCATCCATGTGAGGACATCCAATGTACGCAGTTTTCTTTAATGACTCACTTGACAGTCTCTTCGCCATGCGCCCGTCTCCTCTGCTACCACCGGGAGTATGCTTGCGTTCGTTACTCGGCCAGCTCGGCGTTAAAATGCCTGCTATTTTCTCGACTTGAGAGAGCACATCTCCACCGTGGCGAAGCCCCGAAGTCTGTGTTAACTTGGACCTTCATTCTCTTCCAAAGGACTCCACATCTAGTTTCGTTTAGAGGAGAGAATTTCTCGCACTCCGGTTCAAATTTGATGACAATTTGTTCATCTACACTGATGGCTCAAAGACAGACCAGGGTGTTGGGTGTGCCTTTGTACTTGGCAATGCCTCGTTTAAATATCGCCTCCCTGAATGGAGTTCCATTTTTACAGCTGAGCTGTATGCATTATATCAAGCCACCCAATACGTCCGGCGAAACTCGCTTAATAAGACTGTCGTTTGCTTGGATTCTCTGAGTGCTCTGTTGAGTCTTTGCACGCTATATCCTGTCCATCCCCTGGTACAAAGTATCCGCAATTGCCTTACCTCTCTTTCAGCGAGCGGAACTACTGTGACGTTTCTGTGGGTCACTGGCCAAGTGGGAGTGTTGGGAATGAGTCTGCGGATATGGCTGCCAAGGAGGCAGTTCTCCTTCCTCGGCTATCTATCGTTTCTACTAGCTCTGATTACCTTCGCTCTGGTGTCTCCCAGCGTATTATCTCCTGTTTGTTTTTACATCGGTCATCCCTGTCAGGGAACAAATTGCGAGCCATTAAACCTGTGCCTGATCTCTGGTCAACCTCATCTCGATCCTCTTGCCGAGAGGAGATTTTTCTGGCCCGGCTTCATATTGGCTCCTGCCGTTATAGCCACCAGTATTTACTTTGTGGTGATCCTGCTCCCTTATGTGAGCCTGTGATGAACATTTTACTGTGTACCATCTTTTAGTGCAATGTCCTTTTTTTTAATTGTCTCCGTCACGATCTACATTTACCATTTGAAATGTCTGATTTTTAGCTGATGATCCGCATTCTGCTAACAGTTTTACTTTTTAAACATCGTGCAAATATGGTGAAAGCCATTTAAGTTCTAACCCGGTTCGATTTTACTATGGGCAGTGTTGGGTGCTAATGACCTCAGCAGTTGTGTGCCCTAAAACGACAAAAAAAACCTTATCTAATCGTTGTCAGTCAACTGTCGACCATAAGGAATCTGGGAATCGGGACACTCTGGCTACACTATAGACTCCAGAGGTGCCACAATATTTGCCCCAGGTGCCCCTGTAATATCACAGCTGAGGGCAGTAGCGTGAAGTCTGTCAAACATGGCTAGCACAGCTTCCATCCGTTTATGGCAGCACCTAATTTCTCGAATCTCTACACGATCACAGTCCCTATGCATCTCGCAGATGTTTTCCAACATACCACAATTGACATACACTAAACCAAGAAGTTTCTGTGTGCAATCTGTGGCCTGCCACATGCTTCACTTGTTTCGTTACTCCCTATTGCCTTGGTGCGCGCACATAAAAGAACGTACAATGAATTTGATTCTTAAATTATGAAAACAGGTAGAACACTAAATCTAAGAGTTGATAACAAACTGTGCCCTGACAGCAGCTGCCTGACAAACTGATGTCAAAGATCTGTCGGCTGTCCCTTTGCCACACATTTACCTTTTGCAAACCTCCCTGCTTCGTACTAAAATGTCATGGCTTTGAGATGCACTTCTACAGAACAGTCACCTACAGGTAGCCTCTTGGAATTGCTGACATTGACTAGGAGTGTTAATTATTTAATAATAGTTGTGACAGCCTTGGGTATATCTGTAGCTACTTCACATCAGATTATTTCTCCTTACTAAGAATGACACGTTGAGTTCTACCCATGGGAAGAAAAAATCAGGTTTTGCAATGCTGCTACCACTCACTAAAAGCTAAATTTTTTAAACTCTTCATGGTGTTGCTGCAGTCTTCAGATGTAAAGTTACAATATGGTGTGGAATGCAGTTAAGGGTAGAAGGTGCCATTAATATTTTTAAATTATTGATTGTCCTCAAATGAGATAAATCAGAGACAAACATACCAGTCTCTTGTTCAAGTGTTACAATGTTTGTAAAGCTTATGGGACTTACCTATGAGTCATCAGTCCCTAAAACTTACAAACTGCTTATGAACTACCTTATACTAAAAACAGCACAAACATCCATGGCCGAGGGGGGGGGGGGGGGGGAGATTTGAACTCCCCGACAGGGAATGGCCTCACGCGTTGTAGCGTAATGCCTCAATGCGCTCAGCTGGTCTGCTGTGGCACCAGTCTCTTGGTTTAAACTTCACCAGGAAATAACAGTAGATGATGAAAAAGACTGGCACACAAATATTTGCAGACAGATTTTGCATTAGTACTTCATCCTTTACACCAAGTGAAATAAATGCTTCACATCTAGCAGAAGTGAAAATATAGCAACCGTCAGCTGATGACTTTCAATAAAGTTGGGGTGTACCTTCTGTACATATATATCCTGAATATCCATGTAATGATGAGCAGAGGCCTCTATAGCATGGCAATCAAACTTGCACAGTATAAAACCTCTGTCTGATGGGCACTGACATTGTAAGGAAAACTATATATTAAAAGAATCTACGAAAAAATAGTCAGTTGGCCAGACCAGATTACTTAGCCAATTGTTTTAAACAAGAGGTATCCATTCACACATTTGTCATAAAGTATCTGAATTAACGTTAGTCTCTCCAGCCATTATTTTTATTGAAACCGGTTATCCTCCTGTCCTTGCATTGAATATTTTACTCTGTTTTACAATATCTTCCATTCTAATTAAGGTAAGCAGTTCTTTTTGACCTAACAACACTGAGCATATCAAGCTCTTTCGTTTATGCTTTTAAACACTTGCATCAATTGATTCTGAAGAAATCTATGTGTGAACATTCAACTTTACTTCAGTGGGTTTTTTGCCATTCCACTAAAGGCGTAAAGTATTCGCACAGGTCTTCTAGTATAAATATTATTTAACTTAATGTAGTTTCTTTTTATATCTTTAATTTTGTGTGTTGTTTATCATCTCATTTTGTGACTGACTATTGCTGTTCTTTGTTATGATACTATGCTTACAGAATAATTTGTTTTTACAGGATGGCAATGCCGTGCATGAGAACTTCAAAAGCGGAAAGTTTTTTCCAGAAAAAAGAAGTGGTGTTGACTGTCATGTTTCACCCTTTGATTTGATTCAAAGTTCTGTTGTCCAGCCAGAAATTTCCTTTGCTTGCCCATCTGTTCTAAAAGATATATCCAATAATTCACCAGTTACATCACAAAGTACATCTCCAGGTGATGTAAGCAGGGTGGTTGCTGATCCTTGCAGTAGCTCGGATACAGATGGTGAAGTAACCCTCTCGGATGGCTTAAGACTGAGAAGACTGTGGGTGACTGAAAAAGATTGGTTGAACAAAGATATTCCTGAATTAAGAGAGGTCAGAGATCTATTGGAGGATGATGCTAGTGTTTTGGCAGAAGAGGATGACGGTGCTGGTTGCCCATTGCCAAGCACGCCAGAAGATGAACATCTTTTGGACTGTGAGGTAAGTATTAAACTTATCATTATTTGTAGTTTGTTATATAATCAAATAATTAGTCCCCTACATGCAAGGCATTAACTATATACCTATTTCTACAGCCAAAAGTGCAAGACAAAGGTTTTTCAAACTGACATAGATATAGCATTTGTATGAATGATTGTTTCTTTGTTATGTAAGCACGAGCTTGATGTGCAGAATGTATGTGGTGTCATGGGTATCTAATACATGTAGTTGAGGTATCTATGCTTATAAGTATTTGGGCTCTTTCATATATTTTAAACTTTGATTTTGTGTATTGACTCAGGGTGGTTGCTGGGGGATGAAACCACAATTTGCCATAAATAAAAGCCAAATTAAAGCAATAGGCCTTGCACAAAAAGGAAAGTTTCGTATCACATGCCAAGCTATGGTAATTGATGTCTGGTATGCAAAACTGGTTCTTTTTTGTTGTTTCCATGCTTATTATAAAATAATAAGTGTATGATTTTCAAATACAAGAGACATGGCTCAGCAAAGACAAAGTAATTTACTTAAGGTAATATACTGGACAATAAATCATTATTTATAATAAAATACTGAGTTTTGAAGTACAAATTATTAGAATAAGTATTATTTGTCAGATTTTCACGTGTTCTCCTTCCTTAAGATATTTATTGTTGGTAAGAGTTTTGAGTGAAGTGCAGTTTTATGTGAAGAAAAAAAAGTTTCCTACTCAGTATAGAAATTTCACCTTGCACTTGTATTATCTTAGTACTTGCCTGATTAAGCAGGTTCAGTTTTTCTGCAGTATTGCATGAATTGGTTAGCTTTACTGAATCCAGACTTGACTATTTCAGACATTACTCATTGTTTTCATTATTTTAAATTTGGCTCAGATTCTGCTTTATACTGCAGCAGTCACATGGCACATAATGCACCACATCCAATGATTTATGCAAGAGTTAAATAAGAGACAACCAAGATTGTTTATTATACTAATTAATAAAAAATCCATTACAGTTGTGTAATTTGAACTTAAATGAAGTTCATGTGACCAGTTAGGGCATCTATTTTAAACAGTTTGCAAGTGCATTGCTGATCACTTGACATCTGATTAGGTGGTGCTACCAGGAAAATGTTGTTAATACCTATTTGCATGGCACCGTCATGTCTCCAATATTCCTGATCGAGTTCTAGAACCTTTCAGCAGTAGCCTTCACAGTCCTTTGTGGAGATTGACCCATGTGAAATGTCTGTTAGAATTAACTTATTGCCAGCACACACATGCCCAGTTAAATTACTTTTTCTTAATTGCCTTCATTTGGCCCACACAAACTGTTGCATTCAAATTGCAATTATATGGTGGAAATCTTTAAACTTTGTGGCCTTTACTTGTAGCCAATTATTCAATTGCATTGGATTTTTGGGAGGGCCTATTTCGGAAAATTAATTCATAGAGACCCTCCTTGTGCATGCTGTTGCCGCATTCTACCTCTTCCTTTGTAACCACTCGACCACCATTACCTTTGTATCGTATTTGGTCAGTGGTTTAGCAATCTGCCTGCAATGGTATGCTACATTATCCAGCATATTGACGGATCAGCGTGGTAGGTTTATAACAACATTTTCCTGAAAACATTTTTCATAATTTTGCCCAATTCATCAGTCTGTGGTAGTCCCCTTGCTATTATTTGGTCCAGAACTGGAATTGGGCTTCTTCCAGAAAACGCTTTCTGGAAGTGACTGTTTCTAAGATAAGCCTTCTGGAGGCAATTCCCCATGATGTGACACCAGTCACACCTTCAGTCCATCAACATTTTCCGAATGTTAATATCATTGCCTACCCAGGTCTCATCTGTGTTTAAAAATCTGGCCAAGCTAATCTGAGGTTTTCATTTCAAATATGGAGGAGACTGCCAGAACACTGGTTGTTCGGTCAACAAATAAAGGTATTTTCATTTGGGCCTTCCTCCATTTTAGTCCCATGGACTTCAGTAATGCCCTCAGGGAAGTAATGCTCCATTTCCACTACATTTTATTTCTAATACACACAGCAGTTTACTGATGGACAGCACCATCTTATTATGGGTATAAGATTACTTAATTGTATCTTTATTTACCTTTTAATTAAAGTTGACTGATGTCTGAATTTCAGCACTTCTTTACCTAAGAAAACTAAAAGAAAAAACCATTCTTAGAGATTTGGACTGTGTTCTCCATAGAATACTTCAAAATAGTCAAATTACATTTGTTGTACTATAAAGAACTTTTAAGAGTATTTTACATGGACAAGATGGACACTGTTGTTCTGTTCTACAATGCAGAATGCTGAAAACGGAGGGTATGGTGGGTTAGATGGAAAGCCTATATTTCCTCACAGACATTATCGTGCAAAATAACAAGTTATGGTGCTACTAAGAGACTAGTGGGAGATCTTGAACTGTTTCCCATATTAGACTTGTACTTGCCATGTAAAATTTGTTAAATCCTAATTGCTTTGTGCCTTTATGCACCTCACAGTAAAAAATTCACTTTCAACTTAATGTAAGAAGTAAAATTGCATTGAATAAATATTTCTATTTGCTGTGTTCATTCAGAGAATTAATTAAAATGTAAATACCTCAGGAATTTATTTTTATACTTGACACACATCATGCACCAAAGAAAGGAATGTATTTGAAATATTCATGAAACTTACCTGTTCTTATGATTCTTCAGTTACTCCGGCGTATTTGTTGCTCGAACAATCCACAGGTGTATTGCCGGTTCATAGTGTCTGACTAGCACAATATTTTGGCGATCGGGTGTGTCACCGTCTCCGGGTAGCAGTACACCTGTGGACTGTTCGAGCTTATCTGTTCTTGCCAGGAGTAGCAGGTGATTCATAGTTCTCATAAAATTACTTAGCCCTTTTAGGCTGCATTTGCTTTTCTCACTTTACATCGCTGCTCATTTAAGGGACTTCTTAAATGGATGTAGCAGTGCTCTTTGCCTCTTTTCCCTGTCGCAGCACTGAAAAACATTGACAATCACTTTCCCTGCACCAGTTTGAATTATAGCCTTCTTATGTACTCACAGGAGTCATTGGAATACATGATGTATGTGGAATTGAGGGACCATGTACAACCTCCTCACTCATTTTTGCAAATAAGATTGCAACTCGATGAACACATCCACACACAAACACCACCATCAAACGAATTGATTTCACATGCTGGCCAGTTGTGAGGCCTTGTCTTCTAGGTGGTGTTGACTGAGATCATACATGGTTCATGAATAGTTGTGCTTACATTGTCTCTGCTGATCTTCAGCTTGTCTTCTATCATTCTCAAAGACAGCCAACGATCATCTGCAAGCATCCATCACACTCGTTTGATGTTGTCTGGGGATTTGATTGTGGACAGTCGACCCAAATGTGGCTCATCCTCGACACCTTCCTTTGCGTTTCTATAAAGTGTTTAAACCCCCCCCCCCCCACAAAAAACACACACACACACACACACACACACACACACACACACACACACACACACACACACACACTCTTTTTTTCCCTACTGCTTCATCACCATACACTTGCACTAAAATCGTATTTGTTGCTGTTTTGGTTATTTTGAAACAAAACTTGATGTTAAATTTCGCTCCATTTTACACTCCATGTTGTAACAACAAGAGTTCTCACACTTACCCTGTTAGCTGGGTTCCTGCATGTACCACCGCTTCACTACAGAGGTTTGCACGATAGGTGGCACTTGTTGACATGTCCCTTAATATGAGTGCATAGGCACCTCATCCTCGCCAGTGTGGTTTTGTAAAATATGGGGCCATTCATCTTTTTTTCCCCAGGTGCACCTTTTACTACTTCCACTGTGTAATTTCTAATCAACAATATTGTCTGTTCAGACTAAATTCCAGTACATATTTTTTGTTTCTGTTGTTCATATTACAGCCTCCTTTCAAGACACTAATATCTGATGTGTTTTTTGTCTGACTTCATTATAATACCATTACCAAACCTGTTTTTCTTCTAGATTTTCTTTGATTACGTCTGTTCTTTTACTATTTGCTCAGTTTACAGATAGAGCAACACTGGGGATGGGCTATGCCCCTACCAAACTCTTTCCTCAAACATTGTTTCCTTTTAATGCCCTTCAGCTCTTGCACCTGCTGGCTGGTTTCTGTAAAAATTATAAATAACCTCTTACCTCTTGTATTTTAACCTTGCTGCCTGGAGAATTGTAAAAAGTTTATTGCACTCAAAGGATTTTTCTAAACTTATGAATACTGTAAACACAGTTTGCTTTCCTTCACTTATTGAAGATCAGTTGTAGGTCAGTATTGCCTAATGTGTTAAACTATTTGTCCAGAACCCATGACATTAGTAAAGGTCATCTTTTACCATTTTTAATTTTTCTGTAAACATTTGGTATTTCGCAATCACAACTTACTAAACTGATAGTTACGTAATATTCACATGAATTAGCACCTGCTTTCTTTTGAATTGTTACATTCTTCTTAGTCTGAGAGCATTTCCCCATGTCATATACCTTCAACACCAGGTGGAATACTTTTTCAAGGCTGGCTCCTCCACAAATATCAGCAGTTATAAGAGATTTTAATCTACTTCAAGGGTATTGTTTGAGCTTAGGTCTTTCTGTGCTCTGTCAGATTCTTTACACTGTATAGCTCCCATCTCAGATGAACTTTCTCTTATCTTTGTATAATATTCCTTTCATTTCCCTTGTATAGCCCCTGTATATGCCTCCATCTTTCAGCTTCCCTTTCTTACTTTTCCATCTGCACTTTCATATTTGTACAGCTATGTCTTTTTCCTCCAAAGGTCAATGTAATTGTCCCATAGATGGTGCCTATATTACCCCTCATTAGTTGCTTCTATACCCACATTGGTCTTTGAACCATTCTTGTTCAACAATTTTGAACTTTCTGCCATTTTCATTTTTTAGATGTAGTTATTCCCTTTTGGTTGTTTAATTTGTTGTATTTCTTCCCTTCATTAATTACATTCAATAGCTCCTGTGGTTTCCAAGCTTTTCTATTTGGGCTTGTATCTTTACATGATTCTTTTCTACCTTAACTATTTCCTCCTTGTGTAAATTAAGTACCTTATGCATTATCCAAAAATTTCTATGAAGGCCTGTCTTCTCGTGTATGTGACTGTCTTGTCTTATAGTCTATTCCGTTCCTCTATTTGCCAAGCATTGCCTAATGATCAGTATGAAACACTCAATCTCCGGTTCTCTCAATTTATGCATGACCCATCTCTGTAACGTCTTACCTTTCTTAAAATGTGACCTGCAGTTTATACCTAATTCATTATGTCCAGAGTCTATATCTGCCACTGGATACATTACAGTTGCAATGTTGTTCAGTAATCTCTTCTTACTATTATATAATCCATCTGAAAACTTCTGAATGTCTCCAGGTACATTCTACAGATACAGCTCTCTTTCACGAGTAATAAACAAAGTGTTAACAATGATTTATGTTCTGTAAAAATTCTACCAAGTGGCTTCCTTTTACATTCCTTTCCACCAGTCCATGTTCTCGTACTTCATTTTCCTACTATTGAATTTCCATCTCTTATCGCAATTAAATTTCTCTTCCTTAACTGCCTGGATAACTTTTTTTATCTTTTACAGATTTCATTCTTTTTGTGGACTTAGTTGGCTTGTCAACTTGTGATACTGGGTTCATGTCTATTGGCTAAAATAGTGCATTCACTGTGCTGTTCAAAGTGACTATTTTATTTGTTATAAGTCTGCTCCTTTATTACATGTATTTGATTTTGAATTTATAACCACCCCCCCCTCCCCCGCTTTACCTGATGGTGTCAAAGGTCTTGTCACTGAACTTCACTAATTTCCCCTATATCATTTTCAACCTGTCCTATATTTCCCTTATATTTTTACCGTCTTATCTAACAGATCTAATGTTGCAACACGTAGGATGCCAATTTTGTTTTTCTTGGTCATGAAATTCTATTGAGTAATCCCTGCTAGAGATCTGGGTGGGAGACTATACTTCCTCGGGGATTTTTACTGAAGAGAATGCTTAATTATTTTTAAACATACAAAGGAGCTGCATGTCATAAAAAAAGTAATGGTTGTAGTTCGCCTTGACTTTGGTTTTTCACAGCAAGGATATATTGCCTACTGTTGCAAGACCCATTTGATAAATTGACTGTTGCCCTTAAAACTACTGGAAAGGCGAGGCTGTTGCTCCTCCTTTGCAACCTCCTGATTGTGTGGGCCCATTAGAAATGACACCTCTGTGCTTGAGGCACTGAAGCCACTCAGAATTAGTTGGCACAATGTTGTTGTTGAATGGGAAGTATCAGAAACAAAATTTTTTCCTCAGTAGTTGCCATCATGATTTCCATGATTTTTCTTTGGGTTTATAAATGGCACAATCTCTATCAGCAACAAATTAATCATTTGATTCAGGTGGCTGTTGAACACTGTCATATAGGAAATTATAGAAAGCATGTGTAATAAAATTGGTACCAGATTATGAACACCTAGTCAAAAATTTTCCACGCGATACAGGTTGGGGACCAGAGAACAGAGTACAAAGAAGCACAGCAGAGGAAAAAAATAGTTCTAGCCTGACTACAGCATATGTTAAAAGCTAGCAACATTCATCTCTTGGCACTTTTGGGCCCTCGTCAGCAAGTCACTGAAGCTGCATCAAACCTGGACTGCTGGACTTGAGCCTTTTCATTCAAAATGTTCTGCAGCATTTCCTGAAGACTGAGGGTTGTTGTGATGCACTTCAGACTTTAGAGCTCCTCACATAATTGCCCACTAACAGATCAGATAACCTGAGTGGCCAGCTAGGACCACAACCAGACTTCTATGCTGGACAATTGTCAGGTGTGAAGCTCATGTATATGTGCTCAAAGGTTTGGCTGGCTGTTAGCGCAGTTGCTCCACCCTGTCAGAAGTAGTTGTATGCATACATTCATGTCCACATGAATCCACTCGACTGGGCCACTGTGATAGAAGAAAACAAAAACTGACCATCTCAGTGGCCTCTTACCAGTTTTAGGAGCTTAAATTTGATTGTCATAGTGCATCAAATTATTTTTAGAGCCACTTATTATGGTTTTGATTTTTTAATCCAAAGGTAAAAGTGTCTCGGTATTCTTAAGTGTGATGAGTGAAAATTATATGTGAAATAAAAGGTTATCTTGACTATTAACTAATGTAAATGTTAATGTACATTAATTAATGGAAATCTATATGTGCATACATTTCTTCATATAAAATATGAAGCATTAAGTTTAGGGAATTACACCAAATGTAAAAAACAAAAATAATAAGTAGTTACACTGACACAATGACTCCGGAAGACACGTATAGAAATAGTAAAAGATATCTCTGGATTTATGCACATGTATGCTTTAGGAACAAAATACTAAGATAGTTTTCCCGTGTGAATGCCAGAATACACGAAATGGGAGTAATTTTTTTTTTTAATAACTTGCAGATGACAGAAGTTCTGAAAGCTGGTGTGCTTTCAGATGAAATTGATCTAGGGGCATTGGCACACAATGCTGCAGAACAAGCAGAGGAATTTGTCCGAAAAGTGTGGGAAGCTTCTTGGAAAGTATGCCACTTCCGTAACTTACCTCAGTGGCTGCAGGACAATGACTATTTACATGCTGGACATAGGCCACCCCTGCCGAGTTTTTATGCTTGCTTCAAGAGCATATTTCGTATTCATACAGAGACTGGAAACATCTGGACACATTTACTGGGCAAGTAAACTAATTATATTAGCTTAAAAATGTAGCGTGTGAAGTATCATGCTTTAATTTGTTGTTGTTCCCCTGTATTTTATATGTAGGTTCTGCAATCTTTCTAATGTTTGTAGTTTTGGAGGACAGGGGTGTAATTACTTAAATGGGAATAGTTTGCTGATTATAAATTCTGAGAAATGTGTGTTGTCAAATTGAGTAGTTGTGAAATTACCTTCCATACTTCGCTGAATCACTTGTCCTTTATATTTTCTGCTGCCTCTAGATTGTATATTACAGTCTTGCCCAGTTTGAAACCAATTTAAACATGTTTACACCACACAGTGTACTTGGGTGTATTGTAATTATTAATCTTTTCATTTTTCTGAAAATGCTTGGTGTATTATTAGTCTTCTGGAATTAATGATTTACACCTCTTCATAATGAGATTAAATATTTCCCTGGGATTAAGTTAACTTCAGGTTTGTCCTTTATTTCATTTGAATTATAATAGCTTACCTTTATAGGAAATTTGAAGCAGGTGTGTTGCAAACTAACAACTAATGGGGTATTGACATAGCAGATATAATAGGATAGGCACCTAATGATGTGGGGGGCCACCTGTGGCCTTACAGTTTATCAGTTTAGTGATGTGTTGTGAAAGTGGGCCAATAAGTCCTTCCCATCCGTGGGGGGGCACCAACTACCATATCCCATTCAAATTGCAGCAGCTCGTAATGATGTTGCATGTTACATAAATCACATGCACACCTGAATTTCAGATGAACTAGTATAACTGAAGCCTGGAATGATGTAGTTCTAAACCGTTGATACTGAATGCCTCTCCCTGTGTATTACATATTTGATGTCAGGGAAAATTATTTATCTCAGTGGGATGGAAGCTACCAAAAAATCACAAATTATTTGACTGTTACTAATGTTTAATGGATTCAGTCCTTCAATTTTTAGTTGAAATTGTTGTAATACATTGGTATCAGTTTCTTCATTACTTTGAGCATATAAACATAGCTTTTGAACTGACCCAATTCTTGATTTGTCATTAAAGTCACATTTAAGTGGAAGTTGTTAACTTGGATATTAATTTTAGGAACTTTGTCTCCTAAATGCTACTTCTAATTTTCTTTTGCTTCCTCCAAAACACTTTTTTTCCCCACAGAACTAAACAAGCTTCTGCAGTAGTTTGTGGACTCTAATTTGTGACATGCTGAATAGACGTAGAGGTGGAAGGCTCCTAAATATTAAGACAATCAAAAAGTGCACTAGTTTTGTTATATCAAATTATGAAAATTAAAAAAACACACTAACAAAATTGTTAAACCTTTTCATAGCATGACCTGATTTCAGGTATGGTATCGCTGTGATTATTTCATGAGGTCTGTGGGCAATTTCCTGTCCAACCCTTGTCCAATCATAGCTCTTACTCTGTGTATAAGGTAAGGCAATCGTCAGTCCAAAGATTGAACACTACAGTGCTTTTCTAACAAGGGTCATAGGTATGTTGTGAGGGAATTCCTCCAGAACACCAAACTAAAAGGATTTGTGCCAATGAGTTTGGTTCCCATGAAAATAGATATCAAATTCCCACAGATCTTGTAACCTGTACATTGTCAACATCGCCAAGTGAGTCAGTGTTGTACAGCTGGCAAAGCGCTTGGCTGGAATGCAAGCTACCAGAGTTAGTCCTGCACATAACACTTTTGTCACACTTGTCCAATTATTGATTGTACATAATTATTAAATACATACATACATACCCAATGAAGCATCCCCACAAAACAATTTTAAACGCATTATTTCATCTTACATGGGTCAAAAGAAATTTCTTTTTGTTATCGATTCATAGGTTCGGCAAACTGACCGTACACTTTCTGTATATTTGTTGATGAAACTATGTGCCCTGTCACTGTTAAAATTGCTTCACCCAAGTGTCACTGCTCTGCCAACTGTGTAATGTTTATTTTTGCTGTGAGGTAAAACTTTAATTAGATTACATTATGCTTCCAAATTGTTAACAATGAATCGCGAAACTCTTCACGAGAGGACTCGATATGAACACATTGTTACTGTTGCATCAGTTCAGCACATCAGTCTTGCTCCCCATGATTAAACGTGCCCGGTTGGCATCACAATTGACATGCGAAGCAAATAATGTACAAATGTGAACGATCAGTGTGGTGCGGTATTGCTGATGAAAACCACTTGCACCTCTAAAGTGATGGCATTTATTAGATTGTGTAGTGGTGAAATGTTGTGTGCTTTTGGTGTTTCTAAGATACAAATCGTTCAGAATTTTGTACATCTGGAAAAACTAGTGATGATGGCGGCAGTGAGTAAATGACGATGCTCAATAAGTAAAATACTGACTACTGTGTTGTTGTTTATCTCTGGACATTTACTGCAGCGTTGATATAAGAATGGCATTGATAGTATACAATTATGCACAATCGATCATCAGACAAGTCTGGGGAGGGGGGAAATGTTCAAAGACTTTAAACTCGGGTCAGCTGCGTGTAAAGTGCATTGCTAGCTGCACCTTACTGAACCAATCAGTGATGGTCAAAATGTAGAGTTTACAATATAACCATGGGAATTAGATCTTGATTTTCATGGAAAAAATAATTTTGGCTTGGTTATCTGGAGGATTTCCCTCACAATATACCTGTGACCCATCACAATCCATTTGTAAAATGCTTGGTGTTCCCTCTGTAAGTATGATCCCGTTGTAGGCAGTATGGCACTGTCTTCCTCCACCTCTTGCTCTGACTTACCCATCCAAATGCCTGTGACAAGGGTGAAGTAGGTGATGGTGGGTAGGACAGGTTTTTCGTCTAAGACTATTGCAGGGATATGAGCCACGGGGACAAGGGTTGGGAGTAGGGATGGAGTAAGCATGTTACGAGGATGCTACAAAGGTTTGGTGGACGACGGAATACCACTGTAGGAGGGGTGGAGACCATAGTGGGTAGGATATTTTGCATTTCAGAATAGGATGAAAGGTAGCCAGAAAGTGGTGGAGAATGTTGTTTAATTGCTCAAGTCCTCAGTTATGAGAGGGGGTGCTCTTTTGTGGCCAGACGTTGGCTAAGACGGAGATGGTAGGTGACTGGACAGACGGAACACACGAGATCTGTTTCTGGAAAAGGTTGGGATGGTAATTACTGTCAGTGAAGGCTTCAGTGAGGCCTTTAGCATAGTTGGTGAGGGACTGCTCATAACTGCAGGTGTGACAACCATGGGCAACTAGGCCATATGGAAGAGACTTCAGTGTGGAATGGGTGGCAGCTGTCGAAATAGAGGTATTGTTGATGGTTGGTAGGTTTTGATGTGGATGAAGGTACTGACAATGCCATCCGTGAGGTGGAAGTAAACGTCGAGGAAGGTGGCTCGTTTGGTTCAGTAGGAGCAGAGAAGAGAGAGGACCTTTTCCAGAAACAGATCGCACATGCCTTGTCTGTCCTCTCACCAACGACCTTCCAAACACCCACCATACAGCCACAAAAGAGCACCCCTCTTGCAACCCAGTACCACCCAGGACTACAGCAATTAAACCACATTGTTCCGCAGGGTTTTGACTACCTTTCATCCTGCTCTGAAATTGGAAATACCCTACCTACTATCCTCTTTTCCCCCCTCGTGCGGTGGTATTTACCCTCCTACCAAACCTACGTAATATCCTTGACCATCCCTACTCCCCATGGCTCATATCCCTGCAATAGATGTAATTGCAAAACCTGTCCTATCTGCCACCTTTTACTCCAGTCCCATCACCAGCATTTCCTATCTCATAAAAGGCAGGACAACCTGTAAAAGCAGTAGTGTGATCTACAAATTGAGCTGCAACCTCTGTGTATCCTTCTATGTAAGCATGACCAGTAACGAGCTGTCCATCCTCATGAATGACATCATAAAACTGTGGCCGGGAGACAGGTGGACCATCCTATTGCAGAGCATGCAGCCCTGCATGATGTGGCTCACTTCAGTGACTGCTACACAGCTTATGCCTATGGGTCTTCCCTCAAACACCAGCTTTCTGAATTTCGCAGCTGGGAACTCGCCCTACAATATATCCTACGCGCTCTCAATCCCCCAGGCCTAAACCTTTGCTCTTGCCTGCCCCCACCCTCCTTCCCTTACTCTCCTCTCCCCTCCCCTCCCCTCCCTGCCCACACTCTAGTCTCGTGTATGTTTTCCATTTTGCCATGCTCTCAAGCCTCTCTCTTTTCCTTCCTCCCTGTCTATCGGACAGCGCTGCCATATTCCTCCACGCCCGCCTTGCATCCGTCCCCTCCTGCTTGCCTCTCCGTGCTCTCTCCTCACTCCCACCACTGGTTGCTTTTGCCTCGGGCATTCCTGCAGTCTAGACACAGTGGCTAGAGACTGCAGATTGTGTGTGTGTGTGTGCACGTGCTCTTTCTGAAGAAGGGTGTAATGGGCAAAAGCTTAGTAAAGTTGTTCTCGTTTGTGTGATCCTTTTGGCATATCACCAAAACGTCTGTGGTGAGTAGCAACCTATCCTTTCCAAAATATTGTTGAAGCCTTCCTGGAATTTTCATTGTTGGATTTTTAAGAAAGTTAACTTTGTATTCTTTGAACAATATCCATGGCTAAGAGGAAATTATATGGAGTTTTCACACATTAGTAACTAATTCGGTCGACATATCATTGTGGTAGATAACTGCCCTAGATTTTTGTAAATTAATTATATGCATTGTAACTATAACATGGCATTTGATTTAACATTATGATTGTTTTAAAGGAATTGAACACTCTAGTAGCTATGCAATGACTGTTCTTCTAGGTTGTGTTGCATTTATTGGGGTGGCCACATACTTCCTCACTCGACCTTCAGAGGAAGTGCCTCTTCAAGAGAAACTTGTATTTGCTGCATACTTTGCTGGTGCTATAGTCTGCCTTGGGATGTCATCTGCATTTCATACTGTCCATTGCCACTCTGAATGTGTGGGCAAACTGTTTAGCAAGTATGTATCTCCTAATGGCGCTCTACATTCTTTAGTTCATATTGTCAGTAAGAAGAATGATGTAATATGAAAGTGTGTGTTGTAGAATATGTTGTTGGATTTAAAAATATTGATTTTAAAAATATTAAGAATTTTTTATACTCTTTGATGATAAATGAAAATATAACTTACATAATGATTTTTTTTCCTAGGCTTGATTATTGTGGTATAGCCATGCTAATAATGGGATCATTTGTTCCCTGGTTGTACTATGGCTTCTACTGCGATTTCCAGCCCAAACTTATCTACTTAAGTGTTGTCATTGGTCTGGGTGTAACATCCATTGTAGTATCCTTATGGGACAGATTTAGTGAGCCTAAATATAGATCTTTACGGGCAGGTAAGTGTAGTGCTGTCAATTTTGTAAAACGAATAATTGTTTTTATAAAAATGAGGCAGTTTAAATACTTATTTTATGCTTCTTGTTCAGTCCTTAAAGCATACTATAAAATGAGATGAATCCAATCAGATGCTGTCCTGTCATTTACCGGTTTTTCCATGTTCGGATGTCTGAGGGTTGCATTTTAACAATTAAATTGCAGCTGACCATTGTTGTGAATTCTTGATAAAGTTGGAGTGTGCACAACCAGCAAATCATATTATTCTTGTTACACTTGTGTAGTCTACACAACAGCGCGGAAACTTCTGCTTGTGCTTGTTACTTAAGAGATGTAACTGGTAAGTTGCAATATTATTGCTTGCATATGAATGTCTTAAGTGATACAGGTGTTTTTTTTTTCCTCTCTTGTTGCTAATACTGCTTAGTCACTAATTGCTATGATGGCCTAATTACAAAATTGCATTTTTGGAGGGTGAATTCGATCATGAGAGTATACCAAAAGGTTCTGGGACCAACACAGCAATCTGACTACATATCAGAACTTATTCTAAATGCAGTGAAAGCTGCCAAATCAGGAAAATTAAGCATCTGGAAAGCTTCAGAGCAATATGCAGTTCTATATAACAAATGACAAAATCAAGGAAAGATAAAAATACAAAATAGGCGGCCAACCAATTTGGGGGGGGGGGGGGGGGGGGGCAGGTTGAAGGATTATTGTGTTGTGCAAAATGGGGGGTTTCCTTTCAGGAATGATGATGATGATAGGGATATTGTACAGGGATATATCATTTGGCAAGGAGGATGGAAAAAAAGATTGTGTGTCAATTGACCTGGGCACAAGTGGGTAAAATCTTTTCTGAAAAACTAAAAAACTAATGGTTGGAGTAAGTGAAAATGTAACGAGGGCAAGGGCAGCAGTTACATGAGAAACAGTTATTGAAGTGACCTTGAGTGGTGTCCCTACCTCCAACATAATAAACTATGATGAGACACTTTTGTGACAGTCCTGGACAAGTAAAAGTAATAATGCAGTGAGGTGCAAGACATCCTGAAAGGATAGTGTATAGTTCTAAGTCAAATATCAGTGTGATGATAGCAGTATCTGCCAAAGGGTCAGTCCTCCCACCATACACAGTTTATAGAGCAAAGCACCTCTAAGGTACTTGGACTGAAGGGGGTATAACTGGTGCAGGTTATAACAGGAATCAGAGTGGTTGGTTTGACATAACAATGTTTGAATCATGGTTTGTTGATATTGTTGCTCCTTACGCCCAGCAATTATAGGTATCTAAAGTGATTGTCATGTATAATCTCTAGAGTCATTTGTCATATAATGTGATTAAACTGTGCCAGGAACATAATATTAAATTTGTACTTCTACCAGCTAATTCTACTCATTTGTCAGCCACTTGATGTGGCCTTTTTTGGGCGTTTAAAATTTGCTTGAAGAAATGTGCTGGGGGGGGGGGGGAGACACCTTTGAAAATATAGCCATCACATCCAAATCAAAGGTAATTTCTGGGTTCAGAAAAGCAGGTTCCAGAAGCAATGTATAACAGATGTCACCAGCTCATCAAAAGTTTCTTGGGCAGCAGCCTTCAAAATGCAATTGAAACAGATTCACTGTAATCAAACAGAAGGAACTCTGTGCCAAGCAAAGCATTTAGCATTAATTTTAGTAAAAGGAATTATCAGAGACTTAAATAAAAATGACAGTGACAGGGTTGCAAGCAGAATGTCCCTATCTGGAACATTTAACAGTGATGTAGGACAGCACGAGTCAAATGAAAATGAAGAAATGGACAAGGTGAAGTATAAAGATTGACATGAATTTAAAGAAAATGATTTCACCATAGTAAAATTTCCTAAGGAAAAAAGGTTCAGATTTTTCATTGGTAAAATTGAAAGCATCCCTGACGACACCTATGAAATAACATTCCCGAGAAAGTAAGTTCCTGATGGTGATGTTTCCTTTATCTTTCCAGAAATCGATGTTGCAACTGAGGTAGAAAGAGCCCAGAACATAGGTGAGGTAAAATTATTTTTGAAGGGTTAGATGTTTCACATTGAGTAAATACTTTCCACGTTGATTATGACATACAATAACTAAAAATTAATATTTGTTGTCCAATTCCACAAATGCAAGTTTTTTTATAGCAAAAATCCCATGTTTAATGTGACTGAAAAAAAACTTGTTTAGGGTAGAAATTGTAAAATTTCAGTATAAAGCAATATATTTAAAAAATCAAAATAGTGATTGAATTCACTCTGATTCCATTCCTGCATACAGTATACAATGGTGATTAGATTTGCCCCAAACTGAGAAGGTGAAACCGATAAACATTTAATTAATAAGAATAACTGCAATTATAAACTAAAAATAATGTAATATATGAATATATCATTATCAAGGTTGTGAAATGAAAATAATGAAATTTTATTCCACTATCACAACAGTAAATGGATGGGGGAAAAACACCTGCTGTTTTCTATCAGATTCACCTCATTTTACAGTACTCTTCTCATTTTTTCTTTGTAGATAATGCTCTGAATTTTACAGACAGCACACTCTTGTTACAGGTGTATTCATGGGCTTCGGATTGAGTGGAGTTGTTCCTGCTGTCCATTATGCTGTCTCTGAAGGATGGTTTAATGCAATTGCTCAAGCATCCTTAGGATGGTTGATACTTATGGGATGCTTATATATCCTGGGCGCTATGTTTTATGCTCTAAGGGTACCAGAAAGATTCTTTCCAGGAAAATGTGACATATGGGTAAGCAAATCAAGCCATTTCAGAATTATACAGTTACAGTTTTGATTAGGTTGAAATAGTTGAACTACTTCTCACAAAGATTGTTTTTCTATTGGCTAGCTAAATAAGTAGAGAAAATGCTGCTGAGTTATGTGATTGAATCCTGCAGGTACATAATTTTCTTTGTGTGTGTGTGTGTGTGTGTGTGTGTGTGTGTGTGTGTGTGTGTGTGTGTGTGTGTTCTCAAAAAATACATACCATGCAGCTGTGCATAATTGTTCTTGTAAGATAGTGTTGTACTTACAACACAGTATCATGATGAACATAAAGTATACATTTCAGTCACATCTCATTCAACTTTGAATTACCAGTTGTACTCAGAAAACCATAAACTAATTTTTTTACAATCAAGGATGTCAACTTTTAGCTGCTTTTTTGGGCTTTGAATTGGTCAATGAGGTAGTTGAAAATTTGTGCCCAGACAGGGATTGAACCCGGGTCTTGTGCTTACTGAGCAGATGCTCTGTCCACTAAGGCATCTGGAACATAGTGGATGTTGCAACTGCAGCATGCTCTCGTCCAGGCAAAAATTCTCAGTTTCTAGCCTACACTATTGTCACAGTGTCCCTTGCCCATCAGTCTCATTTACTCACAGCTACAGTTAGCCGATTACCATAATGCGATCAACCTTCATGTGGGTCCGCACTGAAATTTGAGGATCTTTTAGCCGATTCTCTCATTGTGTCTGGTCTTTTGCGTATGTCAGGTGATGTGGTAGAGTGAGCATCTGCCCAGTAAGCAGTAAACCAAGGTTTGATACCTTGTTTGGGCATAAAGAAACTGCTCAATGAATTTAATTCAGTGCCCACAAGAAGCAGCTAAAATGTCTGACACATTTGATGGTATTTCATATTAGCTGCAAAGGATCATGGTCTGTTCTGTCTTGTTATGCTGCCTGTTCCTCATCTGTACCTTTGTCAAACTTCCCTTGCTGTTCTCTTTAGTCCCAAGTAGCCCCTCTTACTTCCTTCAAATTCAAAATTGTCACAAATTGCTTGTTATATGAAGCATTGCTCTTCTTCACTTTTTATGCTGTTGTTAAAAATTGGGTATTGTACTAACAAGGAGCCCACATGGGTATCGGATTTTAAAATTTCTTTATAGTTATAGTACATGAAGTTCAGAACTTAAATAACAGTCGGTCAAAGCCATTCAACGCAACTCTCAAAAAGTCTAGAGAAAATCTACTTTGAAATTTGGCAAAGTACACGTAAGTATCAATAATTACAACAGTCGCCGCAGTATCTGTCGGTGTAGCTCAGGTGGTAGTGTCCTGGCCTCACAACCATGGGGTCGGTGGTTGGCATCCAACTGTGACTTTTTTAAATTAAGTTAAATAAAAAATTTTGGGATCTCTAATTCCATGTGTTGTCAGTTTTTGTGTATGTGTATGTAGACGAGCTGAAAACCTTATAAAATGATTGAGTAGTTTAGCTGCTTGGAAAGACATTAGTAGCTATGACGATGACTTTTCAAAAACAGTGTCATAGCTTTTGACAAACTGAACAATCAAAGATAGCTGTTGTCAAATAATAGTGAAGCTAACACTGTAAAAAATATAACTTTTTTTTTTTTTTTTTTTTTTTTTTTTTTTTTTTTTTTTTTTTTTTTTGGAAACTATTATTAATATTCTTCTATAAAATATAGAAAATTACAAATAAACAAAAAGACATCCACTGTCCATGAAAATTACCATTAGATATTAAAATTGAGTAAGTATTTCAACACAACAAAAATAAAATAAAAAAATTATAACAGGATTCGAACCACTGACCCTAAGTTTGGAAGACCAGAACACTACCACCTGAGCTACACCAACAGATGCTGAAGTTCATTTGACGATTGATACTTAGACTTATTTGCAAAACTTAAAAGTCGATTTTCTCAAATTTTTTAGAGTTGTGTGGAATGGCTTTGGCTGATTATGTTGTGGACTTCACTTACCATAAATATCAAAGCATTCTAAAATCTGACACCCATGTGGTCTCCTTGTAAGTGTGATTCATAGCATGTAATTTTTGCTTAAAATTCATAGTCAGTAATACAATTTCTGTCAGTAAATGCTGCCTAAACTATGTAATAATGTTCGGAGACTTTCATGTGTAAACATAGACTTCGTTATTTACAAAGATTGTGGTTTTAACATGGAAAAGCAACGAGTGTATTCTGAGACTAGACAGTTGTTACTTGTCTAATTAGTGCATTCTGAAGCACTCATTAGGTAATGCTGGTGTAAAAAGTGAATTGTGTAAACAGAGTTGATGGAGGACCTAGTCAGATTCCTTAACTGTACATATGTAAGCATTAGATACCAATTTCAGTAATTCTATTAAGTTAAAAGTTTTATGAAATACTTGATTCAATTTGATGTTTTTATACAATCTTTGGTTTACAAATGTATGTGTAAGGCTGGATGAGAGTGTCAAACTTGAGTCTTCCTGTACCATATTCATTATACAACAGAGAACATTGAAAACTGTCATTCAAAATTTATTTTCCAATTCAACCCTATATGCTTTGATTTCTTTATTAGATTTTTTGTAATTTATGTTAAGGTTAAAGGGTCAGTTTTGGGGATTAAAAGATTTAATATTTTCATGTAATAAATAATTTAATTGTATTATAAATTTACTTTATTTAGAGGTAATATATGCTTGTGTACTAACCCTTGTAAGACTAATTAGTGACTCTGATATTTTTCTTTCAGTTTCAGTCTCATCAGATATTCCATGTATTGGTCATAGCTGCAGCATTCGTACACTACCACGGTATAACAGAAATGGCAATGTACAGGTTAAATGTTGGAGAGTGTCAAGCTCATGAAAGTCCAGTTGATTCCGAAATGCCTAGTATCAACAGGCAGTCATTGTAATTGTTGGATATATATAAGTGTGTGTGTGTGTGTGTGTGTGTGTGTGTGTGTGTGTGTGTGTGAAAGAGAGACTGTAAAAGTATCTGACTGTAGACATTTGAAATGCTGGTCAGTGATTTTCATATGAGATAGGTTAATGATTGACACATTAACCTAATTACTGAAGATGGTGTTAAACAAGAAAAGATGAAGTTGGAAGTAAAGGGAGGATGGCTGCAAAAAGTATCATCTTGGTTAGAAATGTGACCACCAGTAGTCACTATGTGGATTAGGGTCTTTCACTCTTCCAGTATGTTTGTGTAATCAATCACTTGTCATATATACGACCATATGTAGTGAAACACCAAGTCCCTTTTGGTAAGTTTTCCAGGCTGTTATACAGCACTTATCATTACACTTGTCTGTGTAGCATTTTGAATTATTGAACACCTTTTCCTGTTTATTTGCGCACAAGCTTACTTTCTCAGAGGCAAAGAATTCTCACTTAAAATATCACACAGTTTGATACTTCATTGTAAGCTAATATGTTATCCTGCAAGCTCTTTGTGTGTCTTTTAAATCTTTGTTTTTCTTTTTTTGTGTGTTTAAAGAATGTCATTTGACTCTAAACCTGAGGATTCATTTACTTTATTATACAAAACCATTGTAATTGTAAAAAGGTAAAGAGGTATATATAGTAGAAGATAAAAATTGTCATGTGTACTTTCTCAGTATAACCTCTTCTTACTTTACATTCACATGTTCACACAATAAGAATTTGTGAGAGTATCTCCAATTATTTGTTACATTGTTGATCCTACATGTTTAACATTAGTGGTACTGCCACTGCCATTGTGGTTGTATAAGTAATGTGTTAAGACATTTGTTATGTAAGACTTCACATGAAAATTTGTATGAAAAATCAACATAAAACCATTGAAGTCCACTATGATGTATGTGCTGAAAGTGAAAAAAATGACAAAAAGGAAAACTTGAGCACACAAAACATTTCAAGAAGAGCATATGATCTGTGCAAGATATACCAGCATTACTAGGATGAAGATATATTAACTGGAATTGCTGTGCAAAGCAAAGTGGCACAGTTATCAAATGGTAGACACTGTGCAAGAACAGCAGGGTCCAATATCTTTTTGGCCACCCATTGTTTTCTTTGGATTTTTTAAAGTGTGAGACTGGTTTCCTCCTCCATCATTGTCAATTCCGAGCATGTTCTGTGTATCTAATGAACTTGTCATCAACAGGGTGTTAAAAGCTAACCTTATGGCTGGTATGAAATAGCTGTAAAGATTTGTATTCCCTTCTTGTGTATTTAAGTGAAGTTGCCCTCAACTCTACTCAATTCACAGTAACTAATCATTGTAGAAGTGAAATAAGTCACAGGGAAAACTTAAGACCTACTGGGAATAGAACCAAATATGTTTAAATATTTAGTACGAAATTTACTGAACCATTAAGAGTTGTACCCTCTTGTAAAAGACCACAAATATTAGCAGAAGAAACACATTTGTAAAATGTGAAATAAAGTACTACTGGACTATAATATTAAGATATTTCACATAAACATTTAAAACTATATGCTGCAGATCAACGTGAAGACAGAATATTCTTAGTCCAGAAACTGGCAGACATACTGATCTGCAAGTGTCAGTTTGTGAACTTATGGGTAGGCCATTCTTCAGATGTGTGGTAATTCTAACTCTGCCGTCCATGGGATTTGTTGCTCATAACATTCACCCCGTTTGCATGGGATTCGAAAACCGGATTTCGTAAACAATTTTCAAATTACACTTTTGGTTGGTCATGTAAACACCCCAGAATTAAGGAAATCTGATTTTATAAAAGCAGTTTTCCACTTCCACAATAGATTTCTGTGCTCATGTAGATGCAGTTGTTTAAGAAACGTGCTTGGCTTGTCTGGTTGTGTCTTTTAGTTAAGAATTTTGGATTAATATGGACAAAGTAACTTTTTATGCTGTGAAAGAGACACAAAATATTATACTGAACATGAATCTCTACATTTTAGTAAAGAGAAATAGCAAATGTGCTGACTAAGTCAGGAATTGAAACAGCTGTTTTTCAGATGCCATATTGGAGTGGGCTAGGGAATCTGCTTCGGGCTTTAACATGTAAACACAACAGCAAAACAACAGTTTATGAAATTCGGTTTTCATCTTCCAGAAGATGTGTTGCATGTAAATGTAGTGATGAATACATTCAGAAGAAATTGCAACATCCATTTGGTGAAAATTATACAGAACAATATGTACACTTGGGTAACACTTCATGAAGCTATGTGGTGAAAATATGTGCTATTCAGCAGATGTCATTTTAAATTGAGTGTTAAAACACAAATATTCAAATAAAAGTTGCAAGATTGTCTTGTGGCACACTACTTCTGTATCTGAGTACCTTACAGTAGTTTACGGAAGAAAGTTGTGTGAGATTTCTTTGTATATTGTTTTAATGTATTAAAAATCTTTGTTTATATATTTTCTAATTGGCATTCTGTAAAACATGTATTGATGTTTCCACTACAAACTAGCTTTGGCTCACATGGTCCCTCAGAATCTGCAGGTAAAGGGTACTTATCATTTTACTACTCTACTTACTATGGGTGCTCCATAAAGAATGGTGAAAATATAAACCTGTGAACTTTCTGTGTAGGTGATACAGAAACTAATTGCAAAACAAAATTTTAAACAGCCACTGCAGATGTTGCCATGTGGACAGACAGATCCTATTCCAAAGGAATCCATTAAAATATTCTGCTGGCAAGTGTCCATTTACTTATTTGCAGCATTCTGGATGCCACAGGCAGGAACTTTTTTAATATATCGAAGTTGCAGAGAAGTTAGGTTCTCGTGAAAATTTTTAAGGAAAACCTTAACTTCCTTGTGCTTACTTTGTTAATTCAGATTCTAATATTAGTTAAAATAAATCTAATAATTTCCTTGAGTTCTTAATAATAGCAGATTAAACCTTCTAACTACCTCAGAGTGGAGACTATTTAAAACCCGATCAGAAATAAAATGCATAAACTAAAACTTCTCATAAAACAAAAACACTTTTCTCTTCTTGTTTTTAAAACTTGTTTTTTTTAAGTTAGGGAGTTGAGTTCGTGGACACTAAGATAAGTCATGAATGTGAAATTTCACATATATAATTCATGCTATTAACCCAAATAAAGTGATAGGAAGAGTGTTTCTGAATTCAAAATAAGGAAAAGGGTCAATTTGTATGTTTTCTAATAGTCTCCCCGTGTGTGGCAAGCCATCTTCAAGCCTCAATTTATCATCACTGCTATCCAGAATAACATTTTTGAAAGAATATAATGAAACTGATTTTCTCCTAAATGTTTTTCAAACATTAAGTGCACTGCACTAAAAATGGAGATACTTCTGTGCACAATACAACCTGTAGTTTGTATTTAAACTGTGAATTCATAGTCCAGTTTTACTGACATTTGTGCAGATTTTTGTGTAACTGGGTGCTTTGGGATATGTAGGTAGGTGGGGGAGGGATAGAACACATTTCGCATTACAGTTAGTAGACAATGAACGTGCATTGTTTTTAGATTACAAAATGCCAAGGCAGTGGCTATATTAGTGCCCCCGATTACTTTTTCATGGTTTCTCTGCAGTGGTATTGCATAACCACCTTCATAATTTCAAATACAACCTAATTAAAAAACAGAAATATGTATTCTGGTCTTTTCACTATGCTGTCCTCCTCCAGTCAGTTTTGCTTTTGCACATTTTCACTGTCTGTGCTATCCATTCTGTAACTCTTTGTACTGAATAAACTACACTGGACAAATAAAAATGGCTACTAATGTATTTGATGTATGCAGTGTTGGTGATACAATACAGTAGACACAACAAATGAAATGGAAAGTTTTTATTTTTGTGATGGCTTATGATAGTTAGGTTTCTGAGAAGGAATGTTCCACAATTTGGTACAGCCAATGTTTATGGATCAGAACAAAGGATTATAGCACGGAATGCGCAACCAGCAAAATGGAATGTGCAGAAGTGAAGTCAAACGGAGGAGGAATATATAGTAACCAGACAGCCTTGGCCTACTAAAAAGGTTAAATTAAACAATCTCTGTGGTGTCTGAAAACATTTGGCACAAAATACAGTTCTTTCCTTGGAATGTGCCTAGGCATTAACAGTATATTTCAGTATAAATAGTTCTCAGATAAAAACCCCTGTGATTAAAGAATGAGAACAAGGCATAATAATATCTTGAGGTAGTTTGTTTTTGTGCTGAAAACAATCCTGTAAAGATTTCATGTATAAATGTATAGTGTATTATATATATAAAATTTTTATTATTTGTCTTAATATATTATTCGGATGTAAAATTCTGTATATGTGTATATTGGTTATGAAAGAGGTGTTGAATATTTATATTAAATTCTGTAATGTGCTGTAATATTTATTTAAAGTTAAAGGTACACTGTTGAAACAGTGAAACTGAGAAATATTGATAGTAAAGTACTTAAAAGTGCTGTATTTTTTGTGCTGTGATGTTTCATGAGATGCTTCTCATGGTTTTAATAATTGATATTGATTCAAAAGACATACAAATGTGCCACTAAATGGGCTTGGACTAGTTCAAAATTTATCTTACAGTTGCCAGATTTTGCCAATTCTAACACAACAGTTCAGTCTCACTTGTCATTGTATATTTAAAAAGTAATGTTGTGCAATTTTTATGCTGTGAGTCAGATGCATAAAATTAAAATTTGTGATAATGAAATACAAGATCTAAGAGTAATTTTTTAAATAGCAGTATCCTGAAAGTGGAACTTGATCTCCAGCATTACTCATGATTAGTGCTGTATCTTGAGGTGTAATTCAGAGAGACTTATTTTTTCAGATTTTTATGTATGGAAAAACTTATTTTTTATAATACTTCCCAAAAAAATTTGATTTTAAATCAATTTAGAGCTTGTTTAGTACATTGATATTTAGTTAAGTGGTGAAGTACATCCTTGTGAACTGTAGAGGAAATGTTTTGTTATGTCACTAAATCTGCAACATTTTTTGTTAATTGTAAATGTCCTCTTTAATGTACTGTTGAGAAAGAATTGTTTGTTGGAAGTAGAACATGTTGAAATATACTTCGACAGTTATATTATCTTGTTTAATGTTTGGGCTGTGCTCTAGCATATGGAAATGATAGTAATTTACTATATTGGAAATAAAGATTTTTAAATATTTTTTATTCGGAGTAATTTTTTTATTCCCTAGATGTTTACATGCTATAAATCGTCTATAGTATTGAACTAACAGTTTTTTAATATTGTCTGACATTTGAAGCTGGCAGCATTCACATAAATGCTTCTGAAGTACATAGAATGATAGTAAACCTAAGATGGAAAACATGAAATTTTGAAACAGCCCAAAATCTTCTAACAGGCTGTATGTCATACTTAACCAAATGCAAGCCAGCCATAATTTTTCCCCCTTTTCTCTCTAGTTTTCATGGCTCAGAAAAGTGCCTGCAGTCTAAATTAAGGGGGGGGGGGGGGCAGCAAGACCTAAGGTGGTTCTGAAAACTGTCTTTAGGAGGTACCTTAACAATGGCTTTTGTGGCAAAACCAACTACTTAAAGTACTGAATACTAATTTTCTAAAATTTCATGACCAGGACATCCACAGTGAGAGGCAGGGTCTTGTATATGGTAATATATAAAACTGAAACTGATTTACTTTTATAAGGTGGGAAATTCAACTTTAATGTGACTCATCTTTGAATTGACAGGGTGTATGTGCACCATAAGAACCAGGAAAAATCTAGGAATATTTTCATCTGTTCATCTGAGAAAAATCCAGGAATTGACTCATTTAGAATTCCTGTAGCCGATTACTGCAGAATAATACTGCAGCAATAAAACCTAAACAAGAGACTAATACAAAAAATAACTTTTTGAAAGGAAGGGGGAAAAGTGTGATAACAGAACTTCACTCTTATAGCCTTTAAGCATGTGCCAGAAGCAGAATGTGTCAAAGGCATTGCATGAAGTATGCAATACTTCACAACAAACTGCTTTCTAGGAGGGTGATGTATCATCTGTATATGTTTTTAGCAGGTAGTGGGTAAAACTGAATAGTGGAGAAGTGTTTCTTTCAAAGTAAATGGCTTTTTATGCAGTATGAGGTAAGTTACTAATGAGAATGTGTTGTTAATTTCTTAAATCGTGAATTTTTTTGACTCCTGTCCAAAACAACTTTGGGTACCGGCCACTTAGTGTGTGTGTGTGTGTGTGTGTGTGTGTGTGTGTGTGTGTGTGTGTGTGTGTGGATGGGGGGGGGGGGGGGGCTCTGAAGACCAACTACTTATACCATTATTAAAAATTGTACTGGCACATTTATCTTTCGATATTTCTTAGAGGGTAAGACATGCTAAAGAAAAGACTAAGCAAGATTAGTTTATCATATTTTAGTTCTTTCTTATATAGATTACAAATTATGCAGCTGCAGAGTTCATAAATCTAGGAATTGATACCCATAGCAGTTTGGTCCAATAGGTTTACAAACATTTGAACAAATTGTGTAATAACAATGGCAAAAGGTAATTAGCCATAAGAAAGTTGTTAGAAGTGAGGACAGCCAACCAAGAGTTTATAAATAGGCCTAACTTTGCATTATGGTTGCATTTTTATTTCAGTAGGTTCATACATAACATATTCGAAAATCGTCACATTAGAAGAAAACAGCAAAAATATTTTCGGCAAGCAATTAAAACTGTTCCATTATATTACAGCCTAACAACATACATGAAAATTGTACAGTAACCTATTTGTACATAACACTAACAGTCCAGGATGGCCTCAGCAATCTCCAGCATCCACCAGGGTATGCACTTGCATTGAGATGAGCCAGTAGTGGTCGGACAGTAGACTTGGCAGCAGAAATTATGGCTGCAGCAATCTGTTGAACTGCAGTGTCTGTCAGCAGGTGGTAGAGCAGGAACCACAGCAGCCAAGGAGTGACCCCAGCAGTCAGCTTAACAGACACCATCGGATTGAAAATGCAGGTGTGGCAAAAGGACAGGGAAGTGATTGCTGCTGCAAAAGGTCATTGTGGACTCTCCAACTAAGATGTGGTAGAAGGCTTGGGCTACATACAGACATATCAATAGAAGATACGTGCCACATGTGATGCTGTAGTGCGTAGGGGCACCGGTATTCAGAAGGCAAAGATACTGCTGTCCTTGCAAAGCTTCAATGTCGCTACCATGGCCCAGGTCTGAGTACCACCCCACAAAGAGTGGTGGACATTAAAATCCCCCAAAAGGAGGAATGGAGGGGGAAGTTGTGTTATCGAGGCAGTGAGGTCAGTGGAAGAGAGAACCTCATCTGGGGGGGGGGGGGGGGGAGGGAGGTAAAGTCTTGTAATACCCTGATCCTGACAGCCACTGCCTCTAGAGCCATGTGGAGAGGCACTGGGGACAGCAGCGAGGACGTAGTCGCACACACCTCTAGAGACCCTATTTTAGTCAATGCGGTTTTTAAAATATCCCAGATAGCAGTGAAGGGCAGGGGTATGCTGGGCAGGAAACAAGGTTTCCTGCAGGGCTAAGGAAAATATGGGGTAGTGGCACAGTAATTGTCAGAGCTCAGCAATATGGTGAAAAAACTGAAATTCCATTGGAGGATGAAATTTTCTCAGAGGTGAAGAGTCATGATACAAAAGGAGGCGGGTTATTCCAAAGGAACACCTGCTGCCAACTGCTTGGAATCTGCAGGATCGAGAACCGTGGGTTCTGGTAATCCTGCTATGGCCAGATCCTCGGGGGGATGTGAGGATCTCCACCTCATCTTCAGAGGCAGATGTAATAGAATGTTGCTTTATTGCCATTGAAGAATCCTTTCTTTGCTTTCTTCTTCTTCTTCTTCTTCCCCTCTGGCTGGTCTTTTGGTGTTAACGGCAGGAAGAGCCGGATGCCCTTCAACTGGCATTTTGCGGATCCTTCAGCCATTGGCTGGGATCCCCTGATGCACCCTGAGAATCTTCTGAAGGGAGCATCCCGAGGGATCCCTTCCAAGCAAGATGTGCCGGAGGAAGCTCTTGCTTCTCCGGTTGGGGACTAGTGTCCCTGATGGTTAGGGGGAAATTGCCCCCACAACAGCTGTTGGAGCAGGGGCTGGAGGAGCGCCCCACCCAACAAGGGGGCAGTGGAAGATTTATGGGCCATAGGGCCCACAGGTGGAAGCAATACTTTGATGGTAGTCATACCCAAAGACAGCGAGGATGACAACAGCAGCAACATAGGTGTTCATGTGTACCGAGTGGAGCCACTCGTACTTCTTTCTTGCCTCTATGTATGTTAGTCGGTACACAGTCTTTATTTCAATGATATTCCATTGCCTATGTAGTATTGCACAGTCCGGCGAGCGAGGTGGATGTAGCTGCTGACAGTTCACACAGCCAAGAGGTGGGGTGCACAGAGTGCCTGGATGAGATGAACTCCAACATTGTCTGCATGTAGGGCTGGAAGTTCACTGGGAGGACATATGCCTGAACTTCCAGCACCTGAAACACCTTACAGGGGGAGGGAGGTACGGTTTGACGTCACACCGATAGATCATAACCTTGACTTTGCCTTCGAAGACCAGGATGAATGTACTAGGGGGCAACCCTGTGGTCTTTTGGTCCCCTACAAACGTGCCCGACTAGTGGATACCTCTGTATTCCAAGTTTGTATGCAACTCTTCATTGGACTGTGACGACAAATCACGATGGTAAATAAGATGTTGGGCCTTGTTGAGCATCCTGCTCATCCACCCATTCATTCTCTTCCCCCCCCCCCCTCCACTCTTTCCTCACCTGAGAAAAACCGGCATCTGCCCTTTCTGGACTTTCTAACATACTACTACTAATTATTAATAAATTTACAATATATATTCAGTGACAATCTGTCAAAAAATCAAAGTTATTTGAGTTTTTAAGTTTGAAGTAGGAATTGTCAGATGTGTGTGTGTGTGTGTGTGTGTGTGTGTGTGTGTGTGTGTGTGTGTGTGTGTGTTTCATTCATTGCTAAGTGTAACTAGTATCTTGATGCATAAAATTTCAAGGTTTTTTAAATAAGAATCTGAAACACTGAGTATTTCAGTTACCATCTCACATTTATTGAACCAAAGCTCATGATACAAAGTTCCACCATAATGGTTGACAACTCCTCTTACAGAACTACTACTTTGACAATAACAAACTCACAGCCTTGCCAGCTGAGTATTTATATATTGCAAACAATGGCCTTCTTTGGTAATAATTACATAAATGTTTCACATTACA
Source organism: Locusta migratoria (assembly GCA_026315105.1). Lineage (NCBI taxonomy): Eukaryota > Metazoa > Arthropoda > Insecta > Orthoptera > Acrididae > Locusta > Locusta migratoria. The sequence goes on from CM048755.1 coordinate 607,177,445, forward strand.
GGTTAAATAAGACTGACAAAATAAATAGTTTTATAACTGAAATCTTAAACTTAATAACTATACATAATTTATGTATGAACAAAATATTGAGATTTACAATACAAAATTCTGATCATATGAAATTGTGATTTGCAAACTGTATTTGAGTAGCTTATTATCAAAGACTGTCTCAGTTTCTGGCAAAGGACAGATGTCAAAGATTTTTATTGTGAAATGTAGAGCTAATATATTTATAAGCTGATTTGAGCATTATCAACTTAAATACTCTAGGATTTATACCTGGAAGTGGCTAATATCAATTTGATTACTCAAGCACCTTCAAATTGTGTTTGAAAATACAGATGTCCGTCTTTGAAAACAAAACGTGTAGGTGTCTGCTTTTGATGTGAACAAGCTTTCAGATGTGATTCTTCAGTTTCTCCCGGCGTATTTCATGATCAAAATATCCACGGGTGTACTGCCGGTCTATAGTGTCCAACGGGCACAATATTTCGGCGATCAAACATGTCGCCATCATCAGGTGAACTGACGGACTGAGCTCCTGGAAACGCGCCGGCACGGAGATCCGCACGCTGCGGCTGCTCGAAGGGAACTGGGTTCTAGCCCGGTAGCGGGCCATTTAAATACCCTCGGCCCGCGGAGCGACCCCTCCGCGGTCCGCGCCCCGCGCCGCGGCCGGGCAGTGGAACCGATTGCGCCGGCGTCTGAGAAGACGTCGGTGTGAGTGCTCTGTCCGCCGTGGTCGTCACTTCGTTACGTTTGCTAGATTTACTCTTAATTAACCCAATCGCTGGTTCCCAAGCTTTGCTAAGATTATAGCCAGAGTCACGGTTTATGAGGTCGTCACTTGTGCGAATTTCAATGGCCTCTCTAACGACGCAGTCCCAGTATCTCGACGTCTGTACCAGAATCCTAGTGTGTTCATACTCCATGGCGTGATTCTCCGACAAACAATGTTCAGCGACCGCCGACTTGCTCGGATACATCAATCGTGTGTGCCTCTGGTGTTCAACGCATCGATCCTCGACGGTACGCATCGTCTGTCCAATATATGATTTTCCACACTGACACGGAATCTGGTACACGCCCGCCTTCCTCAAACCGAGATCATCTTTAGCGCTCCCCACCAGTGCACGAATTTTATTCGGCGGACAAAAAACAGTTCCAACCTGGTGTTTTCTCAAAATGCGGGCAATCTTCCCTGAGAGTGCGCCGGTATATGGAATGAACGCAGTGCCTACATCCTCCCTTGCGTTTTCATCCGTTTCCACAGGTTGTATTGTAGTGGTTGGGCGGAGAGCCCGCTGAATCTGCCACTCTGAGTACCCATTTTTTCGAAATACAGTTCTCAGGTGTTCCAATTCCTGGGGTAGACTCTCTGCGTCGGAGATAGTGCGCGCCCTATGTACTAGAGTTTTAAGTACCCCATTCCTCTGTGAAGGGTGGTGACAGCTGTCTGCGTGTAAATACAGATCAGTGTGCGTTGTCTTCCGATATACACTATGACCCAGGGTGCCATCAGCTCTTCTCTTGACCAAGACGTCAAGGAACGGCAATTTACCCTCCGTTTCAGTCTCCATAGTGAATTTGATGTTGGGGTGTATGGAGTTCAGATGTGTAAGGAAGTCAAGGAGTTTATCCATACCATGTGGCCAGATGACGAAAGTGTCGTCCACATAACGGAAAAAGCAAGTGGGTTTCCATTCAGATGATGCCAGGGCTTCCTCCTCGAAATTCTCCATGTACAAATTTGCAACCACAGGGGAGAGTGGGCTACCCATAGCGACTCCCTCCGTTTGTTCATAGTATTCGCCATTGAAAAGAAAATACGTGGAGGTCAAGACATGCCTAAAAAGTTCGGTGGTCTTCTCGTCAAATTTCTGACCAATCAATTCTAGTGACTCTCGAAGGGGCACCCTCGTAAACAACGAAACGACGTCAAAACTCACCATGATATCTGACTCATCCAGCCTGAAGTTGTTAAGGCGTTTCACAAAATCCACGGAATTACGGATGTGATGAGGGCATTTACCCACATAAGGACTTAATATTCCCGTCAAGTATTTGGCCAACAAATATGTAGGTGCTCTGATGTTACTGACAATGGGACGTAACGGCACCCCATCTTTGTGAACCTTAGGGAGTCCATAAAGTCTTGGCGGTACCGGACCTTGAGGTAGCAGTTTCTTGGCGACACCCTCCGGTAAATCCGCATCCTTGAGAAGCGCCCTCGTCTTGTTTTCCACCTTCTTAGTGGGGTCAACACTGATCTTCCGGTAGGAATCGTCATTTAGCAGGCTCTGCATCTTTTCAGTGTAGTCCTTATGGGAGACAACAACCGTAGCATTGCCTTTGTCAGCCGGTAAGACAACAATATCAGAGCGCTCCCTCAGGTCACGAATGGCCGCCCTCTCTTTACTAGTGATGTTCGACTTCATGGGCTTGGATTTCGTCAATGCACGACAAGTTTCACGACGTATTTCCTCAGCTGAATCAGGCGGAAGTCGAGCTGCAACCTGTTCGACAGCACTAACAATTTCTGCGACCGGTGTGAACTTGGGGGTAGGAGCAAAGTAGAGTCCTTTCTCTAAAACTGAGACCGCATCATCACTCAACTCCATGCCACTCAGATTGATGACGGTCTTGCACGGAACCTGCAGAGATGGCTTGTCAAGGAGGCGTGAGAACTTAGCTGTTTGACGTCCCGTTGCCTTCTTATGGGCGGAATCTGCTGCAACCGAAGTAACACCATCAATCCAATCCCAGGAAAAAGACGTGAAGTGACTAGCCAGTTGCAAATGCAGATGGAATAGTTCCAGAGAGACGAACTCAAGACTACGGCGGGTGAAATGCACTCTCTCGCGAAGCAATGCGAGGCCGGCCCGTTTTTTAATTCTCTTGGCTGCTGCAGAATCGATGTGATGCGTAACCTTAGCAAAATTTGGAACAACATTCTCGGAACGACATCTCTTTAGAAAAGCAAGAGTACTTAGCAAACGACATCTACGGTGGCGCAACTTTTCAAATTTCTTCATGCTGCGATACATCTCCTCCCCGTAAAGGTGTATGATGTGATTCTTCAGTTTCTCCCGGCGTATTTCATGATCAAAATATCCACGGGTGTACTGCCGGTCTATAGTGTCCAACGGGCACAATATTTCGGCGATCAAACATGTCGCCATCATCAGGTGAACTGACGGACTGAGCTCCTGGAAACGCGCCGGCACGGAGATCCGCACGCTGCGGCTGCTCGAAGGGAACTGGGTTCTAGCCCGGTAGCGGGCTTGGGGGTACTTAAAACTCTAGTACATAGGGCGCGCACTATCTCCGACGCAGAGAGTCTACCCCAGGAATTGGAACACCTGAGAACTGTATTTCGAAAAAATGGGTACTCAGAGTGGCAGATTCAGCGGGCTCTCCGCCCAACCACTACAATACAACCTGTGGAAACGGATGAAAACGCAAGGGAGGATGTAGGCACTGCGTTCATTCCATATACCGGCGCACTCTCAGGGAAGATTGCCCGCATTTTGAGAAAACACCAGGTTGGAACTGTTTTTTGTCCGCCGAATAAAATTCGTGCACTGGTGGGGAGCGCTAAAGATGATCTCGGTTTGAGGAAGTCGGGCGTGTACCAGATTCCGTGTCAGTGTGGAAAATCATATATTGGACAGACGATGCGTACCGTCGAGGATCGATGCGTTGAACACCAGAGGCACACACGATTGATGTATCCGAGCAAGTCGGCGGTCGCTGAACATTGTTTGTCGGAGAATCACGCCATGGAGTATGAACACACTAGGATTCTGGTACAGACGTCGAGATACTGGGACTGCGTCGTTAGAGAGGCCATTGAAATTCGCACAAGTGACGACCTCATAAACCGTGACTCTGGCTATAATCTTAGCAAAGCTTGGGAACCAGCGATTGGGTTAATTAAGAGTAAATCTAGCAAACGTAACGAAGTGACGACCACGGCGGACAGAGCACTCACACCGACGTCTTCTCAGACGCCGGCGCAATCGGTTCCACTGCCCGGCCGCGGCGCGGGGCGCGGACCGCGGAGGGGTCGCTCCGCGGGCCGAGGGTATTTAAATGGCCCGCTACCGGGCTAGAACCCAGTTCCCTTCGAGCAGCCGCAGCGTGCGGATCTCCGTGCCGGCGCGTTTCCAGGAGCTCAGTCCGTCAGTTCACCTGATGATGGCGACATGTTTGATCGCCGAAATATTGTGCCCGTTGGACACTATAGACCGGCAGTACACCCGTGGATATTTTGATCAAGCTTTCAGATGTCCGTTTTTGATACACAGAGATTCACTTACTGCTGACGAGAAACTTTTACAGGTGGATAATCTGGGAAATTATAGGAATATCGGCATAAAATTGTGAACTCTATTACATATTTGAAAAATGAACTACAATAATCATAATCTTTTTAATTATATATACAAAATGAAATGTTACGCCACTAAATCTCTAAAATTATTGGGATAAGGTCTGTTGAAACTGTCACCAGATTTTTCCGTAAACATCCTTATGTTATTTCTGACATCAAACTTCTTCCGCCATAATCGGAAAACTACTTTCTTACACAATGTTCACAATATAACTGTGATTATTGAATGCCTAGCATTGTTGAAAACAGCGTGCCAGCTGTCAGCATAGCCAACAGAGCAAAGTGACAATACTGCTTCACGCCGGACACAATATGATTTGAAACAACAGCTGTTTTACAGACACAATTTACACTGTTAGTGAATCCGATTTGATACATTCTGATTTCATAGCATGAAAGATCACTGTGTAAACTATACAAAAATGTATTAAACTCAATTTTGTCCACAGGTGGACTTAGTATTTGAGGAGCACCATTTCAAATCATATTGTCTCTACAATTGGAGAAGGCGATTCCGAGATGATAAATGGGACCTAGTCAGTCCTGTTCCATTATAACTTGCACATGAAAACCCCTCCCACTCCCCAAATACCCTGTTATTGTTATTGAAAAGAACAGGTACATAAAGATGCACACAACCCCAGACTTTTTAGTATATGTTGACCAAGCAAAAAAAACTTCTTAAGATTAAATTCCATTATTTGGAAGGACATGTTCAATGAACACAGAATGTTTTATTTACAGCCAGTGAGATGGGCAGTATTGGTCATAAAAACTTGATTTTTTATTATAGCATATCGATTTCAGTTACATAGCAACAAAATAGAAAAATCGAAATCAAAGCTATGTACAAAAAATAATAATAATAACCATTTGCAAAAATTTTATAAATGGTTCATACATACCACATATGTGACAGCTGGTGTTAAATGATTTACAAAATGGCACATATAGGTTTGAGGTATCTGATTTTATGAAATACATTTTGCACTTAAAAGTATTTGAACATGTCAGGTATAAGTTTAACTGAGCCAGTTGCTTACAGAGGCACTGCAGCTGCACTTGGTTCTAGACACAACTAGCACCCTCTGTATTATATCAGCACGTGTTATTAAATACTCGTGATTAATGAAGGTCAAAGGGCACAGATAGTCATATATTACATCAACAGATCTTATGATCAAGATACAGTGTTATTTAAAACTGTTGATACACAATAAAATCACAATCTTGTAGAGATAAGTGTGTTGCAGAACAAAATAGTTTTCTGTTATTACAACTGTGTCACTACTGGGAGTTATACAAGGTGGTCCACTGATAGTGACCGTACCAAATATCTCATGAAATAAGTGTCAAACGAAAAAACTACAAAGAACAAAACTTTTCTAGCTTGAAGGGGGAAAACAGATGGCACTATGGTTGACCTGATAGATGGCGCTGCCATAGGTCAAACGAATATCAACCATTTTTTTTAAAATAGGTCCCCCCCCCCCATTTTTAGTACATATTTGTCTAGTATGTAAATAAATATGAATGTTTTATTTGGAACACTGTTTTTGCTGTGTGATAGATGGCGCTGTGATATTCACAAACATATTGCTCACAATTTTAGACGAACAGTGGGTAACAGGTAGGTTTTTTAAAATTAAAACACAGAACGTAGGTACGTTTGAACTTTATATCACTTGTTCCAATGTGATACATGTACTTATGTGAAATTATCATACAATATGAGAATGCATGCTGTGATTGCATGTAATTACCTCACGGCTTCAATAAATGCTCAAAATATGTCCTTCAACTTCTGTGCATTTGGCAATACGCGTAATGAAATTCCTCTCAACAGCGAGTAGTTCGCCTTCAGTGATGTTCTCACTTGCATTGACAATGTGCTGACGCATGTTTTCAGGTGTTGTCAGTGAATCACATTAAGAAATAACCTTCAGTTTTCCCCACAGAAAGAAATCCGGGGTGTAAGATCTGGTAAACGTGCTGGTCATGGTATCGTGCTTCTAAGACCAATCCACCTCTCATTAAATATTCCATTTAAGACTGCTTCAACTGCACGCGAGCCATGTGCCGGACATCCATCATGTTGAAAGTACATTGCCATTCTGTCGTGCAATGAAACGTCTTGTAGTAAAATTGGTAGAACATTACGTAAATCAGCATACATTGCACCATTTAGATTGCCATCGATAAAATAGGGGCCAATTATCCTTCCTCCCATAATGCCGCACCATACATTAATCCCATAAGGTCGCTGATGTTGCACAATAGTGCATATTATGCCAGTTTACGTTACCTCTGTTTGTGAATGATGCTTCGACACTAAACAGAACGCGTGAAAAAATCTGTTATTGTCTCTAAATTTATTTTGTGCCCAGTGGCAAAACTGTACACAATGTTCGAAGTCTTCGCCATGCAAATACTGATGCATAGAAATATGGTAGGGTGAACCTTATGTTGATGTAGAATTCTCAACACAACATTTTTGAGATTTCCAATTCTCTCTTGTCTGCTACTGCTGTGCGGATTAGCTGCAACTGCAGCTAAAACACTTACTTGGGCATCATCATTTGTTGCAGGTCATGGTTGACATTTCACTTGTGGCTGAACACTTCCTGTCTCTTTAATTAATGTAACTATCCAATGAAATGTCCAGATACTTTGATAATGTCTTCCAGGACAATGATCAACATACATAGCACAGGCCCATTGGACATTTTGATCACAATAGCCATACATAAATACCATATCGACCTTTTCTGCAATTGGTAAATGGTTCATTTTAACACGAGTAATGTATTTCAAAGCAAATATCGTCTGCACTGGCGAAATGTTACATAATTTATATTTTTGTGACTATTACAGCACCATCTATCACAAAGCAAAAAAAGTGTTCCAAATAAAACATTCATATTTATTTACATACTAGATGAATATGTAATAAAAATGGGGGTTACCTATTTTAAAAAATGCAGCTGATATCCGTTTGACCTACGGCAGCGCCATCTAGCGGCCCAAACATAGTGCTATCTGTTTTCCCCCTTCAAGGTAGAAAAGTTTTGCTCTTTGTAGTTTTTTCGTTTTATGCTTATTTTATGAGATATTTGGCATGGTCACTATCAATGGAGCACTTTGTATATCAAAAATTATTAAAAAGTACACTGCAGTCAAAACATGGCAAATATTCCGGAGTACACAATATCCAGTGCAATTTTTTTTTAAACTTTTACAGACATTTAGATTTACAAGTAGTGTCATCAGGTGAAAAGTGAATGAAGCACATTGCTTAGTGCTGTATAATTACTTTTACAAAAGACATAGAAATAATTGGATTACATCAATACAGAAAAAAAGTATTACAGCTATGAAAATTTGTAATCTTTATACACCATAGACAGTGTTGAATGGTTAGCAATAATTTGGCATTCATCAACATATTGCATGTTGTGTTGACATGGTACACTGTGCTATTTAATAAGATATTACATTTTATTACTGAGAATGGGCAGATATTTGGAATATATAATGCTGTTAAATTTTATACTGAATAATAATGCAGCCTAAATGTGTTTGAAACTGCAGATATGAATTAACTATGAGAAATGTTTTTTTATTGCTAGTGTGTTGTGTTCTGCAATATAAGTGTTGATATTATCTTATGTAAATGCCAGTCTCCCCTGCTACACCCATCAGCACCTCACCCAACACCAACTCCTTCCTGATACCCAGTGTGGTTTTCGTCATTTCCTCTTTGCCAATGACCAACTTCTCCCTCACCAGCCTAACTCCAATTGTGCTGCCATTTTTATCTCCCTTGACCTTGAGTGAGACTATGTATGGCATTCCAGTCTCTCTAAATTCTAACTCTATGCCCTCCTATCAACTGTGTCCATGTCATTGTCCCCTTCCCCTCCCACCACCCCTCATACATCACCATCCATAATTCCAACTCCCACACCTGAAGCTGTAACTGAAATCAATTTGCTTGAATAAAGAAGCAAGATTTTATGACCAATACTGCCTATTTCACTGGTTGTAACAAGCAGAAAGTCATCCAGGAGCGGAAGGCAATTTGAGAGAAATTATGTTCAGTAAAGTCAGGGCATCTGAACCATGCCCTAAGAGAAACATTTAGGCCAGATACTGACACTCTGTTGCATCTCATAGTGAATTATGCAAAGAGAAAGAAGAAGAGGAAGGCGATTCCATCACCTATTTCATTAACTGTTATAGTGATTCTAAAACAGACAAGATACGAGGGTTGGAATTTAAATAGTGGCAACATTGCAGTGGTAACACCATGCGATGGGATCCACTATTGTCGCTGATCACACACACATTGTCGACATACCTACCTAACCTCCGAGCAAATGGACTCGCCCGTCCCACATCAACGGTGAGTGCACAATCGAGGGAACCACAGACACTTTTGAGTGAGCAGTCTAATGTAACAGTGTCACTATGTTTTTGAAACAGGAACAATGGAGTTGGATCAAGACTGAATGTGCCAGAGGTCTCATAGCATAACAGTGTCATCAAGGTCTTAAAAGAGACCTGTGGAGAATTTGCATTGCCGTACAGGACAGTGGCACATTGGTTAAAAGCCTTCAACAAGGGTCACCAAAATGTGGCAGACATGCATCAGGCAGGTCGTCCTAGTGTCTCTGACGAAGTGAATACTGTTGCCGCATTAGTGGACAGTGATTGACACCAGATGATTCATGAGCTCACCCATGAAACCGGATAGCACATGCTACAGGGCTTCACATCCTGAAGGAACACCTAGGCATAAAAAAACTTGTATCACAATGCGTTCCACATGAATTGATGGAAATTCAGACATGGATACATTATGATACTACTCGGACACACTTTGAGCACTATGAGTGTGAAGGAGAGGCTTTCTTACACTGTATCGTAACACTGGATGAGACGTGGCCCACATCATATGAGCCACAACTGAAATGCCAATGCAATGAATGGTGTCATTATGGGTTGCCACGAAAATTTAAAGAGCCCCAGTATGGTGATTCTCGTGTACAACTATGATAGTGCTATCCTAATGCATTACGTTCCTCCATGGCAGGCTGTAGATGCACAGTATTACTGTTCATTTTTGGAGCATCGCCTGTGACCATCTTTGTGAAAGAAGTGGCAACACTTTCTGCGCAACCCACCCATCATTTTACATGACAACCTGCAGGCACATACAGCTGTTCTGTTTGGTCGATGGGACTGTACCATCCACCATACTCTCCAGACTTAAGTCTTTATGACATTTATTTGATTCCAAAGATGAAGGAACCACTGCATGACATTCCATTCAGAACTGTTCCAGAGATTTGATAGGCAGTAGACCACTCCATTTTCACCATCAACTGAACAGGCTCTACACTTTCCACATCACTGCCAATGGGTTCGACACAATGGTGGCTAATTTGAAGGACAGTAACAGGTGCAAACATGTAGCACTTTTATATTGGTTCTGAATAAATAGTTGCCACTATGTAAGTATGAACCCTCATACATACCCAGAATTGAGAATGGTCATCAGTCCCTAGAGTTTAAAGCTAACTTACACTAAGGAAAACATACAGCCATGCCAAAGGGAGGAATCAAGTCTCCGGTGGGAATGGCTGCCCAGTCTTTAGCATGGTGCCTTACTCCTCAAGACTACATGGCCATTCCACACAGCAATCCTCCCATAGTAAAACACCATGGTTTTCTTTGAATTATGCTTATGCATCATCTTTCTATATGAAGAACCATTTAAAACCTTATTCACAGCAATGCCATATGGTTCTTTTGACACTAGTTAATTCTTTCTGTTTTTCCTCTTAACACATTAGTCCTGAAAAACCGAAACATCCGACAAATTTTCCAAGTCTTTACAGCATGTTGAACTTGCAACAGTCAGTGTTTCTCTCATGGTACAAGTAACCCCCGCACATAACAAGTACCCATTTGGCACTGCATTATGAGGATGCATGGTTTAGAGGTAGATTTGATGGATAGCAAAATGCACCACAGTACCTATCAGTCTAGATACATAACAGTCATACGTTGCATGCATTGATTGAGGCAGGTAGCGTCTTGCCATTATGTGGTCTCACTTAGGGGAGATGTTTAGGTGCTGAGTCATGACATTAGCTCATGCTAACAAAGATTATGGTAAATGTTATCTGTCATCTAATATGCCATTTATGTTTCATTTAATGAACCATCGCAAAATTGCTGTTTGGTTCAGAGGATATGGTGTGTGTTCAAGTATAAGGATTGTTGGTGATGTAACACATTACAATAAACATTAAAGTCTGATGAACTTTATATTGTGTTTCGTTTTGCACCTGTCCTCCAAGACGTTAGTTTTTGAAAAAGTTTTAGAGCATATGAATTGAAATTAGTTCCTCTGTGATCTTAAATTATTTCATTGAATTTTTCTTTTGATTGGTTGTAATGCTAAAGTACTTAAATGTACTACCCTTATTTTAGTGCAAATGTGTATGTGTTTTTCTTAAATGGGAGAGAGGTTCATAAAATTATTAATAATAATAATAATGCTTGAATTGAAGTGTGTTTTGTCACAGCAAATAGGCTGCCTCATCTTTGTGAAATAACACTGGTCAAAACAATTGTGGATCATTTGAGATATTTAGGTTCAGCAGAATGAACTTAAATGGTTTGAAGTCTTTCTGTCAGTTCTATGTAGTGGAGACAACAACATTATGGCAACCGAAGTAATAGTAATAACAGAAAGTTGCTACAGAAGGGATTGGTGTTGACTTGTGTTTACTCTACCAAATTAACTACACAAGCAGTTGGGTTCGGACAGTGTGCGAAAATGCAATGCAACAACAACAACAACAACAACAACAACATGACTTACCCAAAGCTATGACATAGATAGCCATAGGAAGGTTGGAAGTGAGAGACACAGAGGGAGGTGGCTGTAGCTGTTGGAGTGTCCCCAAGTGTAATTTCCAGGACTGGCTGCAATTTAACAGGAACCATTAAAAGAAGGCAAGGCCAAGATCATTCATGGATAACATCAGCAGAAGATGACCGTTATCTCCAGTTAACAGCCTGGTGAAACAGGAGGCTGAATGCAACTCAGCTGCAACACTCTCTCCAGGCAGCAACAGGATGCACAATATCAACAGAAACAGTCCCAGATTGCCTTCAGAAATCGCCTCTATAAACAGAGGCCTATGGTGTGTGTGTTCCATTAAAATCACAACACTGTTTAGAATGCAGAAACTGTGTGGAGGAACATCAGGATTGGAGTAATAATGAATGGCTCTGGGTTCTGTTCACAGATGAGCCAAGATTTTGTTTTCTGCTGGACAATCATAGTTCCCTCATCTGGAGAGAATGGGAACTCTGAACAATCTTGATTATGTGCAGGAAACATTACCATATGATGGTGGTTGCAATTGACACCTTTTTAAGCTTAATTAAGGAACAAGAATGGCAGGATGTTTATAGTGCTGATAAAGCAGATGATAAATATAATACTTTCCTTAACACATTTCTTACGCTGTTTGAAAGTTGCTTTCTGCTAGAACGCTCAAAACAGGGTACTTCCAGTAACAGACAGCCAGGGTGGCTGACAAAGGGGATAAGAGTATCATGTACAACTAAGCGGGAGTTGCATCAAAATGTTAGAAGCAGTCAGAATGAAGATGCAGTAGCTCATTACAAACAGTACTGTAAGGTTCTGATAAAAGTAATTAAGAATGCAAAAAGTATGTGGTACGCAAAAAGAATAGCAAACTCTCGGGATAAAATTAAAACTATATGGTCAGTCGTGAAGGAAGTGTCTGGTCAGCAGCAGCAGGTAGAAGGTATAACGTCAGTGCGTAGTGGGAATGTTTCTGTTACTGACAAGTTAGATATATGTGCAATATTCAATAATCACTTTCTGAATATAGTAGGGGAACTAAACAAAATTCTAGTTTCTACAGGTAATCATATAACGTTTTTAGAAAATGCCTTTCCGAGGCTGTTACTTGAAATGGTCCTTCATGATACGTCCATAGGTGAGATTGAGTCAATAATTAAATCACTAAAGACTAAGGACTCTTGTGGATATGATGGGGTATCTAGCAGAATTCTAAAGTACTGTTCTCCATATGTTAGCCCAGTACTAAGCCATATTTGTAATTTTTCCTTTCAGAATGGTCAGTTTCCTAACAGATTAAAGTACTCGGTAGTGAAACCACTTTATAAAAAAGGAGAAAGGGATAATGTAGACAACTATAGACCTATTTCTATGCCATCAGTTTTTTCTAAAGTTATTGAAAAGGCTGTATATTCAATTAATCTTGATCATTTCAATTCACATAATTTATTGTCAAACGTACAGTTTTGTTTTAGAAGTGGTTTAACGACTGAAAACGCTATATTTTCGTTTCTCTGTGAGGCACTTGATGGGTTAAATAAGAGGCTACAGACATTAGGCGTCTTCTTTGATTTAACAAAAGTGTTTGATTGTGTTGATCACAAAATATTGTTGCAGAAGTTGGAACATTATGGAATACGGGGAGTAGCCCACAACTGGTTCACCTCTTACTTTAATAATAGACAACAGAAGGTAATTCTCCGCAGTGTAGAAAATGGCTATGACGTGCAATCCCAATGGGGCACAATTAAGTATGGGGTGCCCCAGGGGTCTGTTTTGGGACCATTGCTGTTTCTTATTTATATAAATGATATGCCTTCGAGTATAAAAGGTGATTGTAAAATATTTTTGTTTGCTGATGATACCAGTTTGGTAGTGAAGGATGTTGCTCGTAATATTCACACAGTATCAAATAATGCAGTGCAAGAGATAAGTTCACGGCTAGTAGAAAACAAGTTGATGTTAAATCACAGTAAAACTCAGTTTTTACAATTTCTAACACATAATTTGATGAAAGCTGACATTATGATTACACATAATGGGCATGTGATAAGTGAGACTGAACAGTTCAAATTTCTAGGTGTTCATATAGACAGTAAGCTGTCATGGAAAGCCCATGTTCAGGATCTTGTTCCAAAACTAAATTCTGCTATATTTACCATTAGAACAATATCTGAGATAAGTGATTTTTCAACACGAAAAGTAGTCTATTACGCTTACTTTCACTCACTTATGACGTACGGCATTTTTTTTGGGGTAACTCACCTGATGCACAAAGGATATTTCTGGCGCAAAAACGGGCGGTTCGAGCAATATCTGGTGTAAGTTTGCGAACGTCTTGTCGACCCCTTTTCAGTAGTCTGGGAATTTTGACTCTGGCATCACAATACGTTTTTTCTTTAATGTCGTTTGTTGTTAATAATATCAGCTTATTCCTACGAGTTAGTAGCTTTCACTCCGTAAATACTACACAGAAGTCTAATCTACAATTGCATCACACCATTTAACACTTGTGCAGAAAGGGGTACAGTATTCTGCAGCATCCATTTTCAATAAGCTGCCACAAGAACTAAAGAATCTTAGCACGAATCCACACATTTTAAAATCTAAATTGAAGAGTTACCTCATGGCTCACTCCTTTTATTCTGTCGAGGAACTCCTAGAAAAGTTAAACAATTAAGCTAATTCATTTTTTCTTTATTGATTCTTTTCACTTTGTCTTAAGATTGTTGTGTGCAAAGGACTACTTAAAATTTTTCTATTACCATTCTTGTGTAACAATTAATGTATTGACTTGTTCCATGACCATGGAGTCTCACTCCTCAATTGGGTCCTATGGAACAGAAAAAACCAATAAATAAATAAATGATGTGGGCAGGAGTCAGTAAGTTATTAGCAGATGTATAGACATCTATGTCATTCAGAATGGCACTTTGACTGATCATAAGTATAGAAATGAGATCCTTCAACCCTTTGTTGTGCCCTACACTGGTACCTTAAGAGCTAAATTCCTTCTGGTGGATGAGAGAGCTGCACGGTGGACAACAAATGAAGCAGAAAGGTTGTTCACTGGACATAAACCCGACTGAGCAGGTCTGGGATGCACTTGGCAGATTCATTGCAGCCAGACCAGCACCTCCCACAATGCTTTCAGAGCTGGAAAGAAGGACCAAATATCCCTCAAGAGCTGATTGATTGCCCCATATTGTCCATGGCAGGCTGGTGTGCAACTGTACTGGCCATCCGAGGATATCGTACACCATATTAAAGGGCAACACAAATGACTTTTCCACTGTTATGGTGCTTCACTCTACATAAATGCCATGTAAACCACAAGTAAATACCTGAGACAGCAAAATATTCTACAGTATCATACACAAATTACAATTGTAACCAATATATGAATAAAATACATTACCATATGAATATTGTGTATGATATCTTACCTGATCCCCTAATTGTTTTGAGCAGTGTAATATTCACTGAATAATTTTTGTAGGAGTTATCTGGATCACTACAAACAGCATCGTGGAGAGCAGGCAGGTCATTTTCAGTTCCATTTCCTTATTGGCACATATCTTAGTAATTACACGCAGCTAGACAATGGATTGCAGCAGGTATCGGATGCTGGCTGGACCACTGCGACCTAGTGTTACGTCAGCTGTGATCCCTGCATACCAGTCCACTCAGACACATGGGGAGTCTTGCAAGCAACCTTACATGCACCGTAGGTGCATTTTTATAAAACGCACTCACCCAGTTCTGCCAAAAGTGGAGTTTGTGGCATGTATCGGTTGTATCAAAAGAATTGTTTAAGGCATTAATGTATGTGGGATCACATAGACAACAATAGGTATACCAGTGTCTGATGAATAAGTTTACTTTGATGTTTTTGAAGGAGAGTACTTAATAAATTGGCAAGATAATATGTTGAAACATATAACAATGTTTAGACATAGTGTGGTAAGATTGTTTATGTTGCTTGCTAAGATTTGACTGTATCAGTTAAATAAATGAATGATGAAAATTTTTTGACATATTGCTCCTATAGCAAATTTGAATATGCTGTTGCAGACATTTCTTTTTACAATGAAAGAGATAGCAGGAGCACAATAGTAGATGGGTTGTTGGTGGTGGTACTGGTTCCAGATTTCACTAAGGATATGTTGGGGCTTGTGCGAGGTTTTTTCCTGCATCCTGACGCTGTGGGCTGTGTGCAGAGAGGAGAAAACACATTACAGCAAACTCTAGTTTCTCTCTCTCTTTAAATTCTAACCATCATAGGATTGTCACCCAAGGGATCACAGATCATGTGTGTGTGTGTGTGTGTGTGTGTGTGTGTGTGTGTGTGTGTGTGTGTGTGTGTGTGTGAAACTGTAATTAACATTATAAGCAATAGCAGAATTAGGGCATGTACCTATGGCAATACAAATAAATTTCATTATGAGGCATCTATATGTACAGGCAATTTTGTACAAAATATGACATCTAATTAAGATTCAATGTATCACGTCACCTAAACTGGCTGTACTGTCTTGTAGTATAGTCTTTCCCAGAGAGGTCACAATCAAATTCCAAAAATGAAAATTTTTTGCCAAGAGTTAATGCTAACATGATTTCCCCAAAACGTGATGTTGCTGATAACTGTTTAAACAACTGACCTTGAATATTTATAAACAATACTTACATCCACCATGGTGGTGGTGGTGGTGGTGGTGCTGCTGCTGCTGCTGCTGCTGCTGCTGCTGCTGATGATGATGATGACATCTTCACTCAGCTGTGACATGGCTCAGGGTGATGGACATTCCCACCAAATTCATAGTGGCGGAGGGGAGGGGAGGCTTTTCTCAATAAAATTACTCAGCACATTTATCTACAAACCCAGTTGTAGAAATAATCTCATTTGTGTGCAGTGCTGCAACCAGACAATTTAAACAGTGTTTCCCTTTGCCAACTTGACATTTTTCAGAGACCAGTATTCCATAGACTTATAATGATACTTATTTTTATCATTATATAGCAAAGTTATTTAGGATGTGATTGGTGGAACTGAAAGCATGCAGTTTTGAATATCTACAAAGCTGAGAAACATGTACAGGTGCTGAGAACTTTGCAGAAAGAAAGATGACCTAACATTTAACATTTCTGTATCCCAGTCTAGAAAATTGCAGAGGCTAAGGAGAAATTAAACTGTGGATGGGAATAGTTCCAATAGAGCAGATCATCATTTCTGTTTCACATATTTCTCCTCATATTATTATCAGTATTACTATCCGCCCAGGGCCATCGCGAGGGTGTATCAGTTGTTACAGGTCTCACACTAGGAGTGGCTTTAGACCAAATTGTGAAGAATGGTGCTAGACAAAACAAGTAAAATTTCATGAAGGCTGAGAAATAGTGCAAAAAAGGTGCAAAAGTTTGTTAAGCTTAAGGGACTTAACTGCGGTGTCATCAGTTCCTAAACTTACAAACTACTTATGAACTACCGTATACTAAAGACTTCACAAACATCCATGCCTGAAGGGCGATTTGAACCCCCAGCGTGGAATGGCCTGTTGCATCGGAGCATAGTGCCTCAATGCACTCGGCTGCTCCGCCACTGCAGAAATAGTGCAAACGAATTTTAATTGCTCTGTCGTGCTAAGCAAGTTTGTCTCTGATCTAATTGTGAATGTAGTACTACTTGTAAATTATCCGTTGCATCAAGATGTCAGGTGTTCCAGTTCCAACCATAGTCGAACAATTCATTCAGATTTAGTAGTGAGAGAATCAACTGGAGAAGGACTGACAAAGGTTTTAATAAAAGTGCTGGAAGGAAATAATTTAATCATCATGGACTGTCAAGGCCAAGGATATAATAACAGAGCCAATATGAAAGGAAAATCCTCAGGAGTACAGGCTCGAGATTTGCAGATCAACAAGAGGGCAATGTTTACACCTTGCGTTACTCATTGCTTGAACTTGGTCCTTGGAGACATGGCCAAATGTAGTACGAAAGCAATGACATTTTTCAGCACAATACAGCAATTGTACACTCAATTTTTGGCATTCTCTGTGTTATGAACTAACCTTAAAGAGGCATATTGATGTTAGATGGGAATCTTGTCATGACAGTGTCAAACCTGCCAGATACCAGCTGAGAAAAATTTGTGAAGCACTCAAAAAGGTTGCCGAAACAACAAAGATTGATCTGTCCAATCTGAAACACTGTCTTTAGTAATTCATTCCCTCAGCACTTTCAAATTCATTTTGGCTCTTATGGTACGACCTCTTGCATGCTGTCAATGAGGTCAGTAAAACTCTTCAAGCTGAAGATATGCAGTTAGATGTCACCCTACAAGAAATAAGGGAATTGAATGGCTTCCTAAAAAGCTACAGGAAGCCAGGGATCACATCCCCTATGTCAACTGCAAACGAATTTATGGCAGATTTAGGATGGGATACAAAATTTTCAACTCATCGCCAAAAGAAGCACAAAAGATTTTCACCGAGACTGAACACAATACATTGATTGTCACTGATGAGAGCCAAAAGGAGTACAAAGCCAAAGAAAGATTTAAAATCAAATATTTCTTGGTGTTCCTTGATGAAGCTTTGAGTGGCATGAGCTCGAAGTTCAAAGAGCTGACTAATTATTCCAAATACTTTGTATTTCTCTTTCACCTGTTCAAACTTTGTGACATGAAAAATGAGGAGATTGAAATGTGTTGTCAGAAATTAGTGACTTGTCTGCAAGATGGGGAACTGGGGGATGTAGACATACCTGACCTCAACTCAGAAGTAAAACTGCTACGGTTTACGATTCTTCCTACAGTGAAGATAGCATTGGATGCACCTAAGTACATAGGCCCACTCAAGGAATCATATGCCAGTATCACCACAGTGTTGCATTTTTCAGACGATACCTGTCACCATGGCATCTGGAAAAAAAATTAAAAAAAGAAAAGAAAAAACACTTGTTAAAAATTATCTAAGATCTACCATGGCACAGGACTGCCTTAACGAGCTTGCTATTCTTTCAATGGAAAATGATGAGCATTTCAGCTGAAGAAAGAAGACACGATTAGAGACTTTGCTTTGCACAAGGCAATTTCTGCATTTGTGAACATAGGCAGGGACAATTGAGTAGTTTCCAGCTGTGAAGGTTTAATATGCTGATTGCCAAATATTTTACATACTGTACCTGATCCTATGTTCACCACGATCTTAGTGTGATTTAAGATGTGGTTACTGATACTGACAAGAGTTCCACATGTGTACAATTAAACAATATTATAACATTAAGGTAGCCAAAAATAATGGTAAGTTTGTGTCTGTTTAACTTGCTGTTACTCAAATACTTTACATAAGTGTTGCTATGTTTTTAGATTTTAAGTGTTCAAAATACGGTATTCAATATTTTATTTGAAGTTGTGTTTAATTTTGTTAATAAAAAGACAAGTTGTTTTAAAGCAAGTTTTTCGCTTTTTGCGTTTCGTCCCCTTCCCCTCCGCCCCCCTACCCCTAACCCCTTGCCATGCAGCCTCATGCTTAGCTTCGTTATGGACCTCGTATGCTCTTCCAACGGGCCTGTATCCCCCAGACAACTGCACTATTTCAACCAAAGCAAATTCACAGGATGTGAAAAAAGGTCAGGATTGATTGTGATATGTTTAGAAGATTCTTAAGAAATTATATTTCTTAGAATGATGCAAATGGTAAGATATTTATATTTCCATCAAAGGAAGATGAATGTAGAGTGGAGAAAAAGCAAATTGTGCAAAACCTGGCTGCACTTACTACAGATCACACAAAAAAGTACTATTTTTACCACCAAATCAGCATTGCTGAATGAAAGTGTTTATTTTCTGGTGAATGTGTCATCCTGTGTCTGAGATACAAGGTGGGATAGTTCCCATTCACATTCTTTGCTGGGGTGCTATTCCAATACAGGAGATCCTTAGCAATTTGATATGTACCTCTGCCTGAGGTACAAAGCAGGATTGTTCACATTCATGGTCTTTACTGGGATGTTATTCCAATATAGGAGACCCTTGGCAATTTGATATGTATTTGATGGGAACATTGAGGCAGAATTAAAGTAATGGAGGGAGATGTGCTTTAAGGCAGGCCATGTAGCCGCAATGTCCGCAACGCTATGTTAGTTGAGCAGTTTAAGACATCTGCCTGGTTAGCAGAAGGTCCCAGGTTCAAATACCAGCCACAGCACAAATGTTAATTCAATGCCTCTCCTTATATTCAATACTTTTTTTTAAGGAATTGTTTCAACCATTCTCATAAACTATTTCTGCACCCTTTGTTATCACAGCACATCTGAAATGTGAAGGTATATTTTATTCATACTTTCCGATAAGGAAAGATAAGTAGGCAATGGACCAAAAATCCTTAACCTGTAGGGTATTTATTATGTTTCACAGTGTAACAATCCACTGTCCACTTGTTTATTTGCTTCCATGTGCATCATATAATACTACTTCTGATATATGTGATATTCTGTAGATAACAATAAAATGAAGTATACTGCTGTCTTAAGGATGAACAAATAAGACAGGCTATGGCTGTGACTATAAGTTACATTGTCATTATGGAGAAAAGCTACAGTCTACTTTACAGATGACAATGGGAGCAAATACTTATAGCTGCCTCTGCTATCATCGTTGAGATAAGTCGCTGTCTTTCTGATCAATCTGATAAGCAGTAACTGTGATGTTAATGTCCTGATATGTACACAGAGTATGTTGTTAAATACAAGTAACACTGCAAAGAAAAATCCATCAGATATTGGTAAACATGGCTATCAACAGTATGAATGCATAGTCATTTCAGTTCCTCAGGCATGTAAATAACAAAAAATAAAAATAAATCACAATTTGGATTTATAATGCAGATGTTACCAGTACATCATCCCTACTCGACTGACATGAGCAACTTCTATAGCTAAAAGTTTACATAAAATATTGAAGATTGGAATAACTGTCATATCTTATTACACAATGAATGAGACTTTTATATCACATCTTACACTTCACAAATCAATTTTCAAATTTTATCCAAGAAACAGTCTCAAGTGTGTCACAATATATTTTTAAGCAATTGACATGCATATTGAAGCCTCAGTGATAATAATGATGAGTCAAAAATGTTTGTTGAATTTCTATACCATAATTGACATACCCCTTATTAGATCTGTAACACAAAGCACAGAAAATATTTTATAGTCAAAAGCTTTACCTGCTGACGCTATTAGATCCTAAGTAATGACATTTTCGCACATCAGTCGGCCTCTACAAATTTTCCACTCTTCTATAGTTAATTTATGTAAGAGCTTTTGCAACCAGTGTGGCTTGGTAGCACGGTAGTAGAGTGCCAGACTATGAATCGAAAGATTGTGGGTTCAAACCCCGTCAAGTCTCAGGATTTTTATTAGTCACTTTTCACTTCTTTCACCTCTGGCAATGTTGCTGATGTTAGAAATTCCGAGTATCATAGTGGTTCGGAATCCACACTAAACTATAGGCCCCCCTATAACTGGTTGGCTAAGTCAGTTTTGTTCAAACCAATCTTCAGATTGCTGACTGCTTTACCTTAGTATCTTATTTTGTAACCCTCACTTGCCCCTATGATCTATCTCACTTTCTGGTTTTTCCTATGACACTGTATTCAAATTAATTTCCCTTGTAATAATCATCATCAGGTGAAGTAATAGCTCTTAATTGTTTTAAATGGGAATTTGCAAAGTGAAATTGCTTAGAATTAAAGAAACATTAAAAATATTCAGAAGGGTTTCAAATATGAATTTCTTGACATTTCTGGTTTGGACATGTGCAATGGTGGACAAAAAAATTACACAGCCCGAATAATTTATAGTCCAAGAACAGAGCATTGTGCATGCCCTAGTTCCGAAGTGCAAGTGTTGCCAATTCTAGTGATCGTCAGAGCTTTAGCTTGGTGTTTACATCATCAAATAGAAGCAATATAATAGTTAGGATATAGTATATGTGTAGATTCATAGCAGCTTAACTCACATGGTGAGTGGTTGAGGTAAAAGAACTCCACGTGGGTAGATTTACTACAATGAACCCCTTCTTACATATGTTTTATTCACCAAGTGGATAGGCTAATGGTTTACAAACACAAGTGGCGCGAGTTCAAGTACCGCTGGAATCAACTTTTTTTTCTGAGACCTGTGCAGCTAATATTTTTCAACATTAATTTGCTAGGAATTTTACAATTATAGGCTTTTCTAGATTCCACATTCTTTAACATCTTTCATTTTGTAATAGCTTAATCTTTAAACAGCAACTGAAATCATAGCTGTAGTAAAAATGTTGAAAATGGATACATGTATTTGTAATTACTTTGACTGCCACATGGTGAATCTATAGTGTTAAGCTAAGATAAATGTATCAGCAGATAGGCATAATTTTCTAAGTCCTTAGACATGGTTTACATGAGTGAGTGGCTGTGCCTTCCATTATGTGTTGTTTCCAGTTTAATATTCAGTCTTCAACTCCGACAGTTCTATTCGACGGTTACGCTAATGAGAAAGGACAGGTAGCTCACTGATAGTGTGTTGGCCTTCCTGGTTAAGTGGTGTGCATCAGACTGGATGCCACCAAAACATTTACATTTTTATTTTATTTTTTTAATATGGTGCAAATATCTCTTGCTTTAGTTACTTTTTGTTATTAAATTATATTGGTTTCACTTTTTTCAGTATTGTCTTTAGTGAATAACTAATTACAGTTGTCACTTTGATATGTAAAAATAATCTCCCTTATAAGGTAATATTTATTTTACCACTCATAACAAATATAATAATAATACATAAATAAAAATATACATTCTTCGAGGGTGTTATTCATCTGACCTCTCATAAAAATAAAATTAATCTTCCTTGGAGGTTGATATTGGTATGACCTCCCATTAAAACAAAAACAATATAATGTACACTACGTATATCTTCAAGTATTTTGTCCACATGCCATTGGCATGAAGAACAGCCCAGATCCTTCGAAGCATAGAATCTACAAGTCTGCAGAAAAAGGCCTCATCCATGGCAATTTTCTCCTGTGAAGAATCAACTAAATCCCACAAGTCACCCACAGTTCTTGGAGACGGGTGTGGCCAATTATTCCGCACAGTCTTCTTGAGTGTAGCCCATAAGTTCTTAATGGGATTGAGATCAGGAGACTTTGGAGGCCATGGTAGGCACTGAATAATATTCTCTCCCCTTTGGCAGCAGCTCTGAATCCTAATGCTGGTGTGCGATGGATGATTATCATGTTGGTAAATGAGATGTCCTTCGGAGTACCAAAGGCGAGCTCCAGTGTTGATTACATTTTTAAGGAAATGTTCATAGCATGCTAAATTGAACTTGTATTGGATTCATTCTAAGATTCCTGCACCCATATAAGACATCCAGCCCCAACATTACACACTTATGCACCCACTTCTAGCACCTGTAGCCATGAAGCGAGTGTCATATTGTTGTTTATATGTACGGTAAACAAGAACAGCACCTCTGCTTGTTGACTCAATTGTGCACTCATTGGTAAAAATATGACTTTCCTGCCATTGACATTTTCCCAGGAATTCACAATTGCCAGTCTGTCCATGTCTTGATCATCAGATAATGGCTCTTTAATGATAGCATGACAGGACCTGATTCCATAGTCATTTAATCGTCTGAGAGCAGTTTTCCACGAGCCCAGAAAATGTGAAGCTATCCCTAATTCTCTGATGTTTGAGAAAGGGGCTGTCTGGGCAGCTCTGCTCAATTCATCATCTTCTCTTCAAGTAAAGACTTGTGGTCTTCCATGTATTGGATGTCTGCTTACCTCACCACCATCTCTGAATCACCTCCTTACTGTGGAAACATCAACACCATAATGACGCCATGCCTCAGATGCACTAACACTGCTTTCAAAGAGAGCAATTATGTGCTCATAAATGTTCATAACATCCATTTTGAAGTAGACCTATAATGTATGCTAATCAGCTGATATGTTTCTCTTAGCTGAAAACTACAGACACACCATGTGGCAGTCAAAGTAACTAAAAACAAGATACATCCATTTTCAATATTATTACTATGGACATGTCTGTCTAGATTATTATAAAATGTAATCAATCTTTAATCTTCTAAAAACCTATAAAAGCCTACAACTGCATAATTTTTAGCGAATTAATATTTAAAATTTTACCTACAAGAGGTCTGAAAAATAAATTGACTCCAGTGCGATTTGAACATGCACTCATTGTGTTCATAAACCGTCAGCCTATCCACTCACCCAATGAAACATATGTGAGAAGTGGTTCATTTTAGTAAATGTACCCATGTGGAATTCTAATACCTCAAGCATTTCTACATGCTTAAATAATGTTTTCCAAAATAAATGATATGTAAGAAAGTGCAATGAATCTCTACATATACTGAACCTTAACTATTTTATAGCTTCTATTTGACAATGTTAACAGCAAGCTGAAGCTATGCAGACCGCTGGAATTGGCAACACTAGCACTTATGAGCTTGGGCATGCACAATGCTCTGTTCTTGGACTTTAAATTATTTGGGCTAGGTAATCTTTTTGTCCCCCACTGTACACACTAGGCTTGTGAGTGTTTACATACTGTCACATAAGTTGGATTCATGACATGCACTTGCAACCATTGGGTACATCTACAGAAGGATACAGGGATATCAACAGAGCTGCACCTGATGAAAGTGATTACAGGGAATTCTTTGATATATCTGGGGAATCAGTGACCTGCTTAATATGCCTCCCACTCTAGCAAGGGGAAGGTACCAGCAATTGCAAAGTGAATCTGAAACATGAGGCTGTGATATGTAAAAAAATATGTCACTATTCGAAAACTTAATGCTTCCAAAAGCAGCCCCCCCTTCCAACAATATATTAAATCTAAAATGAAAACTAATACTGCTAGCAGAGTGCACAATTACTTTTGTGAATACAAAGGTTCATTATTCCTGTGAAACATACATCCTTAATATATTTTGTCCTTCATAAGTAACATTCAAAGGACTTGGTGTTTCTGACTGTTTCACGGTAGCATCATCATGTAGTACTGCCTAAGTTTTGTAAACTGGAAAATATATTTTAAAAAACAGTTTATTTTTATAGGACACTTACATTTTACAGAAAACCAAAACAATAGTTACAAAAATTAAATGGACATTAGATACTCACTACTTAATATAGATTATTCACATATCAAATATTAAACTGAATTGATTAGACAGAATTTGAATTAATGTCAGGATTATAACACTAAACATTTGTAAGTACTGACCTATTCACTGCAGTGCAACATACTGGATTACTGATTTCTCATTGTATGAAAGGAATACACTTTTTCCAACCATAGTTGTACTGGGCTCAAATATGAGGGAAATCTTAGCTTTACCATCTTATATTGGATCAATGTTGTGGCTGTGGCAATATATTGCACCATCACCAACTGGTGAACTGTTTACAGTTTCTACAGGAAATTACAAATTTTTCATGAAAATTCATAACATTTCCGAGTTTGGATGAATGACAGTCTGTACAATAAAATTCTGAACAAGAAATTCATAGAATTCATTTCTAAAACATTCCCTTTAGGATGTAAAAGGTAGCTGAACACTCACAGTTTGCTTCTCCAGCAAGGCAGCACACATGATCACAATAAATTATAAATAATCTCAATGAGAGCTTGTAAAGGAAGTAAAAACTTTGGTGTATAAAGAAACAACACTACTGAAGACATAAAATTGGATCTACATAGGTTTGTCGATAACATTGTTTTCTCCAGAACACAAGGACTGAGTCGATTGAACACTACATTTTACTGTACATAAACAACAATTTATTTTCACATGTATCTCGCCCCGCAAAGTACAGGTAAGGGACTAGTTAATGATAGTGAACTGCAGAATCCTTGCGGATAACATCAGAAGTTCACTGAGGCTTTTTGTGGATGATGCTGTATTATATAGAGGTTGTAACAATAGAAAATTGTATTGAAATGCAGGAGGATCTGCATCGAATTAACGCGTGGTGCAGGGAATGGCAATTGAATCTCAACATAGACAAGTGTAAGGTGGTGTGAATACATAGAAAGAAAGATCCTGTATCATTTAGCTACACTATAGCAGGTCAGCAACTGGAAGCAGTTAATTCCATA
This sequence comes from Locusta migratoria, assembly GCA_026315105.1. Lineage (NCBI taxonomy): Eukaryota > Metazoa > Arthropoda > Insecta > Orthoptera > Acrididae > Locusta > Locusta migratoria. The sequence goes on from CM048755.1 coordinate 607,202,941, forward strand.
AATTATCTGGGAGTAGGCATCAGGAGTGATTTAAAATGGAACAACCATATAAAATTAATCGTCGGTAAAGCAGATGCCAGACTTAGATTCAATGGAAGAATCTTAAGTAAATGCAGTCTGAAAACAAAGGAAGTAGGTTAAAGTACACTTGTTCGCCCACAGCTTGAATACTGCTCACCGGTGTGGGATCTGTACCAGGTGGGGTCGATAGAGGAAGTAGGAAACATCCAACAGAGAGCAGCGCGCTTCGTTACAGGATCATCTGGTAATCGTGAAAGCGTTACGGAGATGATCGATGAACTCCAGTGGAAGACTCTGCAGGAGAGACGCTCTGTCGCTCGGTACGGGCTTTTATCGAAGTTTCGAGAACATACCTTTACCGAGGAGTCTAGCAGTATATTGCTCCCTCCCACGTACATCTCGCGTAGAGATCGTGAAGATAAAATCAGAGAGATTAGAATAGGAGGGAGAACCGATAGTGGTACTCAAGGTACCCTCCACTACACACCGTCGGGTGGCTTGCAGAGTATGAATGTAGATGTAAATGTAGATGTAGATCAGGTTGATGAATGTCATAACAAATTAATCAATCACAAGATTTATTACAGACTTTGTTCAAGTACAAATAGGGAAATGAAGCTTTCACTTTTTTGATTTTGAAACAGTTGGTAAGGAGACCCTTTAAAAGAGTATGCATATACTTTTTTATTAGATGAAAAAATGTATGATACTTTGTTATTTTTTATAGTTGTGAAGAGTAATGCGGGCTACACTTCATTGTTAGTTATTTTTTCATTCAGGTAGAAAATGCAAACTCCATTCATGCAGTACTTGAAATTTTGAAGAACTGGGGAAAAGTACTGGGACCCCCACAGCTGGGAAACTGATTTTTCAACATCAGAGAAATGCAATTGAACAAGCACTTCCTGAGACAAAAGTTCACTTGTGTCTTTTCCATTGAAGGCATGCATGCAGGTAATCTAAATGATCCATATGATAACTTTGAAAGACATGTGAAAAAATATTTTAGAATTGCCAACCAAGGAAGAATTTAGAGATTCTGTAGAAGAGTTGTCAATACACGAGATTTCTCACAGGTATGAAAAGACATGGGGTTACTTTGAAAGGCAATGGTTGTCTATACTGGTGCTTAAAAGATAGTAAAAGCTAATGAGGAGAAGGGTACTTTTGACACTACTGAAACCATAAAAGGAGTTGAAGCCATGATTAACATTTTGAAACATTTTCATTCCAAATACAATTCAAACAGGGCATTATCAGGGATTATTAAAGTTATAATAAAAGTTTTCTTCCCAGCCTTTTTGAAAATATTTGTGGGAAAAATTCAGCCAAGTCTTTCAGCAAAGATGTCAGACTATTTTTACATAAAAATAACCAAGTTTGTAAAACATGTGATGCACTGATATACATCATTCTGAACCCATGTTTCCTCAAAGATTGGCGAATACAGTCTGTGAAGGTTTGTGTGAAGAGTGACTAGTTAAGTGTCTGTAATAATATTGTAAACTATGATTAACTTAATAACACGTGTAAGACTTTCAGAGGTATAAATACCCATGCAAGCATTTCTGTGCAGTCTTTATCTGCTGTAGTGGGGTACTACATTCCGCAGTGTGCAAGTTGTGTGAGTAATTTTATTTCCCACTTGCCCATCTGCAGCACAGTGCTTTCCTTTATAGTAAGCTGCAACCTATCCTCATTGTTTAGTTCATATTTGTACTTTACATAGACAAAGAACAAAATAAAATACAAATAAGTTCTCATTTATGATCCCTCAAATGGTGAACTGCGATGTTTTTATGCAAGATCATTTAAGTTTAATGGCACATTATTACTTTCTATTGTTTTAAAGTTGATGGCACTACTATGGGGAAACCATGCATTTCAGGATTTGCCAACTGCAATTAACACACACACACACACACACACACACACACACACACACACACACACTGAGATTTTGAAGTACTTTTTGAAATGTTTTGCTGTTGTGACAACTGTAGGTGAAATTGTAACTGTTTGCTCAACTCCCTTGTATTTGTTTGCTGCAAAGGAAAGTTTGAGGACTCTAGGTAATTAGTTTCCTCAACTGATTCCTCAATTTCTTCCTCAACTGCTTCCAATGCTTCCTCAATTTCTTCCTTGTTGCAAACAACATCTTGAGAGATTATTGCAGGGACTTTTCTACCAAAGGCTATTCCATACATCTCATCAAAACAGATCAGCGGGTGATTTCTGTAATGTTCAGGCGTTTTTATCAAAGCTGCACACTGGATGATAAAGACTGCACAGAAATGTCAGCAGATGTGAAGTTTGGTTCATCAGAGTTTACAATATAATTACAGCCATTCAACTCTTCACTCTCCACATAAAATAAACCTTCACACATTATATTCACTGATCTTTGAGAAAAGCTGGCTTCAGTTGATGCATATCATTGCATCACATATTTCATATAATTGTTGTTTTTACGTAAAAAGCAAGAGATCTTTGCTGTAAGACTTCATGGCTGAAATTTTCTGACAGTATTTTCTAAAAAAGCTGGTTAGAAAACTATTTATCACTACTTTAATAATCTCTGTCAATGTTCTGCCTGAACATCTTATTTGTGGCCTCAACTCTATTTATGGTTTTAATAGTGTCAAGAGTGCCCTTCTCCCCATAGCCTTTTACCCATCATTTATACAGACAACCACTACCTTTCAAAGTAACCACATGCCTTTTCATTCCACCAAGAAATCTTGTGTGTTCACAACTCTTCTACACAATATCTAAAATCTTCTTTGGTTGAAAATCATGAAATGCATTTCCATATTTCCTCCGATGTTTTCTTATTGTGTGGTTTTTTTAGATTACATGATGTTTTCAGCCAATTTCCCCATGCTTGTTTCAAGTAGAGATGACACAAGTGAACTTTTATATCAGGAAATGCTTGTTCAATTGCATTTTTATCTGACTCTGAAGAATCAGTTACCCAGCTGTGGGGCTCCCAGACTTTCTTTCCAGTCCTTGAAAATTTCCAGTACTTCAGGAATGGCTTATGCATTTTCTACCTGAATGAAAAAGAAACCAACAATGAAGTAGTCCACATTACTCTTCACAACTATAAAAAATACAGGAATATAATTCATTGCTGTTTTGTATGATGCATCTAATAAACAAATATCCCCATACTTCTTTAAAAGGTCTGTAATAAATCTCGTGATTGCTTGATTTGTTATGCCACTCATAACCTGATTCTGCAGTCTACTCTCATCAAATAGTCCCTTACATGTACTGTGTAGAGTTAAATATGTGTAGGAATGACTTCTTGTTTCTGTGGGGGTAAAATGTAGTGTTCAATCGATTGTCTTTATGTCCCAGAGAAAAAGTTATTGACAAACCAGGGCACTCATTTACTTATTTCCTCTGAAAGACAAGGATGTATTTGCCAACTTGCTTTTACACTTTCAGTGGCGTGCATGTGCACACACTAGCTGGAGAAGCTAAGATGAAATATCTTTAATAACTTTGAGGTTTCTATGTTGACAACTCCAAATTGGCCCAGAGCTTTGCAGGAACCTTTATGACAATAGAAATAAATCAATTATTTAACTAAGAGCACTGGAAACCAGAAATTTTTAAGCATATTTCCCACAACTGATCATATAAAATGGTCTTCAAGAAGAATTCAAGACTAGATACTCACTCTTGCCTTGGTATCCCCATGATCATTGGGTGACTGTATCCTTTAGTCAGGATACACTCTAATGCTTTTAGTATAAAGTGTTGCTGGACATCTTATATTTTGCTTTCATCAGCAACTGTCTCTTCATCTGTGATTGATGTGGTCTGCCTAAAAGCATAAACAACTACTACAATGTGTTTCAGCCACAGTAAATTTATTTTATAATACAGCAGTATGTCACTTAGAAAGTGTACAAGGACAGCATTATATTTTGTTTTGTAATATTTGGACCCTAACACACAGTGCCTACTCCATGTGGCATCTACCATGAATGCAGGGCTAAAGAATAGTGTAGGAATGTGCCCTCGGAGCAAATGGATGAAATACTTCCTTTTACCTGAAACAGTCAATAAAATGTTTCTCATAAAACCACCCCTACTGTTATTAATAAGTTTGTTATTAATAAGTTTGTTATTAATAAGTTTGTTATTATTAAATATTGAAATTCAATACAAAAAACCATGTAATTAAACTCAAATAAACAATGCATTTGGCAGTACTTGAGCAAAATTTTCCTATTAACATTCCTATAGCATGTGAAAAAGAAATTGGAGAAACCACACTTATTTCAGACGGCGAGAATCAAAATTCTAAGTCTGGAAAAAGTGTAATTCTTGGATTTGTTGGGAACCTGAAACTATTGTAACATTGGCTACATGACCTGCTGTGTTACAAACCAATGAACAGTTTTGTTTGGTATCTATTTACAGACAATAGGTGGCACAGGCAGATTCCAAATGTAAAAGGAATGATAATAACCAAATAAAGTTAATGCAGTTGTAATCTGCTGATACTGATGTTACAATACTACTCTCTTCTGATAACTTTACTAGGCAATAAATGAAAGCATCATCCTGAAGAAATGATTAGCATTTCCATCATTTCAGCTCAGAATGTGTCCTGTTGTCTAGTAGATGTAGTGTCTGCCGTGGGCATTGATAATTCGTTCCGTGCACGACGGCACCATTGTGTATTGGGTGTGAACGGCATCCTGCCATATAGCCATTCAATCTGCATTTATCCATTTCAAAGTTCATCTGTGGTGGTAAGCACTAAGATAAAGTGCCACACCTACAGTTACAACATATCCAATACATTTTAGATCAGAGACAAGTCTGGTGGATCAGAGAAAAAGACTGATATCCTGTGACATCAACAAGGCACGTGTTCATGCAGCACAATGTGACCACGCATTGCCTTGCTGAAGAACGGTCTCTGGGGTGTAGTGCAAAAAGGGTATACTTACAGGTGACAGCTACATACATAGGTCAAACTGTCACAGTGCCTAGATACGCATCACTCAATAGGACCCACAGTATAAAGTGTCGAGTTGGTGCTGTGTCTTGTGCTAATGCAGTCACTGTGGTGTCACTCCCCTTGTCTGCAGTGAACGAAGTGCAGACATCATTAAAAAAAAAAAAAAAAAAAAAAAAAACAGAACACCAATTCATCCAAAAACGTTATCTGATGCCATTCCTGTCCACAGTGACATATTCCTGTACGCCATTGCCGTCTAGCATATTTCTGCATGTTAGTCAAACGTAGGCAGAGAAGGGGGACAACGTGTATGAAACCCGTGCCATAATAAATGGTGACAGACGCCTGATACTGTATGCTATTACACTGCTTTGCCAAACCCCAAGGATGACTCAGATTTGTCCTGCAATGCCATTCAGATAACATTTCCTTCTCGTCAGTGACAGTCTGGGTAAATGAACCTGACCCATCTCACTATATTCTATGGTCTTTTGTGATCCATTCTGCATACTCCACTGCACTGCTGATCTTCTTCATTCCATACCAGCAGCAATTTCACTGACGGATACATCACTTTCACTCGTACCAATATTGCACCCTCTTTGAAACGCACCGATTTGACGGTAGGAATTGCATATTCATCTGCGAAGCATCCTGCAGTGTTTACAGAAATAACAAGAGACACAGGCACATATTAGAGGTAGGTGGTGTAGTCCCATCATATTGATGTTGAATTCGAATCTGCAGGGCAACACGGTTCAAATGCTAATCGTTCCTGCAGAACATACTACTGTAGGTGTCCTGTGAATATGAACGTCCTACCACTAGTCTTTTGTATAAGGAACAGCAGAGAGCCTAAAACAATATTACTTCCACATGTTCAAACACAATATATGCTCTAAAATCCTACTGCAAATTGTCATAAATGATATGCGGATGCAGATTGTTGGATTACTCCCATTTCCTTTCCTTCGTCCTTGGTGGATGAATACAGCTTTAGTCTTGAGGTAGGGATCTGTCATCTAGCGAGTGTTTGTATGAAACTCTCGTATCAACATGCTCTGACAGCATACAGTTTGAGCATGAAGAATTGCCTTTATTAACAATTAAGATTGTTATGTCCATAATATTACATTGCCATCAGCAGTGTGAAGAATACTGCACCCGTAATATTATAGACGGTCCACCTCCGTCAACACCAGTGCAGGAAGATTAGATTTAATGTTCTGCTGACCTTGTGGTCTTTAGAGACAGCATATAATATTACAATTCCAGAAGTTCTCACAAGTAACACTACCCAAGTGCCACTTACTGATTCAAATACACTTTGAATGTATTTTAGTCTAGGTCAAAATATGAGACACACAGTTTTATTTATATGTAACCATACAGTCGTAGAGGTAAAAACACTCAGGAGATGCTCAACAGGAACCAAACAAACGGCTAAAAGGGATTCAACCGTGTCACCAAGTATAATAGGTGGTATCACATTTTGTGCTTGGTGAACATATATTTATACCTGGATGTGATGACCCAGCAGTGGTTTGAAAACAACAAGGACAAGCTTGATAGCTGGGAAAAATATCAGACGGAACTTAAAAATATGTTTATAGACCACCAGCAACAACTCCGTTTATCGAAAGAGCAATTGACACAGTGAGTCAACACAGTTGTATATGTAGAATGTTTTGGCCCTATATCACATCGTTAATCCGAATATGACTGGAGCCGATAAAATTTCATACTTGATGAATGGCATTGCAGAAAACATGTATCGCTATGTTCTGTTAAAAGATGTTTCAACAACTCAAGAGTTTATCCAATGGTGCCAGAAAAGGAAGGGAGGAAGGAAGGAAGGAAGGAAGCTAAGGGTTTAATGTCCCTTTGACAGCTTGGTCATTAGAGACAGAGCTAACGCTCTGAGTTTTGGGTAAGGATGGGGAAGGAAATCTGTTGTGCCCTTTGAAGGGAACCATCCTGGCATTTGATGGAGTGATTTATGGAAATCACAGAAAACCTAAATCTGGATGGCCGGAGTTGGATTTGAACCACCATCCTTCCAAATGCAAGTCCAGTGCATTACCACTGCGCCACCTCACTTGGTCAATGGTGCCAGAAAACTGAAGAAATGCAACAGAGGAGAGTTGGATGAAAGAAGCATGATAGACTCTGAAATGTAATCCCTATGGCTGTTGTGGAAGACCAAAATGATTTTGCTTCTCTCATATGACAAATTGTGAGAGAAGATTTACAACAGTATATGGTGCCAGAGCTGTTGGACAAAGCGAGCACCAGATTATGGCCATGACACCTCACAGGAGGACAGATATCTGGAGGACAGAAGGCAACACACCATTGTATTTTCACTGTCGGCTTGCTGGACATGTCATATGATACTGTAGGAGAGGAGACCAGTATTTGGCAATTATTATGCTGCAATACGCCAACCATTACAGTAGTCTTTACAGTCGTAGTCAACTGCAGATGATTATTGTTGAGCTATGGAGCAAATCCTGTCACTGTATCCTGGACATGGGCACTCTCCAACATGCTGCGGCCATTCATTGACACCTTACAGAGATACCTGCGGCTCACCTAGCCGCCACGTTCAGAAAAACCAGGCAACTCAATCCTGTATGGAGGTGACCCCGCCGCCTCCATGGACGACAGTCACATGATGTTGGGAAATCTCATTGACGTCATCATCAGTGACCAACCTAAAGTAAACATCATTTGGGCACCCATCACTTTATTCCTTCAGTGTACATTTACAGATTGTCTCTCTCAGCTCTGCAAGCCATTTGACAGCACACCACCGGTAGATGGTTCGTGGTTGGTATGTCGGCTGTTCGACAACAGTGACATCCAATGGCCAATCCACAAACCATCGCAACCAGCTGGCTCCCATCAATGAAGCTTGATATGAGTGCATGCGAAATGGACAGCTCGCTAGGCCATAACATCCCTCCCCCCTTAGGGTGGGGGTGAGGAACCCGGAACATTGGTGAAGGATTCAGGCTGCTGGGAAGGCTCCCCCACCATCTGATTGTCATGCAGCTCCACCAGCTCCCTCGCCAGAACAACCTCCTATGGACGGAACCCCTTTATGCAGTGAGGGGTCTGCCCCCAAGAGCGATGTCCGGCCACTCCCAACAGAGGTGATGGTGGCTGATACTCCAGCCCATTCTCTGGCGGCACCTCCATCGAGAACTCTGGACCCGCATCGACAGGCAGTCGAGATCCCTCCACTGCCACCGACTGGAGCTGTCCAATCCTTGGAGCCAGCCACTGGGACTGTGGCAAGGAAGTGGGCCCTGGCCGCCGATGGCGGCAGCAGGACCTCTCCCCACTGAGCAGATGATGATCGCGGCACTGAAACTGGGAGAGAACCCGCCCCCGACGGTGCCGTCGAACGAGGAGAGAATGCCAGGGAAAAGTGGGAAGGGTTTGTAGGTGAGGGAGAAGGCTGGCAGACCCGTAGCTGGACGTGGTGGCAGGTGAGGATACCAGTGGAAGAACGGAGCTAACAGAGACGATGGCCGCGCCCCCGAATGACAATGGCTGGGACCCAGTGAGGATGGCAGCCATAACCTCGAGCCCAGACTGATGAACCCGGAGCAAAACGAGATGAAGGAATAGGAGAGGGTGCAGGAGAGCTCGGATGCAACAGGGACAACAGCATCCGATGGGGGCATCTGTGCAGAAGCTCGACGGGGCTATGTGGACCAGCCAGGGTGGACCGATATGAGGCAAGAAACAGAAGGAGGGCATCCGCCACCAAAAGACACGGCATATACTTATGCATTTGAGCCTTGAAAGTTCATACAAATCTCTCCACTACCACGTTGGACTGTGGGTGAAACAGTGGGGCAAGGACATGGTGGATCCCCTGGGCAGAACAAAAGTCTCTAAAATGTTGCGAGGTAAGTTGGGGCCCCACTATCAGTCACCAATGTAGCTGGGAGACTTTTGATAGAAAATATCTTCAACAGTGAGCGTGTAGTAATGTCCGCAGACGTGGAGGCCAGTCACACAATGAATGGGAAGTCTGAGTATGTGTAAAGTACCACAAGCCAATAGCTGTCCAAAAAAGGCCCCGCAAAATCAACATTGAGTCGCTCCCAAGGTGCGGATGGAGCAGGCCATGGGGATAGAGATGAGTGAGGAGCTGCTTGTTGGGAAGCACAAGAAAAGCACTCTGCTACGAGGCGAGCTATGTCCCCATATATGCCCCGCCAATATACAAGCCGACGGGCGAACATCTTTGTACATAAGATGCCCCAGTGGTCCCGGTGTAGAAGATCGAGAGTTTGGCGGTGCATAGATGCTGGAACTACCACTCGGTGGGAGCTGTCTTCCGTGGACAGAAGTAGAATACCCCTGTAGGTGCTAAGGCGGTGGTGAATTGCAAAATAAATGTGGAGAGGGTCTGACGCCCGACCCGGAGGTGGTTCCGACCAGCCCTGCTGCACCCAGCTAAGGACGATCCAGAGGACAGGGTCAGCAGCCATAGCCTCTTCAATCCATGAATTAGTGATAGGGAAATCTGCAACTATTTTTGCTGCCGACAACCGCAGAACACAAAAGTTCTTCTGCATCAAAGGCCGGGTCGGGGCCTACTGGGAGGCAAGATAGGGTGTCGACATTGGCATGATGAACCGTCGACTGGTACTGTATCTCATAATTAAACCAGGTAAGCTACAAAGCCCAGCATTGGAGATGATTGGTTGCCTTGTCTGGAAGAGCCGCTGAAGGGTGGAACAAAGACATGAGCGGACGGTGGTCTGTGTATAAGGTGAACTTAGACCCATAGAGATAAACATAAAATTTCTTGAGAGCAGAACTGATGGCTAGGGCCTCCTTGTCCACCTGTGAATATCGGTGCTGCACCTCTGTAAGTGTTTTAGATACAAATGCTAATGGGTGTACTGACCTATCTGGGAATGTATATGCCAGCACCGACTCCAGCATCACTAGCGGGATCCCTGAAGTGTATGCAGTGAGGCAAAGCACCACAAGGAGGGCCGCTTTAAGTGCTTGAAAAGCTCACTCGCAAGCCAGAGACCAGCAGAAAGGGTCGCCCTTACACAGGAATTGGTAAAGGGGGTACACCACTGGCTACCTGCGGAAGAAAGCAGTGATAATATGTGACCTTATCAAAGAACACCTGAAGTTATTGAACAGAGGAAGAATGGGGAAGGTCCAACACTGCATGCACGTGATTGGTCACGTGGCGCACCTCCGACTGGGAGACGTCATAGCCTAAGTACTCAATAGACGATCGGAAGAAGGAAGATTTGTTGAAATTACAGCGGAGGCCAGCCACCTCTAAGATGGAAAACAAGGAGTGGAGGTTGGCAATATGGTCAGCAGCTGTGGACCCTGTCACCACAATATCAACCATGTAGTTCATGCAACAGGGTACTGGTGCTAGCAACAGCTCCAAAAAATGCTGAAAGATAGCAAACAGCAGGGACACTGGCCATCCCAAATGGCAACTGCTGATACTGGAATAGGCCAAAAAGTGTAGAAATTACCAGCACCTGCTTGGATTTGTCATCCAAAGGCAACTGCAGATAGTCCTCTGCCAGATCTATCTTCAAAAAACACTGGACTCCCACCAACTGGTCTATCAGTTCCACCAGGCAAGGCATTGGGAAAGAATTATTGATGGAGTGGGAATTCACATTTTTCTTAAAATTACCACGTAAGCAAAGAGCCCTTGATGGCTTGTATATGACAACTAGAGGCGAGGCCCACTCACTGGCTGTGAAAGGAAGCAAAATACCCTCAGCCTTCAGGCAATCTAATTCGGTTTTAACAGCACTATGGAGGGCAATTAGAAGGGGCCGAGTGCAACAAAGCACGGGGCGAGCCGTAGGTTTAAGTTTAATGGAGGCCCAAAAAATCTTTGCACACCCCAGACAAGGCGCAAACAATGACACGAATTCCGCACGTAGGTGAGAGAGACTCTCATACAGAATTTCATTAGAAACCAAGCAGAAAGAATCAGTAATAGTAAAGCCAAAGGCATGGAATGCATCGAGGCCAAAGATATTCATAGCTGCCGCACTGTTAACAACCATAAACGGCACCGTGAAGCTAACAGTCTGATGTGTGTCCTCGGCTACAAATGACCTCCGGAGTGGAATGGGGATGGCTGCCATAGCACACCAATGCACTTGGCACTGGACGTAATGTGGGCGAGCGCAATGCTTTATGAGTAGCCGAGTGTAGAAGCGAGGTCGATGCGCCCGTGTCCTCTTGAAGCGTGGCAGTTTTCTGCATAATGCAGAGGTCAATAAACAATTTCGGTATCTGTCTGCCCATAGGAACCAGCTTATTAATATCCATGGGCAAATCACCAAAATCATGAGGGCGTGAGGTTTTGTTTCGGCCCTGAGTTGAGGAGCAACACACTCGGGCAAGGTACCCAAACTTTCCCCAATGATTACACATGTCCCGCCTGTGTGTTCATGATTCCAGAGAATGGGACATCCCACACTAAAGACAAGAAATCCGCTTGCTCTATGAAGTGGGCAATGTGTGTTGCCATTCACTCCCCCTGTAAGACACCGGTGGGTGCCGAGGCACTAGAAGGGTAGGAGGATTTTTTTTTTTTTTTTTTTTTGTGGTTTTAGGGCGCACAACTGCTAAGGTCATTAGTGCCCAGACAAGAACAGAGATTCGCTAGATCTCAAAAAATTGGTAACTGCCAGTTAGAATATCAAGAGAAGGCTAAAAACAAAAGATAAAAAACAATTAAAAGGGTTAAATAGCCTTTGATAAATTGGCCAAGGTGATAAAACACAAAACTCTAGCAGCTGCCCGTGTGTCATCAGCTAAAATTTCCTCCAGAGTAGACAGAAAGTGAAGGGCTACATGGAGATGATTAAAATTAACACAAAACAGTAAAACATGTTGCACCTTCAGCAATTCACCGCAGGAGCACAGTGGTGCAGAATCGGTGGTTAGCAAATGACGGTGGCTGAAACGGCAGTGACCGATCCGCAACTGGGCCAGTATGACCTCCTCCCGCCGAGAGGGGCGTGAGGAGGTCCTCCAAGCAGTCGGGATTGGTTTTATAGTTCCCAATTTATTGTCGTACAGTGAGAACCACGCACTGTGCCCAGATGACACGAGACTCCGGTGAAGAGCCTGTTGAACATTATCCTATGGGACGCAAAAGGTAGCCATGCGAGGCAAAAGAGCTGCTGCTATGTCGGCGGTCTCATTCCCGGGCAGACCCACGTGGCCAGGGACCCACAGGAAAGAAACGTGACAGCTGGCTCCGATACATGAGAGGATGGTTCGAGAAAGGGTCCTTAAGACTCTGCAGGGCACTAAGGGAGTCCGAACATATGGCATAGAAAGTTTGGCGGTGGTGGCAGGTATACAAAACGGCTTGGTGGAGGGCAAAAAGCTCAGCCGTGAAATTCGAGCACCGGTCAGGGAGCTTGTATTGGAAACGGTTGTCCGAAGGCAGGTCCGACACCGTCAGTGCTCTTGGAACCATCAGTGTAAATAAATATGGCATTATCAAACCGCGAATGGAGTTCAACAAGCCTTGAGCGGTATACCAAATCTGGAGTGCTCTCCTTGGGGAGCGAACTAAGTTCAAGGTGAGTGTGAACCTGGGCCTGATGCCACGGTGGCAATGGGCTTTCGCTCAACCGAAGGGTGGAGGGAAGGGTAAAATCGAGCCGCTGCAGCAGGCGGCGAAACTGAACTCCAGGTGGAAGCAAGGCTATCACAGACAACTGATATTGGCAATCGAGTAAGTCGTCAAAGAATAACAGGTAAGACGGATGGCTGGGCATCGACCGCAGGGGGCATGCGTACCAACACAAGAGTATGTCACGCTGAGTGGTCAAGGGTAATACAGCAGCCTCGGCATACAGACTTTCAACAGGGCTGGTATAAAATGCACCGGTCGCCAGACGTAATCCCCAATGGTGAATAGAGTTGAGACGGCGGAGAATCGACGGCCGTGCAGAAGAGTATACAAGGCTTCCGTAGTCGAGCTTCAACTGAACAATGGCCTGGTAAAGGTGAAGCAGGACGGTACAATCCGCTCCCCATGATGTGCCACTGAGGACATGAAGAACATTAAGGGATTGGGCACAATGGGCAGCCAGGTAGGACACGTGTGTGGACCAGCAAAGTTTCCGATCCAACATTAGCTCCAAGAATTTCTTAGTCTCCACGAAAGGGAGAGCAACAGGGCCGAGACAGAGAGAAGGTGGAAAAAATTCCTTGTATCTCCAGAAGTTTATACACACTGTTTTCTCAGTGGAGAATCGGAAGCCATTCGCGATGCTCCAGGAACATAGACGGTCAAGACAGTGTTGAAGACAACGCTCCAAGAGACACGTCCGCTGGGCGCTGCAATAAATTGCGAAATCGTTTACAAAAAGGGATCCGGAAACGTTGGCTGAAAGGCAATCTACAATCGGATTGATTGCAATGGCAAAGAGAGCCACACTCAAGATGGAGCCCTGCGGTACCCCATTCTCCTGGCGAAAGGTATCTGACAAAACAGAGCCCACCCGTACCCGGAACTTGCGAATCGCCAAAAACGCTTGACTGAAAAGAGGGAGGCGGCCCCGAAGGCCCCATGTGTGCAATGTGCGAAGAATGCCCGCTCTCCAACAGGTATCATATGCCTTCTCCAAGTCAAAGAACACTGCTACTGTTTGACGCTTCTTTAGAAAGTTATTCATAATGAAGGTCGACAATGTAACGAGGTGATCAGCAGCAGAGCGGTGTCGACGAAAACCGCATTGGACATTTGTTAGGAGGTGGCGAGATTCGAGGAGCCAGACCAATCGAGTGTTAACCATGCGTTCCATCACCTTACAGACGCAGCTAGTAAGAGAAATGGGGCAATAACTGGATGGAAGATGTTTGTCCTTCCCTGGTTTGGGGATGGGGACAACAATGGCTTCACGCCAGCTTGTGGGAACATGACCTTCAGTCCACATGCGGTTATAGGTGCTAAGTAGGAAACACTTTCCCGCAGGAGAGAGGTTCTTCAGCATCTCAATATGGATGGAATCGGGGCCGGGAGCAGAAGACCGGGACAGGGCGAGAGCACGGTCTATCTCCTGCATGGTGAAGGAGACATTATAATTTTCACGATTAAAAGAGTGGAAAGAAGGCGGCCATGCCGCCTCTGCCTGTTTGCGAGAGAGGAAGGCAGGTTGGTAATGGGCAGAGCTCGAAACCTCCGCAAAGGAACAGCCCAGTGCGTTGGAAACATCAACGGGTTCCACAAGGACTGCGTTCTCGACGGTCAGGCCAGAGATCGGGGAGTGGACCTTGATGCCGGATAAACGGCGTAGGCCAACCCCAAACAACCGTGGAGGTAGTAAAACGGTTAAAAGAACTTGTAAAAGAAGTCCAGCAAGCTTTTTTGCTGTCGTTTATAACTTTACGACATTGCGCTCTCAGTTGTTTATAATTTATACAATTCTCCAACTTTGGGTGGCGGTGGAAGGTGCGTAAAGCACGTTGCCGGGCTCTAAAAGCATTGCGGCAGGCTGCAGTCCACCAAGGGACCGGGACACGATGTGGAGAAGAGGATGTACAAGGTATGGAATGTTCGGCAGCTGTGAGAATAACCTCTGTGAGGTATTCAACCTGACTGTCACAGCTGGGAAAATTCTGAACGTGAAAAACAGCCATGGAAGAATAAAGTCCCCAGTCAGCTTTAGAAATGTTCCAACCGGTGGGACGAGGAGATGGGGAATGATGCAGGAAGTGAATGACACAAGGAAAATGGTCACTCGAGTACATGTCAGAAAGTGCATACCACTCAAGCCAACCGGCAAGCTGAGGAGTGCATATCGCGAGGTCTATATGGGAATAGGTGTGTGTCGTGTTGGAAAGGAAAGTCGGTGCACCGGTGTTGAGGCAGACAAGATTGAGGTGTTGGAAAAGGTCCACCAAAAGGGAGCCTGTCGGACAAGGTGCCGGAAAGCCCCATAGGGGGTGGTGGGCATTAAAGTTGCCTACCAACACGAAAGGTGAAGGGAGCTGGTCAACGAGGTGTAGCACATCTGCCCTAATAATGGCGGATGACGATGGCGAATAGATATTACAGAGGGAAAAGGAAAAGTTGGATAGAGTGATTCGGATGGCAACTGCCTATAGGTGAGTATGCAATGAAATGGGATGGTGATGTCGTCCCGAATGAGCATCAGAACCCCTCCATGGGCTGCGGTACCCTCCACAGGTGGCAGGTCGAAACACACAGAGGAGCAGTGGGGAAAGTCTGCACGATCACTTGGACGTAACTTAGTTTCTTGGAGAAACTAGAAGCGGGCAGTGCAATCGAAGTAGTAGATTTAACTCCTCCCGATTGGAACGAATGCTGCGAATATTCCATTGAAGGAGCGCCATGATAAAAAATGAGATAAGAAAAGAAGATAAAATGAACAAGCAAGGGGGGTCACCTCGACGGCCGCTGAGGACCGGATTTCGAGGGAGCACTGCTATCGCTGTCTAGGGGCAAAGGGTTGTGGTCCATAGGTTCGACCAACGCACCTGCCACCTCCCTGAGTGGATCAGGAGGGGCAGTTTCCACCGCCGGTAAAGGGCCGGGTGCCTGGCAGCCGGAGCGTCCCAGTGAAACAGAAGACGGCCGAGGCTGGCAACTGTTGGACAGCGTGACTGAAGAGTCACGCCACGGCGGGGAAGGAGGGGGCTATTCTTTTTGTGAGCCTTCTTAGAGGCGTGACGGGCAGAGGAAGCGGTTGACAATGGAGAACACGTGGTCTTGAGGAAGTCTTCACGAACAGGTTCTTTTTTTGAACTGCGGGCAGCGGAGTTAGGTGCCCAGGATGTGTGGGAACTGGCCGACGAATGTACTGTAGAACCAGCAGAAGAGATCGGAGAGGTGGAACGAGCAATTTTTGGGCTAGCCGACCTGACAACAGTGTCACAGAATGTTAAATCGCAGGTCTGAATGCCTACCTCCTTAGTTGGTCGAGGTGAGGTGAGGACCTGCCTGTAAGTACCTGATGGGAGTACAGCAGGCTTCCTACTCGCTAATAACTTCCGAATGGCATAGGTTGAGACCTTCTCCTTGAACGAATCTCTTGGATGACCCGCTCTTCTTTATAAACGGGGCAGTCCCGTGAAGAAGCAGCATGGTCACCCGTGCAATTAATGCAGCGAGGGGATGGAGGTAGACATTCACCCTCATGGGCATCCCTGCCACAGGTGGCGCACTTGGCTGCATTTGGACAAGGTATGGTTATATCGGTGGCAATGGAAGCAGCGCATAGGGTTGGGTATATACGGGCGAACGGAGATGACTTCGTAGCCCGCTTTCACCTTAGATGGTAGGTCAACCCTGTCAAAAGTCAAGAAGACAGTATGAGTTGGCACGAGGTCATTGTTAACCTTTTTCATTACGCGATGAACAGCTGTAACTCCCTGATCAGACATATAGCTGAGTATTTTCTCATCGGATAACCCATCCAGGGATCTCGTGAAGACTACCCCCCGTGAAGAGTTGAGGGTGCGGTGAGCCTCCACTTTTACTGGGAAAGTATGCACAAGTGTAGCCCAAAGTAATTTTTGTGCCTGGAATGCAATCTCAGTCTGAAGCAAAAAGGTCCCATTGCGCTGTCTGGAACAGGTCTTCAAGGGACCTGCGATCGCATCAACACCCTTCTGAATGATAAACGGATTTACAGCAGAAAAATCCTGATCGTCAGTACGCGATACCACCAGGAACTTAGGAATGGCAGGCAAGACTTTTTGTGGCTGAGAATCATCATGTTTCCGCTTATGGGTCAAGGTTATATAAGATTTGGAAGGTTTCATAGCGGAGGTGTCCCTCATGATTACCGGCGTATCCGATGGCACGCTCCTTCCTTGTGGGGGCCCTCTCTGAGGTCGCACCCACCTTAGGTGACTGTTCGAACCTCAGGTCACACCTCCCGAGAATGAACGGAGGGACCAATCGGCATGTTCGGAAGGTACCAGCTCGGGTAATCACCCCTCCCTGGGCCCGGCCTTTACCGGGGGGTACGTACGTGCCCTACATGTCTACCCGGGGTGGGGAGTTACGCCTTACCCCGTCACCGGCTACGCAGAGTGTGGGTTGACCTGCACAGGGAGGAAAAAAGAGGAAGGAGAGAAAGGGATGAAGGAGGGAGAATCTCAAACGCCGAGGCGGAGATTAAACGGACGGGTCGAAGATAAGGAGAAAGGGGGGAAGGCTAAAGAACAGGAAAGGAAGAGGACCAAGAAAAGAGGAAGTAAGAGGAAACGAAAAAAGAAACCTTGGACTGACTAAAAACGCCCATCTCCTCCGGGCGAAGGCACAAAACGGGGGGGGGGGGGGGGGGGGGGGAAGCGGCCTGTGACGGAAGAAAGGTCGCTTCAGCTCAGGCCCCCATGCGCGCCACACACGTACCCACAAAAGAGCTGTGGGCCCCCTGGGGGGGGGGGGTAGGAGGGGGGTGCGAGTCAGCTACAGCCACCACAGAAACAGGCACCATGGACACCCAGGCCGAATCTTCAACAGAGGATACCTCCCCCCATGTTGAAAGCTGGCTGCCCACTGCTTCAGAAACTTGGACCGTGAATATGATATGCAAAAGAGGGGTCGTCAGATTGAAAAGTCTGCTTTCAAACATCCATGTTGGGAGCAAAACAGAAGAAAACATCGTGGACTATAGAGTCTGCAGAACGAATCTCCATGCGGCTCACACCGAAATTGACAATGGGCCAGCCCCTGCAGTTCCGTTGTCCAAGCGCAGTAAGATTGGCCCGGTTGTTTACGTGAATGGTAGAAGGAAATGCGAGCCAACACCATGTGAGAGTGGCGGCGAAAATACGCTGCAAAGAGAGAACAGATATCCGAAAAGGGAAGGGATGCTGGCGACTGAAGAGGCGTCGAATTACCCAACAAATGAAAAAGACGCAGTGAAAGCCATGAAAGGAAATAAGCATTTTGCTTACCAGCATCATACACCTGGAAAGCGACGAATTGCTGGCGCAAGCACTGCTCATAGTCGGTCCAATCCTTGGCTGTTCTCGATGACGGTGACGGTGACCTCCAATGGCCAGGCCACGAACTATCACAGCCAAATGGTGCCCATCGATGAAGCTTGATGTGGGGGCACTCAATCTGAATGGCTGACTAGGCCATAACACAATAACACAACCTGTCTGGGCACTCGTCAATTTAGTGGCTTGCATCTCTGTGTTGCCGAATGATTACTGCTGCAAACTAAAGAAGACAATGTCCTTTGATACAAGAGCAACTGTAATGAAGGTTGCAATTGGAAAAAACGTCCAGCCAGCAGGAACATGTGTCACAAAAATAATTAACAACAGGACAAGGCCATTTGAATTTTTCATTTTAACAGAAGGTAGCCATAACTCCATCCTCGGATGGGACGTCCTTCAGCCATTCCAGACTGTCATTGACTGTGGAAGACCTGAACTACAAATTCAGGAAGCTACTCCGACGAGTACATGTAATGCATACTACCTGGAGGGGTTGTTTGCTGTAGAGAATGTTGAAATCCCACCATTAACAATAAGAAGAGTCTCAATCAGCAGCTGAGATGACTAGCAATGTGTTTGTCGATTGCAAAAAGCAAATCAGTGTAAAGAAGGAAATCTACATACCAGCAGCTATCATAAGCATTACAGGTGGTCGAGGAGAGCTTTGAATCACCAATTTTCATGAAGAATTGCACACGTGCCTAAAGGAATGTGTCTTGAAACAGCTGAACCAGTCCCAGGACAGTGAGCTCAATGTCAACAACAAACTCTCATGCTATGCTGTTACTGCTGACAATACAATAGAGGGAACTAGTGACTGGGCTGACCCAGGAAGAACGTCAACAGGTGTTAGCCATACTACACCATAGCTGAAACATGGATAATTAGGGAGGAAGATGTTGCACGATGATGTTATTCAATCTTCAGCGAGTCCTTGGTTGTACCCGGTGGTCCTCATGAAGGAGGACATGTGGCACTTCTGTGTCTAGTATCAGTGGCTGAACAAAATTACGAAGAAAGATGCCTACCCACTGCTATGTACTGACGACACCTTAGACTGCTTGAAAGAAGCTACATACTTCTCAACCACACACAGAGCGGTTACTGTCAGATCAAGGTTGATAAAAAACCTTTGTAGATGGGCTTCCACAGCTGAGCTGATGCATCACTAATAAAAGGGTCCACTGCAGCTGTTTACTTTTTTAAAAGAAGACATCCGATTTTGTGACAAAGTCGCATCTTCGGGTGAAATATCTGAATAAAAAGGAAACACCAGACCATAAGCAAAAGACAAACTAGGGAAAAAACCTATCTGGATAAAGATGGAACACAAATATCCACTGAGAAGGATGGTACTTACAATTAAAACACAAAACCACGGCCTCCCAAATACAAATGACAACAACCCCAGTTGTCAGAACACTCATACAAAAAACATCACAGTGACAACCACCCTCGTCAACCAAACCTAAAAAGCAAGTAGGTGTGATAATTAAAAAGCGGTGCAAAAATGCCACTGAAATACAGCAAGGGAAGAACTAGTTGTAAACCATCAACAATAAACCAACACACTAACCACCAGACAGAGCCAGGCGGCTTGGGCAGCAGTGCGACTGGGCGTAAACTGGCGCAGGAGCGCATGAAGACAGACTGTACCGGGGCTCACGCATGCGCAGTCAGACAAAACACGATATTGCATGAAATGAAATAGGGCCCTACAAGGTGCCAAAACCACTAAAAGGGGTCTATTAAAGGGCTAAAATCCCTCATTAATAGAGGATTCAGAATTTTTTTTAAATTGGTAAATAATAACAAAGGAAATTGGGGAAGGTAGGAGCAACTGTGAAACCGATGAATGGGCTCAGTTATACATTGAGGTAGTCAAAGTTTGCAAGAATGGATTTGTGCCTCAATTCAGTCTGGGTGTTAAGTGTATGAGATAGAGATTGCTTTAAAGCCCAGTATATATTGAGTTCTTCTAAAATATTAAGAATATTTCCTTTTAGTTCCCCATGTTGCACTGATAGATTAGAGGAAATACTGGTGACTGAGTGACCAGTTGCAGAAAAGTGGTTGGCAAGGGCTGAATTAGATGCAGGAAAATACAGATGTTCCTTGAATCTGACCTCGAATGTTCTACCTGTCTGTCCAATATAATTATACAGACAATCATTACATGTGATTCTGTAAACACCTGAGGACTTGAAATGATCTTCTTTCCTTTTCTCCCTATGCCTAAATCTCTGGCCATTATTCCTGGAAATAAAATAAGCTGGGACAATACCCTTGGCAGAAAGATGTTTGCCTGACCGACTTTAAATTCTACCAACGTATGGGATTCTGTGATAAGCTCTCTTAGGGGTGCTTTTTC
Source organism: Locusta migratoria (assembly GCA_026315105.1). NCBI lineage: Eukaryota > Metazoa > Arthropoda > Insecta > Orthoptera > Acrididae > Locusta > Locusta migratoria. Next base: position 607,223,346 of record CM048755.1, read on the forward strand.
ACAAGGGAACTAATGTAATGAAGCCCTGTTGCTCATCTAAGGGTGGAGTTGAACCTTTAAGTTTTTTAAAAACACTTCTGTTAATATTCCTTACAAACTCATTATGGTAGCCATTGGAAAAGGCTATAAACTGTATCATCCTTTATTCCCAGTTGAATGCCTCCACGGAAAGTGGGGTGTTGTGCATTCTCAGGATCAGAGCCCTGAAAGTAGCCTGTTTGTAATGTATGGGGTGATTGGACGTGCTGTTTATCACCAAAGCAGCAGTGGTGGGCTTGCGAGAAATGTTAAACTCAAAAGTCCCATCCCGCAGTGTGACTGAAAGGTCCAAAAAAGGCAAAGTATTATTGGTACTACATTCCATAGTGATCTGGACCCGCTCAATGAGGCTGTTAAGCTGAAGGAGAAATTGATGGCATTCGGAATCAGGACCACTGTAAAGGAGAAAAAGATCATTAATATAATGTGCCCATAATAGGACATAACCCTAGAAAGATCAAATCAGTGAAAACACGATGCTCCAGACTAGTCATAAAAATGTTTGCCAAAGTATATGACAGGGACGAACCCATAGCCAGACCCTGTTTCTGAACATAAAATTCATCCAAAACCTAAAATAATTAAAACCTAGTACCAACTCCAGCAGTACTAAAATGTCATTAACTTCATCACTCGGTCTCCCACTGTGTTGTCTGGGGTTGCTACTAACAATATCCATAAGCTGATCAGGGGGTATAGTTGAGTACATGTTCTCAACATTGAATGAGACCATTATAGTACCGTGAGGAGCTGACAGACATCAACATGACCCACCCATTAAGGAATGTGATTTTCAGTTTGGCCCAAAATTATCTAATCTCACTGATATTTCTTTTAATGAGAAAGAACTAGAGTTTGTCATGCAGTTTCTGCGCTTGATGGGCAGAGATTGACCACAGCAGAGCACAATGAAATAGCGGTTAATATCAATAAAGTGATCGGTCATCATGTGGGCCAAAAGGGTTTGTTTAGAAGTTCATCTGAGACTAAAATTATCAATAGTATAAATGAGAAACTTGCTTATAATGAAGCTCTCATAGTGCGTGCAGCAGTAGTTATCTATGAGAAGGCCTATGTGAGTAAGGTGCATAAGTTCGTTGAAGAGAAAGGTATAGAAAGATACAGGTTTCACCTTACATCAAATATCTCGCCCATATTAGGCAAACTATGAAATTATTGAAAGTGTTCCCTAGTCACTATGTAAAACGCACCTTGATGCCCATGAATGCTACTGCCCCCAAACTGTGTGCTGCTGTTAAGACACACAAGCCTGACTTTCCATTACGATGTATAATTAATGCTAAGAGTGGACCAGGTTACCAAATTGGAAAGCTTATTGCTGATTATTTAAATAAACATTTCAAACACCCCATTTCTCTCACTATTACTAACAGAGAGCAACTTATTACAAAAATGACGTCTATGTCAGCTCCTCCCGATACTATAATGGCCTTGTTCGACGTTAAGAACATGTACTCAAGTATACACCCTGACCAGGTTATGGATGTTGTTAGTAGCAACCTCAGACAACATAGTGGGAGGACAAGTGATGAAACTGATGACGTTTTACTACTACTGGAGTTGGTACTTTGTTTTAATTATTTTATGTTTGGGGATGAATTTTATGTTCAGAAACAGAGTCTGGCTATGGGTTTGCCCCTGTCATATACTTTGGCGAACATTTTTATGACTGGTCTGGAGCATCGTGTTTTCACTGACTTGACCTCTTTTTCGGATAAAGTCCTATTATGGGCACACTGTTGTTGTCGTCGTCGTCGTCATCATCATCGTCTTCAGTCCGGAGACTGGTTTGCTGTAGCTATCCACCCTGCTCCATCCTGAACAAGCCTCTTCATCTCTTCATAAGAAAGGCAACCTACGCTCCATTTGAATTTGCTTACTATAATCATCTCTTGGCCTCCCTTTGTGATTTTTACCCCACACACTTCCCTCCAATACTAAATTTATAATTCCTTGATGTCTAAGATTGTGTCCTATCAATCAATCCCTTCTTTTAGTCAAGATATGCCAGAAATTCCTTTTCTCCCCAATTCTGTTCAGTACCTCTTCATTAGTTACGCGATCCACCCACCTAATCTTCAGCATTCTTCTGTAACACCACATTTCAAAAGCCTCTATCTTCTTCCAGTCTGCACTGTTTAACGTCCATGTTTCACTCCCACACAAAGCAACACTCCGCACAAATGCCTTCAGAAAGGACTTCCTTATGCTTAAATTAATATTTGATGTTAACAAATTTCTATTTTTTAAAAATGCTTTTCTTCCCATTGCCATTCGGTATTTTATATCCTCTTTACTGCGATCATCTTACGTTATTTTACTGCCCAAGTAACAAAACTCATTTACCACCTCTATTGATTTGTTACCTAATTTGTTACCTCAGCATTGCCTGATTTTCTAAGACTGCATTCCATTACCCTTATTTTGGTCTTCTTAATGTTCATCTTATATGCCCCTTTCAACACACTGTCCATTCCATTCAACTGCTCCTCCAGGTCCTTTGCTGTCTCTGACAGAATTACAATGTCATCAGCAAAACACAAGATTTTTATCTCTTCACCCTGAACTTTAATTCCTTTCCCAAATTACTTCTTGCTTTCCTTTATAGCTTGCTCAATGTACAAATTGAACAACATTGGGGAAAGGCTACAACCCTGTCTTACACCATTTCCAACCTCTGCATCCCTTTCATGCCCTTTGACTCTGATAACTGCTGTATGGTTTTTGTACAAGTTGTACACAACCTCCCGTTCCCTATATTATACTCCTACTGATTTCAGAATTTGAAGAGTGTATTCCAATCAACATTGTCAAAAGTTTTCTCCAAATCTACAAAAGCTAGAAATGTCGGTTTGCCTTTACTAAATCTATCTTCTAGGATAAGCCGTAAAGTGAGGATTGCCTCCAGTTTTCCTACATTTCTCCTGAATCCAAACTGGTCTTCCCCAAGGTCGGCTTCTACCAGCTTTTCCATCCTCCTGTAAAAAATTTGTGTTAATATTTTTCACCATGACTTATTAAACTGATGGTCCTGTAATTTTCACACCTGTCTCCACCTGCTTTCTTTGGAATGGGGATTATTACATTTTTCTTAAAGTCTGACAGTATTTCCCCCATCTCATACATTTTATGAACCAGGTGAAATAGTTCTGTCATGGCTGGCTCTCCCAAAGACTTCAGCATTTCTGAGGGAATGGTCACATTATGTTGATGATCTTTTTCTTCTTTATAATACGCCTGATTCCAAATGTCATCAATTTCTCCTTCAGCTTAACAGCCTCATTGAGCGGGTCCAGATCACTATGGAATGTAGTACCAATAATACTTTGCCTTTTTTGGACCTTTCAGTCACACTGCGGGATGGGACTTTTGAGTTTAACATTTCTCGCAAGCCCGCCACTGCTGCTTTGGTGATAAACAGCACGTCCAATCACCCCATACATTACAAACAGGCTACTTTCAGGGCTCTGATCCTGAGAATGCACAACACCCCACTTTCCGTGGAGGTGTTCAACTGGCAATACAGGATGATATAGTTTATAACTTTTTCCAATGGCTACCACAATGAGTTTGTAAGGAATATTAACAGAAGTGTTTTTAAAAAACTTAAAGGTTCAACTCCACCCTTAGATGAGCAACAGGGCTTCATTACATTAGTTCCCTTGTGAAAAAGCACCCCTAAGAGAACTTATCACAGAATCCCATACGTTGGTAGACTTTAAAGTCGGTCAGGCAAACATCTTTCTGCCAAGGGTATTGTCCCAGCTTATTTTATTTCCAGAAATAATGGCCAGAGATTTAGGCATAGGGAGAAAAGGAAAGAAGATCATTTCAAGTCCTCAGGTGTTTACAGTGTCACTCAGTCACCAGTATTTCCTCTAATCTATCAGTGCAACATGGGGAACTAAAAGGAAATATCCTTAATATTTTAGAAGAACTCAATATATACTGGGCTTTAAGGCAATCTCTATCTCATACACTTAACACCCATACTGAATTGAGGCACAAATCCATTCTTGCAAACTTTGACTACCTCAATGTATAACTGGGCCCATTCATCGGTTTCACAGTTGCTCCTACCTTCCCCAATTTCCTTTGTTATTATTTACCAATTTTAAAAAAAATCTGAATCCTCTATTAATGAGGGATTTTAGCCCTTTAATAGACCCCTTTTAGTGGTTTTCGCACCTTGTAGGGCCCTATTTCATTTCATGCAATATCGTGTTTTGTCTGACTGCGCATGCGCGAACCCCGGTGCAGTCTGTCTTCATGCGCTCCTGCGCCAGTTTACGCCGAGCCGTGCTGCTGCCCATGCCGCCTGGTTCTGTCTGGTGGTTAGTGTGTTGGTTTATTGTTAATGGTTTACAACTATAGTTCTTCCCCTGCCGTGTTTCAATGGCATTTTTACACCGATTTTTAATTATCACACATACTTACTTTTTAAGTTTGATCGACGAGGGTGGTTGTCGCCATGATGTTTTATGTGCGAGTGTTCTGACAGCCGGAGTTGTTGTCGTTTTATTTGGGAGCCCCTAGTTTTATGCTTTAATCATAAGTACCATCCTTCTCAGTGGATATTTGTGTTCCATCTTTATCCAGATAGGTTCTTTCCTAGTTTGTCACTTGCTTATGCTCTGGTGTTTCCTTTTTATTCAGGTATTTGACCCAAAGATGTGACTAAGTCATGAAACCGGTAGTCTTTTAAAAAAAAAAGTAAACAGTTGCAGCAGACCCTTTTATCAATGACGGTTGACAAAGCTGACAGTGAGACGACTGCTTTTAACACATTACAGCCTCTATGAATTCGAAGTCATGCCGTTTGGACTGTGAAATGCTCCGGCCATGTTTCAACACATGATGGACTTGCTTGATGGACATGCTTCAACACCTTAAATGGATGATGTGTCTTTGTTATCTAGATGACATTACTGTTTTCTCAAGGACATTTGTGGAACATCTAAGCCTTCTGTCAACTGTGTTAAAGTGTGTTCAGACTACAGAACTCCACCACAACCCAAAGAAGTGCTTCTTCATTGCCAAAGACATAAAAATTCTTAGGCACCCAGTCAACAGAAATCCAGATAAAGTAAGGGCAGTCACAGAATTTCCAACTCCTGAGCACATTCATGACGTGAGAAGGATATTGTATAAAGGCACATCCATTGCAAGAACTTCTGCAGTGAGATGACAAGTTTTATTGGGATGAGCTAAAAGAAAGTGCTTTCTGGAAACGTAAGAAGGCTTTAACTTTTGCAGCAGTTCTAACCTTAGACGCAAATGGAGCTTCACACTGACACTAACAGTTATGAGGTTGGTGCAGTGCTTGTACAAATTCAGGAAGGTGTTGTAAAGGTAATAGCCTATGCATCAAGATTACTTTCAAAGTCCGAGAAACTATTCTACAACGGAGAAAGAAAGACTCAGAGTTATCTGAGCTATCAACAAGTCCTGGCCGTATTTATTTGGCAATCCATTCACCATCATGACAGGCCACCATTCTCCATGTTGGCTGACTAAAAAAATCAAATGTTTGTAAAGCTTATGGGACTTAACTACGGGGTCATCAGTCCCTAAACTTACAAACTACTTATGAACTACTTACGAACTAAGACGGCACAAATATCCATGCCCGTGGGGGGATTCGAACCCCCGACCGTAGTGACCGTGCAGACCATGACTGAAGTGCCTTAGTCCCCTCGGCCACCGCGGCCGGCTTGGCTGACTAGAAAGATCCATTAAGTCAACTAACAAAATGGGCACTAATACTCCAACACTACAATGTCACAGTGGTATTAAAAAAACAATCACAAACACAAGGATGCCAACTGCTGTTCAAGGAATCCCTTAGTGGAACACAACAGAATGGGTCAAATGCCTGCCCTCACTGAATTACATGATATTACAACTGAACAGAAGGAAGATCCAGCATTATTACAAACCATAGAGGCCTTGGAGAAAGTAGAACTGACCAAGTAAGAGTTTCAACTTATAAAAGGGACATTGCACAGAGTAACTACGATCCACTGGGCCCCAAATGGCTACTGGTCATTCCAGCTCATCTCCAACCAGCTACTCTCAAGTATTTCCATGATGGTCCAATGTCTAGTCATCTGGGATTTGTGAAGGCACTATACAGAAACAGACACAGTTATTACTGACAAGGACTCTACCAATCTGTCAAGCACTATGTGAGTCACTGAAGGAATGCCAGCAACAGATGCATGTGTCACAATTAAACTCCAGAGCATCTGGTATCAAACATGTGATGACTGCAGTAGCTCCAGAGAGTGCAAAATTCCTTGTAGAAGATGTTATCTCCAAGCATAGTGTACCATGTGTGTTGCTATCTGATCAAGGAAAAGTATTCATGTCAAAACTAGTATCAGAGGGAATGTCACATTGTGGCATTGTCCACAGAATAACAAATGTCTACCATCCTCAGACAAATGGTCTTACACAATGTTTTAACAAGACGTTAGTAGATATGCTGTCCGAGTATGTCAATGTTGAGCAGAAGGATTGGGATACAATACTGCCAGTCATGACATTTGCTTATAATACAGCAAGGCAAGACACCAAAGGATTCACGCCATTTATCATGCTCCATGATCATGAAGCTGAGATGACAATGGATATGCTATTCCCATTCCAACTGGATGGCACTTAGGATAAAACATGAAACAGCTCATCACAAGGGTTGAAGAAGCAAGAAAGCTGGCTCGAATACGGACACTGGATGCCCAGGAGAATGACTGTCAGTGGTATAACGACAAGCACCAACCTGCTGTGTACAGCCTAGTAGATCTGGCATGGATTTTTACTCCTGTATTGAAAGTTGGGCTGTCAGAAAAGTTACTGAAATGATACTTCGGTCCATATCATGTCATATACAACCTGTCAGACATTACATGTGGAGCTGAAGATTATGAACCGCCCTCAAAAGAACAAAAATAAAGAGACATTGTCCATGTCCTCCGTATGAAGGCTTACCATGACCCCAAAGAGCAAATAGATGAAAATGGCTTCTTGTTCAAAGACTGTTACGATAATGATGAAGCCACGACTGGAGAGTCTGTCGCCCGTTATCTTCACTGCGAGGAATGCATGCTGAGTGAATGGAAGGATTCTCCGGAAGTGCCATACAGAGGAACCATGACAAGATCAAGATCCAGGACACTGCAGCTGGCTCCAAATGGAACCCAACAGCAGGTTTCTGTGTCATCAGGAAGGGGAGCAATACTGTGAATCTTCCAACGGAATACATGGTGCAGTCGTTAGCGTCGCAGATTGCTGTGCTGGCAAACCCTCATTCAAATCCAGCCACTGAAAAAAAAAATTCTTTGTACTTACTATCTCTAGAACGTTCTACATGTTTCTAATGATTGATGTACTTTTAAGTTCCAGAAAATTTTTCTACGTATAAATAATGGAGTAATCAGGAGGCAGTCAGTTCCGAGTGTATGCTTATGTTAACAATAAACTTGTTCTAAGTGTAAAGTATTCTGCTCTATTAAAAACAATTGTGAACTAATGGCTGTTCACCTGTGGTTGACAGAGTCTCTTTCAGTTTTGGATTAGGATTGGATTGACACAGCCACAGTAGCATAGTAAATGTCTTCTCAGACGGAAACCACTGAAAGCCAGAAAGGTTTTTTCCTAGTTTGTCACTTGCTTATGGTCTGGCGTTTCCTTTTTATTCAGGTATTTAACCCAAAGATGCGACTAAGTCATGAAAATGGTGGTCTTTTTTTAAAAAAGTGAACAGCTGCAGCAGACCCTTTTATCAATGACGGTTGACAAAGCTGACAGTGAGACGACTGCTTTTAACACATTACAGCTTCTATGAATTCGAAGTCATGCCATTTGGACTATGTAATGCTAACTTAGATCTAGATCATCTATCTGATGAAATGAACTTTGAAACCACTGGTATAATAATTATCAATATGAAGCTAATAGTAGTATCATTGTACAGGTCTCCCAGTGGAAGTATCAGCATATTCTTAGAAAAATTGGACATCCTTTTATGTGCACTAACAGAACAAATTTAACAACTATGACATTGTCATAGGAGGTGATGTTAATTCTGAGTTTGACATATTAACTGATAAGCACTGTGTTAGCGGATTGAAAAACCTATTGCAACAGTTCAATATAAAGTGTGTTAACTATTAACCCACTAGGGAACTAGCATGCCTAGACAATATATTTGTTAATTTTCAAAATGCTCAGAAACAATGTGATGTAATGGTCTTCCCCTTTTCTGACCGTGAATCAACACCTAATATATGCTAACAGGATCTCGTCAGTCAACCATTGTAGTACTAAGTCAAAAATGGTGGTCACTAGGCCAATGAGTGATGCAAAACCCGACAAATTCAAGAAATCCCTTGCTGATAGGGATTGGTTTTGCCAGAGAAATGATGGCAGTCATTATCTATCAAATAATGATACAGCTGAGGTAAACTTTAAATGTTTCTTTAACTCTTTCCTGCAAATACTCAATGATAGTATTCCCATTAAATGTTGTAAAGCAGTAGACAGAGGTAGTAAAAAGGTGTCAAAAAAGAAAAACTCTTGGTATACTAAAACACTGTCTGATATGAAAGACCATGTATTGATGCTTTTACAGACATACAAAACTAATAAATCTGAAAATGCTAAATCCTTATATGTAAGATGGGGAAATGATTATAAAATAGCAGTAATCGAAGCAAAAAAGTCACACAATGCCCAGCTCATAGGGAGCTCTAACAATAAATGCAGAGCTGCTTGGAATCTCAAACAGTTTTGTCAAAGATTCACACAAAGTCCAAATCAATATCTCTCCACAAGATTTTAATGATTATTTTATTGAATCCATAGAGGAAATAAGCAATAGCATCTTTAAGCCTGATACTAGTCCAATAGAACTCTTAGAAAAAAATTACCATGGGACAACCTATAACAACTTTCTCACTTTCTCCGATGTTTCACCTAGTAAAATATTAAAAATAGTAATGAACTTTAAGTCATAGTGTTGATATCTATGATATGTCTTGCAAATTGCTGAAGAAAATCATTGATTCCATCATCTGTCCGCTAACTCACTGTATAAATAAGTGTATGGCAGAGGGTTACTTTCCTGAGGAGTTAATATTATCTAGGGTGGTCCCAGTGTATAAAGAAGGTGATAAAGACAATGCAGCAAGTTTCAGACCAATATCAATGGTTCCCGCAATGGCCAAAATAATAGAATATATAATCTACCATCAGTTGTATGCTCAATTTGAAGATCTTGAAATATTTAATGAAGCACAATTTGACTTCAGAAAAAAGTCGTCAACAATTGATGCAATAGATGTATTAATGATATGTCCTTAAAGTGTATGAAGAAAAAGGCTTTGCACAGGCCACTTTCTGTGACCTGAGTAAGGCCTTCGACTGTGTAAAACATGACATACTTCTAAAGAAACTCCACTTTTACGGCATCAGGGATAAAAGTCTAAAACTATTAGCATCCTATCTCGAAAACCGTAGATAAGTTGTGTCAATTGGCACTGAAAAGTCTACCAAAAAAAGGTTACTGTGGGAGTACCATAGGGATCTGTGTTAGGACCATTTTTGTTTCTGGTAGTGATTAATGCTCTACTCTCCTACACAATTTCAAATACTGTACTATTTGCAGATGACACCGCCTTTTTAAATTGTAATAACAATCTGAACAAGTTAAAAGATTCTGTGAGTTGGGTCAAGTGGGTTTCTTCTGAATGAGGACAAAACTCAAAAAATTCTATTTTGTCTCGGGGACAAAAGCCCTTTTAATGTGCCCAGCTATGTAAAGTTCTTGGGGGTATACGTTGATGACAAATTGTCCAGGGCACAACATACAAAATATATTTCTACTAAACTGTCAAGAGTAATTTATTTATTACGATGTCTCATGAAATATGTACCATCAGCCTTTGTTAAAACATCATACTTTGCATTATTTCAAAGTGTTATGTCTTATGGACTTGCAAGCTATGTTAGCAATGTATTACTTCTACAAAAAAGCAACCAGAATCATCACATACTCTCAAAATAAAGCACACTGTAAGCCATTGTTCACTGACTGTAAAATAATGACTATTATAAATCTGTACACATATCAAGTGCTAATCTACACCAAAAAGAAACTGCAAGAAGTAAAACATAGAAATAATATTCATGGCCACAATACAAGGAAAAATAATTTAATACACACTTCATACAATAGACTAACAAAGACCGCCAACAGCTATTAGCTAGTGGGTCATAAATTATTTAATAAGCTCCTGCAGATGGTACATGACCTACCAGAGGAGGCGTTTATAAAAGCATTAAATAAATGGCTTATTGCAAATCCCTTTTATGAATTAAAAGAAATTTTTACTGTGAGTGTGACATGGAAAATATAAGTGAACTGTAATGTGAAAATATTGTAGTGTAATGTTTATAATATTTTGTCTATTGCTGTAATGGCCTAACAACAATAAAATTATCTTGTTCCACACCACTTATTATGTCAGTGAAGGGGATACTCCTCGGTGATGGTGCGAAGTTGAGCCCTTTCTTGAGAGCCGACATGGCACCCGCATTGATGTTTTTCGCCATCATGTTGATAACGGTGAATTCTGCTGTTACACTTTCTGCCCCATGCTGTTGCTGAGAAAGCTGGTGAATAATTATTATACCAGTGGCTTCAAAGTTCATTTCATCAGATAGATGATCTAGATCTAAGTTAGCAAGATGCCCAACGAAACTGTGGAAGAAATTTGTTATGAAATTCTTGTCATGAATTCTCTGAAAATTCAAGGAAGCAAAACCGAACGTGACAAGAGAGGAACACATTGCCTTCAAGAACTCTGGAATAATCCTCTCATTGTAGTCTTGCCATCCAACAAGGGCAATGCAACTGCCATTATGGAATGAGCCAACTACGATGAGAAGATTCGGGAGATGCTGGAGGAGGAGACATATCAGAAATTACCGAAGGACCCAAGATCAAAAATACTGAGGAAGACGTGTTATTAAAAACCTCCTTCCACAGGCACCTTGACCACCTACCTTATATGGACTCCCAAAGGTTCATAAAATGAACACTCCTCTTTGTCTAATCATGAGTACCAATGGTGTGCCAACTTAGAGACTTTCAAAACATCTGGCCACCCTCCTTACTCCACACGCTGGTTACTGTGTGCATCATATCAAGAATACAACTGACTTCATCATTAGAATAAAATCCTTGCATCTTGGAGAAGATGATATCATGGTCAGCTTTGATGTGGTGTCATTATTCACAAACATTCCCATCAAAGATTCCATAGACCTGCTCACCCAGTTATTCGATGAAACTATTGTGAATTTATTCAAGCATACTGTGACATCATTTTTTTTTATATGGTGGAGAATATTTTAACCAGACTGCAATGGAAAGCCCACTAGTTCCTGTTATTGCCAATCTGTTTATGAAGAACTTTGAGCACATGACCTTGGACACGGCTCCTGCAAAGCCTAGCTGTTTTAAACATTATGTTGATGATATGTTCATTGTCTGGCCTCATGGACATGAAAAACTAGAATTTTTTGATCACATCAACAACATACATGAAAAAAATCAATTTTACAATGGTGTATTGCTGTTCCTTGACGTAATTGGTAGGCGTAAAGCAAATGGATGCCTGAGCCATAGTGTCTACTGGAAACCCACCCAAACAGGCTGGTATCTGCATGCCATGTGCCACCACCACCCATTGCAAAAACAATCTGTTATAAGTATGTTGGTGGACCGAGCAGAAGTAGTCTCAGACAATTAACATCTGCAGAAGGAACTGACCCACTAACGAAAAGTATGTAAGAAAAATGGTTACAGCAACCAGCAGATTCACAAGCCATCCATCCAAAGACACGCAAGCAGTAGACTGTCGAGGAGGAACCAAAGAAGTTTGCATTTTTGCTGTTTTGTTGCTCAGTAATGGGAAAGATTAGCCGGCTCCGTAAGAAACACGACATCGACTCGGTCTTCAAGCCTCCTACAAAATTACCACATGTGATGAGACCTGTGAAAGATGATCTAAGCCTGAGAATACCAGGTGTGTACAAGATACTGCGTGTGTGTGGAGAGTTTTACATTGGGCAGACTGTGCACAATATTGAAGAACACTATGTTGCACATGAAAGATGTTTCAGTTATCCTGAGAAATCAGCAATTTTGGAGCATGTTCTGGAAAACAAACATCACATTGCTTTTGATGAGACACCAGTCATTACCAGAACAAATACTTTCTGAGATAGTATAATAAAAGAGGTGATCGAAATTAAAATATCTGAAAAAACTCTTAATAAAAATGGCAGCTTGCACCTGAGCACAGCTTGGGACCCAGCCATCTAACAGTTTAAGCAGATGCAGAAGGCATGTGACCAAAACATTGCCATATATGGTGATGCGGTGAAGCACCAGTGATGTCGCAGAAAGCCATGCAGCTATACAATGATGGCAGAGGCAAAAGCTTGACAGTCACCACTTGACAAGAGCCGAGGAGATCTCGGCTGAAAGGTCGTGGATATCAAACCACTTGGTGTGGCTTAAAGCCTGAGAGAATTTTATCAGCAAAACTCACCATGAAGTTATGCATTTATACAATCCCCCAATGGTCAGTGTGAAATAGATGCAAGGTCTCACATGGAGATAACTTAGGATCACCACACCACAAGATGCATTTGCTGGCTAAAACATCAGAACACCCTTCTGCATGGCAAGTTGATATCAAAGAGCATAATAATTGCAGAGAGGGTCCGAGGAGTGATGAGGGGGAGTGTCTGGCCACCCATGCTGGACAGTGGTCCGTCCAAAAACCAATAATGACGGTCAAGATAATTAACGCACAATGGGATAGTTAATGCACTCTGGGATTTGGGTGGTGAGGTCTTACAATAAATGATGAAATATAGCTGGCATGTTGGTGTCTCCAAAGGGAAGGTGAAGGTATTGACATAAACCAATACGAGTTTTCACAACAAGCTTGGCTTGTGAATCTGGATTGAGAGGGAGTTGCTAATAGGCGTCCACCAGATCAATCTTAGAAAAGTACTGTCCCCCAGACAATTTGTAAAGCAACTCTTCCTGCCACAGAAGGGGCTAAGAATCTATGATTGACATCATTAGTGGCTTTGAAGTCACTGCACAATTGTAGTTTACCTGTGGGCAGGGCCGTATTAGACGGGCACAACATGTGCAGCTGCACAAGGCAGCAAAATTTTGAGGGCAGCATAATTTTGCCATCGAAAAAATAGTTTTATGGTATGTGTTATCTAAATAATTTATTAAATAATATTTTTATTCAGAGTTTCGATTACAGCCATTAATTTTCAAAATTTAGGTTATTTTTTATAGCAGTGGTGTATCCAGAGAGGTGTTTTCTTTAAAAAATAAATCAGTTTAAATCCCAGATGCCAGAGTGGTGGGGGTGGGGGGGGCGTAAAATCAATTACTGCACAGGGGCATCACATACCCTAAATACGGCCCTGCCTGTGGGCTTCTTTACCACGACCAGTGGCATGGTCTAATTCACTTTTTATGTCATCTCTGAGCATCACAAGAATGGCGCGCACACGGAAGAAGTGTGTGTGAGCGTTAGGCTTCATGGTGATGTGAGCTTGAAAAGTGGATGTACAGCCTAATCCTGGCAAGAACAAAGTAGCAAATTCTAAGCACAGAGTATCTAATACAGGGTATGGCACTTGATCCGAAGCTAAATGAACCTCTTTTGAAATTGAATTGCCAAAAGCCTGTAAGGCAGCCATACTGAATAGTTAAGCTGTCGTAGCTTCAACGAATACTAGAAATGTAATGTTGCGAACAGTGAGTGACAGGTTTCTGGTGCAGTGAACTGTCCTAGAATGGAAATGGCTTGTTGATTATAGCTCAAAAGCTAGTGGGACACTGGCTGCAAAGAGGGTTCCAAGGTCTATGTATGTTTGTGAGTTGAGTAAAGTGGCTGCTGTCCCAGAGTCCATCAGCATGCAAAGTGTGTGTTTAAACAGATACAAATCCAAGAATAACTTTGAGGGCATGGCATAAGTAACAGAAATATTGTTAATCTCCATTTAAAAAAAAAAAAAGTCACAGAAAGGTGGAGCTCATACTGAGCAGCATACCAATGATATATGACCTGCCTTTTTTTTTTTTTTTATAGTGCCTGCATGTCAACCAGTGTTGAGGGCATTCACTGTGATCATGAGCATTGTAGCAATCAGGGCAAGGAGGAGGAGAGCATTCCCTGCACCTGGTCAAGGGTGATGCCGTGGAGCACATTATGGTGGACTGTCACAGTGACAAACCTGTGGTTGGTTTGCGCATGCGGAAACATCACACTACACAGCAATTGTGCGGCCCGCCAAATGAAAAACCTCAAAAGCTTGTGTTATCTTGAAAACATCGATCAACTTAAGATGATCACACTGAAGTGCTTGATTCTGGATTTCCTTGTCAGGGGCTAAGCAGATGATGTCATAAACCACATGATTGGCATAGGTATCTTCATGTACATTCGAGATGAATTGTTAATGATTATTTTATTTGCGCTGTTGCAAGCAAAACTTTTTACACTTTATAAATGATACAATTACAATATTTTTGTTTCATTTTGTGTGTTAATGACCCTTGTGCTGAGCTTTTTGTGAGCAGCATGCATTATATCCTAGCACAGCTATTTCATTAGTACAGCAAACAGTATTGACTCTAGCCCACTACCCTCCCTAAAAGAAATAGGAGCAGTGCAGCCATAAAACTATATAGTCTAAGTTTCATTATAGCTACAATTTACCATTACACCATCCCAATATATTAATGATTTTCAGTGCAAATTTGACTTGTTCTTAATAAGTAAGCCACTGGAAATATAACATTATGTGGTGACCTCAGTATTGATTTCCTCACTCAAAAGAGAAGCTATGACAGTTTGTTGGGCTAGGTGGGTAACTCATATTCATAACCAGAGCTGACCCACCCACCCACCCAGAAGAGGACTGCTCCCCTCTTCCAAAAGAACAAATCATCTATGCCCTTGATTGAGAATAGTTTACAGTGCCTATGAATTGGTGTCCTGTAAGATGGCTTTTATCAAATACTCTGATATTTGTGTACTAAGATGTCGTGCTGGTAGCCACTGCCCAAGTATGACTTTCCAGTCATGTAACAGAAGTATTCCACTTACCATGACAACAGGACTGCTCTTCACTTACACAGTACCTATCGGGACGTCAGTGGTTTGCGTTGTAATTAACATATTGACCCATCTACAGGGTGGCGCACATGGATCGGGTGGTTTTAAAAAACTTGTCAAACTATCAATTTTAAAGGTATTGGATTGAAATAAAGTTCAAAACGTGTATTTACAATGGAAGTTTATTAACAAAAAATTAGTAAAGTTAGTTTTTAAAAATTGCATCCATCAAATGCCCTCCTCCTCGAGCGACACATTCTTGGAGTTGGTCCTTAACGTTCCGCATTGCCCGCTCAAGCACATCACTAGGAACTGATGTGATTTCGTTGTGAATTGCTGCCTTCAACTCCTGAATGGTCTAGGGTTTGTTCATGTAGACCCTTGCTTTTAAATAGCCCCATAAGAAAAGGTCACATACCGTTAGGTCCGGTGAGCGAGTGGGCCAATGGACATCTCCATTACGGGAATTCAAACGGCCAGGAAACAGAGCGCGTACAACTTGCATTGATATCCTAGTGGTATGTGCAGTTGCCCCATCTTGTTGGAACCACATATTGTCCATGTCGTAATTGTTCTCCTCAATTTGTGGGAGAAGAAATTTTTCAATCATGTTCACATAACGCTGCGAATTAACAGCAACCGCCTGCTCCCTTTAATTTTCAAAAAAGTCGGCCCAATTATCCCTACCTTAGAAACCCCACACCAAACCATCACTTTGTCACTATGGAGAGGTGATTGGTGTAGGTCTCTTGGGTTAGTGTCGGCCCAGTAATGGCAATTTTGCTTGTTGACATAGCCGTTGTCACTATGGAGAGGTGATTGGTGTAGGTCACTTGGGTTAGTGTCGGCCCAGTAATGGCATTTTTGCTTGTTGACATAGCCGTTAATGTGAAAGTGAACCTCGTCAGACGACATGATAATCAGGTTTTCATCTTCCAATAACTCCAACATCCGTTGGCTAAACTGAAGCCTTTGAAGGTGGTCTGTTGGGAGAATCTTCTGGACCACCATGATTTTATAGGGGTGGAATTTCAGTTCTTGGTTAAGAATCCTTTGAAGGCTCCGATGTGATATTCAAAAAGCTTGAGCACGTCGTCTCGTTGATCGATGTGGGCTCGCAATGACATCGTGTCTCACACGCTCCACGTTCTCAGGCGTTCTTATTGTTCAAGGTCTAGGCGTCCATTTCAGAGCACATGAATGAGTAGTGCGAGAATTATGCACCCAACACAAAATCTTATCTCGCTTAGGAAAACTACCACGAGGTGGGATGTTGAAACGCCGGCAAAAGGCACGCGTCACAGCAACAATTGACTCGTTATTGCGTATAAACTTTTCCACTGCGAAAACACGATGCTCAACAGACCACGTAGCCATCGTGATTGACTGCCAGTCTGTAACTGAAACTTCCCGTCCCCCCACCACAGAACGCAGACCGCCGAACACCTGGCTCCTCCCCACCAGACATACAGTCCACTTCAAAACCACTCGATCCATATGCGCCACCCTGTATAATAACTATGCTGTCAATAGGATGTTAAACCCTAAGCTACCTTTCTTTCTTAAATGTTTTTAGACAGTACATCAAGGTTACATAGTACATCACAATCACTACTGAATATAAATATATTACTCTTACCAGATAAAGACCAGTAAGCTGATAACAAGCTGAAGATAACTTCTTTGCTAACAATCACATGTTTCCACTTTATCTGGCAATCAACACTCATTCCTATGAATTTAGCTCCAATTACACGGGTTTATTTCTTTGCTGTTTATCTTCATTGTGACTTTTTTATTTAGTTAAAACTTTATCCAATTTGTCTTTCTTACATTTAAAGTTACTTTATTTAATGAACAGTTGTGGACTTCTCCGAGAGCTTCATTGAATTTTTCAGTTAACTGTGCTCGATTTGTCTGATATCACTTCGGTGTTATTGTTAGCAAACAATATATTTTCCTCATACTTGGCAGACACTAAGAAATCATTTATAAATCTATATAAGAAAGAAGATGACACCTAATACACGTCCCTGGAGAACACCTATATTAATATACTGGGTGATCAAAAAGTCAGTATAAATTTGAAAACTTAATAAATCATGGAATAATGTAGATAGAGAAATAAAAATTGACACACATGCTTGGAATGACATAGGGTTTTCTTAGAACAAGGGGGAAAAAAGTTCAAAAAATGTCCGATAGATGGCGCCTGATTCTGGTTTTGTAACTGCTACGTGACAGGTATGCTGATACATTACAGGATTGCATTTTCCCCAGCCTGGCTGATAAACACCTGCTGGAACATATGATTTTTATGCAGGATGGAGCTCCACCCCATATTGAACTAGACGCGTAAAAGATCTCTTGCCTGTGTCGTTTGGTGATGATTGTGTACTCAGTTGCCACTTTCGACATGCTTGGCCTTCCATAACTATGGACATGCTTTACAGTGCTGTTCACATTAATCCTCAACTTCAGCTATTGTTGAGAAATGATGGTGAACATATTGAGCATTTCCTGTAAAGAACATCTTTACTTTCTCTTAATTTTTTATGCTGTTTATTGCTCTGATCAGATGAAGCGCCGTCTGTTGGACATTTTTTGAACCTTTTTTTTTTTCTAATAAAACCCCATGCCATTCCAAGCATGTGTGTCAATTTTTAGCTCTCTATCTACATTATTCCATGATTTATTAAGTTTTCAAATTTATACTAACTTTTTGATCACCCGGTATTTTAGGTCTTATAAGTGCTTCATCACTGGTCAATGGGGATATGAGAGATTTCAACTCTTTGCATCCTGTTTTCGAAGTATGATTTAAACCAGTTATCTGACGTACTCTTACTCCTAATAGGTCTAGTTTGTCTAATAAGATTTCGTAGTCAATTGTGTCAACTGCCTCTGATAATGCCAAAAAACATATTACAGACATCATTACATTGATAGCAGGAACACAGGCAGCAGTACTGCAACGTATTGCATATGCTCTTCAACATGTCTGGTATACTGGATTAGATTTGTTGTCCGTTCCACAAATCCGTGTTGAGGAGATTCTTGTGGATGCGAAACATCTCAATTTATTTTATTTCTTTTTAGAAGCTGATAATACTAATAAAGATACATCCATTTTTTACAAGTTGATGATATTACTAATAGTATGACTACAGATACATACATCATTTGGTTCTATTTAAAAATTCGTCAGTGGAGTAGAAGAAGTTGACTACTATAAAGTCTTTTAGGCTCCTGTTGAACTGATCTTTATTTGTAGCAATTTTTTTTTTTTTTTGTGGTTGCTGCTAAATTATTGAAAATGTGTGTCCCTGAGTAGTGGACCCCTTTTTGAACTAAAGTAAGTGGTTTTAAGTCCTTGTGTAGATCATTTTTGTTCCTAGTATTGTATGTATGAACTGGGCTGTTTATTGGGAAAAGGAATATATTATTTATGACAAACTTCATTAAGGAATAAATATACTGAGAGGCAGCAGTTAATATACTCAGTTCTTTGAAGAGGCTTCTACAGGATATCTATGAATTTACTCCACAAATAATACATATTACATGATTTTGGACTGAAAACTTTTGCTTTACTTCAAGAGTTACCCCAAAATATTGAACCATATGACATTATGGAATGAAAGTAAGCCAAGTATGTGGGCTTTTTTAATTTTATGGCTCCAATGTCTCTCTCTTTCGCTCTTAGGCCATGTTTGCGCACACGCAGTGTTGGCTTTGTTAAATCCAGATTTGGCATGTTAATAATTACGGGGTAGGCGGATGCCCTTCCTGTCGCCACCACATGTCCCCCCCCCCCCCCCACCCCAAGAGGAAATGTGTACCCCAAATGTCTGCGTATAATAGTGTATGTGTGACAGTGTAAAGTGTTATGAAATGTTTGCAAATGGTGTAACTGAGGTGGAACTTTGGGACCAGCCCGGTATACACTTAGGGGCATGTGGAAAACTGCGTAAAAACCACATCCACTAGCACTCCAACCCCCTTCGTTAATCCGCCAGATGGATTCAAACCGGGGCCGGTATGCCCCCGTCTCAGGAAGTGGCACATTAGACCACACAGCTAACCAAGCAGGTATGTCTCTTATGTCTGATACCACTTGTATTGCAAATAGAGATTTGTTTTTGTTTCTGGAGTTCTGTAATCCCGGGAATTTAATACTGCCAACCTCTTCTGTCTGCTCTTCTTCATACTTTCAGCATATGCGAGATGGAAATCTGTTAATGTTCTGAACTGCTTGTAGTGAGTCTTTTCAAAGACTAATGTCAATGAGTTGGCTTTTAAACCATTTCTTAATGTTCATGAAAATATCATTAGCAGACCTTCGTAGAACTATGCTTGACATATTATTTATTGCAATACTTGTATCATCTGCAAACAAAACAAACTCTGCTTCTAGCAGTGTAACTGATGAAAGATCATTAATGTACACAAGAAAAAGCAATGGGCCTCAGGTGGATCTTTGTGGGACACCAAATGTAATTTCTTCCCAATATGATGATTATTGATGGCTTAATTCACTGACACCCTTAGTTTCCTGTTAGTGAGGTACGACTTTAACCATTTTGCAGCAATTCCCGTAACACCATAGAATTCTCATTTACTTAAAAGGATGTTACGGTTCACACAATCAAATGCCTTTGGAAAAATCACAGAAAATACCTGCTGCTTGTAATTTATTATCTAATGAATTAAGTACATTCTCACTGTAGATGTAAAATAGATTTCTCAATATTGGAACCTTTCAGAAATCCAAACTGTTCTAGAGAATATGTCATTTGAGGTTAGGTAGTTGAGAAGCTGCTTGTGCATTACCTTTTCTAGTTTTTTTTTTAATGCCAGTAAAAGTGAAATCAGTCTGTAGTTTGATAGTATCTGTTTATCCCTTTTCTTGAATAGAGGTTAAATATTCGCATATTTTACCCAGTCAGGAAATGTTCCAGTTACAATAGACTGGTTACACAAATAACTTAAAATTGTGCTCAATTCACAAGGACACACTTTAACTTTGTTGATATTTCATTGTAACCACTAGAATGCTTTGTTTTAAAGATGTTATTATGGAAGTTATTTCTTGTGGCAAAGTGAGTGACATATTCATACACCTGAAGTTGTTTGTAAATGCTAGTTTCAAATATTCAAGGGCATTATTTACTGACACTGATAATCCCATACTATCAGTAATAGATATAAAGTACTTATTAAACTATACCCATCAGTAAATGTATCATTTACTCTTAATATTATCCCCTCCTATTCCTTTGTGGTTCTACCAGCCTCCTCTGTCACTATATCCCATATTGTTTTTTATTTTTTGGCTGATTTTGCTATTTTCTTCCCATAGTGTATTTGTTTAGATGCCTGAATTACTTTAATATTTTACATTATTTCTTATAATTAGCTAAATTATTGTCATTGGAGCTACTCTTAGCTGATAGACATTTTCTTTTTTGTCTTACATGAAATCTTTATTCCTTGTGTAACCCATGGTTTTATTATACACTTCTGCTGAATTTGAATTTAATTTAATGGTTTTCAAACATAATACTGACATTATTGATGAATATGTTATATTTTTTTCATTCATACCAAGAGTACTATAAACATCTTTCTCCAAGTTATATTTCTGAGCAGTTTTCCAAAATTCTCATTTTTTTGTTGAGTGGCTACTCTCCTGTATGCAGATTCAGCAGTCTTCATAATCTGCTTAGAATCTGTACCTAAAACAAGGAGCTGCATATTGTGATCTGATAGGTCAAAATTATTAGTTTTATATGATATAATTTTGTTTCTTTGATTTGTCTATAAAAACATCATCAATGACTGTCCTAGAGGATTTAGTTATCCTAGTTGGAAAGTTTACAGTACGAGTTAGATTGAAAGACAATGTTACTGACTGTAGTAAATGTTTACTGGAAGACTGAATAAGAAAATTTGTATTAAAGTCACCAGCAACCAAGATTTCTTTGTTTCCTCTTGTTAAATAATCCAATACAGCTTTTAGATGATTTAGGAATAGATTATAGCCGGCTGCGGTGGCCGAGGGGACTGAGGCGTGCCAGTCACGGTCTGCACGGCCACTACTGTCGGGGGTTTGAATGCCCCCTCGGGCATGGATATTTGTGCCATCCTTAGTATTTGCCATTTCGTAATTAGTTTGTAAGTTTAGGGACTGATGACCCCGTAGTTAAGTCCCCTAAGCTCTACACACATTTGAACATTTTTATTATTTTTTTTAATAGATTATAATTTCCTGCAGGTGCTCTGTAAATAGTTACTGTTATATAGCATCTCTTATGGAACTCTACTTCTGTTGCACAAGCTTCTAAATGCTGCTCTAGACATAATCAACATTCTTGAATTCATAGCAGTTTTTGATAAATGTGGCAACTCCTCCTCTCTCCATATCCACTCTACAGACGTACGAAGTTAATTAAATCCTGAAATATTTAACATAATTATGGCAGTGGTCACCTGATGTTCAGAGAGGCAAATTATGCAAATAGTGTTAGAGGAATCTATTTCATCAATACGAATGAGTAGTTCATCAAGTATTGTAAATATTCAGCACAGATCTCGGTATCCTGGTTGACATGATGAGTAAAGCCATGTTTGAAACAGTTATTTCAAAAAATGTTGTATTTTAATATTGGAAATCTAACTATAGTCTACATAATCAACAAATGTTAAATCACTGGTAACAAAAAATGTTTCCAGTAAAACAGTGCTGAAGTTAGGTTAATTATCATTAAATCATTTCTGAACTACTGTCCACAGATATACTATTACATCTAAGTGGGATACTCTGCAAATCACATTTAAGTGCCTGGCAGAGGCTTGAAAAAACTTTTACTGTGAGATAATAGTGCTAAAGTCTACACTGGACCATCCAAGCACTGTCATTTACGGTGCAAATTTTAGCACCACCACTGCTTTTATGGCAGCCAATTGGTAGCTGGAATATAAAAATTATTTGTATTGAAACAGATATTACGGAGTACACCTAAAACGAAAAGTATTTCCAGTAATATCAGGCTTATACTGTTTAATTTGTATAAAATAAGTAATTTTCCTTGTGGTGTCATACACAAACTACTGGTTAATGTGAAAACAGAAAAAGTTGATGTGGTTACAGGTTTATATGTAGTGTAGCTTGAGTTGTTGCTGGGGTGGGAGGAAACAGCTTGGTTGAGAGTTGGAGAAGTCCATGAATGTGAGAGAGACAAACTAGTTTTGGTAAAGCACATTTTCTCAAAATGCAATATTTAGTTATCATGGAATTCAAACTAAAACACTGTTTGTATTTGCTTCACAAGTCAGTTGTTTCACGATATCTTCCCAACATCACTTGTGACAAGCATTACAAACATCCACATCAGGAAGAGCTCGCAGATAGATAGCCCTTTTTGAAGGCTGAACACAGGCTTTCATGGCTGTAGTCCAGGTCAATAAAACTCTTCTGGGTGTGTGACTATCATGTGATATAAAACAATGTTTCTACTACTATTGAAGATACATCAGAGGATCAAAAACACTGTACTATTTGACAACAAAGAAATCTGAGTGGTTATTTGTTGTGCAACTAAAATTTCCTGAATTCACTTGTGCTTGCAATAAAAGGTAACTGGTAAATTTTTTAGAGGTGCAGATGAATATTCATAAAAGGTAGATATTATTTTTCTGAATGAAGATCTATAATGGAAATTTAAAAATACTACATTCAGTTGAATTTCAAATGTCAGATTGAATCTCTGTTCAGAAGCCATCAGCATCAATAAATATTTAAGTGACATGTACTTAAATCATTAATTGTGATTTGGGGGAAAAAAAGATAAGAAGTGTTTGCTAATCAATGTCATATTCAATAACTGGAGAAAAAACTAAATGTCGCTACTATTGTCATCCAATCAAAATGCTATGTAATGACTGTTAATAAGCAATTTTACTTCAATTACAACTGAATCATCATTCCTCAATATATTGGTATTAGCTATCAGATTACTACTCACCCAATATAAGAGGTGCCAAAAAACAGACAGGTATTCACAAAGTACACCTGGTGTAATAACGTATGTACCAAGTATTAAAAAAACGACAGTCCAGATCGCAAGTTGCTGCGTTTTTTGTTGGAAACCAGTTTCAGTCCTACAGGATGCCTGCTCCTGCCACCACCACCGTCCACAAACAATGTACCAAAGGCCCTGTAGGACTGAAACCAGTTGCCCACAAAAACGCTGCAACTTTCGATCTGGACTGTCATATTTTAATTATTTAAAATTTAAGATTGCTGTTTCCAAAAAAACAAAAAAAAAAAAAACAAAAAAACAAAAAAATGCTTTCAAAAATAAAAAATAAAAATAGCATTGTCTGTTCAATGACTGCTTCCGCTTACTTGGTCAACACATCGATTGCCTTGTAGCTGGTGGCAGCCACAGCATAACCTTGTGCTTAATGCCATGAGCCTGAATTACAACAAATTATCCATCAGGAAACGTGCTGCAATCAATATATTAATCCATCATTTCGTCTTCTCTCTCTTCACATCACATTGACATAGGGATTTTATTATGGACTAGGCATGTTAATTTAAGCGGTGACCAAATGCCCTTCCTGCCGCTATTCCAAAATAGTGCACGAAAATATCTGTATAGTGCTATACGTGTGAAAGTGTGCTAATGATATTTCTATACATTTGTGTGTCATGTAACTGGTGAGGAACTTTGTTAGCAGTCCAGTATTCACCTAGTGCAGTGTCTTCCAACCTGTGGGTCATGACCTCTGGGGGAGGAGGGAGGAGATTGAAATGTTTTACTTGGGGGGGGGGGGGGGAGTTCATGAATACTGGAGGAAATAGATACACTATAAAATAATCAACTCAGTGTACATATGAATACTAGGGGTTCTATAATACAATGACATGAGACTAATAAAAGTGAATTTTATTTCATATTAATTCTGAATTGAATATAATGTAGATAGTTTTATAATTTAATACACTGCGATAACAACAAACAAGAAGCCTGAAAACTGTTTCTAGGAATGAATCAATAGATAAATGAATACAATGCTATATCTAATTTTCGGAAATTCAAAATATGACCTCCTTTCTTACTAACTTAATATACAGTGAGACTTCGCTTAATGAGCATAATTCACTTCTAATCCTTATCTAAAATGCCAAATACTCATAATGCAAAATACTATTTTATGTTGGATATCATCCACTGACCCTGTGGATGTGAAAAACCACCTAAAAAACATATCCTGCCTGGCCAGACCACTGACCCACACCATAAACCCGCTGTGTGGATATGAACTGGGGGTGGCATACCTCCCCACACCAGGTTGGATATTACTCCAGCATTTGTAACAGATATTCTTTAGTACAATTCAAAGTTATTCATTAATCCAACAGCCAAGTCAGCAAATAAAAAAAAATTATGCAAAATGTCAAATAGCAGAAAATTTATTATTCCTTAGTCACATATGGAACTGGCCATAGCACCAATTGACCCAGATAGTGTGGAATTATTTGTGGTTTCATTTTTTCTCAGAAGCTATTAATTATCTTCGTACGCCTGCGAAAGATTGTTATAAGTGATTTTTTTTTTTTTTTCCACAATAATGCCATTCATTTTTCAATATTGCCTTTTTCCTGGAATGACATAAAAATGAATATTTTAGAATTTTAAGCTGATAAATCATTGTCATCAAAACAACACTTGAGATGAAATATATGCATACAAATGTCTAAAAAATTGAAGAATATTCAAGAAATACAAAAGCTACTACGAGAAAGTCTTCAACATGTTTTGTATGAACCTCAACTTCGTAGCTGTATCCAACCACTTTGCAATTGACAATACAGGCTAAAACTGATCTGCAATGGGATCAGGCTATTCAAAGAAATAAAATATAACACTGTGCACGAATTCATGCATACAGAAATGAAAAAGTAACCTTCTGTTCTCACCCTTCTGGAAGGACGTCACCGCTATCCGGGTTCAATCATCATCCCCACATCTGTTGGAATGATGTAAGGCTTAATTGTATCATTGTCTTCATTTGAGGTTTCATAGGTCAACTGAACTATTTGGGCATAACTGTGGACTGGGATACCACCCGTCTGCTTTGTCCCACGACGTCATCAAGATGTCGGAAAACCAGTATATGGGATATCTTAATACTTCCGTATTGTAGATACAAATAATCTGTAGTTATTATAGATAACAGAATTTACCACCGACCACAGGTCTTAGCCCAAAAATTCGCGCCTTTGGTGCTCACATGCGGAAAAAAAATCTGTTAACCTACACCTAACCATCAGAGAGAAGCTACAGATCACTTTTTAAACACAAAATATTAATCTGTTTTGTTTGTAAACAAACTATCATCTTTAACTCAACCACCACATAATCACTAACGCCTTCTGTAATCACGCACACACCTCAAAACTGCCACGCTGCAATGACGTCATGGGTGAAAGCTGACGGGCAGTATCCCCATCTACAGGTGAGCCGCTATTTTATTCTATGTATAGTAGTTGGTCATTTTCAGTTTTATTTTGCTTATTTAGTGTGTTTTTAAATTATATTTTTGTGTGTCCCGCCCAAAACCCCCACAATCTTGAGCTTGTTCCGTAAGCCTCATTTTATTGGTTTTATGTTAATTTTTGTATGTTTATATACTTATAAATGCACATGTGCATTTTTGATGTTTTTGTGATTGTTTCGGTTGCCACATTGGCTACAAGTAATTATGTCAATGTCGCCATGTTGATGACTCCGTGTATCAATTGCTCCTGACAACCATTACTTAATTTGTAAAATTGCCAAGATGGACTGTGGTTCCAAGTTCAGATAAAACTGTAGGCCTGCCTGGATGAAATAGTTCAGGAGGGAAGGGCATATAACTGCCAATACCCAAAAGGACCACACTTGGCACAGCACAGTCGTGTTCAAACTAACCTTTGGACAGCCTTACCTTATGCACAATGTCAATCAAAACACTTGTATGATAACTAAAACCAAACTTCTATTTCAGAGATACAAATGATCTAGTACTGTATAAAATTGCTCACTGAAACTGTTACAACAACAAAAATCATCTGAAGACTCTCTGCGAGACACTAAGATTTTTGCTTTTTAAGCTATAACTTGAGGCTCATTTCTAACAAATAACATTATCATGGTCCATAATCTCTGTTCTTTGACCAATGATGTCTTATTTAAGTCTCACAAGATACACTACATAGATAAACAAAGTTGCAAAAGAAACACTATCAACGAATATAAACATACTGGATAATATTGCAATACTATGTCCTCATAAATTACAGATTACCACAACAGAGTGTGGTAACCTATACCTAATTATCAGAGAGAAACTACAGATCACTTTTTAAACACAAAATCGTCATATGTGTACTGCTTGTTAACAAACTATTTTATTTTATTTGGATATGACTTCATTGGTCAAAGTCGATGGGCCATGTCGTGGACTTCAATTGACCCCACAAATGTACACATTTACAGTCACAAATGTCCAAATAAAGCATTAGTGTTTCCAAGTGGTTTGTATCTCCATGATCTTTATTTGATCTACGTATTTTCTACGTCCAACAACAAATGATCATTTTTGCATATTCTAACTATTGTTCACATCTATAATTTCCCCCTCTACTGTTTCTTCTTGAACATAATGTAATATGTTGTTCTAACATGGACATCTTCTCCTAAGAGTTTTCAGTAGACTTCTTTAATGATCTACATTACTTACATCAATGGACACACATCTTTTAAGTATTCTGAACGGAAGTGATGAAAAGGAAACTGAAGCATGTTAATCGAGTTTACATTTTGACAAGTTTTATTCAGTATTTTATAACTAAATAAAAAAGGAAAAGAAAAGCAGTACAGAAAGACAGGAAGGATAAAAGTTAGAACTTAATGACATGTAGCTGATGAGGTCATTAGAAATCTAAAACAATTTTAAGTATGGAAGGCAACTGTATGTACCCTTTCCAAAGGAATCAGCCTGGTACTTAGGTCAAATTTTACTTAGGGCAGCAGAAGCACAATTAATTGACTGGACAATGGTACATACAAGAATCTGTAAACCATAGACCAGGAATAGCACTAATTTATTCCATGGTCAACATGAATGATTCTGCACCGTTCATTCTATAACATTGGGTTTTCAAATAGCATTCAATGGTCATTGCCAACATCAGCACACTACACCAATACTGCAACTAAAATTTTACTACCACTATTTCCTTTAACTCATGTAAAGAAACCATGCAAAACCTAAATGTGTATAGGGATTCTCAATTGGGGTCAATTGAAGTCCACAATGCAACCCATCGGCTTTGACCAGTGACGTCATATCTGAGTTAAAGATGATAATTTGTTTACAAAGAACATAGACTATGATTGTGTTTAAAATGTGATCTGTAGCTTCTCTTTGCTAGTTAGATATAGGTTAACAGAGGATTATTTATCCTCCCCCCCTTTCTTTTCCTGCAAGTGAGTGCCGAAGGCACAAATTTTTGGGCTGAGACCTGTAATCGATGGTACCTTTTGTTGTGGCAGTCTGTAATTTACGAGGATAATCAAAGATTATTCATTATCTACAATACATACATATTACGATATTATGCCATACATTTATATTCGTTGATCGTGTTTGATTTGCTAGTTGGTATATGTATGTAGCATATCTTGTGAGACTCATATGACATTGGTTAAAGCCAACAGATTGCACTAAATTGCAATCTTATTTAAAAAAATGAGTCCATCTCTTATTGATGCATCAGCAAACACAGTTACCGAACTGCAGTTTGTTGTGTGTCATGATGAGTGTTGCATTATCTGGCCAAGAAACACAGCAAGAATCTGGTCTAAATCTTACTTGTAAAACCACAAAAAGGAAGGAGAACATTAGTCAGTTCATACAAGGCATGGTTAGCACAGCAAAAGCAAATTCACATACCTAGCAGTATAACCATAGTGAGTGGTGTGTGCAGACACAAACTATTCCACAATTATGGAGTATCCTGGTACAGCACGTACAGTACAAATCCTTCAGTTCCTTTGCCCACTCGCATCGTAACAGACTTACATCATTTGATAAGACAGGCAGCACATAATGTTTTAACACAGGTGTTGACTAAACTCTAGAATGGGTAGCACTGCTCTTGCTCATCATTCAAATGTTGGTATAGTTTAAGACCGTGATGCAACCTGTCGACTTTGAGCAATGAGGTCATCTGAATCTCTCAAGATACGCTACAGAGGTGTAACAACTAGCAAAACAACCACTACCAACAAATATAAACATACATGATAATATCTTAATACTTATGTATTGTAGATAGTAAATAATCTTTGATTATCCTCATAAATTACAGATTACAACAACACAATGTACCATCGATCACACGTCTCAGCCAAAAAATTTGTCTTTGGCACTCACTTGCAAAAGAATAAATAAACTCTGTTAACCTATACACAATTATCAGAGAGAAGCTGCAGATCACTTTTAAACAGAAAATCATAAATTATGTACTGCTTGTAAGCAAACTATTGCCCTTAACTCAGATATGACATCATTGGTCAAAGCCGATGGGTCGTATCACAGACTTCAACTGACCCCAAATGTAGGCTATGCCTTTTCTAGTATGGCAGTTAATTGGTAGCCTAAAAAATTTGGGAAACTGGTTGTTTGCTACTTGGCAAAGCCAATAAATGTGAAAGCAGAAAACCTGGTTGTGGTAAAGCACATTATGTTAAATTCCAGTATATCATTGGTATTACCTGTTCCATAATCTTAGATTCCCATCACGGGACAACGGATTTTGGTATCATAATCATCATGGTTAGAACATATGCTGCCTTTCCTAGAATTTTACCCTAGTGTGTCAGGGAAGATGGAATGCCTGAATATTCAGCTGTAATACTCTTCGATAGATTTAATTGGAAGTGTTCTCTCAATACATTCCTTCTAATTACTGGTAAATGTAATTCTTTCCACACAAAGGTCATTACATCAACCCTAGACTGCATTTTCTAATAGTTAGTAACAAAATATCCTCTCCCAGTTATTAAAAAAGTGGACAGTCATTTTCAATGTCCAATTATAAACACCACTATTTGTTTTTCCTAAAACAATTCATTTCAACAAGAGGGTTTCAACATATGATACAAAATATCCCAAAACACATCCCACAAATCCTTCTGATATTTATAATTTGCTGGACAATTAGCCTAGAATATAATGAACTCTTGATCCCTTCTTGTAGAAAAACACATTCACCACAATCTCTCCAACAATTTAACATCTAAAAAGTCAATTTTATCAGTACATTTCAAACTGTATGTTAACATTTAATATAAAATTTTACTAGCTGCTTATTACGATAGAGTGAAATTTTATTCTGTTTGTTAGGATGATTGTCCACATATTTACAATATATGTATTTTCTTTTGTACTACTACTACTACTACTACTACTACTACTACTACATCTATCCACAAATAGTTCGGTTAGTGTTAAGTTAGAAAGACCCCCCCCCCCTCTCTTCATTATACAAGTTGCAGTGCAAAACTGTCTACAATGTGACAGTAACTACCACCCGCCCCCCCTTCACCAAAGTTGTAATCATAATAATAATGACAGGATACTTTGTAGCGCAGCCCAAAATCTAGGTTGTATTGGTAGGTAACAATTATATGAAAGCAATGCCAATAACATACAAAAGAAAGGTTCTGGTATGAAGCATAGTCAAATGTATAAGTTTGAACAAAAATTAACACACTTCTCTTGTTTGTACAAACTACAAATTTATTCGATGAAACATAGTTAATAGTTAATAAACACTTCTCAAAGACGTCATTTGTTAATATATATCGTGTATTAGGAGAAATACGAATGGGGTGGGGCAGCGGAGGGGGAAGAGGCGTACGCAACTTTTACATAAAATTTTGAAATAAAGTTATAGTCCATACAAAAAACACAGACTTTCGTAGCAAATCCTACTGGGACACAGGGAACTATTATTAGTGCTGTAGCTGACAATCTGGTCCGTTTACAACACGATTTGATGGAAGTGCATATCTTCGAAATATTTCTCTCAACCTATTGCTGTTGAAACTATTAAATACTAAGATTTTTAAGTTTGGACGAAGACTGTAAACATTTATTAAAAACAATAATGGTCCGAGAATTTACGTCAATATGGCACATGCAACCACGCCCAATACAACGATGTTTACTTAGTAAGCTACGAAAACGATACACCACTTTCAGATTATGGAATTTTTCTCTACAAAATTCGCACTATGAAGTAAACTACAAACACCAATGAGTATTTTTACTTAGATCAAAGTACCAAACAATTTACAGAATAGCGATTATTGTGAAAATGTATTATTAGATTTGTTTTTAAAATATAACAATTTACTAAAACAGTTTTAAAGGTATTTTACACCATCCAATGTACAATATAGTAGAAACGCGTTGATCTAAAATGCTTTCAAATTTTCAGTTTGTATTTAGTTTTGCAAGGTTTCTGCGCTTGAACATGGTGTGAAAGACTATGACTTTAGTCCCGCGATTTTCGAATTGCAAATACTTCAAACATTTCTAGAACATTTTAGCAGTAAATGATGTATAAGCAAATCCGAGCTATAGCTACAGTCATGTATTGCATAGTTCCCCCTCATTGAATGGAATGTTGAAGCAAATGTCTCTAATAAGTAGCATTTGCTGTTGCAGTAATTGTAACAGCTGCCAGCTGCTATCCAGGGGCAACGAACTCCAGTTTCTTTCGACAGTCTTTCAACACTGTTTCAACGCTGTAATCTTTATTTTTCAAATAGGTTTATTCGAAAATTGTTAGTCTGCTTTAATAATGAAAATCTCTGCACAGAGCCTGATGAAAGTAGGAGATGCTTTAAAATAACTCGTGTTGTTTGAATATAAAAATATAACCAACACCACAATATATTTCGGAGGACAAGTATTTAATTATAGTATATTTGATAGGACTGTTTCAAATTAACGATAATACTTTGAAGGCTACAGAATGGGTCTAAGATATTAGGTTTTATCACATAGACGTTTGATAATTCGAGATAAAAATTGATGAAATGAAGAAATTACCTAAAATCTTTAATAGAGAGTGGGTATGCACTCCATATTCTTCGATAAATACCTTGAAACGAATGCATTTCGTTAACATGTGGCGATCGGTGTGACTAAGTATCCCAATAAGGGAAGTAGGTTGTGAACAGTGAAAGCACGCTAGAGTAAGACGTCAACACCCATATTTCCTCTGCAGGTTAACGCCTTAAAAGGAGCAGTGTTTATGGTAATTTGAGTGGTGGGGAGAGGGAAATGGGGGCGAGCTTACCTCGTTCGAGACACCGCAGTCTTTATGCAAGTGGGGAGTGATAACATTGCCTACTTCTCCCTACTCCAGTAGTATCGTGTCGTCTCGAAAGGGGAAGAAGATCTTCAGCTATTTTTGGTACGGTGTGATTCGTGCGCCTCAGTCACACTGCGGGAGCCGAGGTGGAGGGACCGCGCTCGCTCAGACTCCCGTGTTCTCGTCCATCGGAACGCAACACGACCGAAGTGCTTTGCTGCTGCTGCCTTGCGGGCTGCATACATCAGGGGAAGCTGAAACCTACACAGTTTACCAGCGGGACTGAAGTGCTTTGCCGATACTGCCTTGCGGGTTGCATACAATAGGCGCAGCAGAAGCTTTGTGGTTCTCACTTTTCCTCGCTAGGTAGCACTCTTACAAGTGGCACGATGAATAACAATAATGACGCGGGGCTGGAGCCGGCCAGTGTCAGTGTGGAAGATCAGGACGAGATGGTCGCGACGGAGCGCGAGCTTGCTGAAGACGCCCAATGGAAGCGCATTCAACAGAACACTTTCACGCGCTGGGCCAACGAACATCTAAAGACTGTCAACAAACACATCGGCAATTTAGAGACGGACTTATGTGACGGTCTTCGGCTGATCACGCTTATAGAGGTCCTCTCGGGGAAGCGTCTGCCAAAGCACAACAAACGGCCAAATTTCAGATCCCAGAAGCTGGAGAACGTCTCTGTCGCCCTTAAGTTCCTGGAGCACGACGAAGCTATACGGATCGTGAATATCGGTGAGTACTTGTCAGCCGCTTATCGATCTCCCTACAAGCTCGGAGTTTGCGCGGACGCGAGTTTCTCACGTGCGCGTATACTCGCAGACAGTTGGCTTTTCGCCTGGTCAAAATGAACTGGCATCCTGACTACGATGCTATTTTTGAGCCCCCCGTATACCCCCTCACTGGCCCATTGCCACAGCCTCTACGATGCCTAACACAGCGCATGTGCGCGACTGCGGGTTCGGAGGGGCGTGGCTGTCAACTTGATAACTAAAAATTTGAGAATACGCGCGCGCTTGTACGTGTTTTCAGATTCGTTTCTTTGTTTCATTCGGCATAGTTAAGGAATATTTGCAATAAAATAAACTAATAAAGCAATAAAGTTGTATGGCTTTAGTAAAAAGGCTTTCGAAAATTTGTTTTGATATAACACTACTAAATTGTAGAACACCGTTAAGATAATGTTGACTAACATGATACTGTTAATTAGCATTACTATAAACTAATCTACTTGACATAAAATTAAACTAGAGTGTGCAGAGCGTCTATCGCGGGCCATTCACATCTGTAACATTTGCGGAAAATCCAAATGTCATATTTTTAAAATCTAAAGTAAACCACGTGTGTGTGTGTGTGTGTGTGTGTGTGTGTGTGTGTGTGTGTGTAATGTAATGTAATGTTCGTAGCCCTTAGCATCTTAAGTTTACAGTAGATGTTAAATGATTAACCCGGCTTGCTACCAGGCTTGGGTTAAACATTTCCCACGTGCATCAGAGAAGCAGATAACGCCCAACAATTGCTCGTACGTATACATTCAGCTACAACGGACATTTGTTTCTTGAACAGTTATATGCGGAAATATGAATATTTTAGAAAGTGTTACGGAAATTTTGTGCAACACAACTTCGATATCTTTTTGCACATTTTTATTCGGCATATTTAATAAAATATATTGCTATTTAACCTTATAGTGCCGAACAGGCAAAATATTGCTGGATTTAACATGTTTAAATAAATGTTCGAGTTTATCATTTGTGTATTGTTAAGTGCTCAGTCTACATTAGAATAAACGTAAATTTACAATATGTATGGAAAATAGTAACGCTGAATTAGTAAATAACTGGAATTTGATATATAAGCGAATAAGTAATAGCGCTGTGGCAATAAATCTTTGGTCTCGCGCGTACTATTTCATTTTATTTCTTTACTTTCTTTCGCTTTCGCCGTTTAGTTTCTTGCAACAGTTTGTAGGGTGTAAAATATCGGAGCGTATCGCAGGTGATACGAGATAGAATAACTTGAGTCTTCTCAACTGAGAATCACTCTTTCAATGTGTGCTTTGCAGTCGTTCCGTTCTGGCAATGCAAATTTGTTGCTGTGGCGTTACTTCGACTTTATACAACCACCTTTTATAAAATTTGATTGCCTCATTGCTGCGAATCGAACGCTATCGTTTACTCTTAGTGCCTGTATAGGCTTAAAGAGCGCCCTGCTAATTGGAACAGTACAGCACTGTTGCTGCTGTATGTGGTCTTCCAGTGGTTGACAGACTGATTCCGACGGAAGGAAGCAGCCATTAGGTAGCATATTGTCAAGATAGAAATAAGCTGCCCATGCAAGTAGCAAATACTGCAGAGCCATTAGGTAGCATATTGTCAAGATAGAAATAAGCTGCCCATGCAGCGCCTGTATGACTAGCTCAGTCCATCGTTTCAGCCCCAAACGGTGTAGGCACTTCAACAATGCCTCATTTCTGCAAAGTCGAGAACTTTAGCCACTACTCGTTCAGCTAGCATCGATTTTTTTGTTTCCCAGCGAACTGGTCAAGTTACCGTGATCTCGGATTGTTGCAATGAACAAATCTTCAAGCGAAGCTGATTTGCAGCTGTAACTTTTTCTTTTGGTGGTTGTCGTCAAAGAGTAACCTGTCAAAATTAGAAAAGTAAGCTGGAATTATTTGTCCTGTTGCCTATTTAAAGACCCTCCCCCCCCCCCCCCCCCCCAAAGAATTAGCTTAGACTAATTCGAGGAACGGAAGGAAGGAAAGCCCGTGATGTCGACCAGAATTTATTCAAATTCCTCCGAATGAAGCCGGTGTTCATAGCAACTCACAGGTCAATGTAAATTTCTTTTCTAATAATATTTGCTTGACCTTACGGGTGGATCATTTTTATTGCGGCTTCGTCGGAAATAAAATTCGTAGAAGGTAATCGTGCAATTCGATAGAAACTTAGTTATATTGGGTATTAAGCAAACACATTATTTGCAACAATATATTCTACAAAAGAAGGTAGACGCTTTAAAACAAGGTGTCCAGTGAAGTGGTGTGTATCGTCAGCTCCTTGAATGGATAGGGACGGTAAAAAGATCTTCTACTGTTTATCACTTTGTAAACTGCAATTTTATTACCCGCAGGAGAGAACGTAATGAATAGGTGGTGGTCCAGCACGCCATTGTTAAGTCGTTAAAATTAACCGCACAACGTGAGGTCTGGAACTGAGGAGTTGCATGTTACAAATACCTTGTTTCTGTGTCTTCTTTCCAAAAACTTGTTCAGACTTTTCAGACTACAGTGGAACCACAGGGATAATCTCAAGCATCTTACATTTATAGCTTTGTGATTATCCTCACGAAACCCTTCATAAATTCGAGCTTAGTTTTTTCTTTTGAGATTCTAATTTCTTCCAAATTTCATTTTAAAGTATTTTGTCAAGAGGGGTGAAGAAAGAGGTCTGGAGAACTGCCAGTCTTCCATTAACACGATCCTATTTGTATGGCAACGTGCAGTCCGTGTTTTAATGCATTTGGTATACTGGCACAAGGAGGGGCGGCTATGATATGAGTAGCTGGTTCTATGTGCTGCCGCTACCTTAGCTTCAGCCGGATTAAAATTGTGTTAGAAGTGGACTGG
The DNA here is from genome assembly GCA_026315105.1 of Locusta migratoria. Classification (NCBI taxonomy): domain Eukaryota; kingdom Metazoa; phylum Arthropoda; class Insecta; order Orthoptera; family Acrididae; genus Locusta; species Locusta migratoria. The sequence continues at coordinate 607,258,717 of CM048755.1, forward strand.
AATTCGGGTATTCCTCGTAAGCAACTGTTACCCAGTAAGGCCATCCCTCTACTGCTCTGTGGCTTTGGGTCGAGTCGTGAGGCGTGTTTGGAAGACTCGGGTGGTACCATTGTTGCCCGTGGAAGTCTGGCTCCTGCATACGGTTGTCTCTTCTGTCTGCTCCAGACACTTCAGTGCAGAGCAAAATTCCCATTAGAGCACTTTATCTGGTCAATATGCGGACTGGTACAATACTTAATTTAGCCGCAGCCATACCCTGCAGCTTATAAGGAAAACACATCTACAGGTCAACCGATTTTTCTTAAATTTTGCACGGTTATAACAGGCAGACATAATTCTCTAAAAAATGGTGCCCTCAGGAATTTTGATCATTCGATGTTCAACGTTATTAAATTCCATTGAGTACCATGTTTTTTCCAAAGCTTTCATCACACTTCCATCTCTACAGAAAAAAGTTTTTCTGAATGAATAACTTTTTGTTATATAAGGCCTTGCATCTTTTCGAAGAAACAATTCGTCGTAGCGATTAGTAAAAAATAAATAAAAGTAGACGTGACTCTTAACACGTGTATGTATGTATATATATATATATGTATGTGTATATATATATTTGGCCGCCTTAGCTGCACTGACATATCTCGAAGACCCTTGATAAGCAAATCGTTTGAGCAGCATTCGTTACAGGGAAGTATTTACCGTAGTCATGCGATGACGTTGGTTTAAGATTAGTTTGTTAAATACATAGGGGGAAGGTTCTCGTTGAATAGAGGTCGGTAAGAGGGCGAGTACTACCTCAACTGGAAGATATCCACCATCACGTTAAAGAACCATCCTAGAAATCACGAGTTGTTTAATAGGTTGCAATTGAATACATTGCGTTTGTGTTTAATTATACAGTGGTAAAGTAGTGTAACCTCATAGCTTATTTGGAATGAATTTCCGAGCAGACCCATGTTTGTAAAACCGTCGGCTTTTTTAAGGTTTCTATAAATCGCTTACTGTGGATGTCTGAGTCATTCCTCTGGAAAAGGCACAGCCACTTAATGTCTCTACTCTTATAAAATTCGAACTGGGACTCGATTTCCAATTAGTTAACGGGATGTTAGCCCCTGATTGATATTTCTTTTGAACGTCCTTTCTTCTTAGTTTCCTAAGAGTTAAAAGCTAAACTTGGTTAGTGTGAACCAGTGTGTGTAAAGCCTCAGAAGTCTTCAGCACTGAAAGTCTGAACGTCAGGCAGACGGCCTTGTATATTATACCGATAATATTTCAACAACCGGTCGTGCCGGCCGCGGTGACCGAGGGGACTAAGGCGCTCCAGTCACGGTCTGCACGGCCACTACGGTCGGGGGTTCGAATCCCCCTCGGGCATGGATATTTGTGCCGTCCTTAGGATAAGCTAGTTAAGTAGTTTGTAAGTTTAGGGACTGATGACCCCGTAGTTAAGTCCCATAGACTATACAAACACTTGAACATTTTGAACAACCGGTCGTGAAAGTATTCGTCAATGATTGGTTAGTCTGTCTGCTCAAAAGTATGCGAGCACTATTGGTGGACATTGGTTTCGGGTGTGTCCACATCCGCATCTAGGATGGCCTGAACTCTGCTGGGGACGCTTTCAATTAGGCGTATGAATGTCTGTGGAGGAATGGCAAGTCATTTGTGAGAGCGGAAACCAAAGGAGATAGTGATACTCTGTAGTCTGGAGCCAAGCCCTCCATTTTTTATTTTTATTCCTTCCAAAGGCGCTCCATTGTGTGCGAGTCGAGGCACTGAGTTCATGAAAACATCCGAGACCGAAAACGCTGCAGAGTATTTCCGACAGTACCTGTCTAAGAGTAGTCAGGCGCATTTGTTTGTAAAGGTATTTGCGATTTAGTTTGCCAGTGTGTAGCTCGAGTCAATCCTAAGAAAGACTGCTCGTCACATCTTTCGTGCGACACACATTGTCTGCGGAAAGTATCACGTTACAAACTGAGTGATTTTCAGAATGGAATTTTGCGTGTCCATTCGAGAGAACTGTCAGATTGTTTATCTATAAACAAGGGAAGTAAATAGGCAGAATGGGCTGTACAGAGTAGCGCTACTGCATGACGGCAGCAGACAGCACGGGGAGCGCAGCTCAGTAGCCGCCGGGGTACTCTTCATTCTTCGTATTTTAAAAATAATTTTCTATGTCTCAAGAGGGAAAAAAGTTTGCACCGAGACTGGGCGTCGCGCAACATCTGATGAAAAATAATGGACTGACTCTACCTAGAATACCGTGATCGTATCTAGGCATGCATCTCTGTCCAAAGCAAATAGACGGCCACCACGATCGTCATTCTTCAGAACGCAAAAAATACGAAAACCGCTTGACTGTGCGGATTAATGAAAGAGCTTCCCACCGTAGTCCAAACGGCCATTCTGTTGAAGGTGATACTCGCCCATAGGTTCCAAGGTTATTCAGAATACGCTGGGATGCCTTTTCACGTCTTCCAGATCGCTGCTCATACAGGACTGGAACAGCAACTGACAGGCTACTGTCCCATTTAATAACCCATAAAGTCGAGCTCTGCAGCTTCGAGTTTTCCTTGCGCCCTTCTCGGAGAGAATCCACTGTCTTTTGCCATCTCCGCATCGGTCATTCCAGGCTGACCCATGGATTTTATTTTGCGCAATGAACGTTCCCCATATTTTGGTTGTGGAGCCGTACAATCTGTGGCTCATATCTTAGTAGAATGTCTGTTCCTCATGGCGCTCCGTGCCAAATACGGAATTCCGCACTCATTGCCCTCGGTTTTGGCGAACGATACATGGATAGCTGACAGGGTCCTTGGGTTTCTCCGTGAAAGCGGTTTTTAGTCTTATGTTGTCTCTGACGCTTGGACAGGATGGGTGGGTTTATGGCTCTTCAAGCGAGCAGCAGGGTTTGGAGCTCCCCCCCCCCCTCCCCCCCACTGAAGACGTCCATTCCCCTTTTAGTTGGTTTTTAACATTGTTCCTTTTTTCCATTTTTAGGCTTCTGTTTTAGGAGTACACACTGTTCAGATGTAGCTGGTCGTCGTTAAGGAATGGGGGTTCTAGATCAGTAACGATGTGCATCGCAGAATTCCGCATTTTCTGGTGGTTTTAGTCCTGTTCTAATTGGTTTTAATTCCTTTATAGGTCCTCCATTTTACTATCGGTATGTCCTCAGCCGACCACACACAAAAATGTTCTAATGTTTGTAATTATATGGGACCAAACTACGTTGGTCATCAGTCCCTAGTCTTACAAATTACTTAAACTAAGTTAAACTAACCTAAGGACCACACACACATCCATGCCCGAGGGAGGATTCGAACATCCGACACGGGAGGCCGCGTGATCCGTAACGTGGCGCTTCAGACCGAGCGGCCCGACCACACCCTTGCTTGAATTTCGTTCAAACGTAACGGGACTGATGAGCTAGCCGTTTGGTCCTTTCCTCCCATCAACCAACTAACACGTCTTCCACACAATCCCGAGTTCCCCCATGTGATATTCTTATAGAAAGACATTAGTAGCCGTAGATTACCTTCAAAGCACTCCCGGTTATAAGACGCACCCAGTTTTTTTTACTGGGAACACGTACAGCAATGCTGTCGTTATTTTTCGACACAGTCGCCCAAAAAAAACCGACACTTGTATCGGGGGTCAACTTTTGTATTCCTGTGTGAGGAAGTCTGCCGCTGTGAGTGGAACCAGCGTGTCACAGTCGCCTTCAGCTGTTCGTCGTTGTCAAAACGCTGTCCGGTGGATAGGAATATCTTACGGCGCAAGAAAAGAGGGGAAACCGCTGGTAGCAAGACTAGGATTGTGTGCTGGATGATCAAACAGCTCCTAGCCGAACTTTCGCCAAGCAGTCGTGCGCCGAGCCGTATGGGGATGGGAAATGTCAGAGTAGCGCGACAGTTGTAGCTGAAGACTTCTGTTTCATATACAGGCGGCAGACTTCTACGACAGAGGAATCCAAAGCTGATCCCTCGATTGCAAGTGTCAGTTCCAGTGCTTTAGTTGGGCCGGTACGACGTACCGCCTAAAATTCAAACTCGATTTTAGCGTACCGGCTAAAATTCTTTCTTAAATCTGTAATTAAAAAAAAATAAAATAAAATAAAATAAAAATAAAAAATAAAAAAATAGACCAACTGTAAATTGTCGAATGGATTTCGGAAAGAGTTCGTTAGAGTTGCGATCATAACCGTCGAAGCGCTCAAATTGCAATTTCGTACAATTCCAATGGAATCTGACTGGCTGTCAAATGTTCTAATTAGCCAATGGAGAGTTCCGAATAGCCTGAACCGAGAAAGAGGAAATGTTTCTTACCGACTCCAAAGCGTTTACGAACCTTGCTCCAAAGAGATAAGCGCCACTACATACGCAAAGTCTTTTGTAGGCAATGTCGTTGCCTATTCGTTGAAGAAAGCAAGTGCGAAATTCCGCTGGTGTTTATCGTTGTCTCAAATGTGGCACCAGGGGTTGAACGACTGTCGTCACCAACTGAAGTATCAGAGCAGTGCAGATTGCCGGCGGCATGCACTCCTCATATCCGTTGGTTTTTTCTGTCCAACGCCGTTTCTCCAGTGATAAGTCTTCTTGGGATCAATCAGTAAGCTGGTTTGCAGTAACTGCTCTCGTCGTGCTCTCAACCTGTTTCCAGCTAGCTGTAGTTGACATAGTCTTAAAGCTGCCTCGGACTCGAAGGTTGGTTTGAACATTAGTTTACTAGGCATGGTTCTATGGGAGGGTCATTTACCAGCGTTTTCATCCCTGCTTTGAACTGCAGATATAGGGGGACGAGCAGTCTTACATTGGCTCCGAACCACAGCACTGCTTAGGATCTTTCGCGTTAACAAAGCCTCATAGGTGGAAAAAGTGACAAGCGAAAATCGCAGGCGCACCCACCCACACGTCTAGACAGTAGTTACGCCGAGTAACAGAAACGCCATGGCGATTGAGAAATCAAAGGTAAACGGCAGTCGACACACCTTTAAGTTACAGGAATCTGGAAAAGCAACAAAAACATCTATAACCATTCACGGAATTTTAGTCTCGATAAGTTTCTCAACCTTAGTTCCATCCTCGTGTGTAGATACCATGTATCATAGCACCGATATCACCATCACATGATTGTTAAACGTTAAAATGAATCAATTTGTTGTTGAATAAAGCGAAAAAGAGCCATTATGGCTAGAGAACACAGCAGGTGTTTCCGCGAATTGCGTTGTAGGAAATACTGCGACCAGCTACAAATTTTTCGTTAAGATTTTAATATACCGTTACTAGTTTCGGGTTTGAGTCGCTCTTCAAACGGTAGTATTCATTTCTTGCCGAGGTTTACATTTTAGGACGATACAAAACTTGTCAAGAAATACACTATCGTATGAAGTTGGGCTTAAGCCCGAAACTTGTACCGTTACAATAAAAGCTATATTTCCAAACAGTTTTCGCGGTTGCAGTATTTCCTCCAATGTCATGAAAGAAGGAAAAATGAAGATACTTCGGGAACAAGCTGGCTTTAAAGAAATGCCGCACAGATAAAATAAGCTCTATATTTACATCAGTATTTCGGAAGTTACCTAACGGGGTGTGTGGTGAAATATACTTTTGGTAGCAATGGCGCCACTTCAATGTCCCGTTCGCGAATGGCTCGTTAGCAGTATTAGTAATATGTCTGATTTTTTTCGGAACGTACTTTCTCTGAACTTCGATAGTAAACCACTGTGTGATGGACAGCGCCTCTCTTGTAGCAACTGCCAATGTATGGAGGAGGAAGGAATGAAGATTCGTGTTTAAAGTACCGTCGACATCGCGTTCATTGGAGACGCAGCATACAATTGCATAGTTTTGGCAAGGCTGGGGAAGGAAATAGGCCGTGTTTTAGGGAAATCGCAGAAAACTTAAATATGGATGGACGAAGGTAGATTGGAACCACCGTCCTCCCAAATGAGTGTCCAGTGTGCTACCCCTGTACCAAGTCGCTCGGTTCTGCCACTGTAGTTTGTTCAGCATCTCTGCAACGCTGTCGTCCCGACTGAACGATTCCGTAACGAAACCAGGCATTCTACGTTACCCTTTCTCCCTCACTGCTATCTAGTAAGTGTCCCCGAGCTATGAGCAGTACTGAAGAAGTCCTTTGTAAGCTACTTCTTTCGTGGATGAGTTAAATTTAAGATTCTTCCTACGAATCTGTTTGGCATCTGCCTATCCTGTTTTCTATTCAACTTCAGGTGTTACCGATGGTCACTCCTAGATATTCGATGATACATTGTTTCCTGCAATTTTCATTAACGTAGTAGTAGTAGTAGTAGTAGTAGTAGTAGTACGCCGGCCGCGGTGGCCGAGGGGACTGAGGCGCTTGTCACGGTCTGCACGGCCACTACGGTCGGGGGTTCGAATCCCCCCTCGGGCATGGATATTTGTGCCATCCTTAGTTGTAGGTAGTTCATAAGTAGTTTGTAACTTTAGGGACTGATGACCCCGTAGTTAAGTCCGTTAAGCTTAACAAACATTTGGACATTAGTAGTAGTATGGAAATGTTTCTTTTATGTACGCGCAATATGTAACATTATTTACGTCCAGGTTGAGCCATTCACGAAACCTAGCAACAATCGTTTGAATGTTGATTTGAGTCTTGGAATTTCTACCTTCTTATCGACAACCGCAGCATTTGCTAACAGCCTTATCGGGCTTATACTTCAAATATTAAGCTATGTCCGGAATGTCAACCGACTACGTTACGTGTCACTTCTTCGCCTTAGATACCGCGAACCAAATTCCTTCTATTGCAAGCTCTTTGCTTCTCATATTTTGGGAGGAGGTAGTACGGAGTAAGGTGAGAGAGAATAACTAGTAAAGACTAAAATGCATACGTAAAGGACTGTGAGGAGTTAGCCAGTACAAGTAACATGGTTTCCCACTATCAAAGATGAAGTGCTCATTGCGTCGTTGAATGACGTTTACGGAAAGGTTGTTCTATTCAACACCAACAGAACGAGAGGGGGAGGGGCTGGGGGCAACATCATAAAACCACCTGTGGCCTGAGCTACGGAATCCACACATTCACCGAACGAGGTGGCTACATCAGTGGTAACACACTGGACTCGCATTCGGGAGGACGGCGGTTCCAAACCCGCTTATGTCCATCCTGATTTAGGTTTTCCGTAATTTTTCCTAAATTACTCCAGCCAAATGCCGGTAGGTTTCTTTAAAAGTGCACGGCAGATTTCCTTCCCCACCCCTGACAAAAACTGTCTGTAATGACGATGATGTCGACGGTAAGTCAAACTAAAATCTTCCGTCTTTCCGTTCTTTAAATTTGTCGACTTTTCTTCCGTTAAAAGTGACGTGTTGAGCTCTATTGGCGAGGACGTTTAGAACCAAGACGTAAATCTAGTCCGATACTCCATTTTTTCCCCCACTAAATGGCAACGCTGTTCGGAGAGTCATATGTATATTATTTCCTAAAGTAAAATATTCATTTTGATTGATAAAACTTCCTCACGATTCGTTTCTATTTTAGTCCAATATTGCTTAACTGGGACCGCACAATAAGCGAAGTGGGTAATTCTCAGGCGGGTAATACGGAACTTTTGGTGTACCTGCAGTTTGACCACTGCTGATCTTCCTATTCCGTGTCAGTTTTACAAAACTGATGGTGCACCAGGTAGTTAAAAACTAAATTGTCTCCCCCTGGCTAAATAGGAACACCTACTGGAAGGGCGTCCCTGGTTCTGGACACAGTAATCTTTGATGTAGTGAGCGACGAACTTGCTGCTTGGGCCCTTCATCCTCCAACCAAACGTGTACCTTCAGTTTTGTAACATTTCACTGTCTAATTATCCTAGAAAGTTCTGTGTGCCAACTTTACACTATCAATACCATCGTTGATACACGACGCAAATCTTACACTACTGGCCATTAAAATTGCTACACCAAGAAGAAATGAAGACGATAAACGGGTATTCATTGGACAAACATACTAGAACTGACATGTGATTACATTTTCACGCAATTTGGGTGCATAGATCCTGAGAAATCGGTACCCAGAACAACCACCTCTGGCCGTAATAACGGCCTTTGATACGCCTGGACATTGAGTCAAACAGAGCTTGGATGGCGTGTACAGGTACAGATGCCCATGCAGCTTTAACACGATACCACAGTTCATCAAGAGTAGTGACTGGCGTATTGTGATGAGCCAGTTGCTCGGCCACCATTGACCTGACTTTTCAGTTGGTGAGAGATCTTGAGAATGTGCTGGCCATGTGGTCGTGCATTATCCTGCTGAAAAGCAGGGTTTCACAGGGATCGAATGAAGGGTAGATCCACGGGTCGTAACACATCTGAAATGTAACGGCCACTGTTCAAAGTGCCGTCGATGCGAACAAGAGGTGAGAGACGTGTAACCAATGGCACTCCATACCATCAAGCCGGGTGATACGCCAGTATGGCGATGACGAATACACGCTTTCAATGTGCGTTCACCGCGATGTCGCCAACACGGATGTGACCATGATGCTGTAAACAGAAAATGACGTTTCGCTATTCGCGCAACCAGGTTCGTTGCGTACACCATCGCAGGCGCTCATGTCTATGATGCAGCGTCAAGGGTGACCGCAGCCATGGTCTCATAGCTGATAGTCCATGCTGCTCCAAACATCGTCGAGAGTCCGTTACAGTCACGCGGATAAGATGCCTGTCATTTTGACTGCTAGTGTTAAGAAGCCGACGGGATCCAGCACGGAGTTCCGTATTGCCCTCCTGAACCCATAGATTCCATATTCTGTCATAACAGTCCATAAGTCATTAGATCGCGATCAACGCGAGCAGCAGTGTCGCGATACGATAAACAGCAATCGCGATAGGCTACAATCCGACCTTTATCAAAGTCGGAAACGTGATGGTACGCATTTCTCTTCCTTAAACGAAGCATAACGTTTCACCAGGCAACGCCGGTCAACTGCTGTTTGTGTATGAGAAATCGGTTGGAAACTTTCCTCGTGTCAGCACGTTATAGGTGTCGCCATCGGTGCCAACCTTGTGTGAATGATCTGAAAAGCTAATCGTTTGCATAACTTAGCATCTTCTTCCTGTCGATTAAATTTCGCGTCTGTAGCACGTCATATTCGTGGTATAGCAATTTTAATGGCCAGGAGTGTAGAAAATGTATTTAGTTCATTTCTTAAAATTTGGCTAGTACACAATTTTTTTTTCTATGTTTAGCGAAGAGTTTAGTTAGTTTATATTCTGTAACCACGACGTTTTTCTGTGACAATGAGAAACTAAAACACAGTTTTATCACCTCAAGCTGGCGCAGTCTCTGGAAGGCAGTTGTCAGCAGTGGTGTTGGAGGATCGGAGCGCCTTACCGCAAGAACTCGTTGCCGACCTGTGGACAGCATGGGAGAACGACGTCCGCGATGATTTCACGTCTCCCACCTTCTGTCGTGTTCAGGGCTCCATTATATATCGCGCTGGCCTTACTGTAATTACTGCCTTTGAATAAAAGAGTCGTTTCTGTTCGTCCCATTGCGTATTTCTTTGTTACCTTCCGCACTCCACTGTAGCAGTTGTATGTATTGTTATTAAACTATCAACATTGGTAGTGAAACATCTTACCAAAGTTACTTGCGTCCTTCATCTTCGCACAACGGTGTGTTCAATTAGATGCAGCCAAATTATATATTACTGAAATATTATCTAACAATGGAAAGCCTGTTGGACTGTCTATAACAGGGGAAAGGTAGCAGTTCACCGTAAAGACGATCGCTAAACTTCAGACAGGAACGTATGGACCATCACATTTACACAACTTTAAATTTTCAGTCTCAGCCTTCATCAGAAACACAAATTTACTCAATCACTCGGACATACCTCAAGCACACGTGATCACCATGGCTCCGCGGTCAATGATGTTCGTGTGTGCTTGAGTTTTGCCTGAGTGATGGCGTGAATGTCTCTTTCTGATGAAGGCTGAGACTTTAAATTTTAAGTTGTGTGAATGTGATGGTCTATTATAGTTCGTCTGCAGTTCAGTGATTGTCTTTACGGTGAGTTGCTACCAATACTCAGTTATTGACAAATTTTATCTAGGTAATTGTCAATAACAAAGCTCTTCTACTTAACTTAAATATGACTCACTGAATTAAGATAATTTACAACAGTTGTTCAGAAAAGAATAACAATTGTAAAACTTGAAGCTGTCCGCTGCGATACAATACCGAAAGTGAAAGTTAAGGGTCAGCTTTCAAAACCTTCAGACTGACTGGTGTGCGATAAGGTGACGGATTGTTACCATTAGTCTTCAATCTCGTCATGGATAAGGTCATTTGACAGTGGTAGAAAACTGGAAAAACCAACACTACAGGAAACTCGTCCAACTTGGGCGAGTGATAGACACCCTCAAGATCACTTGTTTGTTCAGACTATTTAGACACTCTCGAAAAGCGAAATCACAGCTATCAGTTCTGAAAGATCTGAGCTAAAAATTACAATCGAGAAAACTTTATTTGTAGTGGACTCGAGATTAAGGAATTACAAGATACGGGGACATATGACGGCTCCCTCACTTCAAATACGAGACGCATTTAAAAAGTCAGTTTCCCAAATTTAAAAACAAAAGTACAAAAATGCTTAGAGCTACTATTCGACATAGTCACAAAAAGAATTGACACTTGTCATGTCGTGGGATAAACTTCTGAATTCCTGTGTCCTAGATGTCTGTCTCCTGTGAATGGAACCAATGTGTCAGTCTTCTGCTCTTACTGAGAAATAATGAACTACGACGGGCCATTCTCAAGAGGCTTGAAATGCTTACTGCAGGCGTTGTGACGACTCGGTACACTGCAAATGTTGTGCAGAAGTTCGGCTGGGAGTCATGATCTTCTTCCCAGCGATTTCCGTCTTTCATCTCACGACATTCCTGTCAGAAGTTGCTCTTACGATATGACAACTGTCTCAATTATTTTGGTGATTATGTTTAAAAATAGCCCAAACAGCGCTGCGTCAGTTGCTAATAGTTTCTCACGTAATTACGTTATATTTTTTAATTAAAGAACTAGGGAAACTTGCTTTCTGGATGTGCCTCGTAACTCTGTGAGATTCTCGAACCAACAGGGCTACAAAAGATTGAAAAAAAATCCTGAAGGATGGTCTAAAGATTGAGAAATTCTTGACCCAGAAAAAACAGAACGGTACGAACTTATATCACGAAAAGCAAGAGGCGCTATCAAAATATTCAAATGTTTAAGCTTATGGGAATTAACTGCGGGGTTATCAATCCCTAAACTTACAAACTACTTATGAACTAGCTTATACTAAAGACAGCACAAACATCCATGCCCGAGGGAGGATTCGAATCTCCGACGGGAACGGCCTCGCGCATCGGAGCATAGCGCCTCAATGCGCTCGGCCACTCCGCAGCGGCAGAGGCACTACCCAACCTCGCAGTAGACATCAAGAAACGAATGCTAAGATTCTATTGACGTTTCCAGACGCCAAACAACAATGCTTACGCACAAGATCATGACTTACACAGTCTAATATACGACCCAGAAAACGATCAGATAAAGTAGTATATTAGAGTTATTTGGTTAAACCAGGTGGTAAAACCAGTGAACGAAGTTGCGAAAAGGCAGGGAACAAAGTAAGAGCTGGAGTCCACGGAGAGGAAATTCTGGAAGAAGAGGAAGGCGACTCATAAACACTGCGTGATCCAGTAAAACACACACGCATATGGAAATGTACCATTCGGACATAACAGGTTTGAAGTTGGGGCCAATTTCGTATTTCCTGGATCACGCTTTGCTGTCTTCAGTTCGTGCTATAATAAATGACAGCGTCACATAAAATTTTCGCCAGACTGTAGCTACGGCTGTGACAAATTGCTACATTGTTGATTGTGTCGCTACTCAATGTAAATTCCGCGCCATCTACTTTGTAAAGGGCGTTGATTCACTTACGAGGAAAACTGGAGGAGAGTACTCGAAACACTGCAATGTAATGAGCTCATGTGGAGCACAAAGGTTAGAGGTCACTGCGTTGTGTGTCGTGCAGCGGTAAAAGTTGGAAGAGATACAAAATCCAAACTGATTGTATATGAAAGTGATACATTTACGCACACAAGATCCGTATCGAAGCTTTACTCCTAAGTCTTCTATTCAACCCCAAGTCTAAAATAGAACTGCTGAATCACCTTGTATAATATTGAGACTAAGTTGGCAAGTAAAATAGTTGTAATTACGTAAACTGAAATTATAGGGCACGCAATAAGTGAAATAAAGTGACAAACACCGTATTTAAGTAGAAGGGGGTAAATAACAAAGGACACTAGATGGATTTATTTGCAGTATCTTCAGTTAAAAATAAGGTAACGCATCATTTGAAACTGGTTAATCTTCCTTTCCTTGCGGATGTTGTTTAGAGTTAAATAAGCAGGTGGTCTGGAAAGGTTACTTAAGCACCTAAGTCTCCAACTTGTATGACGTTTCTTCAAGCAGGTGAATATTATCCTGCTATAATGACCTGTACAGAATTTACCACAATTAGAATAGTTTTTGTGAATCGCATTTTTTTCCAAAAATGTTGTTTGTCTTAGCGTTGTTTCTCATTCATACCGATGGAGATAGAAATTCGTATGGCTTTATAGGCCGGGAGGCTCCTACTAGGCCAAGTAGCGCCGCGTCGGGGACTTTGATGTCGATAATGAATTGATGATCGGAAACGCAACACTTGGTACTGTGTCGCGAATTGAACCAGGGTCCGTTGTAGGACAGCCAAGAATTCTGAAAACATGATCACCGGGGCGAACTACTCGCGTAGTCCAGTCGCAGTTTCCATTTGGTTGCGTGTAGAGAGCGTCAATCTTTTCATCCATTTGTACAAAATCCTGCAGCTAAATCGGCTCTAGAATCACGACAGTGGCTAATAATTCCCTAAAATCCCGTCGTATCAGTGGAATAGCAAATCTGTAAACCAGGAAGTTGATTTCTGAGACAGTGTCTATATGTTGTTAATGATGATAAATGTAGGCCAAAGCATACGATTAAAGTTTTACCAAGGCCGGGTTTCGAACTAGTCGTCCTAATCACTAGGCCGATGAGCTTGCTTACTGCGCCAACTCTTTGTTCCTCCTCTTCTTCGGATAGATCTGTTTGTTGCGGTCGTTCGTTCGTGTTTGTTCTAGACTGTTAAGAGTTCTGGGTTCAGTTTTTCATTACAGTGGACGATCAGACCTAGAGGACCGCGCTCGCTGAATACATCGGCGTCCTGGCACAATGGCAAACTCGACTGCTTGTAGCATCCATATACGTATTCTTCCCCAAGACAAACTAAAATTCTACCTCCCCCCATCGTGGTGTTTCCTTTTTAATTCGTATCACGATTGCCGAGACTCTACTTGATAAAAATGTTAATTCTGTGCTGCAGCGTATATTAATCGTCAGCAAGTCAACTTTGGCGAGAGATTGCGGCAAGTTCCGGTAGGAAGCGATAGTGGATGGAAGTACCGTTAGAGCGTGCAGACTAGAAATACAGCTGCAGAAAGCTACTACAGAATTGCCAGCAGTTGTTGACTACACTTATCTCGGCGAGCAGCCATAAAAAAGACACGATTAGTTTGTCTTGTCAGACACGGCGGTGTGTTGCGCCCTTTGCAAGCAGACACATGGAAAACGGATCGCGTGCATTGCAAACGCAGCAAGCCACGTTTTACGTTATTGCGGATCCCTTGTATCCAAACACGGAATTTATAGACTAGTGGATTGATACTATATGCCCAGCACTGTGGGACATGGAAATATGTATTGCCTCAAATACACTCAAACTGTAATATTTATCGACAGTGTGATAACGAAAGTTAATGACAATCGAAGTGTAAGTTACACAGCCTGACAAATTTGTTCCTTAACTTGCATCTGTTTAGGTAACTATCGTAAAACTGTAGTGAGTATCGTTGACTGAAAAACGTTGGTGCGATCACCACCTTAGCATCTGCTGACGTTACCTAACATAGCGCTTGTACTAAAAATCCATTTGCGTTATGATTTTCACCAAATCACTTGTCACAGAATCGTCATTGATACTCGCACACAATACACATCATTGGATACCTGGAAAAACTTCAACTCTACATAGCATTACTCTCTTGCTAGTCTATTTCTAGGTGAAGTCAGATTCGATGCCGGGTCGTTTCTAAGGAAGGAGGAAGGAAGCTGAGAGTTTAACGTCCCGTCGACAACTTTATAATTACAGACGGAGCATACGCTCGGAGTGTTTGGGTAATGATGTGGAAGGAAATCGGCCGTGCCCTTTCAAATGAACTATTCCGGCATATGCCTGGAGTCATTTAAGGAAATCACCGGTTCTAAGGGTTTTGTGTCAATATTACTTCACTTTCGATAATATGTAGTTATATAAATATTATAGCCTACATAAATGAACATACAAATCTGAGGTAAATTTCATTTACACACAACACTACAGTTTTTCAAAACAACTATGACTGTTCAAGTGGATTTAGATGAATTCACTTACAAACTTGAGGTACATGTGTGAAGGTCAGTCAAATGAAATCGAGGCACATGGGGGAAAAAGGAAGCCATTTTATTTCAAAAGTAATCGCCATATTGTCGAAACGTTTATTCCCTTCCCTACAGTCTCGATATCTCACCATAAGATTTCCGAATTTTTGGAGCCCTGACCTATAGAAAGGCATTTGTGGCTGTGGATTTGCTTCGGACTAAGGAAATAAAATGTTTGTAGAGCTTATGGGACTTAACTACGGGGTCATCGGTACCTAAACTTACAAACTACTTATGAACTAGCTAATACTAAGGACGGCACAAATATCCATGCCCGAGGGGATTTGAACCCCCGACCGTAGTGGCCGTGCGGACAGTGACTTGAGCGCCTCAGTCCCCTCGGCCACCGCGGCCTTCTCGGACTAAGGACGACTTGATAAGCTCATTACTACCGGACAACCAGACATTTTTCCATGAAATTGTGTCGCTCTGTGGGAAAACGTATAAGCAGTTACGAAGATTATTTTTTAGGTAGTGCGTAGTTTTTTTTTGTCTAGTTTCGACCGTCAGTAAGATTCCATTCGAATTGTGCGAAAATGCAATTTGAACGCTTCGGCGGTTATGATCGCAACTGGAACGATCCTAAATCTTAGCAGTTTTTCTTGCCGAAATCCATTCGACATTTACAGTTGGTCTATTTTATATGGATTTAAGAATTTTAGCCGGTACGCTAACTGAGAGTTTGAATTTTAGGCGGTACGCCGTACCGGCCCAAGTAAAGCACTGCTTCCAACCAAATAATTTATGATGGTCAACAATTCTAGATTGCGAGATTAATTTATTCCCCAATCACCACGGCAGTGTGGGCTGTACAGTAAGAATTGACGCATACTGCAAGTGGGCGAATTGAGGCAACGGCAGACATTCCCTTCCCCTCAACCCTCATCGCACTCGAGGTAATAATTCCATACTGCGTCAGATAGTTTTACTTAGGCCACTGAAACCTACACTGGCGAATATTTTGAGACACGCGCGATGGTTTTTCTCGTAATGGCAGACTGCCCGTGCTGTGCCGTATGCGACCATGTTAGAGGCGTGATTGGTGGCTGCAGCTGTTGGAGACCCGCTTCCGCGATTGCTGCTGCTCTGGGCTCTAGCAGGCACTCCTAGATCTGCGGTGCAGCTGGTGTCTGCCATCACTTTGCGCCGATCTAAAACTGGAAGTCCAGGAGCTGCGAGATGGTTTCAGTGCTGCTCATACTGGTTACGTATGTCTTCTTAGTATGGCCAGTGACGCCAGAGTCCAAACTACAAAATAACTTCCTGCGGGAGATGAGAGTGACGCAGAATTTTAGGGCAGATAGGGTTATTTCTGTAAACAGTTTTCGCCTTGCTAATATCTGCAAATCTCGTATGCGACATTCATAGGAATTCCTCATGACTTCTTCACACCATTTGAGAATATTTCTTATTATCCGCAGTCATGAATCTAAGTTCGGCGCTGGTTTGCCGCAAGTCTCTTCACGTGCAGAATTTTCATGTAGAATTATTTGCACTACTTTCCAGTATTTCTTTCTTGTAGTTCATACCGTTAATTGATAATATAATACTGAGTTATGCGACCGCAATTGTCTTAGCTTTTTCTCCGGCACAATGTTCCTCAGGCACGACGGACGCTCCCAATCGCTTGTGGCACTTCTTAAGAAAACACACTCCTGCCCGCTAAATGTCGAGCCTTCTGGAGAAAATGATGTGGCCTGAGACGGCTCTAAGAAGCGCTAACACATCCTTTGGCAGCGCTAACCACCTCCATCTGCCGGTCAACAACTGCTACTGTTAAACTTCCATTTCTAGTAATCCCAAATGATCTATTATTTACTTTGAACAACCTTCATTTTTGTGTCGGAGAAATTTTAGGCTTCGTAGCGCTATGTGAACGTCGACTTAACTAATTTTCATAGTGAAATTTTAATAAAACGCGTCAGAAGTCTTAAATGTTGAAAATGAATGAGGAGGAAGGAAAAGAGGAAGAAGGTGTCTGTCTGGGCGTAACATCGTCAAAGATTAAACTGTTATTGTTCGCTTTCTTCGGTGCTATAACCGTTAGTAAGATTATGCCTCACTGTTACCTCGTTTGTCGTCACGGTAGCAAGGGACTTGCAATTTAGAAATTCTTTCTCTTATTTCTTCTTTAATTATGAAATATAAGATTCAGCAAAAGTCCTTTATAGAGGGGCCCTTGAGTGGCGAGCCAAGTGTAAGTAGTTGGATGCTTGAAATACCAGAGATCGAACGCTTTTAGACAACAGCTTCTGCTGAGCCACTTAACAACGCGGTCGTTCTACTGATATGGCCACCATAGATAAGACAAGGCGCATAAATATGCCAATGTTTACAGGAAATTCTTGGCTGCGACCTGAAATTGTACTGATACCGGCCCATCTGAAATTCCCTAAAAATTTATCATCTTAATTGTCCATTTTAAGTATAGTCTTTAGTTCAAAGATTTGTCGATATTTTCCATAGCTCAGTTGGTGTCTAAGAAAGACGTGCTCTGGTATTGCGGCTAAATACCTAATTTATTGGCTGAAAAGTAATTTATTGCTGAAAACGCAATCTGCAGAAAAATTAGTTTCGTTAGAGCTGTAGTTCATAGCAACGAGGAAGAGTTAAAAATCAGGAAAAGAATATGCAACCGCTACAATTTTTCCACTTAATATGTTGTCCAGTTCCATATTTTGAAATACGTGATATTAAAAGGGTCCAAATCTAGTGGACTAAGGGACATATTCCAACACTTTGTACGTCAAATAAAGTGTTCTCATTACCAAAGCAAATTTTCCTGTTGAAACGCTATTTCGCTTTTTGTTGTGAAATTCATACATCTCACCTACTTACCCAGTATGTCCATAGGCACAGTAGTATTCTCTATCTGTTAGTGTACCTCCTCCCCCCAAGCGATAATCACCAGGGAAAATCACTTATGTATTACAGAAAATACTTGATAACGTGTGTATAGTGCGCGAAATCTATTGCTCTAATTAGTTTCACAAACATCGCGCAATGGTGAAACTACCTTCGACCAATAGTAACAAATCACTGCACATAATCTACATTTCATGGAGGAAGCCATCCCAGGCAGAGTTCTCGTAGCCATATCATCTCGAATCGCCGATCGTCCAATCCACTTTGTGCTCGTTCTCAATGTTTGTAACTGTTATATTGGATCACAGTAAAGAGAATATCGACTTCCTATTTATTAACTGTTAAAAATGTAGTAAGACTAAGACTGGCTGTATTTCCTCCAAAAATTTTGTGATAGTTTCAAGAAAACACACATGTACTTTTAAAAAGTCGTATAAATTAAACTACTCGGCAGATAAAGTTGAAACACAATTTACTATGCATCGTGTACCACAAATCAAAATAGTTGAAAAGTTAATTGTAAAGACTATAATTGTATTTTAAATAGCTGACTGGAAGACTAACGAAACATTGTTCGGAACATGAATGGACACAGTCTAATCAAAAATGTTTTGCAAAGCAGAATAAATTATGTTGCTCACAAATCTTTGCTACTACAATCGCTTCGGGACAAGGTGGAAAATTTTTATGAAGGTGAGATGACGTTTGTGTCATCGAAATTCCCCATAGTCCTCATTGAGGCAATTTTTGGTGAAACACACCTTTAAAAATGTATTTACAATTCCTTTCCGCTTAGACAATGTACATTTAGAAGCGTCAGATTGTCATGTGCATTCATTGCAAAGACCAACATGCCAAAAACGCATTCTAGGAATTTTTCTGTCTTATACATGACATTATACTAAAGATTTTCAGGTAAGAACTCTAGTCTTTATGGTTAAACTGGCTTTAAAATGCGCTTTGGCATAATAGAACATGTTCCGCACTAGGAACGACATAAGACAGTCAGCTCAAATGACTTATACAGATAGTTGGAAAAAGAAAAAACTGTCATCTCTTAGTTTCAGATCGATGCAATAAGTCTCACTCATAAAACAGATATTTGCAAGTAAATATATTTCCGCGTTGCACTTTTTAGTGACTTTAAGGTTAGTACCACATTCCACAAATGATGATCGTGCAGGTATTAATTTCCTTCCTCTTCGCTCTTCCTTGCAAACATTAAATGTGATTGCGCAGCGGTTGCGAACCATGTGTAGTGCCTTTCATTCAAACATGTCCGAAAGAAGACACCACACAATCTATATACACAAGTTGGTTACGTGCTCAACAATTTTCCTTTGTACATAACTTCGCAGTAATGCTACGCGTAACACCAAACACATTCGACATGGGACTTCTTGTTATGTTGAATAAATATCTCTGTTCAAACTTGGGAATCCGGCTTTTGTGTGGTTCCATCAGTATTTCAAGCGGAAGTTTGTATTCCAAACGGAAGTTTGTGTTTAAGGTTACGTCAATTTCGGACGATAACGATAAGATAGTGACTTGTTGGGAAACTCCACAGATAGTGGTCTGAATAAATATTAAATTACACTAGTTTACGTACAGAGCCAACTGCGTAACATATCGAAGCGAAGTTGAAGTGTAACACCAAAGTACAGCTTAAGCATCAGCAGCGTTATTGCTATAAAGGGACCTGAGGATGAGGTTTTCTTTTGTCACATGTAAATTAGTATGCCTGAAATCCATGCCACTGTCTTTCTTTAGATTTGGAAGTACCGTGTGAGATAAATTAAGTTGCGGAAGTGAACGTGTAGTCGGAAGAAACATAATGAAAGTGTGGACTTTGCAGTCGCGTAGACTGCATCATCTTAGACGAATTAGATCGAGGAAGGATATTGAATGAAGTAGTCCCCCTGCCAGCGTTCAGCTTAAGCGATTTAGTGAAGCGAAGTGAAATTTTAATGTTGATGGATAGGTAGAGATTTGAACCGCCATCTTCCCGAATAATGGGTTAACCTCTGTGCCATTTCTCTAAATAATTTGCATTCAGGAGGAATGACGTTCAAATCTCCGTCCCGTTTAGACCTAGTTGTATGCTTGGTTTTATTAAATGGAGGAACCCGGGATACGGTATCCTTGTCGAGTTTGTGTGTTCGATATATTGACCACCTCGGCGACGGAAAGTTAAATAGTCTCCTTCCTTCAAAATCGACGTATAGGTGGCGTAATGTAATTGTAAATCATTATCTAGAGCTTCAACTTTGAATGTGGAAAGGCCTAGGAAAGCGCAAGACAAAAGTGCATCTTTAAATCAAAATGTTGAAATGTTTTCAGTTCTTACGACGTCCAGCTAGCATTGAGATGAAGTATCGAAATCTTGGTTTCGTAAATGGGGGTAGACCTGGTTCAAATCTAGTACAAAGAAACGGAATTTAATTTTTTATTCACGTATATAACTACAGTTGACTGCCAGGTTTCTCCTTCAATACATGCGCGGCTCATTTCATCATTCGTATTCTGTTATTGGAAATACAAGACGACCAAGAACAAAAAACCTAAATACCTCACTTGTGAAAGACTGAAAAAATACCTTTTGTTCTGCGGGAGGGTCACACACACAGTCCACTGCGTTCTTTTGAATAAGAGACGGAATTAAATATATTTTAGGTTTGGTTTTCCGGTTCTGACGGCCTTTATAATGCGACTGTGACTGACTTCAAATGCATTAAAAACTTAAGTTAGTATCCCTGCTTAAAGCAACACACTTTAGAAACTTGTGACACATCAAAACTGTGTGCCGGACAGACTAACCTGAAATCTTCCCTTCCGTGGGCAAGTGCTCTACCGTAAACAATCCAAGCACGACTCACTGCCCGTCCTCGCAGCTGTCGTTTCGTGAAGTTTGGAAGTGACTGCCGGCAGTTCCAGTTCCAAATCTGCGGAGTGAATGCTCGTTCTGGAACAGGTGCAGTTATTTTGAAAACTCTCACCTTCTATCACGCGACAAAGAACGTGACACGTTCTGCAATGTGTAGGACGACTAAAATCGTCAATTCTTTTATTTACCTGAAGTGAGCTTACGTTCGCGAGTGAATGACATGCCTCAATTTGCGATATTAATGCGTAGTGTAATTGAACACGAACAGAAAGTCCAGGAGAGAATAATTGCTTCATTACAGGATGACTAAAATTTCGTCGTTGATGGGATGTTAATACTAATGTTCCCTCCTTTTCTTTTTTTTTTTTTCCCCCTCCTGGAGCGAGGCTGTTTGGTTCTCCCGTTACTCTACCCGAGCTGCCAGGCAGGAAAAGCGAGCTCTCAAGTCAGCAACTGCTCCACAGCTGATGAAATGGCAGGGACGGCATAGACATTCGCACTCTGCAGCCAGCGCGCAGCGCGAGAAATTCACAAACTGGTCAGTGAACATAACGGAAATATATATATATATATATATATATATATATATATATATATAAGGCAGTGAAATAGTGCAGATTCAAAGATTCAGTAAAGAATTTAAAAATAGGAAGGTGGATCTCTTTCTTAAATTCCGTTACAGTTGATATTGCAGTAATTACAACTTGGTTACTAGTTTCGGGCTATATAGTTAAAGCCCAAACCATGGCTTCAGACTTTAGTGAAATCGTATTGTTCCACCTATGCCGTATGAAGCAAATGTTTGTCGGAGATCCGAATCCCCCCTCGGGCATGTATGGTTGTGTCGTCCTTAGTATAAGTTAGTTTGTATAAGTAGTTTGTAAGTTTAGGGACTGATGACCCTGCAGTTAAGTCCCTTAAGATTCACAAACATTTGAACATTCTGAACTCCGCCCCAGCGTATGAAGCAAACATGCGTTTCTCACCCTTGATAACACAGTTACAACAAAATACACAATGTACCAGCATAAATGGAGAGGCAGTGCAGTCAGAGATTCTAAATGTGTTATTGCGATTGTGTTATTAAGGATGGAGATACGTGTTTTCACATACTTTGGTGGAACCGTCTCGTGCAATGGTTTGAGAATGGACAATACAGTCCAGAACTGCTGACCACAATAGCAACGATAACGAAAATCTAAGAAAAATGATTTTGCTTACATTGTTGCTGGCCCTACCCTCCAGTAAATTTGCAGTTTATAAATTCAACTACATAAAACTGTTTCTGGCACTTCTTGGGTCCACATTGACACTATTTCTGTGTCGTTCCGATCTCGAAGAGCGCGTGGCAGAAACGAAAACGAATATTTCGGTGCGAGCTCACGCATTTTATATTTCTATAACGATAATTTCTCTCAATGTAGTTCGGCAACACACACATTTTTATATTCGGAATAGAATGATTTAAAATTAAAACACCTTTAATGTCTGCCATCCCAACACGCCTGACACTCTACCCTACTTCGCTGCATGAAAAAAAAACGCACTGACGTGTTTTACGGCCCACTTTAGATTTGTAGTTTTATAAGTTTTTGCAAACATTTTGGACCACAATAATAATCTAAATATTAATTAATGTCTGAAACCCTTTCAGGAAAAAAAATTTAGGTAGTGGCAGGTTTCGAACCACCGACCTTTCGCGTCACAATATAGCACCTTGCCCACTACGCTACGGCTATAAATCGAAAACATGAGCTCTAAAATCTCATACTTTTGATGGGCGTTGTTTACTGATGTTAATATGGCATTTTTAGACATTAGATTATCAGTTATCGTTCGAAGAACGGTGTGTGTGTGTGTGTGTGTGTGTGTGTGTGTGTGTGTGTGTGTGTGTGTGTGTGTGTGTGTGTTTTAATTCCTAAGTGTGCCGTTGCTTTGAAATGACATCGTGTAAGTTACAATAAGAAAATCATAAAATACGCGAGGAATGTCACGTGACATCTCAGAACGGCTGGTTTTCGTTAATTCAATGGTGGGTGTCAAATCTCCGTTATTTTTGCAAATATGTCTCAAACGATACGAGATATGAAAAAAAAGGGAGCTAAATGTTTTCAAATGTTTGTATAGCTTAAGGGACTTAACTACGGGGTCATCAGTCCCTAAACTTACAAACTAGGCCGGCCGCGGTGGCCGAGGTGACTGAGGCGCTCCAGTCACGGTCAGCACGGCCACTACGGTCGGGGGTTCGAATCCCCCCTGGGCATGGATATTTGTGCCGTCCTAGTTCGTAAGTAGTTCATAAGTAGTTTGTAAGTTTAGGGACTGATGATCCCGTAGTTAAGTCCCATAAGCTTAACAAACATTTGAACAAACTAACTAATACTAAGGACGGCACAAATATCCATGCCCGAGGGGGATTCGAACCCCCGACCGTAGTGGCCGTGCAGACCGTGACTGGCGCGCCTCAGTCCTCTCGGCCACCGCGGCCGGCCATAAGGGAGCTAAGTTGTAGAGAATTGTCTTCTCTACAAATTAGGTTATTCAATTTCCGTGTCAGATGAATAGTGAAGCCGTTATTTCATTTAAATTTCGAGGTGTCAAAAGACGATCGCAAAGGCCCACTTTTAGTGTTACTATCGTAACCTAAAGTGGGCAAAAAGAAAAAAAAAGCTTCTGTTTTAACTTTATCGATCCCACCTGTCAGTCATGTATAACAAGGATTCCTACAGCGCAACTGTGACCAAGCAGAGCAGTGTAGGTAGTGTCATCAGTGATTCCGATTCTAAACGTCCTGTCAATAAAGCGCAATATTTGGTTCGCTTTTCCACAGCGTTATCTGTATGCCAGTTTCAGCTCCAGGTTAGTCTTGTCACGCAACTTTAATATTACTAAATATATTATCGGAAAGAATTTGGTCGTAAATAACAGCGTAATCCGTTGCCGGCTGCAGCTGAATGTGCGGTGAGTGATGATCCAGTTTCCTGAAGGCTGACAAGCCGGCAGGGGCGCTGGCAGCGGCGGCGGCTGGTGGAAGTGTGACCGCGCGCGTGTTGTGTGTTGGGCAAATAAGCAGCCAATGAAGCCCTAGCGAGTAAACAAAGCGAGCACTGTCGCCGCCAGGGTACAGCCGCTCCGATTGGCTGCCTTCCATACGGCGTTATATTTGTCTGGGGCTATTCATGTCGGCACGTACTGCACTATGATTCACACTAAATGTATGGTACCGGCTGCCGCCTCTGATCTTTCGATCTTCCCAGAGGCAGGCTTCTTTGTTTCGCTCCGTGGCGTGCGTTGTATCTCGTCTGCCTCTGCCGGGGAGCCGTTAAAACGTTATGTTGAGCGACAGGCGTTCGGTTAAGTGGTTCTCGCCGCAGGGAACTCGAAGTGACTAAACTGGGCTGCGTGCGTGCCATCCAGAGAAAAAAACTTGACGTTGAAACTGACGCAGAACGTAAATGTCCACTACTGTTAGATTACAGTCCTGGCTGCAAACAGTTTGTACTGTTAAACACCTAGGAGTAGACATCTGGCAAGACATGCAGTGAAATTAGCGCACAAAATTTTCGTCGCCATGCAAAGCAGCAGTATTGTAGCACATATTGACACGCACCATCCTACGAAAATAAAGACAAACTTGAAATTATGCACTAAATCTGAGATATAAAAATTTCCGTTCCTTCAATGATATGTTTTACTAATACCGGTACCAAAAATGGTGATAACATTTTAAGGAGTAGCTCAATTCAAGAACTCATTTTGCGGCCTTAAGCAAAGCCTCGGTTGCACAGTGGTGCCGGGCGCCGTGGCTCAGCGCGCCCGGTCAGAGGGCTCAACGCCCTCTGTAATAAAAAAGCTGAGCCAAGAACTCATCGAACAAAAATGAACATACCCGATCAGCGTCCGCAATGAATAGAACCAACCATAGGAGAAAAAAAAAAAAAAAAAAAAAAAAAAAAAGTGGTAGAGTGCTAGACTACAAATCCAAAGGTCGCGGGTTCGATCCCCACCAGGTCCTGGGATTTTTATCTGTCACTTTTCACTTCTTTCACCTCTGGCAGTATTGCTCATGTGAAAAATACCCACGTTAAACTGTAGGTCCCCCTATAACTGGCTGGGTAAGTCAGTTCGAAGGTCGGAGGAAGGCAACGGCATACCACCTCCAAACAGGACCATGCCTAATAAAGCACTGTGGTGTTCAAACCAATCTTCAAATTGTTGACTGCTTTACCTTTTTTAAGCAACCTCTAATGCAATAGATGTGCAAGTGTGAACCAAGCAACTATCAGGCTGTCCGTGTAATAGATATTGTAGGAAACAAACTTCACTCGATGATCCTTATACAGCAAGGCCGCCATATTCATGGTCTATTGATGACACTTACGGAGAAAACATCGTGAAAATTGTCAGAAAAAATATGCAGTACAATTGCTTAATGTTAAACTACTGCGCCAGTGTAAAAGCGCTGTAGATGATTTTGGACTTCAAACTAATAAGCTCAAATGTTCAAATGTTTGTATAGCTTATGGGACTTAACTACGAGGTCATCAGTCCCTAAACTTACAAACTAGCTACTACTAAGGACGGCACAAATATTCATGCCCGAGGGGGGGATTCTAACCCCCGACCGTAGTGGCCGTGCAGACCGTGACTGGAGCGCCTCAGACCCCTCGGCCACCGCGGCCGGCAACTAATAAGCGAACAAACGACATACCGTAACAGGTTTTGTCACACGGTTGTCACAGCAGAACAACTGCAAAGCCATCTGAATTCCGCCACAGTCTGGTGTCAGTGAAAACGTGGCACAGCTTCACGCTAGCAGAAAACACCCCACCGTCGCCCCCCTCCACCCCCCCCACACAAAATACCCCCTTAACTACCCTAGCAATAAAACGATCAAAACAGCTCTAGGTTAGACTGTTATCCGTATCCATAAACTCCTAATGAGCGGTACTTGTTCGAAACGCGTTGCAATTCATGCTAAAGTGGCCGACAGCGCTCACTGAAGCCCTTTCAGGCTCTTTCCTCTGCCGCTACAGGCAAACAGCTAGTGCGAATAACGAACTCTAGATTGCCGTGAGAAATTTTATGTTAGTACTAAGATATCACATATGGGTGGGATCGACAAAATATTTTCTCATTCTGAGGAGCAAATTGGTTATTGGAATTGCGTAAATGTCTCGCCGAGCTGCAGCGGCGCTATCGTGGATAACATTTGCGTCGCTGTCAAACAGTGGCCCATTTGACGTATCTTGCTGCTGGTGTACTTTACGTACAACCAGAAGCTCTTTGCATTTACTACCATATTTCGACAGTGTTTTATCCTACATCTACATTAATACTCCGCAAGCCACCCGACAGGTGTGTGGCGGAGGGTATCTTGGGTACCGCTATCGGTTCTCCCTCCTATTCCAGTCACGTATTGTTCGCGGAAAGAAATATTGTCGGTATACCTTTGTGTGTTCTAATCTCTCTGATTTTATCTTCATGATCTCTACGCGAGATATACGTGGGAGGGAGCAATATACTGCTAGACTCCTCGGTAAAGGTATGTTCTCGAAACTTCGACAAAAGCCCGTACCGAGCGACAGAGCGTCTCTCCTGCAGAGTCTTCCACTGGAGTTCATCGATCATCTCCGTAGCGCTTTAACGATTACTAAATGATCCTGTAACGAAGCGCGTTGCTCTCCGTTGGATTCTCTCCACCTTCCCTATCAACCCCACTTGGTACGGATCTCAAACCGGTGAGCAGTATTCAAGCAGTGGGCGAACAAGTGTACTTGATCCTACTTCCCTTGTTTTCGGGCTGCATTTCGTTAGGATTCTTCCAATGAACCTGTCTGGTATCTGATTTACCGACGATAAATTTTATATGGTCGTTCCATTTTAAATCACTCCTAATGCATACTCCCAGATAATTTATGGAATTAACTGCTTCCAGTTGCTGACCTGCTATAGTGTAGCTAAATGATACAGGATCTTTCTTTCTATGTATTCACAGCACATTGCACTTGTTTACAATGAGATTCAATTGCCATTCCCTGCACCATGCGTCAATTCAATTGTCATAGAAACAATTAAGTGCATACACTCAGAGCAATAAAATGTAATCACGTAAAACTAATTGTATGGAAAGGAGAAACTAGACTGAGATAAATTGGAGTAAAATAAGAAAATGTGATTTTCCAAACAAGTGTCTAACGATTTTAAGATATGCTTGAGTAATTTGTCATTATGGGACCCTTGTCAGGATGGATTAACCCGAGAGATGGACAAGTTCTAAACAAAAAGCCATGTGTCGTTACGCGATTGTTCCGTCGGCACGAAGCTGACATGGAGATGCTCAACCAACGCCAGTGACCAAAACTAAAAGAGATGCACTGTGCGTCTTCTAAAATTCTAAGTGTACATCTTTCATGGATAATCAAGCAACCTATTAAATTCTCGCACATAACACGCGAAATGATCACGACGAGAAAATTAGTGCATTATCCCCCACACAACAGGAAAAGCTAAATAGTGTTGGGTGTGTTAAAACAGAATTATTTTATCTTGTGTTGCTTAAGGCTTTCCCGACGGACATGTAGTAATGGTTGTCGGAAGAGACGCCGGATGTTGTAAGAACTCAACATTTTGCCGACGAAAGATTGTTTCCACATCACCAGACGTCCGTTCGAGAACAGTTTCTCTTACATTTCTCAGATGATGATTATATGGCCGTAATTAAAAGCCCAATTGCTTTAATTGTATTTTTAAAATACAGAAGCTGTGGGATATCACACAGCAATTGGAATGCAAGGTTACAAGAAAAATTCACGACTGAAGTGATATGGTGGGTTTATGGGAGGGGGCGGGCGGAGGAAAGAATCAGACATTTGAGACTTGGTTGCCAGCTGCTTTTCATTCGATTCTGACCACACCCCTCCACATCTCTTGACGTGTTCCGTTTTCGCGGACTTGGGCAGAGTTGAGCACTTTTTCAGTTATTCTCTTAAAAGCCCTACAGCGCGGTACGTATTCTGTTGGTGTGACATCGGAAGCCGAAGTGCTTTTCAATCTTTTTGACAATTTCGTAGTACATCACGAAAGCTCTGACAGAATTTACGACTCTCTCCGGACGGCAAACAGTCGTGATAGATAACACGCAGACTGCGTACTTTGTAACTTGCTCTGCTGCTGCTTCGTAGCGTGTGGTCGGAGTCAGACATTTGGTTAGTACTGTTACGTAATTTTGTTACTGGCTTCAACATTAACGAAGAACTGGCCTCGGCGCTTCTGCTACGGCAAGAGAAATGATGGAAACAGTTAAATCCAAACAAAACAAGACACAAAGGAATTTACGACTTCGGTTGTCAATGGCTATCGAATAGAATCGTTGGGGAAAGTTCAAAATCTGTGATAGGCCCGGATCAGAATCTGGATTTTCTATTTACTACATTATGCAAAGAAAGCACCTGGCTTACGCAAAACAACTTAATCGTCTTTATAGAGGAGCTGGGATTATATGTAACTTCGAAGGAATAAGTGATAGCGTAGCCAAGGTTTTTAAATTTAAACATGCTACAAGTAGTGCAGAATTGTTCAAATGTTCGTAAAGCTATGGGACTTAACTGCTTTGGTTATTAGTCAAATGTTTCAAATGTTTGTATAGATTATGGGACTTAACTACGGGGTCATCAGTACTTAAACTTACAAACTACTTATGAACTAGCTAATACTAAGGACGGCACAAATATCCATGCCCGAGAGGGATTCGAACCCCCGACCGTAGTGGCCGTGCAGATCGTGACTGGCGCGCAGCAGTCCCCTCGGCCACCGCGGCCGGCAGGTTGTTAGTCCCCAAGCTTACAAACTACTTGAACTAAGTTAATCTACGGGCGACACGCGCACGCCCGAGGGAGAACTCGAACCTTCGACCGCAAGCTCCGCACCAAGCCGCCTTAGAATGCACGGCCACTCCACCGCGGCGCAGAATTGTTTTCCCCTAATACCTTATCACTGCCAATTTTCACTGTCGTAAAAATGATAGCAGGTATTTAGTAAGATAAGTTTCGGTTCCACAGAAATGTAAGAACACGCGATAAGAGGCAAATAATGACTTACCTCCAAAGATAGATTGGTGATAGGAAAGTCTATTTTTCCAGCAATTCGAACACACTCTTTCAAAATTGAAGGTGACAGGTATAAAAGAAAAAGCTGAAAGTTATTTACAAAGTTAACAGGACGCAGACTGCATGTTACGAGTGAAAGGGAAACTGTAATCGAGAAATGAGCGGGACAAGGTTAAAGCCAATTTCCGTCGTTAACCAGCCGGTACACCTGAGCAAGCAGAAAGGGAAACTAAGGTGGAATTGGATAAGGGCGTTAGATCAGAGAGAAGTAGTAAGAACTTCGACGTTTGCGCGTGACTTTGCTCTTTTCTCGGAGACGAAAAATACGACGGAAGATCAGTCGAATGCAGTGGATACTGTCGTAAAATGGTATGTGATGTTAAACAAAAACAAAATGAAGATAATGGCATGAAATCGAATTAGGCAGTACCAAAGGACCAGATACCATCCGTCTGCTTTTACCCATGACATGGGCGGGGACATACTAAATTGAATAAATCGCGGAAAACTATTCCGAAACACACAACTCATAAAACGATTGATCGAAATTACAGATGATTAGTGTTTTTAAATCAAAACATGTTCTCGGATAGGTGGACTGGTGAATGTAAGTTCATCAGTTATTAATGAAAAAGTGACAACGAAAACAGAAAAATGTCTTTTCCGAGTCACACAACACGCCGACATCAGGGGTCAGAACCGACGGACGATATTCCATGCCTGTTGACTCTCGAATTAAATCAGGCGATGATGAGGAAATTGAGATAAGACGAGTGTATCGTCAGGCGTGCCCCAGGGGAGTGTGATAGGACCGCTATTATTTTCTATCTATATAAATGATCTGATGGACAGAGTAAGTTGTAATTTGCGGCTGTTTGCTGATGATGCTGTGGTGTATGGGAGGGTGTCGTCTGTAACTGACTGTAATAGCATACAGGTTGACTTAGACAAAATTTCTAGTTGGTGCGAAGAATGGCAGCTAGCTCTCAATGTAGAAAAATGTAAGGTGATGCGCATGAGTAGAAAAAGCAATCCCATAATGTTCGAATACAGCATCAGTAGTGAGCTTCTTGATGCGGTCGCGTCATTCAAATATCTAGGCGTAACATTGCAGAGCGATATGAAATGGAACGAGCATGTAAGGACAGTTGTGAGTAAGGCAGACAGCCGACTTCGGTTTATTGGTAGAATTTTGGGAAGATGTACTTCACCTGCAAAGGAGACCGCGTATAAAACGCTTGTACGACCACGTCTTGAGTATTGCTCAAGTATTTGGGACCCGCAGCAGATCGGTTTGAAGGAAGACATAGAGGCGGTTCAGAGGCGAGCAGCTAGATTTGTTACCGGTAGGTTCGACCAATGCGCGAGTGTCTCGGAAATGCTCCGGCAACTCAATTGGGGATCGCTGGAAGAAAGACGACGTTCTTTTCGTGAATTTCTGTTAAGTAAATTTAGAGGGCCGGAATTTGAAGCTGAGTGTAGTACGATCTTGCTGCCGCCTACTTACATTTCGCGTAAAGATCACAAAGACAAGATAAGAGAAATTAGGGCTCGTACGGAGGCATATAGGCATTCTTTTTTTCCTCGTTCAATTTGGGAGTGGAATAGGAAAGGAAATGCCTAGTAGTGGTACGGTGTACCCTCCGCCACGCACCTTACGGTGAATTGCGGAGTATGTATGTAGATGTAGATATGAGACCACTAAAAATAGTTTAACTATTTGGACAGCAGTGTTCACATTTGTCTGATGTAGTGAAGACACAAAATGTGCACTAAAGAAAAATTGAAGCTTTTGAAATTTGGTTGTGCATGACAATCTAAGAGATAAGATGGTTGTACCGAACAATTGATGAGACATACTGAATCGAACTAGGAAAACAAATGTATGACCCATTTTAACTAAAATAGGGTCTGGTTGATAGGCCACATCATACACCATCGAAGACTCGTCAATTTAGTAATAGAGATGAAGTGCAGGGGCTAACCTTTGGTGATGTGCACACAACCGCCGACTACTGTTACGTGTCGTTTAGGTGACCAATTTTAAAAATCGACGTCTAAGGCAAATTGACATGGGATGACAAGGCAAGTGTGGGGGGGCAGGATGTATCTTGGGTAATCAGGCCAGAGCTGCAACTAATCACATGACTCCTCCACTATTACGAAAACTATCGTATCTAAGGAAACCGCCATGGAAATGTAATTCTATGTTCGGTGACATCCCGTACGATACAACGCTTGGGAACATTCGGATTTTTTTAAGCGAAAATAATTCGGACGTGAAATGAGACAATTTCCAGGTGGGTGTCGCCCTGTCATTGAGGAGCAGGAGGTGTAATAATCCCGCGGTTTGTGCGGGCTAGCGGCTGACGCTAAGCAGGGTGTCTTACGCGCCAGCAGGCAGGGCACTTGCTTGGTGTTTGCCGAGGCAACCCATCTCAGCCAAGTGCCCTTCACACTGACGTGCCACCGCGCCCAAACTACCCCACAAACAATCTGCTGCATCACCTCTACAAACTGACATTCTCTCCGCGTGTACATTCTGACTAAAGAGTACTAAGATAAACTCGAAATCGTGTAAAATACAAAACAATTATTCTGTCGGTCACCTTTTGTTTCCACTAAGTGTTCCTTTTTTCATGTTCATAGGCATCAGTCGATTTCAAGGGACTTTCTTTTCCACGACGTAGCCACCTGCCTGCCTTAGCCGCGGCGGAGCGGCCGAGCGCATTGAGGCGCTATGCTACGATGCGCGAGGCCGTTCCCCGTCGGGAGTTCGAATCCCCCCTCGGGCGTGGATGTTCGTGCCGTCTTTACTATAAACTAGTTCATAAGTAGTTTGTAAGTTTAGGGACTGAGGACCCCGTAGTTAAGACCCATAAGCTCTACAAACATTTGAACTTTTTTTTCTGCCTTAAGGGAATCTTTGAACAACTGGGAACATCTACGAATAGATATTCTCATGTAATCCACTGATACCTCTGAAGACACGTCTAAGCCCTCGAATCGCATCGTAAAAGTTAATCGACTGACACACAATTGATTGAAGCACAAGGTATTACTATTGTCACTTTGTTTATTGTACCCACAATGCGTTTCTAGGGTTTTAACCCCCATCATATGGTGGAATAACATTAAGCTGTGTACATGTAGGTTAGGCTGACCTGTTGCACTGTCTACAAGAGAAAATACGAAACACTACTTCATAATGTAACTATGTAAAATTGTTCAAATGAAGTTAAATGTAAAAAAAATTAAAATAGACCTCCAGTGGTCACAGGTCCATTGCATTGTCTTAAACCTCACTTATATGTAACAAATCACTGCCACCATCTTCGTTTACTTCTAACAGAAGCAAAGAACTTACACTAAAGAAGTAGACGAAGATGGTGGCTGTGATTTGTTACCCATAAGTGAGGTTAAGACAATGCAGGGACCTGTGACCGCTGCAGGTATATTTTGTTTACATTTAACTTCATTTGAACAATTGTACAAAGTTACATTATGATGTAGTGTTTTGTTTTTTCTCTTGCACTGTGTACAACAGGTCAACCTAACCTATATGTACACAGCTTAATATTATTCCACCTGATGATGGGTGTTTAAACCCTCTAAACGCGTTGTGGGTACAATAAAACAAAGTAAATGGTAACTCTAATACCTTGTGTTTCAAACAAATGTTACGGTAAAGCCTATACCAAAATGTTTTCATTTAAAGTGACACACAATTGTCTTTTATATCATATACAATGGGAGTTAACAAATTTCATTCTACTTCATAAAATACTGTTCATAAGTAACTTTTCGAGATGAACTAAAAGTTTGAAATGAGGGGAAAAATTGGCATATCTGTGCTCAACGGAAGAACATCTGTCGACATACTAAATAAAATATTATGACTGAAATATTTTATACAACAAACATATGAGTTCTTTGTTTGAGAAGATTCCCGAATATCTGAGATGAACTGTTCATTCCACTTTAGCTCGTCTTATATTGAAGAGCGAAAGAGGTAAATAAAAAAGCAACTTTTAGCTTTTGTCAATAATCAAGAATATTAGAGGATCATATTCGCATACATAATCTAAGACCGAAATTAATGTAATGCACTATCGATAAATGTTATCAAAGCGGCAAATAAAGTATTAGCGAGTAATGTTGGCAAACAAGCCGAAGCAGTGGTCAGAACCAGAGATCCGCATTCTACAGGAATGGGGCCTTCATGACTTGAAATTTCCGTGATAGCCTTAAATCAGTTAAGGAGACTGGCAGGATTGTTCCTTCAAGGAGGACGCAGCAGATTGCTGTTCTTGTCCTTGTCTGGTTTCGGCGAAGACGGCTTCATCTGCAGCGAACTCTGTTACATCAGTACATTAAATTAAAGCCCTCTTTGTAGGAGTAATGCTTGCTACAGT
Source organism: Locusta migratoria (assembly GCA_026315105.1). NCBI lineage: Eukaryota > Metazoa > Arthropoda > Insecta > Orthoptera > Acrididae > Locusta > Locusta migratoria. The sequence continues at coordinate 607,291,572 of CM048755.1, forward strand.
TTACATAGCAGTTATTTGGAAGAGTTTTAAACTGCTTCTAGCGTGATCTATCGATTCCAGGGAAAAACACGTTGTTATATTTTAGCAGCCGTCCGACTGAAATTTTGAAGTAGTATGGTATCCAAATTTCGCAGGCAACTTTTCAAAAAAAAAAGTATTCATATTCAAAGTCGACCCTTCGGTTGACGTTACGTATTACTAACAGTTCCTAATTATTTGTCTTGACTAAAATATCGCGCAATATTTTTTGCATTTACTGTGACAAGAAAAGTTAATTTTAATGATCACCTTATATGAGACTGTAATTTTAAATCCTCTGTGATGGCTTTGCTCACCTTTTTAGCTGATTAGGGCCTCGTCTCGCCTAAAGAGCATAATAATTCATACCACCATTTCACACTTTCATATCCAATTTTTTTACATTCTGAAGTTTAATTACTAAGATGAAAAACGTGTCAGGTGTTAAAAATGCAAACATTTAATAAAATATTTTTGTGTGGGAATATTTTTACGATGCATTCAGTATTTCAACGTTCAATTAGTCCTCTTAAGAATTTTTTTTTCTCTAAGGCTTGTTCAAATTAAAACAAGCCTTCCAAAAGTTTTGAACAAATTCACATTTTATTCCTAGCTTATCATTTACAGATTAATAATGCACTGTAGCCACGAATAAGTTTCTAATCCATAGTGTGCGTTCATTTTCTGCCCTTGTCTATTTCGTGCAATATATCAGTAGTCGCGATAACTGGAATAGGTGGCAGAGTTCTTGATGATTCAGCGTAGTTTGTGCGATAGCAAATTGTCTGTTGACTTAGTCTCAAAATTCAAATGTTTGTTAAGCTTATGGGACTTAACTACGGGGGTCATCAGTCCCTAAACTTACAAACTACTTATGAACTACCTTATACTAAGGACGGCACAAATATCCATGCCCGAGGGGGGATTCGAACCCCCCGCCCGTAGTGGCCTTGCAGACCGTGACTGGAGCGCCTCAGTGCCCTCGGCCACCGCGGCCGGCTGACGTAGTCTCAGGCCTACATACACCTCAACCAAATGTCATAAAAATTCGAATAAATTAAAGCAGAATCTTCGGCTTGGCCGAAATTAGCTTCCTTGAACTTACTGATGAAATCCGGTCGCGTACTGGATGGATTAAGTCAACAATAACGCATTACCTCTGTAGATGGTGCGCCGTTTAACTGCTAAGAGTCTGTCCTCCCGCGTAAAAATTTTGGGTATTTTGTTGTTAAAGCACAATGTAAAGCAATTGTTAGTAAGAGTTTAACCTAATCGGTATCGTACGTAATGGAACGGGTTATTTTGCTATGCTGTAAAGTTTCAATGAGTTTGCTTTTTTTAATAATTAATGATTTTAGGAAACATTGTTCATGTGGTACACACCTCTTACTGTCCAGTTTGCGTAAATTTATACTGACAAGTCATACTGACAGTCGTAACTGTACCTTTATTTTTCGAAATATTTCTCAACGCTGCTATGTATTCAGGAATGCCAAAAAAGAGATACGTAAAGTTGTTTGTCGATTGCATAAAACGGAAGTGAAGATGACAATATAAAGCTAGCTCTCTCAAGAACAAAATCGTAAAGGCTACTTATGGAAGCAAACGAATGAATACTTTCTGCGTATTTTGTATTGTGGTAGTCATGTTGAGGCTCTGGCATTTCTTAGTATATATTTGGCATTGTTTGTTGTGTACCTGAAGACTAAAGTCCATCTTCCTAAAAGGAGATATGCAGAACTGAGGAATTTGTGGTAGCTATACAACAGTCTGGTTAATTCGGTTTGACCGGAATCACCTCGAACTATCGAAATTTACGCGTTAAAAAGAAGGAAAAATCGACCCTGAAAAGATTATACGTGTAATAAAGTATGACCTTTCTTAAAACAAAGTTTGTAAATGGTCATTTACTTTGGCAGCCTAAAGGTTTTAAAGTCTCTTAACTATTTATTTACATCGCGTTTTTAATGTTGGAGTGCCTTTCTCTGTGAAAATAGAATGAATCCGCAGTTGCTTTGTCGTATGACAAATATGTCGTATTTATGGGAAACTCGTAATTCAGAGACTCGAAATATCATGACTACACTGTATCGAGTTCAGTTTACTTATTGCTTAACTTCCTTTAATTTTTCATTTTTAAGTAGAAAATGTCAAAACGAGGAGAAAAAAATCCAATTTGGAAGTTCTCTAAACCTGTTCGCCTCCCGTGTCATCAGACTATGGACTCCTGATTACTTACACTCAAGAAGGCTTAGTACAGGGGAGGGATCTTGAAAAATGTGGAAAACTAGTGATTTATAGTGTAATGTAAATATACGGAAAATTTAATTTTATTACGCTAGTTTCGGTCGAAACTAGAAAATAAGCCGAATATTCGGTTACGATTTTGGTTTCGGCCAAAAATTATGTTTCTGTCGGGCCCTACTTCCAATTATCCAGCGATGATATTTAACAGTAGCTAACAGCATTGTGGGCGAATCGCCTGCGCGCTTGTGGGGCGAGCTGATATCTGTGAATAGCTTGTTAACATTATGGATCGGCGGGGAACGAGTTTTTAATGATGTGGGCTGTGAGGCTACGCCAATGGAATGCGGGCAGAGTTACAAACAGGCTGACGCACGCGGCGCATTGTCCGCTCTATCGAGGCAGACCTGCCGGAAACAAAACACCCGCGCCACCCTCCTGCTCTTCTCGAAAACTCTCCGTTGTTCGGAAGCAGCAAGTAATTTCCATATGTAAAACAATTCATTAAGCCTTATATTCTACGCGTAAAGTAACTATATACTACATAGTGGCAGCTGATAAGTGGTACAGGATTAGACAGTTGAATCTGAGCGTAAATAAAAGAGGTGTTCCAAATTTATACGATCGCCTTACATAGGCCCAATATTTAAATAATTAAGGTGACCCGCCATTGGCATCGCGAACGGCTGCAACTCTGCGAGGAACAGATTCGTAATGTGGCTTCAAAAATGTTCAAATGTTTGTAGAACTTATGGGACTTAACTACGGGGTCATCAGTCCCTAAGCTTACAAACTACTTATGAACTAGCTAAGACTAAGGACGGCACAAATATCCATGCCCTAGGGGGATTCGAACCCCCGACCGTAGTGGCCGTGCAGACCGTGACTGCAGCGCCTCAGTCCCCTCGGCCACCGCGGCCGGCAATGTGGCTTCATAGAATCCAAAAGAATGTTAATCCATTCTCATACCAAAACGCCGCGCGGGAATAGCCGTGCAGTCTAAGGCGCCTTGCTGCGGAGTGCGCGGCTGCTCTCCGTCGGAGGTTCGAGTTCTCCTTCAGGAATGGGTGTAGCGTAAGTTAAAGTAGTTTGTAACTCGAGGGACTGAGGACCACTGCAGTAGGTTTGACATTCTTGTGCCAAAACATCCGTTCTGATGTTGCTGTGAATTTCGTCATCACCCTCTGCTCTAAAACACCCCGTAACTGTTCGATCGTATTGACACATGGAGATTTTACTGTCAAAGAGAGAGGTTCGATAATTTTCTGACGCTGTAAAAATCATGCCTGAGCCGTTTTGGCTGTGTGTGTGAGCCGATTATTAGTTTGGAATATGACTGTGTTAGAAATGTTGATCATAGCCGAGCGGTCTGTAGCGCCACGTTACGGATCGCGCGGCCTCCCATGACGGAGGTTCGAATTCTCCCTCGGGCATGGATGTGTGTGTTGTCCTTAGGTTAGTTTCAATTAGTTTAGGTAGTTTGTAAGACTAGGGATTAATGACCAACGTAGTTTGGTGCCATGGGATTACAAACATTTGAAGATTTTTCGTTGATCATAGTAAGTAGTTTTCTGTCGAGGCTGGTGAGATATTCAGTTATCAGACAAGTGAGGGTAATGATCGAAAAGGTTGAATACCTCGATACAGATGCCCAAATCATGACGGAACCTTCGTCCCCCATGCTTCACTTTAGGAAGCAACCATGCCAAGTCGTAAGCTTCCTTTCGAGTTTTCAACACACAAATCCGGTTGTTGGTAGGAAGCAATATAAACTAAGAGTCATCGGACCATACCACATACTTTCAGTCAAGTGTCTACATTTTATGAACGTTTTACTACTTCCTTGACAGCTTTGCGTTGGCTTCTATTGTTAAGGGTCTACCAACTGCAGGTCTTCCATAAATATTGAACTCCAGTAGTCCTGCGTTTAGCAAAACAGTGCCTCTCAAGTGAGTGCTGAGACTGCACTCGCTTTTGCCGTGTTAGTTTCATGTTTTCTGGCCACTATCCTTTCTCAATGCTCGTCGGTCGTTTTAATAAGAGTTTCGCCCACTATTCCTGACAGCCAATGTTTTCCTTTATGTACGTTTTCATTAGTGACGATATTGTCGCTAGTGGAACGTTAAACAGTGCAGCAGTTTTGGCCGCAGATGGTCCCACTAACTTCTCACCGCCGTCTTGGCCTCTTTCGAAGTCTGGGAAATTACGCATTTCACCGATCATCTGTGTTGACTGTCGCAGAACGAATCGTATAGTGTACTGTAAGGTAACAACCTAAACTTAGACTGCGGTGGATTCTAACCATTAACACGCGGGCAGTGGTAACAAGATGTAGTATACTGTATGGTGTTCATATTTTATCCACCTTTCTGTACACGAAAAATATTTCCATGAAATAGTCGAAGATTGCGCTACTGGCAATCACTGGAAACCATCTTTCCATGCGACGTTCAATGGCTTGATCACATAAATAAAAAAAAAAAGTTCAAATGTTTAAGCTTAAGGGGACTTAACTGCTGGGTCATCAGTCCCTAAACTTACAAAGTACTCATGAACTACCTTATACTAAAGACGACACAAACATCCATGCTAGAGGGAGATTCGAACATCCGACCGTAGCGGCCGTGCAGACTGACTGGCGCGCCGTAGACCGCTAGGCCACTGCGGCCGGCTGACCACATAAATGGAATGAACAAAAAAAAAGGGATCACAACATATTACGACATCTAATAAGGCATATGAAAACAGTTGGCATCGAAACAGCGTTCAGGCGTCGCGGTCAAGTCTGATGTTTAGTTTTTACACCTTTCTACCTGCAAATCAGTGTCAACTTCAGGTAAGAGATGCATTCAGAAAGTTTGTGAACAGACAAGTTACATGGAAAAACTATTGATGACATGTACAGCAATATTAAAGCCATTTCTCTACACAGTACCAAAAGAATGGAGACACTGATGTATCGTAAGGTTAACTTTGGTATTCTCGTGTCCTAGAAGTATACCGCAGTGAATGTAACCTCCTCTTGGCGGTCTTTAGCTCTTCCTCGTTGTCAAAACAGCCAGAGACGAGGAATTTATTGAGGTACAAGAAAAGGTGGAAGTCGCGGGGAGGAAGATCACGACTGTATGTAGGGTGATAAAACAGCTGCCAGCCGAATTTCTGCAAAACAAATGCTTTGCGCTGAGCCATATGGGGACGAGCATTGTCATGGAAGCAGCACAATATGTAAGTACACGAACGTCATGTCGACCCCTTTTCAGTAGTTTGGGAATGCTGACATTGGCGTCGCAAAGGTGTGCAGTATTCTGCAGCATCCATTTGCAATAAGCTGGCACAACTGAAGAATTTTAGTACTAACCCACTCGCTTTCTAATCTTAATTGGAATAGTTACCTCATGGCTCACTCCTTTTATTCTGTCGAGGAAGTTCTAGAAAAGTTAAACAATTAACCTAATGCCTTTTTTTCTCGTTATTCTTTTCACTTAGTCTTAAGATTGTCGTGTGCATAGAACTACTTAAATTTTATCTATTAGCATTATTGTGTTAAACTTCATGTCCTGACTTGTTCCATGACTAAGGAGTCTTACTCCTCAATTAGGTCCTGCGGAAAAGAAAACGTTGTTGTTGTTATTACAACACCTGCAGGAAGGATTCCAAACCTCTTGTTGGGAATGGTACGTCGTAGTTTCCGCATTGTTTAACACTAAGAGTTGAACTCAACTGCCACACGCTTAAAGCCGTAGTCCTGTTACTTTTGTCAAAATCTTCAATTGCCTTGCTCACGATCTCTTAACACACTCCTTCGCCTACGCTGTGACTTGGCCGATGTTTTTTACTTTCCCTCAATGCCCTATAAATCTCGCATACGGCACCTCCTGCAAAAACAAACACATGGCTACCTTGTATACTGAAGCACCGAACACACGAGAACCAACAACCTGCCTACGTTCGAACTCACCTAACTCCAGCATACTGTTCTCACAAGCACATAGAACACAGTTCTGACAACTAATGACACTTGCAACGTATAACGTATTGTGGACATTGCTCAGGTTTCGTTCATGTTCAGATAAACATTTATGTTCAATCATGCATTTATCTATCTATATTTTTTCCGAACTCTGTAAAAGTAAGGGGAGACGGCAAAAAGTTAAACTTACCGTACCAAGTATTGTCAGAAGAGGACATGTTCTGGGTTTCCTGCAGGGAAAGTTCTGGGAGTGAACTGGTGCTACAAATGAGAACGGACTCAAAGGATGAAGAATGCAACACGGTAAGATACCTGTGGAGAAAAACGTCTCGATGGTCGTGAAATTCTGGCGATATATGGATCATATGCAGTGTCGCGCCTAGGCGGAGTGAATTGGTGACAGTAATTCATCAGCCGCACAGACGTAGGGGATGCTGATCGAAAGGGAAGACGATGATGTCCAGGCAGCCGAGGGGACTGAGGCGCTCCAGTCACGGTCAGCACGACCACTACGGTCGGGGGGTCGAATACCCCCTCGGGCATGGATATTTGTGCCGTCCTTAGTATAAGGTAGTTAAGTAGTTCGTAAGTTTAGGGACTGATGACCCCGTAGATAAGTCCCATAAGCTTAACAAACATTTGAACATTTTGATGTGCAGGCAACTGAGGACTAGATTCTCGTCGATCGAAAAATTTCCAACGATGTGGAGATTTGTCTTCGAAAACTTAAACGTGTGGTAGAACGTTCCGACCGTTGTATATAAAGACCTGGGGTCTAAGCTGAAAAATAGTGCCATGTGACCGCTAGACTTGCTGTGAAGCTTTCAATAAAGGATACTGGGCATGATATTAGTGACGTGTAATTTAGTTTTGATGTCCCTTCTTAACTGTAGGAAAAGCAGGGTACAAATTGCCCGAGGAAGGATTCGAATCTCGGAAGGGAGCGGCAGTGTAATTCGTGGCAAGACGCGCGCGGCTTTTAGCAATTTCTCGGCAGACTCTAGGGACAGACGCTATATAAAAGGTGTTGAGCACCACGAAGTGGATTGTTGTTTAAATTTTGGAAGTGTACGCTCGCAGAATAGTTGGAGAACATTACTTTCTCGCACATTTCATTTATTGGTTAATGAAGTCACCAGAAGATAAAAAGCCTCAATGCGTTCGGCCACACCGCAGCAGCTATTTTGTAGTATTGCTGCGCATTATGGGAACCATACCGGAGGGACTATCAGATATCACGATATAGGGGAGAGAGTGTCACGGAAATGATGCCCGAGTTGGGATGGAAATCATTAAAAGAAAGGTTATTTTATACGGCGAGATCTATTTGCGAAATTTGATTCACCAGCTTTCACTTTAGAGTGCAATTTTGTTAGCGCCCACCTACATAAGGAGACATGATCGTTGTAATAAAATAAGAGAAATCAGATCGAAAACAAGAAGGTTTAGGTGTTCCTTTCTCCCGCGTGTTTTTAGAGAATGGAACTGTAGAGAAATATCAAAAGCGGTTCGATGAACCCTCTGCCATGCACTTCAATGTGACTTGTGAAGTATTTATATAGATGCAAATCTCCACAATGACTATGACGAGGAAGGAGGTGAAATTAATCGGATTAAAAGGCGAGAATAATATTAAAAGCGATACGTAACCGGATGAGCTCGTGAAATCAGTGGTAGAGGAGGTGATTGGACGACTTGACGGCCCTGGAAAAGTGGCGCGCTCACGGGACACTGCCATCTGTGAATTCCAACCAGTAGGGATTCTGTACGAATCCAAAGAACAGTATGATCTGGAAGAGAGAGAACGCCATTAGACATTTCGTGGAAATTCCTGGTCTTCTGATTTACATAGGCCACTGCTTTTATTCCTAGTAACTACTATACAAACTGGACGTTGACATTTCTTTCGCGATTCTCCCAATTACTCTCATGCTTCTGTTACTTACACTGTCATGTATTGCTTCCGCTTGATACAGCTTCCCACAGTTACCGCTTTTAATGTATCCTCGTGAACTCGAAATTGATGCCATAGGTGGTGCAGACGAAAACCGTAAGGTTCTTGCTCGTTTTTACGAGCATGATACTGTTTCTGGACACACGTAGTTGCGTTAATTACATACATACTGTTCGGAATTACTTTTTGTATTTTACGACATTAATCGATACGCAGGCAATACTATTGCAAATTCGTGACGTGGTGGATATGGGGATTAAAACTTGAATACTGAGAAGTACTTGTTCAGCTAGCCAAGGTATCCCATACGCGTAAAACACTGCTCCTGCCAAATAAGAGTTCATCCTTAAGCTCCAGGACAGGTTTTTGTTGGGGAGGGGAGGACGGGAGAGAGAAGGTACATATATATCTTATTTGCTTAACGTGAGTTGCATAGAATTTCACTTGAAATTTCTACTACTTCAATTATTTAGATTGAACAAGTATCCAAAACAGATTATCTGTGTCAAAGTATGGCGTACACGATTCGTTTATTCCCTACGGAAGGAGCGAGCGAAATCCTCGAACGGAATCTCAAACTGTTGCCTCTCACAACATGATTAATGTGGTCGTCTATTGCCTGAACGAAGACGCTTGACAGACTTCACGGTGCGGAGTGATCCATCGCCGATTCTGTATTCAAACTACGTACCACCTCCCAATCTACTTCTGTGCATTAAATTACTATATATTCGAATATATAGTGACATCTGCCAGTCACTGCACGATCGAAGAAATTGTGCCGACGTCATGGGGCTGAGAGAACGCCAGCCATATTCATACACTGCTGGAAACTGATTTTCTTCATACTTTCCTGACACACTGAATCAATATTTTGTACTAAATATCGCTAGGTCTCAACTATTTCGTCGAGAATGCGCATCATAGAGGAACAATGAGACAGCATCTCAGTCCGCCAGCATACAGACCAACGTTGGTCATCCTGGGTAGTGTAGCACCGTGGTTCGCCACTTTACATCATTTATCACAGTGCATGCTTCCCAGTCACGACAGAATTGCAAATTCAGACATTAGTGTTGTTATGATAACAGTAGGACGGCAATTCTCTAGTCAGAATACTGCTAGTGCCCAGCCAATGTTTCAGTATGGCACATTGTGTTGCAGGGAGTCCGTTACAAGTTGAGTGGCAGGTGCACTTGTCAACGGGCTACGACGTGCTTGGTAATATTACGGCGATTCGTCCTTTGTGTTCGTATGTGGACCACTGGGGGAGTTTGACAGAGTATGTTTATCCTCAAGTTACCACAGTCCAAATGTTTCTCTAAATATAAGGTACCAAACTGCATAGATTATCGGTCCCTAGACTTACAAACTACTAAAACAACTTGCACCAAGGGCAATACACATACCAATGCCCGATAGAGGACTAGAACCTCCAACGGAAGCGGCAGCGCAGTCGATAGCATAGCACCTTAGATCGCGCGGCCATTCCCGCAGTCTAGCGTTAAGTCAGCCACAACGGAATGCCCAACAGATTTGGATATAGCACGATTCGACTGACCAGCCTAGTGGGGATACACAACGAGGATCCTATAGAAAAACGCCGGGGCTGATGAATCTATCTCGGTGAGTACACTGTACCTCGGTATCCTTCAACGATTACTCAACGTTTGACGCTGTTCACACTCCTTATATACCCTTGGTAAGGACTCCAGAGAATTTCAACTCCAGGTACTTATCTGCCAATGTGTAAGTGTACGAAGTAACACTGACCGACGTCTTCATCAGTTTAGTTAGCTTGGCAATGGATGTAGCAGTAGAGGGATGGACCTAATCGAACAATTCTTATAGTAGAAATTACGTAGAGATCGAAAGATTATTGCAGGGTAAGAAAACACGAACATTAGAGCAGTCGGAAAACTAATGTAGAAAATATATGTATAATGTAGATATAACTCAGGTCTTCCGATGTGACTTACCCGCCGTCCACGAGCTTATCATACTGGTGTTTTCTTAGCCAGAAATATCGCAAATCCCTTGTAAATTTTTATCATCGGAAAATATCTTTGAATCGCAAGAAATTCACAAAATGTCATCAGCGTAGACTGAAGGCTCGTATACAAGAAGAGACAAGTCCAGCAAGATGATTTAGTCAAAATTTATAGTTTGTGTGATGAATCGTAGCTAGCTCTAAATGTAGAAAAATGTAAGTTAATGCAGATGAGTAGAAAATCAATCCCTTAATGTTCTAATACAGCATTAGAAGTGTGGTGGTTGACACATTAGGGTCGATGAAATATCTAGGCATGACGCAGCAGACAGATATGAAATGGAACGAGCACGTAATGACAGTTGCGGGTGATAGACTTGGTTTCATTGGCATTGGGAGAATTTTGGGAAGACGTGGTTCATCCGTAACGGAGGCTGCGTATAGAAAAATTCTGCGACCCATTCTTTGAGTTCTGTTCGGAATCCCCGCCAGGTCGGTTTCTAGGAAGACATAGAAACCATTCAGAGGCAGACTGATACGTGATAAGTTACTCGTAGGTTCGATCAACACGCGAGTATTACGGAGATGCTTCAGGATCTCGGACAGGAATAGCTGGAGGGAAGAGAGAGATCTTTCCGAGGAATATTATTGAAATTCAGAGGCCAGCATTTGAAGTAGATTGCAGAAAGATTATGCTGCCGACTTACATTTCGGGTAAGGAACACAAAGATAAGTGAAATTAGGGCTGATACAGAAGCACATGAGCATTCGTTATTGCTCACTATTTGGTAATGGAAGAGGAAAAGAAATTAGTAGTGGTACAAAGTACACTGCGCCACGCACTGTATAGTGACTTACGGAGTATGTATCTAGAATGTCCGCCTGGCTGTCCAGATCTGTATCCTGTAATTCACGCAAAGCATTCTTGCTAATTCCGGTACATTTTTCTCAATAACGCTGTACCATATTTCCGCCCCACTCTTGGCCTGTAAGAGGATATCCAATGTCTTTGACTACATCTCCATCAGATGATCAAACCCAGTTGCTCTCCCCTCCTCTTCCTTACGGAATTAAAAATCTCGTTTTACAGCTTCTACTGCTGAGCAACGGTCTGTGTGTACGTGTACGAAGATTCAGCTGCTGGTTACAATGTTTCTGCGGAACTATTGCAGTGTAAAGGCATTTTAGTCTGAGCGCGGTTTCTTTTTTCGCTGAACCCAGAGGTTGGCGCAGGAAGTGACCCAGAACAATGGGCACATTGTACCAGATTACACCAGCCTAATTCGTACTAAGACTCTTCTTACGCACTTTCCGAGAACGCTTTCGTGGCGACTGTGTTACAAGAGATGCTCGAACATACTGGGAATCTGGTCGAAAGGAAGTTATAGATAACCAAGATGCTATTTGAGACTGCTCTTCGTTCATTTCTTAGCTTTAAGATGAAAAATCCTTGTTTAGGTTTAACATAAATTTATTATGAAATTCAACGACATTTATTTCAGTAAGTCTGTTTTTTCCTTCTTCCAATTTTAGATGCTGAGCTAGTACCTTACCATGTCCTTAATGATATTAAATTTAATTTTGGTCTGCCTTCCTGTCATCCTTCTCACAAGCTCGTTTTCTGCCAGAGACCCGCTGCGAGGCCCATCCAGAAAGTAAGTTTTCCTATTTTTATTTTAAACAAAGACAACACAGTTAAATGGAAAATCTATTGGCAGCAAGCTACAGCAATATTTGAGCTATTTTCGACTTAATCACCAAAATAATTGGGACACTTGGTCATATCACGGGATCAACTTTTTCATTCCTGTGTCGTAGAAGTCTGCCACCTGTGAATAGAAGCTCCATAAAGAGAAGCAGAAAGATGACCCTGCCGGAAGTACTGGAAACTGACAAACCTGGAGCACAATGCACAATGGTAGTACCAGACTATGGATCTAAAGGTCCCGTGTTCGATCCCCGTTAGTCCTAGAATTTTTATCTCTTACTTCTCACTACTTTCACATCTGGAAATGTTGTCGATGTAAAAAAAATAAAAAAATAAATAAATAAATCAGAGTTGCACAGTGGTTCGGAATCCACGTTCCAAACAGGCCAATGCCCAGTAAATCACTGTGGTGTTAAAACCAACTTTCGGATTGTTGACTGCTTTACCTTTGACACAGTATTAAATGATTCTACCGTATTTGAATTTTTCTCTCTTAAATTTTGTGAAAATAATAAATTAATATATTTCATTAATGAGAAATTTACATCAAGGTAATAAACTTTTTCTCTTTCTATTAATATTATTATTATTATTATTATCATCAACATTTAATGTAAAACGTTCCAGTGTCAAATTGGGGTCTTCTGTATTATGTTCATAAGTTGCATATTTTATGTCTCTGCGATATTCAGTTGTCACCCGAAGCTGGCCTAAGATGCTGAAAACCGGTTTGTTGAACATTTGGAAGTTTCAAATGTTTGTCAAGCTTAAGAGACTTGACTGCGGGGTCATCAGTCCCTAAACTTAAAAGTACGTAACAGCTTCTGCTCATGAACTTGCCACACTGTTACCTTGACACTATCTATGCGCCTGGAGTATAAGATGTATAGAATGGTGGCATTATTACTTTCACCGTTATCCTTTCAACAGCTCGAGTAAGCTTTCTTGTGAACAAAAACTTTCTTCGCCGATGTTTAGAATAGGGGACTAGTCTTCCTAACCTATCTGAAAGATTCCTTTTTCTGGGTTGCTGCTCGCGTAATTTGTCACAATGCCGTTTACACGAAACCTTATAGAACAGTAGTGGAAGTTCTCAATTTATAGTTGCCTGCTTCACGTTCTGGCTAATATTATTCTTAGATGTAACAAGTACGCTGCGATTCGATTTGATACAATCCACACAAGTCCATTCAGTTTTATTTCGTTAATTAGAGAATGAAAATTATTTTTTTTCTGGAAGGACTTTTTTAACGGGTATTAAGAGATGAACTTGGGGCCCGTAACAAAACAGGCCGTGCAACGGTTAACGATAATATAATAGTAGTTTGTGGATGTCTAAATATTATTTTTTTCCGCACACTGCTTATCTTAGTTGGATAAAACTTCCGAAAAAAATATCCTACAAAGGAGAATGAGATTTCTGGCTTCATTCTTCACGAAGGCTTAAATAGAAAGTCTTTTCTTTTGCTGTATTGCAGTGAACATTCTGTTGTTGTTATGATCTTCAGTCCGGAGACTGGTTTGATGCAGATGTTAGCAAATTTCTTTTTCAAAAATGCTTTTCTTCCCATTGCCATTCTGCATTTTATATCCTCTGTACTGCGACCATCGCATGTTATTTTACTACCCAAGTAACAAAACTCATCTACCACCTTCATTGTTTCGTTACTTAATCTAATTCCTTCAGCATCACCTGATTTTCTAAGACCGCATTCCGTTATCTTTGTTTTGCTCTTGTTAATGTTCATTTTATACGCTCTCTTCAACACACTGTCCATTCCTTTCAACTGCTCTTCCAGGTCCTTTGCTGTCTCTGACAGAATTACAATGTCATCTCTAGTTCCATTTAATTTTCGGTTTAACATCACTGTTAATGTAGTTTTAAAGACAGCATAGTTGCTGTACGAGAACACTCTGTGAATGCACCTATATCTGTTGAGTGGGAGTAGTTGTTAAGCATAATGCGACAACCCAACTGAAGATGTCGCTACGGCAGTAGCACAGTCCCCTCCGTCCTGTCTGTAGTAATTGAAGTCGCATCCGAAGGTTAGCGTTACCGCGAGACTGCTGGTTCCGCGCAACCTGCGCATTCCTTTCCCCGCGCCTGTAATGTAATCCAGAACCAATAGTCCAGCTCTTTCGTCTACCCGATCTCTCTCTCTCTCTCTCTCTCTCTCTCTCTCTCTCTCTCTCTCTCTCTCTCTCTCTCTCTCTCTCTCTCTCTCACACACACACACACACACACACACACACACACCCCGCTCATGCACTCTGTTAGCGTGCCGTTATGCTTTCTGCGCTTCGTGCTTTCTAATTACTATATTCCAACCAAAGTCGTGTTTTTATCTGGTAGGAATACTAAAGGCACACGTCTCCCCTGTTATTAAACAGACTGGTGATTCTTTCGCGACCGTACAGTGTGGCGCAGCGGAGAGGCCAGAATAACACCAGAGTCTAATAAGAGTCGCGAAACTCGCAGTGAGTTTCTGCAACTTCGCGACTGCAGCGCTGCCAAGCGGCTAAGTCGTAAAAACATACTGCGAATCGATTGAGTAATGAATGTGTATTTGGATTGAAGCAGCACTTTAAAAATACCTTCTAATTTAGCAGCTTTTGTGGCGCTATATGTTGTAGCAACTAATAATTCGGAAATACCTCATTTGCAAAGCGTGCTCAGAAGAGAATAATGTTCCGAAAAAAAGTGTTCATTTTTGTTGATTAGTTATACTTTTAGGCATAGAAGTAAATCTTTAATAATTCACGCACGTCCAAACTTCTGCTCTTAATCGAAATTGCAAATACTAGACCACTGTTTCATAATATTACTGCTGTACAAAAGTAATGCCTCAGTGCTTCCAATAGCAGTTAATAAACTATTTCAGTAGAGCCTGCTTGTTTTCGTACCTCAGTTTCAGAAACATTATAGGCCTGTATACAAACATATTGTGGCGTTTACCTGCTTGTTTGATGAAGTGAATCTGTAGCTACAAATAAATATGTACATACATAAACTACTGTTAACACTAGCACGTCACATTCTTGAAGATATTCACTTAGCTACGTGTCAAGTAGCTAAAAAAATTGATAGGTACCCAAATGGCACAGAGCAAGGGCAAGGTGAAAAGAGAATTTATAAGGCGATGTAAAATCTAGTCTCCTACAATGTAAAAATCATATGTAGTTTTGAAAGTATTACAATGTCCGGAATCCGCCAAAACAAAGCTCCTGCAACGTGACAGTATGCACCGAGCAAGTGAACATAACCTTTAAGCATTTCGTTATATATTTGAGCACATCAGGTAATCCATTTTGAGCCTCACCATATACAGTTATAAGGTCTGCTTGGTGTTGACAAAGCGAGGTGGCGCAGTGGTAACAGTGGAGGACGGTGGTTCAAACCCGCCTCGGGCCTTCCTGAATTAGGGTTTCCGTGATTTAGTGAAATCACTACAGGAAAATGCCAAAATGGTTCCTTTGAAAGGGCACGGCCGATGTCCTTCCGCATCCTTGGCAAAAAATTCGTGACCTCCGTCTCTGATGACGACGCTGTCGACGGGACGTTAAACCCTAATCATTCTTTCTTTGCTTGGTTTAATTGTAGTTGTTGTTTCACGTTTGCAGTTTATAATTACATTAATAACATTCATATTTGGCAACTTCAGGGGGCTGAGAGGTTCCCAATGAATAATGTATCCTGGTGACATTCAGTGACTAGTAAAGATGTATGTATGTATGTTCAGTAGATGCGTGTAGTGCCGTTGAGCTCTCTTGACAGGCCGAATGTGCTGTTACTGAGTCATTTCTGACAACACAGTACTCCCCAACTTTTTTTACACGTTGGGGTCTGCTTCTCGTGGCATGTAGTCGCAGATTCCGCATTGCACGTGGGTGTCAGGTACTCAAACCCGGCACCTTGACCTTAAAAAGCTGAGTCGTGCTAGAGTTGTTTAGTTCGTA
Source organism: Locusta migratoria (assembly GCA_026315105.1). Classification (NCBI taxonomy): domain Eukaryota; kingdom Metazoa; phylum Arthropoda; class Insecta; order Orthoptera; family Acrididae; genus Locusta; species Locusta migratoria. Next base: position 607,307,413 of record CM048755.1, read on the forward strand.
TTGCACTCGCCCGCAAAAAGAAAAGATCCCGAGTTCGATTCCCGGTCCGGCACACACTTCTAATCTACCAGGAAGATTCTGATTACACACAGCACAGAATGAAAATGTTCTGGACAAGAGTACACTGTTTTACTTAATCAGTTCAGTAATGGTTCTCTACACAGTTTCCTCTTCGTACGTACTTGGCGCCTCATGGATCCATCGTAGCCGGCCGCGGTGGCCGAGGGGACTGACGCACTTCAGTCACAGTCTGCACGGCCACTACGGTCGGGGGTTCGAAACACCCCCCTCGGGCATGGATGTTTGTGCCGTCCTAGTTCGTAAGTAGTTCATGAGTAGTTTGTAAGTTTAGGGACTGATGACCCCGTAGTTAAGTCCCATAAGCTTTACAAACATTTGAACATTTTTTTGATCCATCGTAGTGTAAATATTTCCCGTTTCGCGACATGGGTGATAAAACAGGTACTCTGGTCCCAAACCCTGTCAAATAGTTCTTCTTATGGCTTATTGGGGCTGTTTCCCCAAAGCTAGAAATAACCTTATGTAGGGGTGTTCCTGGTAGTCTCTACGTTCGGGAAAATGTCATCTCATGACGCAGAGGCTCTTACAAGAACAGCAGCAGCTCTGTAAAGAATTCCTGTACATTCCAGCAGCATGAAGTCAGCTGTGCCTATTGTCCCACAATCGCAGCGGAGAAACTGCCTTATCTCAAATCTATAGACATTCTGGATAGGTACTATGCCCTGTCAAACAGTACAATTCTAGCGATTATTTCAAAGTTTATTATTTGGAGTCACATTCTTTCATTACATCATTGACTACAAATCACTAGAAACATAATTGCTGCAAAATACCTGGGAGTGACAATCTGGAACGATTTGAAATGGAATGATAAAATAAAACTAATTGTTGGAGAAGCAGAAGCCAGGTTGAGTCACAGGAAGACGCGTCAGAAAATGGTGGCTTCCAAAACACACGTCTTAGTCTGTTGGTATGGAGTCCTCAGTAAGTAGGACTGACGAGATGGAGTACATCGAACGAAAAGCGACGACTTTCGTCGCGTGTTCATTCTGTAAGCGAGCGTGTATTTTTATCGCGGAGAGGATTACGTTGAAAATTTTGAAGGCACTCATTCCGTAAGGGAGGCAGAATGTAGTAAAAGATGCCGATTTACATCGCCCTTCCATTACTGAGTTTCTAATGAAATGAATATTGCATACGATACAACGTAATGCAAAAAGAAACAAAACGTGCTAGGGTTGCCGCTCCGTGTGTCTGCCAAGCTATTTTTAATTAAAAATGTTTCCGATATTAAAAATGTAGCATCCATGAAGATGTAATGAAAACGCGATACTAAGGTTATCTACCTTTCTGTAGGCAGTAATGGTAAGCTGCTATGTGTAGTCAGGGATAAGCGCGTAGGAGTAAATTACCCACATCGAGTTTCCTAATACACCGTGTATTAAACTTACGACGCGCCTATTGCCATACGTAGCTTCACGGCTTTTGGCGTGGTCTAAGTGTAGTGTATCTACGGCTGCCCCTGAATACCAACAATACGATATAGCATATGAGTATTTCGTCTCTTGCTTGTCTATTAAATCACGTGTGGCTATTGTATTTCGCTAAGCAATGTGCAACTACCCAAGGCCTTTTGATTGTATTCACCTTTTTTCATGGTTAATGAAGTTGTTTGTTTGTTTGTTTGTGTGTGTGTGTGTGTGTGTGTGTGTGTGTGTTTTTTTTTGACACATGCAAGGTAATACATAATCCGTACAGTTATACAGCTCTAGCTGTTGTGGTGCCTCTCGACAGCAATATTTCGTGATAGATTCATCTGGGAATGCGCCACTTGCAAGATAAGACTGAATTTACCTTGCCTATAAGCAAATGCCTGCGTGAACATATGTGCGAAGTGCCGAAAAAGAGTTTCGTTGCATAAAGGGTACCTGCAAACAATGTTCACATACAAGCGGTCGAAATCTTGAAGTTCCGTGTATGACATCTGCATTAATTACGCGGGAGAAGAGATCGTCCTATGACTTTACGGGTGTCTTGCAAACATTTTTCGTGTATATCCACTGCAAAAAAGGCTAGAGTTGTTCAATCCAGAGATAGTGGAGGCCTATAAATAGGTCCACCTGGATGTATTCACCTGTCTCACAAAAAAAAAAAAAAAAAAAAAAAAAAAAAAAAAAAAAAAAATGTTGAAAGTGGTGAAGGACGTTGCGTGAAAACTGGACTGACGCGCTATCATGCTGGAACTACTATGTATCGTCCAACGGATATTAAATAACACAGCCGAAAAATGTAGCAACACTGTTTCTCACAGGAAGGCACAGTAGCTGTGACCTGTTAGACCAAGTAGTAAAACTGGGGCCAATTAAACGGCCATGGATTATAGCAGCCCCAACATTAATACCTGAACTATGTTAATATCCATGGAGATGTGTGGTATAATTGTTTTCCTCATCCCAAAAATGTTAAAATGTTTTTAAATCTCTCGGACTCAACTACTTAGTCATTAATCCGTAGCTTACAAACTACTTAAACTAAGGTAAACTAACCTAAGGACAACACACACAACCATGCCCCAGGGAGAACGCGAACCTCCGACGGCGAACGCAGCACCGCAGCACGGCGCCCCAATGCGCACGGCTAATCCGCCGCGGCATCCTCAACCCAAATACGTCTGTTACGACGGTCGAGCAGAGCCCCATTTGTGAAATACGCGGTACCTGAGAAAATAATGATCCGAGGAATGTCTCCAGCGCTGACTTAAGTGTAGGAATCATGCGCAGTAATCGATACGAAGCGCAAAACCTGCTGGACCCAGTCGCTACATCCTCAGGAGGTGATACGTGAAGGTTGCTGTTGGAGAACTCGCCAGCGCTGCTGTGATACACATCAGCGCCACCTGTCATGTTGCGGTTTCTCGTAGATGCGTTCTACTCGACCACATGGGCTTCCTCGCCCACCTCAAAAGTGAGGGTCGTCCAACCACGACAATAGTTGGCGCGATTAGGTTTGAAGGTGCCAGTTTATAGAATACGTTGTTCCAGTCTTGGAAAAGTGTCATGTGACGAACTGACACGATCTGGAAATCGTTCGTGACGTAGGCATTGTGGTGACACACAAACCACGCTTGTCCGTCGTTATTTGGAGTATTGCTGCCCAGTGTGGGATCCTTAACAAGTGGGTTTGACAGAAGCCATCGAAAGAGTCCAAAGAAGGGCCACCCGTTTTGTATTGTCACGGTTAGCGGAGACAGCGTCACACAAATGATACAGGATCTGGGATGGGAATTATTACAACGGCGCTTATCGCTGCGGCGTGGGCTACGTAAGACACTCCAATCGCCAACATTCTTCTCCGAATTCGAGAATACATTGTTGACTGCCACCTACATAGGTAGAAATGATCATCAGAATGAAATACGAGAAATCAGATCTCGAACGGAGAGATTCAGATGTTCTTTCTTCCCGCGCTCTATTAGAGAATGGAAGGGTAGATGAATAGTATAAAGGTAGTTCGATGAACCCTCAGCCAGGCACTTAAATGTGACTTGCAGAGTATCCTATGTAGACGAAGATCGATCATTGCGTCCACTTTCATCAGAGGTGAGCAACATATCGGTGTGCTCTGCCACACTGAAATGCACCTTCTCGATAGCTCGATATTATCTGATGAAACAGCGCATCCATATGTGCATGTAACACAAATCGCACATGGATTGTGGATTGTAGGTGCAGAGAAGCGAAACTGTCGTGGCAGTATCGTTCAGTGCCTGTGACTGCTGGCGACTGGCGCCGAAGCGAGTCGGTCATAAAGCGCGGTGGCTTGCATGGGCCGAAGCCTCTGTACTGGCACTTTCCATTTCGCGTTCTCCGCCCACCTCCGCCACATAACTTTATCGCTCTTTTTACGACTCTGGGTTATTGCGTAGCGCGCAGGGCGATCTTTCATTTTTTGATTGCAAATAAAGGTGAGCCAGAACGCTGGCCCTATAGACCATCACGTCACAAGAGTCACGCTCCACTACGGCTCGCGCTGTTGTAAACGAGCGCACTGTTCTCGTGGACACTTGAGTCACGCAGCTAATAGCGTCTTAAGAGATGAGTGTACGATGTCTATTAAAACAATTCCGAAACTTTCACAAAATTTTTATCTGCTTACGTTTTATTATGCACGGTCTCCTCCTTCGAAACTGTCCCCTCAATAATTGATACACAGCTCCCAACTTTCGGAAAGAGCCTTGGTACGCCCCTTTTATTGGATCGCACGAAGCGCCGTCTGCGATTTTTCGCCCTTTAAACGGTGTTTCCAAATTTGGAAGTAAAAGTTGGCAGGGGTCAGGTCGTTCTCATTTGTGCGATCCATAGCTCTTCAGATTTCGAGGCGATAGTGTTTTTCTGGTCTTGACTCGTGAGCCGTGGAACTTTGAAGAGAACATGATGTATTCAAAGATGCTGTGCCAGGATTTCGTGACATGATCCATCTAAAACGATACCTTGTTCTGCAATCTTTCAGATGACCAGTCGTCAATTGGAACGCACAATTTTGCTGACGTTCATTAAACGAGCGCCGTTGGTAGACCTCGAAGGGCATCTTGAACGAGGGTAATCTTCCGCCTGGCCATTTTTAAACAGCGTGAACACCATTCGCAACACAGAGTACGGCTTAATCACGATTCTCCGTGGGCTTCCTGCTTGCTTTAGTGCCTCTCTAAAGGTGTTCTTGAGTGTCGTGCAAAATGTAATGCGGACGCGTTGTTGCTCTACCTCTGCCATTTCGGAATTCGCAAACTGTGAGACAAGACACCAATACAACACTGAACAATAAGACATAGTTATACATTCAGGACAGGCCTGTGCAGGGATACAAATCGCATTTCGCCTTAACACTCCTTTGGCGCGAAATTACGGATATTGCAGCACTTTTTCCTTCTTTTTTTTTTTTGAACAGACGTCAGTCCGATAACTCGATGCATTAAATTTCGAAAGTGCAGTTTATTGTAATATTTCTGTGCTATAACTTTCGACCATCTTCAGCGGCAGAGACGATAATCGGCGGCAAATAGTACGCATAAACTGTGTCCGTGGATGGCGGGACGATAGCTGTAGAGAGATCCATATCCTATGCATCAGTTGACATTACCTGCCACCGCAGGATGGAGGCGATCTGCATAGATTATATTCAAAAGGAAGTCGCCAAGATCGCAATATTATTATTTACTGACGGCCTGTTTAAATGGGCTATGCCATCATCATCTGGTCGTATAACTTATACAATTTGGTCATCTGTCAAATATACAAAAGACATGCAAGACGTAACTTAACCGGGCATGGATATTTGTGCCGTCCTTAGTTCGTAAGTAGTTCATAAGTAGTGTGTAAGTTTAGGGACTGATGACCCCGTAGTTAAGTCCCATAAGCTTAACAAACATTTGAACATTTTTCGTAACTTAACAACACAATACATAACATTTACATAGGACCAGGAGGAACAAACCTTACGTTGTTTTAATTAAGGAGGTTAAACAAAGTGCAACATTGCAAAATACCAGATGATGGTGTGTGGAGTAGTGTATAAAATCAAATGTTTGTAAATCTATCGGACCAAACTGCGTGGTCATTAGTCCGTAGCTTACAAACTACTTAAACCTAGGTAAACTAACGTAAGGACAACACACACGCCCATGCCCCAGGGAGGACTCGAACCTCCACGGCGAGCAACCGCGCGCTCCGCAGCGAGACGCTTTAGACCGCTCGGCTACTCCACCGCGGTAGTGTAGTGTATATTTTGAGTAAGTGCAATGTTGCACTTTCTGTGTAACCTCCATTTTTAAACAACGTAAGGTTTGTTCCTTCTGATCGTATATAAATGTTATTTATTGTATTATTAAGTTACGTCTTGCATGTCTCTTGTATTTTGACAGATTACCGAATTGTAAAATTTATACAAGCGGTCGTCATTAATCATACTGCGATCTTCGCGTTTTCCTTTTGAACACTTTTAATCTATGCATCAATATTAGCGTCGTCTTTGCAAGATTATTAAAGAAAACTCAGCATTTCAGAATCTGTGCAGCTTAAAATCGTTTTATTTGTTAATTCATAGGGCAGACGATATGGGGAGACCGCAGATACCATCGGCTCTTGCATCCTAATACATCGGATTTAGCAGAGCACTGCATCGGTACAGCTCTTACTATGCAGTATAAAAACGTATTTCTTGTGTCGACTTCATATTTTGAGGAAATAAAAACTTCAAATTCGTTTGGCGCACACTTAGTTCAGAGCTAGCGGCTACAACCTGGAATGATAATGAAATCAGGCGCTTTCTTAAAAAAAAAAAACTAGCAAAGGCGTCGCCGCTGTGAGCTAATTATACATAGATAAGCCAGATGGACGGACGGCGTAGCAACAGATCTGGGCTGCTCACCCTGATGCCAAATTTCCTGGAGCCCACACGAGTAGCAACGTGGCACAGCGCAGTACAATTAAGTGCCGTAATTTTAATATTACCGCAACAATGTTACGTTTAACATCACACAAACAAAATTAATTAGCTGTGAGTCAGAAATTCGGGCGTTCACGTATCCTTGCGTTCTTACGTAGCAAAAGTAAAGTACGGAGGAGGCGGTGTTAAGAGTATCGTGATGTTTTCCATGGTCAGGATGTGATCTCCTTATTGCGCTTAAGAAAACGCTAAATGCGGAAGAACATAGACATACTTTATAGTACTATTTGCTGCGTATAGGAGGGAATACATCAGAGACGATGACTGGTCGGTATTGCAGTGCAACCTGTCATAAAACAGCGTCTGGGGGGGGGGGGGGGGGGCAATGGATTGCGGACTCTAACATTCCTGAAACAGATTGGTTTGCCAAGAGTCTCGCCACTGTAGCCAATAAGAGACGATGTAACAATACGAATTTTAATGTGTTAATTTGTGATATACTGAGCTGTGCGTGTCAGACGTCGAAATTACCAACAAAATGTCGTCTTTTCGATTCACTATTTCACCACCGCTTACAGCAAATAAACATAAACAAAGATCTAATAAATTAAAATGTAGAACTGTTAAACCCAGACTTGGTACAAATTTTGAAACGATGCTTCAGTCTCCCTGTTTACATAACTGAATAAACCTGATGATAGCAGCATTAGTAAGCAAAACACACACACACACACACACACACACACACACACACACACACACACACACAGCAAAATATCGTAGCCGCGGCGGAGCGGCCGAGCGCATTGAGGCGCTATGATACGATGTGCGAGGCCGTTCCCCGTCGGGGGTTCGAATCCCCCTCGGGCATGGATGTTTGTGCTGTCTGTAGTATAAGCTAGTTCATAAGTAGTTTGTAAGTTTAGGGACTGATGACCCCGTAGTTAAGTCCCATAAGCTTTACAAACATTTGAACATTTGAAAATATCGTATCACACACAAATCTGAATAAAATAAGTTAGCATATGTATATTGTATGATCTCACCTGGTCCCGTAACTGTTTAGAGCAATGTATATGCATATGGAAATAGGTCAAATTTCGTACAACAAAGCGAAGCTTTTGTGACAATAATATTCGTTTAGCTGCCGTTGCTTGTCTCGAACGGCGGTGTACGTGAATAAAACCTGTTATATTCTGAGCACGGATGCGGTGTGTCAGATCTACGACGATAAAACAGCAGTCTCATTATTTGTTTTGTTACGTTTGTATTGAAATGAATGGTGTATGGAAATGCTGGGGCCGAGAGAGGATGGAAGAGCGCAGGTGTGAGAGAATACAACGGAGTGTGAGAATATGTAGGGCGGCGGCGCGGAAGCGGCCAAAGCAAACACCGCGGCTAAATGTCTCCTGCACACTCGCTCTCCCAGCCCGCACTATATTCAACCTGCCTGCTTACCACCGCTCCCCTCGCATTCAGAGTTTTGTCACGTATCTGCATCGTTCTTCCCCCTTCAGATAAAATCATCCGCGTAGTAGAGCATACCGGTCGCTTTGGAGCTTTGAAGATGGGCTAAAATTGCAAGCAGGCGCTCATACCGGGGCATAAATAACGGGAGGGAGGTCCAAATTTGCACTCCTCTCCCACAGCAGAGCCATCATATCCATGAAGTGTTTTTTACTTGGTTATGGAGCAACCTGTGTTCCATTTGTAAACCTTGAAACGCAGTGAGAGTTCAGTTTACGTGTTGGTTCTGATCTTTAGTATCTTGTATTATACAGACTGGACCCCCTCCCAGTAAAGCAAATTATAAGATATTAATTGGGTGCAAAGATTGCAATTGATCTTCTATAGCTAAAAGTTTGAAGTTGTCCAATTGAGCGCAAAAAGAAATACGTTAAAACTTTTTAGACGATAAATCAGTCAAATCTAAGAGCCATAAATTCACCTATCTAGGAACTACAAACAAGATCTAGTTAAACCGAAAAAAAAAACCACGCCGAAAATGTTGCAGAGCTGCGTTTTATTGGCAGGACACAATGGGTACACTAAACTTGTCCGTTCTCTTTTCGAGTGTTGTTGCGCAGTGTGGAATCTTCAACTGGTGGGACTGACAGAGGACGATACGGCGGGATACGGCGGGAGGAAGTGTCACCGTAATGTTGCACGATTTGGGGTTGAAATTATTAAAAGGAAGATGTTATCCGTTGCGGGTAGATTTATTTACGAAACTTCTATCACCGACACTCTCCCTAGATTGGGAACATATTTTTTTCTCTCCCACCTAAATAGGGAGAAATAATCATTAGAATAAAGTAAGAGAAATAAGATGTAAAACGGAAGAAATAGGTGTTCCTTGTTCAGCGCGCTATTGATGAATGGAATGGTAAAGAAATAGTCTGAATTGGTCATACAATGTAAACTTTCACGGCCGGCGTCAACTTCATTTAAAACTTCCGGGCTCATAAGCCGTGGTCGATTTATAAAACTTGCCCCTAACGTTTCACCTTCGGCTGCGGAAGACATCTGCAGAGGTAGAGTGGCGAACAGTTCGCCACTCTACCTCTGAAGATGTCTTCCACAGCCGAAGATGAAACTTTAGGGGAAAGTTTTATAAATCGACCACGGCTTATGAGCCCGGAAGTTTTAAATAAAGTCTAAATTGGGTTCGATGAACCCTTTGCCAGGCACTTAAAAGTGAATTGCAGAGTATGTAGACATAGTTCTACACCATTGCGCTGACGAGTCCCTCATTCGCAAGTCTTGGCACTGAAGCGATGTTTGTGACAAAATGGCGGAAAGGAGCCATCGTGTTTAAACGTATAAACGACTTTGCCCGGTTTGTTGGCGTACCGACGCTAACCAAATGTTCAAATGTTTGTAAATCTATCGAACCAAACTGTGTGGTCAGCAGTCCGTAGCCTAAAAACTACTTAAACTGAGGTAAACTAACCTAAGGACAACGCACACGCAGGGAGGACTCGAACCTCCGACGGCGAGCAACGCGCGCTCCGCAGCGAAGCGCTTTAGAGCGCTCGGCTACTCAACCGCGGCGACGCTAACCGGTGACCGACTACTAGCAATCATCTAACACGGCGTTAGACTAATGGTTGTATGACGGGTGAGCAAAAGCTTTCCACAGCTGTTCAGTCCAGAATCATTATACTTGCCAAGGAGGTTGCTTAAAAAAAAAAAAAAATCCAGTGAGGGAGTGGGTCGGTGAATACACTTCCACCTCAAACTGGCTACGCGGCCGTGCTGTGACCGCGGAAGAACTTCTTTTCCGCGAGGTGGCGAGTGGCACAATTCCAGAATAGCGTACCTATTGGCCAGCGAGTCGCCCACGCCACTTCGCCTAAAAAGAGTGCGGTCTGCTCAGTAAAATAGGTTTCAGCACTTCTCTTATTTATTGGTAAATACAACACCGAGACAATAAAACCACGACAGTTAACCAGCCCTGCCGCATGTAGCTTCTCCTCAAAGCGGTTTGCTTTATAGTCGCTTGTAAGTATTAGTGAGGACGTTAGTCGTAATCTCCACTACTTCAGAGTACGCAACCACATACATACTTCGAAAGCAACGACACGGTGCGTGGTGGAGGGCGCTCGTACCACTACTAGACATTTTGCTTTCTACTCCACTCTCAAATAGAGAGAGAGAGAGAGAGAGAGAGAGAGAGAGAGAGAGAGAGAGAGAGAGAGAGAGAGAGAGAGACGGCCATATATATGGCTCCGTACGAACCCTTATTTCTTTTATCGGCGTGGTCCTTAGGCGAAATATAAATTGGCGACAGTAGAATCTTTCTGCAATCACCTTCAAATGCTTCCTCAGTAGTTTTCCTGGGATCGAACGTAGTCTTCCTTCTAAGGACTCCCACTTGACTGCTCGAACCATCTCCACAATATTCACTCCTTGATCGAATCTACCAGTAACAAATCTAGCAGCCCGCCTCTGACAAGTTATGTCCCCATTTAAAGCGACACTTGAGCAGTACTCAAGACTGGGTCACACTTGTTTTAGACGCGGTCTCGTGTGCAGGTCAGTTGCGTCTGGAGTCATACGTGAAAGTTCGGCCACGTGGCGAGGAACTGCACGCGGCTACTGAATTTAACGGGCTGACTGCTCGCCATAATCGGATCTCGTGTGTCTTGCGGTCGTCAGTACTGTCGTCTTCATCTCTAGCTTGTTTCTCCTGTTTTCAGAAGTCTTCTACACCTTTTATTCGTGTTTGGAAGGTTCCTCTCACAAATTACGCTCAGACTCCCTGAGTGCACTCCAGAGCCTATGCGTGTTACATTCCGTCCACCACATAGTGCAACGAATCCAACCTTACCATCACGCACTTACTGTCAATGGCGCCACTGTTCTCTTCCTTTGGGTCCCGAGTCATGTTGGTATGTCGGGGAATGAGGCTGTCGCAAAGGGTGCAGCCCTCCTACTTCGTCCTGCTACCTATTCTGTCCCTTCAGTTGAACTTTGTGACATCCTTTCAGGACGTGTGGTCTCACTCTAGCACGCGCATTGGTCTTCCCTTAAAGGAAATAAACGTAGGGAGGTTAAGCCTCTCCCTATTACCTGGTCGACCTCCTCTCGTCGCGAGGTGACCCTCACCCGGTTGCGCATAGGCCACTGTCGGTTCAGCCACCGCCCCTTATTAAGCGGCGACCCTGCCCCACTGTGTGGTTACTCTCCCGAACCGTTGACAGTACGCCACCTTCTGGTTCGGTGCCCTGTTTTTAATCGAATATGGCAGTCTGTGTTTATTGTTAGAAGTGTCTGACGTTTCAGCGGATGACACGCGTTCTGTTGATCGCGTTTTACTTTTTATACATCGTACCAATATGGCGAAAGAATTTTAAAATCCCTCGCTTCTCGCTTCAGGAATTCTGTCGTGTCCTTGTTTCTTTACACTTTTTTAAGCATAATTCTATCGCCCTTTTTTATCTCTGCCTCCTTTTAGTTCTTGTTCTTACTAAGCACGGCATGGGCGCTTATGACCTCTAGTTTTGCGCCATACCCCTCCCCCCCCCCCCCACACACACACACAAAAAACCTCTCACAAACTGGAGAAAAAGACTAGACTTCGGAAAATCAGGAATCGAGGATTGGTGGTCTTTCATTCTATACAGGTTGCTACGCATTTTATTAATCATAGGAGTGCAGAAAGTTGCAAGTCTACAATTGGCCAAACACAAAATCTGGACAGAAAGCGCTTGGAGACGCGTAATATCGTTCCACGACCAGTTATTTTGCCTCGTTTCTTAAATGACGAATGGCGACCAGTACAGACGACCTATCGCTGCGCTGAACCCTGTGTGGCCTCTCTAATGACGAGATTTATTTCCCATTGACTGGGCTGCGCTGCTGGTGGTGGTCCTCCCTTAGTCTGTTATCGTGGATCATGGGACCAATGTTTTTGCTCCCAACAAACCACCCCCCCACACCAAGCGAAAAAGAATTTCAACCAATCAAGTGCAGTATTTGGTGTTTGGCCTATTCTGGTACGTATATCACAGATTTAAAACCAAGCAAATACCTTGACCACAGTTGTGGGTCGTTCTGACTTAGGTTTCCCATGTATTCATACAATTTAAGGTGAATGAGAGGATGATTCCATAATCGAGGTCGGTTAAATTGATTTACGATTTTTGTCAAACAGTGTCCCGTCTGTAACGACGTAGACATCGACGGGAGGATCGGGTCGACCATCGTTCCTGCCTGGGGCTAGAGTTTGACAGGAAACTGCTGGTCGTCTCACGTTTCTTACCCGACAGCTCGTTGTACCCGCTGTCTCAATGTACTACGTGCACTATGTGGTACTTCCTGGCGAGCTGACGGGACCACCCTTCTTCCCTTGTACCGATCCCTTGTCCGTTCAAAACTAGACTACGGGTGTATTTTCTATTCATCTGCACGCTAGTCCATTTTACGTCGTCTCAACACGATCCATCACCATGGGATTCGTCTAGATACATGGGCTTTTTATACTAGCCCTGTTGAGAGCCTCTATGATGAAGCTGCCGAATCACCACTGTCCTATCGCCTGGTAATCCCCCTCAGCCGCTACGCATGCCGATTAGCATCTATGCGCGGTCATCCATCTTATGCTGTATTTTTCGATGATTTCCTAGACCATCAGTATACAGTTCGTGCGTCTTCTCTACTACCTCCAGGAGTTCGCTTTCGGTTGCTGCTTCGGCGGATTGACTACACAGTCACATTCTCGATGGGCGTGTGTCCATGACCTGCCTTGCTTTGTCCTGACGTCTCTGTCAACCTTGCACTCCACACATTCCCCAGACACACTAGCCCAAGTTCGGTGTATTGCAGCCAATTTCTTTTTCTACACCGATGACTCCAATGCCGACCATGGTGTTGGGCGTGCCTTCGTCCTCGGCGACGATTCTTTCCAATATCGTCTTCCTGACCAGTGCTCAATCTTTACTGCGGAACTTTGTCCTCCATCAGGCCATACAGTACATCAGGCGACACGAGCTCTCTAATAGTGCCATCTGCTCAGATTCTCGGAGTGCTCTCCAGAGCCTTTGCGTGCTTTATGCAGTACACCCCTTGGTACAAAGAATCCAGGCGTGGTTTCACTCCCTCATTGACAGTGTAACCAATGTGGAGTTCCTGTGAATTCCTGGCCACGTCGGTGTATCGGGGAAGGAGAAGGCGTATTCTACTGCAAAGGATGCAGCCCTCCTCCCTCGGTTTGCTAATTATTCAGTCTCCTCAGATGATCTCCGCATCAGCGTCTCTGGGCAAGTGATATCGCTCTGGCGCTCCCATTGCTCTTCTCTCGAAGGGAACAAACTTCGGGACATTAAACCTCTTCCAACTGTTTGGCTGACCTCGTCTCGGTCTCTCCGTTGCGAAGAGGTCATTCTTGCCCTGTTGTTTCAGCCACCGCCACTTACTAAGTGGTGACCCTGCTCCTATTTGTGGTCACTGTTTCCAGCAGTTGAGTGTACGCCACCTTCTGGTGGAATGCCCGTTTTTAATAGTCTGCGTCACAGTCAGTTTCCCATCCGATTTGCCTGATACCTTAGCAGATGACACACGGTCTGCAGTTCACGTTATACTTTTTATCCGCCGTAGCAATATGGCGAAGGAAATTTAATATACCGCAGCCGGGAATCCAGCCATGTTTTTACAGTAAATTTACTTAGGGATTGCTGTTTTTTACCTCTCGGTTTTAAAAAGTTGTTTGAGTGCAAGGAGCATTCTCCTTTTATTTGGCTTTGCCTTTGTCGTCATGCGTTTTAACAATGTTAACAATGACTTGGGCGCTTAGGATCTCAGCAGTTTTGCGCCCTAAAATGAAATAAACCAAAATCGTTCCTGCCACTGTAGCTCTCAGCTTCCTGAGAGAGTTGCCCCCGTTTCTAAAACCTGCGCAGACCTTTCTCAGATGTGAGCCGTCTCGCCGAGTAACCACGAAAGGGAAAACTTGAGCTTGTACGAGAATGTGCTGGAAGAGAGGCGGCGGAACGGAAGGGGCGGTGTGGCAAGAGACGAGGAAGACGCGGCTTCCCGGCGAGTTGCGACGCCGCGCCATCGCCATCCCGCTGATTACGCCCCGCTGCAATTTCCACACCGGCGATTGCCACTCCCGCTGCCGGCTTTGAGATCCGCACAAAACGGCCCGCCTTCCTACAACCGTTTAACGTCGAAAACATTTCGCCTCTACTAAGTAATCTTAATGTTACTGTCTCTTAATGTTCTTAATTCTATCGGACCAAACTGCGTGGTCATCAGTCCGTAGCTTACAAACTACTTAAACCGAGGTAAACTAACCTCAGGACAACACACACGCCCATGCCCCAGGGAGGACTCGAACCTCCACGGCGAACAACCGCGCGTTCCGTAGCGAGACTCTTTAGACCGCTCGGCTACTCCACCGCGTCACTAAGTAATCACCGAACAAATAAATACCAACACGACTGACTAAATGAAGCTGATCCGGACAAATAGCTGAAATGTAAGTGCACCTAGGGCCGGCCCTGTGCAGAACTCGTCGCGGGACACTCCCGCATCATCCCCTCCCCGATCCCCTCCAGCACAGGTTAGGCCGTAATACACTATCAGATTACTGGACAAAGATTGGACGAAAAAATGGGATGACTATTGGTCCTATTCTTTGATAAAAATAATGGATGAAACGCTGAAGTGGGTATTAATCTACCTACACGGGATACTCAGCAAATCACGTTTAAGTGCCTGGCAGAGGGTCCATCGAACCACCTTTTACGGTCGGGGGTTCGAATCCCCCCTCGGGCATGGATATTTGTGCCGTCCTAGTTCGTAAGTAGTTTGTAAGTTTAGGGACTGATGACCCCGTAGTTAAGTCCCATAGACTATACAAACATTTGAACATTTGAACCACCTTTATACTATTCATCTCCCATTCCATTCTCGAATAGCGCGCAGGAAGAAAGAACAATTGAATCTCTCCGTTCAAGCTCTGATTTCTCGTATTTTATTCTCATGCTCATTTCTACCTATGTAGGTCGCAGTCAACAATACATCGCATTCTGAGGAGAGTGTTGTTGATTGGAGCTTCGTAAGTAGCCCACGCCGCAGCGATAACCGCTGTTGTTGTAATGATTCCCATCCCAGATCCTCTTTCATTTCCGTAACGCTCTCCCCCCTGTATCGTGGCAATATAAAACGAGCTGTTACCCTGTATAATGGCAAGCAGAATGCGTTATAATTTGTTTACTACATTCTATAGAGCTTGCAGTAGGATCCGTGTTTTCGCACAGTGTTCTTTGCCCTTGAGTTACGCACTTTTAGAACCCGTATAGGGTAAGGTGGTACAATTTCGATCATTTCGGACAAATGTTATATTGTAACTGGAAATATATTGTGAAAAGAAATAATTTTAACTATGCCACTTGTTCTTGGCTGTTTAATGCTTATGTAACACAAATGTTAGACAATTACAAATGTTGGTATAAATACAAAAGGTTACCGAATTGAGGTAAATCGCCGGCCGCGGTGGCCGAGGGGACTGAGGCGCTTCAGTCACGGTCTGCACGGCCACTACGGTCGGGGGTTCGAATCCCCCCCTCGGTATTAGTATTAGTTAGTTCATAAGTAGTTTGTAAGTTTAGGAACTGATGACCCCGCAGTTAAGTCCCATAAGCTACACAAACCTTTAACCTTTTGAGATAAATCGATCGAAAATGTACCACACTAGGTACAATTGTGATAACTTCCTGGTACAATTTTGAACACTGGCATTTTCCACATAAAAAGCACTTCTTCCGTCAGGCACCAACGTCGTGGTACCAAACATTGAATTTTTGTCGGCGAATCTAGTCACCCTTAACTATAAAATTTACAAGAGCGCGTTAGACTAAGTAGCTTCGCTTACCTCTTAACAGGAAAAAGTGATGTACTCTTAGAAAAGACAGAAGGATCTCTAGAAACCTGTTACACTAAAACGCCACACAACGTGACACTACGAGACTGAAAAATGGCGCGAAAACTTACGTTGATCGGAATTGTACCTATATCGAATTTGCCGGCCGCGGTGGCCGAGGGGACTGAGGCGCTCCTGTCACGGTCTGCACGGCCACTACGGTCGTGGGCTCGAATCCCCTCTCGGGGATGGATATTTGTGCCGTCCTTAGTAGTAGCTAGTTCATAAGTAGTTTGTAAGAGGGACTGATGACCCCGTAGCTAAGTCCCATAAGCTATACAAACATTTGCAACATTTTTTGCTTGTCTGTCTATACAGTGAGCCTTTCAAAACATGCAGTAGCTTTTTAGCACTGTGTTGTGGCAGCCGTGTCGCTTTGTAGTGAACGTTAGCAGCGCTGGCCCGCTTCGCCGCCACTCGGCGCCGTGTCTTATCTGCGAGCGACCGCGAATGTTTGCCGTTGCACTGCACCGGAATTTGATAAGATGGCGCGCGTCCTGCCGCCACAATGACACACTGCAGGCGCCGCCCTGGAAAATTCTAGCGCCCACCACAGCACGGCTAGTTGCGTATCGGGCTGTTACAGAACAGCGACGAATACTTTGACGCGTGGTACTACATCTCGAAACAAGGGACCGCAAGCGCATACTTTGATATCAACACGTGAATATAGCTGTCCATAGATAGCAATGCATTCCTTTGCTCTTCGACGTAAGGAATGACCAGAGCTGGGCGCAAGTCCGTTAATCGTTTATTAACGAAGTTAACTTCCTGAGTAACGGATTAATTTTTAAATTAATTTTAAAAAACGTTAACGGATTCTTTAATTTCCGTTAATCCGTTACATCTACGTGGGATACTCTGCAAATCATTTAAGTGCCTGGCAGAGGGTTCGTCGAACCACCATTATCCTATTTATCTCCCATTCCATTCTCGAATAGCGCGCGGGAAGAAAGAACACCTGAATCACTCTGTTCGAGCTCTGATTTCTCATTTTATTCTGATGATCATTTCTACATATGTAAGTGGAAGCCAACAACATATTTTCGCATTCGGAGGAGAATGTTGGCGATTGGAGTTTCGCAAGTAGCCCACGCCGCAGCGATAAGCGCCGTTGTTGTAATGATTCCCATTCCAGATCCTGTATCATTTCCGTAACGCTGTCTCCACTGTATCGTGACAATACGAAACGAGCTACCCTTCTTTGGACTCTTTCGATGTCCTCCGACTAACCCACCTGATAAGTATCGCACACTGGGCAGCAATACTTCATAAAAGGACGGACAAGCGCAGTGTATGCAGTTTCTTTAGTAGTTCTGTTGCATCTTTTAAGGGTTGTGCCAATAAAACGCACTCTGGTTCGCCTTTCCCACGACATTATCTACGTGTTCTTTCCAATTTAAGTCAGAAGTAATTGTAATTCCTAGGTATTTTGTGTAGTTTACATTTGATTGATTTATCATGTAAACAAAATGTAACGGATTTCGTTTCGTACTTATGTGGACGACTTCACACTTCTCATTATTTAGAGTCAATTGCCAATTTTTACACCATCCTGATATCTTATTCAGATCGTTCTGCAGTTGGTTTTAATCTTTAGATGATTTTACTAGACGGTAAATGACGGCGTCATCTGCAAATTACCTAAGAGAGCTACTTAGATTTTCCCCCAAATCGTTTATGTAAATAAATGCAAGTACCCACTTCTTATGACACGTCTTGCCGCGTAAATTACGCTCATTTTAGTGCAGGCTTGATGTCTTGTGTAGCGTGCAGCTTTAGCCAATGTCTTATTAAGTGGCATAAAAAACAGGTTTGGAACTCTTCTGGACGATGAACAATGCCAACTTGCTGCGGCTTTTCATCCGAAGTTCCGGCTGATATGACTGGAAATGTACGACAGCATTTGTGTGGATGCTGTAAGGCAACGCATGCAGGAAAACGTAGAAGCTCCACTAACACAACAACTCGCCGAAACTTCGAAGGACGAAGACAATTTAAGTGGCTGAGGCGGAAGCAGTGAAAACGAAGAGCAAGATTTTTTTTTTTGTCACTCAATCTAAGCAGAAGTCTGCAGCCCACAGATGTTTAAGAAGTAAAGCCGAAACTCTAGTGAAGATGTAGCTGGACATGAAATGCAAAGCCTCATTTAACGATGCGCTATTTTTTGGGGGAAAATATTTTAGTAAATCATTTTATTAAATATAATACTACTATACCATCAGCTGCTGCAGTCAAACTTCTTTTTACCGTGGGAAAAAATATTGACACCCAAAAGTGTCTGTCAAACGAGAATTTTGATATGCTAATGTTTATTAAAGGAAATATGCACCTTACGTGTTAATGACATTCAGTGAAATTATTGAGTCGGCTGTAAATTGTATTTTATTGCTAAATAATTATTAATAAAAATTCAGATTTAAATATTACTGGGACACAATATCGTGGGAGCCGGCCTATTGTTCTTTTTATACAAGAAGACAAAGCATTCCAAAGAACAAGACTTCTCCCCCAAAGCAAATGACTCTTGCGAAGGCTATTATACTCTATAGTATGTGATGAGACATTATTTGTTTACGTTCACGGCCCACTGCCACGATAGAGTGGCCGAGTAATAGTAGTTTTATTTATACTCCAAGCGCTATTTAAACATTTTTCTTAAATATCAGGTAGGGTAATACTTCTTCTTTAATTGCTGATTTCAGTAACAACATAAATATATTTTCGTGGCTGCAAAATACTGTTAAGAGTTAATGATTAACGTTAACTTCTGTTAAATTGTTCCCAGTGTCACGCTTTAACGTTTAACGAAGGTAACTTTTTAGTAACGGATTAATGATTAACGAAGTGAACCTTTTGATTAAAGGTGCCCAGCTCTGTAAATGACGCATCCTTTGCAGTACACCCGGTAGTTGTAGTTTCATTGTACTTGCTGGCACGCATTGAAGGCGCGACCCTGTAGGGTCTGCAAATGGTTGTTTGAAATTGCGTAGAAGACTTTCTTAAATTGTTTTTTTCATAATCAAAACTCTAGCAGTGTTCCTAATCCTGTGAGTCGACCGCGGTGTAGCCGAGCGGTCTAAGGCTCCTTGCTGCGGAGCGCGCGGTTGCTTGCCGTCGGAGGTTAGTCCTCCCTGTGTGTGTGTGTGTGTGTGTGTGTGTGTGTGTGTGTGTTGTCCTTATGTTAGTTTAACGCAGTTTCAGTAGTTTGTAAGCCTAGGGACTAATAGCCAAAGCAGTTAAGTCTCATAGAATTAAAAACATTTGAACCTCTGGGTCGTGGGTGTCGTCACATGAAGTACTTGCACCATAAAATAACCGGACCAGTGCACGCATCAATAATAGGGGCTCCGTAATGCAATGGCTCAGGCCTAAAAAGGAATATTTTGATATTAAACACGCTGTATTAACGATGAATAAACGCAAAGCCTGAAATCTGTTTACAGGGACTAATCGATAGCTAAATGAAAAAGATGGAGTATGTAATTTTGAGAAATAAAAAAATCTTCTTTACCAATTAACTATACAGCGGGACCCTGATTAACGAGCGCAATTCAGTTCCAAGTCTGAACGCAAATGCGAAACACTCGTTATGCAAAATAATTTTTTTCTGTCGAACATCATTCCGAAAATACACTAAAATTAATATTATAACATACAATAATGTAATTTTTATATAAATTATCAACAAAAGAAAATTAAATTCGTTACTTTCCAAATGACACAGTTGTTAAGGACCGGGGGAGGGAGGGGGTGTCACTAGAATATTTTTAGTTGGAACGAGGTAGCGAATTCAGAGGAGTAACACAGGTCTCTGGGCTTGAGGTCTGTGGGACGAGCTGTGTAGCGGTGAAGACTCGCCAGCATCCTGAAATGTCTGTGCCACGTATTGGCGCACACTCATGAGAGTGGTGCGCCATCGTGCATCAACCACATCCGTCATCCCTGCTGACGTGGCACATGCCTCAGCAAGGTAGGCAATAGTACACATACTGCTCCCCATTTAACCGATGCGGTAACGCCTGTGGCCCTATTAATCTATCGCAAAGTACGTCTACCCTTACATTGATTATCGGTATTGATGCTTTCCTGAACTGCCTGCGAATTTACGCTTTCCCATACAGGTGGAGTATTGTAAGACTACATACCGCCCCCCCCCCTCGCTTCGGCGGTACATATACTAAAATTGGAACGATGCAGAGAAGATTAGCATGGCCCCTGCGCAAGGATGACACGCAAAATCGTGAAGCGTTCCCCGGCACAGTGTGTGTGTGTGTGTGTGTGTGTGTGTGTGTGTGTGTGTGTGTGTGGGGGGGGGGGGGGGGGGCAGTGTGTGTGTGTCCTTGGCGTAAGTTAATGTAGTTTGTAAGTCTAGGGATTGATGACCATAGCAGATTGGTCCAATAGGTTTACAAACATCTGAATATCTGATCTGAAAACATTTGACGGAGTGCTAATATCCGCAACCACGCCTTGCGCAGCCTCCCTAGGAATCCATGTTTTTCAGAAAGCATGCCTTCCGAACCCATGTTTATTTGGACTTACAAGAAATTAAAGTCGTACTGCCATCTGTGAAAGTATTAAACGTCTTAATTTTTTCGACATTCCGTAGTTACGAGTAAAGCATTGTGATACCGACTGCCTGTAGACCCCAAGGTTTAACTCATCTTGGAAACAACAAATTGTTGTTTTTTTTTTTGGGGGGGGGGGGGCGGCGGCGGCGGCTTAATGTGTAGCTACTTCGGAATCAGACGAGATGAGTGACGACTGAAACTTAATATTCGTGTCGTCACAAGTATTAACGATTTCAGTTGATACTTAGTAGGTAACTGCTGTTTCGTTAGGCAACAAACAAAATACTAAAGGGATGTACTGATCATAATTTGAAACATTAATTATATATGAGAGATGGAAAGTTTGCATTAATAGTCGAAGATACCATAAAGAAAAGAAATTCTCTGACAATGAAGTAGTAAATTATTTTCATTTGAAAAGCACACGATAACAAAAAAGTCAAATGTTTGTAAAGCTTATGGGACTTAACTATGGGTTCATAAGTCCCTAAACTTACAAACTACTTATGAACTAGCTAATACTAAGGACGGCACAAATATCCATGCCCGAGGGGGGATTCGAACCCCCGACCGTAGTGGCCGTGCAGACCGTGACTGGCGCGCCGCAGCCACCGCGGCCGGCGGTCATTATTCTCTAAACTTACAAATTACTTATGAACTAGCTTCTACTAAAGACAGCACAAACACCCATGCCCGAGGGGGATTCGAACCCCCGACGGGGAACGGCCTCGCGCTTCGTAACATAGCGCCTCAATGCGCTCGGCCGCTCCGCCGCGGCAGCATACGATAATCAGGATTGTTAATAAGAAGCGATTTTTTACACTTAAAACAGACATTTGCTGCAAAACACTGCATATTTCATTTAACGTTTTCGGCAATCGCAGCTAAATAGGATTTCTAGCCCGAAGTTGCTTTCAGAAACGTATTTCTTCCAACAACAATTAACTTCAGTTTGGCATATACTCCACATGAATGTTGGTCCCTTTATAAATTGCTGCGCACGTACGAGGATTACGGCCTGGAACATTTGAGGAAAGTGATTAACGGTAAGTGCTGCCAACGGTTGAGCGCAAATATTGCCCATTAGCAAATACAACAGCGGCGCGCGCACTCGCGTAATTGCTGATGTAATGCTTAATCTACTCCCGCGCGGCCGGGGGAGCAGAAAGCTTTTTACGCGCAGTCGCTACCCACCGCTGAAAAACAAAACGGAGCACAGCAATCGCCGGTGTTGCTTTGTTTTGCTTTCTTCCAGTCTTGGACAGTCATTAAATTCGCCATGCAAACGTTCCAGTGCCAAAGTCTTAAAGCAGAGCTCCCCAAACTGGGTGCCGCGTAGTGGCATTCAGGGTGTCGCAGGACTAATAAACCCAGAAGCTAAAAAAACTTATAAATATGCGGGAAAAATAACACCCATATCTTCGTTCAGATTTATTTGAAGTGTTGATTGGTAAAATTGAATCTTTCGGGTTAGTCTCGTAAAACTGTGTATTAGAAAGGAGGGTTGCCATTAGGAAAATCTTGGAAAGACCTATGTTACAGTTAATAGGTTTTTTCCAATGGCTACTGACTAATACATCCTAATTTCCATAACACAGTTGCTGTAATTTTTCAGTCCAACTAAGTAACCTGCTCCTCAAATCCACAGTTTAGGTTCCAGGGTGTAATGGAGGATCAGGTTCGTCTATGATCAAAGATTCATTCAGAAACTGACAGTTTGCCCTGAAGGTGGGCAAATATAGCGTAATACGCATAAGACGAAGAAAAAACTATTTGACTGTGTCACCGTCGACAAATCGGTACCAATTGTAAACTAAACTTTAACCAAAACACTAACTACCGTTAGATCTGTGAAGAAACCTATGTTGGAAGGATCACATAAAACACAGTAGGATAATCAGGATTCTAGCTGTGATATAATAGATTTTTAAGGAAATATAATTCATCCAAGAAAGAAAAGTCCTACGAGTCACTTGTCTGATGCCTGAGTGTCCATCATTCAGCCAACATACCAAGTTGGATTATTAGAAGAGGTAAAGAAGTAATAAGGAGAATTTACGATCTCGGCTGTAAAGTAGTGTCGCGAGAACACACGGCGAGACATGAAAATTTATGTGAGCAGGGGGCACTACAATGGTAGTGTGAAATAGTCGAGAACTACGGCAGGGCGGGGAGCGTGTTTGGATAGCCTAATTGGTTAAAACGACCGTTTTTGATAAAATAAAATCGTAAAAGATCGCCCCTTGTTATGCAAGTTATCTTTTCACCTACTTTCCAGCTATTTCCAAAAGAAACGCTTAGTTTCGAAACGTATTAACCACTAAGGAATACACTAACTGGAAAACTACTTCATGAAAATAAAGCATCTGATGCAAAAGTAGGATATCTTTACAACAGTATTGTTCCCGAAGCGTGAAATCCGGTTTCGCCGCGGTGGAATGACCGTGCGCTCGAAGCTCGCGGTTGCACGCGCCCATCTGCTCTGAAATTATCACTTTATTTTGGCTGTATACAATTTATAGTTTAGGTGTCGGTTCATTCATATATGTGTGTGTCCGAAAGAAGTCACCGCAAACAATGAGGGGGGAGATCCAGCTCGTTTCCACGAGAGGTCGTTTAGTTACGAAGTCTTTCGCGACAGTCCTTGCACAAAAAGTTATGTTTCCTCGCTCGTCAAATATGGATAAAAGAGCCCCATATCTGACGCGACAAGAGAACCGATAACTTTTTATGCAAGAGATCGTTATAGTCGGCGCGATAGTGATTCGGCAGCGGCATATGCCACAAGGGGCGCTGTGTGTAATGAATGGGTTGACACATGACATTTCGAGAGCTTACGTTCTATGGCCTCATCCTTACTTCCCAAGTCGCCTTAGGATGAGTGGCGGAGGGTACTTCCTTTATCACTGTCACTCCTCCGTTTTCCTTTTTCCACTCGCTTAGATTCCACGGCAAGAATTATTGGTCTGGTAAGCCTGTGTGTGGGCTCGAATCTCTCAACTTTTATCTTCATGGTTCAAATGTTCGTAAAGCTTCAGGGACTTAACTTCGGAGCCATCAGTTCCTAAACTTACAAACTACTTATGAACTACCTTATACTAAAGACGACACAAACATCCATGCCCGAGGGGGGATTCGAAGCCTCGCGCATTGGAGCAGAGCGCCTCAATGTGCTTGGCCACTCCGACGCGGCTATCTTCATGGTCTTTCCGCGAGATTCATGTAGGAGGAAGCAATACATTGGTTTGACTGTTGTAGAAACGTATGTTCTCAGAACTTTGACAGTAGGCTGTATCGTGATACAGGATGTTCAAACATTACATTCTCCACACAAATGTCTCGCGAGGTAACCACAGCGAGAAAAATCGGATAACTTAGAATTCGTACGAAGCTTTCGCGACACTTAATCTTCCCATGTGCCGTTTGTGAATGGAACATTTTACGGAGGGTGAGGGAGTGGGTGGGAGGGTGTTGTTGGGACATTATTTGGTAAGGCTGCGTAGATACACCTTGACAGAAAGGTATCACAACTTTCAGCAACATGTGAAATTTTTTTATAAACGAATACTCAACTTTAGCGCTGTAGCTACATAACGAGAGTGATGAGGTCCAATGATCGTGCGTTAAAACTTCAAAAGTTCCATTTGCTGCTTGTAATATTTCCACGAGTCAATGCGGAGATAAGTCTTGATGCTCTATTCCGCGTAGCGTGACACTTGATCGGGAATCTTGGAACTCTTATCTGCTGATTGAATGCAGTGTCTGTAGGAAGACATTGCACTGCCTGTCTGCAGTCCGTATGTGCCGGCTATGCTTGGGCCAGTCACGTGGTTGAGCTCATAATGCGAGGCCTTTTACGGGACTGTAGCATCTCGTGTTGCCAACTGTCTGCAATTAAAGTGTTTGTTAAGCTTATGGGACTTAACTACAGGGTCATCAATCCCTAATCCTACAAACTACTTATAAACTAACTTATACTAAAGACAGCACAAACATCCATGCCCGAGGGAGGATTCGAACCCCCAACGGCGAGCGATCTCGCGCATCGGAACATAGCGCCTCAATGTGCTCGGCACTCCGCCGCGGCTGTCTGCAAATCCTTGGCTGTAGCGACAATGGTGCGGTAGTCTTTGGTTGACTCTTAATACGCGATACTAGTGGCGGGAGGGGGGAGGAGAGAGAATAGTCGTTTTTCTTCAGCGTTCTAAAAGTTCATAAGTCTCCTCTCGGGCAACGAAGCGCTCAGATGAGACCAATTCTATGGAGTACTGCCAGAAGCGCAGAAAGGTTACCTGTTTTCCTATTTAAAATTTCCGCTGCTTTAAATTTGTGCAATAGCGTAACATCTGCAAAAGGTACTAAGAGTCCACTACGAGGAAAGCGCTGTTGCGTGCAAGCTATTCAAATAATCTTCCACAAGTGGATCGCATGAGATGGGGACGGGCTACTTTCTTTTCTGTTACATATTAATAATTTCAGCTGACCGCGGGGACTGAGGCGCTCCAGTCACGGTCTGCACGGCCACTACGGTCGGGGGTTCGAATCCCCCCTCGGGCATGGATATTTGTGTCGTCCTTGGTATAAGGTAGTTCGTAAGTAGTTTGTAAGTTTAGGGACTGATGACCCCGTAGTTAAGTCCCATAAGCTTTACAAACATTTGAACATTTGAACTCAACTGTAACAGTCTCGCCCTGTAAGATGCCTTCTATTGTGAACACATACGGCCTCCGCGAACATTCTAGTGTCTACTGTTGTAATTCAATTTAGATTAAAACCAATTTTCTGTATTCAATAAACAGCTTAAACGCTGGAGTAAAGTGCCATGGAAATAATTCAAAATTACAATTTAAGGGCGTGCGGTATATTCTTTGAAGAATTGAGCGAGCTTCTTTAAAAATAAGATATTAGAAAAGGAGACGAAATTTTTCTAATATAGATTATTCCATATGCTTTCTTGCCACTGAAAGTATAAAATCAATAATTTGCTTAATATGCGATGCCATAAAACAAATATTGTCACACAATGTGTAACACAATTGACTCGCATCCGGGAGGAAAGCTGTTCAACCCCTCTCTCTCCGGCTATCCTGATTTTAAGTTTTTCATGATATCCCTACATAATTCCAGGCAAATGCCGGGATGGTTCCTTTCAAAAGGCACCGCCGATTTCATTTCTCATTGATGACAAAAACGCTTGTGCTCTGTCTCAAATGACCACGAAGTCGACGGCACGTCAAACAATCTTCCTGTCGCGCAATATAGCATTTCCACATGATGCTATTGTTATGCAGTAACAAAAGTAACCATTTAACCTCTGTCTCGTATTGGTAGTGCTTGGAGAAGACCGCGACTGTTTTGAAGTATTTCTTCGCAGCCAGTCAACATTTCATCGATTAGACTTATGCTCGAAACGAGAATCAAAAACATTCTCATTGTATTGTTCAGATTACCTTTGGCCAGAATGAGAACAACCTTTATGATAACGATGAAATACGAATTCGGCCGTTCTATTTTCTAAGTAATCGTTCCAGAATTGGTAGGCTGTTCATGTAGAAACCACTGTGAACCTACCTAACCAGTTGTGGACGTGGATTACAATCTCGCTTGTTGTTGCTGTCAAAGTATGAGAGAGAAATCGGAATGCAGAAGTCATTTCTATTTAAAGAAAAGCTTTGATGAACTAATGCTGCTCAACCCCTGGAGGCTGTGGCCAAGTGGCAGAGGAACTGACTAAGGAGTGACGTAACGTGGTTGTTCTGGAATCTGAGGTGACGGTACGTTGAGTCACGCCTGGCACCCACTTGCGCCTTGGCTACGTGAGCACTCCAGCTACCGAGAACCGACACGTGCACCCGCCAGCGCCAAATGTCACACACGCGTGCGCTACGTCCAGATTCTCTCTCTTAGCGAGATACTCACCTGGAACAGCAAATGGAGAACGAGCTAGTTGCAAACACTGTGGATTGGTTTACTTCGTAGACATCTTGTTCCTTGTCACCGAGCGAGCTGGCGCAGTGGTCACACAGGACTCGCACTCGGAAGGACGGCGGTTCAAACCCGCCTCTGGCAATCCTGATTTACGTTTACCGTGATTTCCCTAAATCACTTCGTCGAAATACCGGAATGATTGCTTTCCTTGCCCATCCAGAAGACCGTGTTATCCGGATGACGACATCGACGGGTCGTTAAACTGTAATATACCTTTTTTTTTGTCATGGTAACGTTCCCTCATTACTTGTCTTAAATGGTGAAAGTAGTTTTGGCGAAACCTGTCCGCGAAAGGTTTTTTTTGCGGCTGGTTAGCTCATTAGCATGTCGTGCCTACGTTTCAAACTAATTCAAAGGACGAAGATTCTCCTGGATGTGGCCTAAAATTATCTAAAAGATCAAAAATTTTTGAAATCTCCTGGATTGTCAGTTCGGATGTACGAAAAACTTTTTTTTTTTACATAAATGAATATTCTGATCAAGATTATCTGACATTGTCGTTTCTGGAGGTGATATGACATTTGTATAGTCTTCAAAATGAAATGCCAAGATCGCACATCAATAATTTATTGAACGACGACAGGTTTCGATGAACTGTGTCATATATTTTACAAGTTTGTCATCTTATTAAAGATTGATCTAAAATAATAAGGGCTGGCCGAATGCCCTTCCTACACATTACCCCTCCCTCCCCCAGCAGAAAAACTTAACGAATTTGCAGAATACTTCAGAAGACTAAAATAAGCATGTGACTCTGGTCACAATTTGTGTAACATTTATTCTAATTGTAAAAAATGTATCTGGTCTTTGCCGATAATCCGAGTAACGTCACTGCGTGTGACACTCCGAACGGGAACACTAGTGTTGTAACAAGATATCCTACTTCGGTATCAGTTGCTTTGTTTTCGAGTAGTTTTCCAGCGAGTGTATTTCTTAGGAGTCAATACGTCCCAAAATCATGCATTTCTGTTTAGGAGTAGTGGAAAAGCATGTGAAAAGATACAACTTGCATTTGATGGAGCGATCTTGCATAATTTTATTGTATCGAAAGCCACGACGCTTGCATAGACATTAATTTCACATCAGTAGTTTCTCAGGCTGTAGCTGCCATCCTCAAAAGATGTTCATAAAACTCTTAAAAACACCCTCTACCTCGCCATAATGCGAACGTGCACAAAATTATCTCCACTTCGGATCGTCAAACGCATAAAAATGTGGTCACCAAATATGTGGTGAAAGAACGTTAAGTTTCAACATTTGCCGACGGCGACTGTAGGAGTTTCATTGGAAATGAACCGTCATAAACAATTTGTCTAAGAATTTGAGACGTAGCACGAATTGAATGAGACTACATTAAACAGTCGCATACGGTAATAGGATTTACAGATGTCAGTCTTCGAAATATAGGACATATCTAGATTCATTACTTTTTCATAAAAGTATTACATTTCTAATTAGAAATTATTACAATCCGAACTATGTTGCATACGTAATATTCTTAACTGGCTGCCTATCAGGTTATATTTCACGTTGATTAACACGCCAGTTATTGGATCTGAAATCGGAACTTGAGATTTGTGATTGTGAAAGTACAAAGTTTTGTATTCCTGGATTTTAGGATTACAGCAGTTGTATAACTTTAGACATTTTTTCCCTTTTTTCTAAAAACCTTACATATGAACATGTTTTGAAACATGCCTGGACAACTTGTAGGGTTAAAACAATAGGATATTTACTTGTAAGAGAAGCTGACTGATAAGTTAAACTTAGATCAACCTGCTTAAATTGTCCGACACATATGCCAGCACAAGATATTTCATTGGTTTCCAGCGTAGTCTCTGTACCCAGGCCGAGAAGGTTTCTCGCCGTTGCCGTAGAGCAACTGATTTGAACCGAGACAAGACACTCTACATCTACATCCAAACTCCGCGAGCCACCTCTCGGTGCGTGACAGTGGGTGCTTCGTGTACCATTGTCACTTCCTACTATTGCAGTCGTGTAAGGTTCGCGGTTTGCCGATATGCCTCCGTGTGCTCTCTGATCTCTTTGAATTTATCCTCGTAATCCTTTCGCGAGGTACACGTACGCTCTCTGAATGTTTATAGAAGCCGGCCGCGGTGGCCGAGGGGACTGAGGCGCTTCAGTCACGGTCAGCACGGCCACTGGGGTCGAGGGTTCGAATCCCCCCTCGGGCATGGATATTTGTGCCGTCCTTAGTCTTAGTTAGCTAATAAGTAGTTTGTAAGTTTAGGGACTGATAACCCCGTAGTTAAGTCCCATAGACTTTACAAACATTTCATTTCAATGTTTATTGAAGCCCGTACCGCGATAAAGAACTCCTCTCTTGCAGCGTCTGCGACGCTGTCGCGCTGTAATGAGCATGTAACGAGGCGTGCTGCTCTCCGTTGAATCTTCCCTGTCTTTTATTAGTCCTACTCGGCATAGATCCCACATTGACGAGCATCGGTCGAACGAGTGTATCTAAACTACTTCCTTTTATGACGGACTACACTTCCGGTTCTTCCAATGACACTATGCCATCTGTCTTACCCATTTTAGATTTTATACGGTCGTTCCATTTCAAATCACACGTCTACTCCCAGATATTTCGTTAAAGTAACTGCTTCCAGTCTCTAGGCCGTATGAATAAAACGGAGTATCTACTTTATACTCGGAATTCCAGAGAATATACTCAGGTTCGCATGAATAAAGCGAGTCGGAGAACGTACTTCAACCGAGTCTGTTCTCAACGTGAGTAAAAGGATGGGGTAAGTTTCTCACAACAGAGAACAGTCTCCGATTTCGTATGAATAAAAGTAAAGTTTCTCACGATCGGAGAACATTCTCCGTTTTCTGAAGTGAGCTCTCTAGCATACTTCTTGCTGAGGAACTTCTCTTAAACTTAAGTTTTACCGTGGTTTCTAATAAAAATGACAACATTTGTGTTGCTAAGAAGGCAAAGTGTGTTTTCTCTCTCTCTCTCTCTCTCTCTCTCTCTCTCTCTCTCTCTCTCTCTCTCTCTCTCTCTCTCTCTCTTGAATCACCCTTACACTCCGCAAGCCATCTTCACGGTGTGTGATAGAGGGTACTTTCTGTACCGCTTCCACTTTTTCATCCTGTTCATCGCGTACAATTCGATGAAAAAGCAAAACAAAAACTGTTAGTAAACCTCCGTAAGGGGCCCTAAACTCTCCAATTTTATCCTCGTTATCTTTTCACTGAATAATTTGCCTAATTGTTTAAAGAAATACACGACTGAACAGCTGATTTCTTGCGGTCATGACACACGGAGAACCTACTCAAGGAGGGGAACAAGCGAGCATGAACTTCCTCTTCAGAGCATATGCTTCGAAGTTTTTATTCATACGAAACTGAGTACTCAGAGAACATTATTTTGCTCTGGAGCATGTTCGCTTTTATTCATACGGCCCTCTGTCCCGGTATTGCGTAGTTATGTAATAAAGGATCTTACTTTCTGTGTGAACGCGGCACTTCAAATTTGAGGGTCGAATGCCATTGCCTGCGTCGTGCGTCGATACGCTGCTGACCCTCCTGCATTCCGCTGCCCTTTGCCAGTACTGAGAAACGACAGCACGAGGCAATGCACTGGAAGCACTGTCGAGTGGACGAGTGCGACAGAGCCGCGTTGGAGTGTGGTATGGTAAGAATGGCCGAGATAATTGGTGGTGAGCGGCGCGCCGGGTCAGGGGGCCGCGGTGGTGGGGGTCACCGACCTCCTGGCCGGCCGCTGCCGCTGCCCGCCTGTCTGCTCCGCCGCGCGACAACTGCTCCTCCGTTAAAAATATCTTCGCGCTATGTTGAAACGTCAACTGCTGTTCACATTCCACCTCCGCACCGAGCTGCTGTTCGAGAGGTAACACAAAGCTGACTTCGGGATCATCGGAGACTGAATGTTCAGTTGTCAACGAAAAGAAGGGATGCTGAAGGTGCTACCTCGCCATGCGTCTGGAATTAGCGTGGCTCATAGAAACTGCGAAAAACTTAGAGATGCTGGTTAAATACCTTAAATGTTTGTGAAACTAAAAGCTTTTTCAAAGATACAAACTTTAATAATATGACGGGGCAATTTTTGATAGCGTCATTTCGAAATTGATTACGTCTACAGGGAGTTTCAGGAGGAATATAAAATATGTTGGGAGTTGTTGGTACTATAGACTATTGGCAATAAAAATGCCATGTTTGTTCTGGCTGCATACTAACAGCTGTGTCTCTGCTTCAACTTTGTCCAATTTTGAGTACAAAGGCAAACGACGACTTTTCACTCATTTTTCTAACAGTTCTTGGCACGCGCTCAATATGATGGTCTAACGAGAACAGACGGAAGAATCACTGAAAACGTCCTCGTCTGCCATTGCTTTAGCTTTATTCGGACTGCATACGAATCGCTGTATGTCTGTACGCAATTAAAATTGGACACCTGTTACGTAGCATTTTTATTGCAATTCGTCTATACTAACAACTCGTAAAATATTCCCTGTTCCTCCTGAATCATCCTTAAACTCTGCAAGCCACCTTCACGGTGTGTGGTTGAGGGTACTTTCTCTGTACCGCTTCCACTTTTTCCTCCTGTTAATCGCGTACGGTTCGCGGAGCGAAAAAAAACTGTTACATAAAAACTTTATTGGTATCAGATACAGCAATGTTTGAGCTATTTCTCGGCATAGACACCAAGAGAGTTCAGACACTGGTGATATCGTGGGATCAGCTTTGGTATTCCTGTGTCGTAGACGTGTGCCAGTTGTTACTGGACCCAGCGTGTGATAGTCGTCTTCGGCTCTTCGTCGTTGTCAAAACGCTGACCGGAGGACAGGAATTTCTTGAGGTGCAAGAAAAAACTGAAAACGCTGGGAGCAGGATCAAGACTGGCTGTATGCTGGATGATCAAACAGCTCCCAGCCGAACTTCTGCAAAACAATTGCAGGGCGCCGACCCGTATGGCTACGAGCGTTGTCACGGAGCAGCACAAAACGTGCAAGAAGCATTGCAGGCCTCTTCTTCCGAGTGATGCGTCGCAGTTACCGCAATGTTTCATAGTGAGAGCTGAAGAACGTCACAGGCTGGTTCCATTCACATGCGGTAGAGTTCTAGGACACAGAAATACGGTAGTTGAGACACTTGCCATATCGTGGAATCTAGTCTTTTGGTGACTCTCGAAACTAGCTCAAATATTGCTGCACCTATCGACGATAAGTTTTCTATGTTCACTTTGTTAAAAAAAACCTCGGAGAAACTTTCTGGATGCGCTTCATACTAGGAAGAAGAAATATGATTGAATCTTCAAGAACTGTCAGAACTTTGAGAACAGCCCATACCGTGATGCAGACCGCCTCTCTTGCAGCTTCAGCTCTGACACTTTCGGCCTTGTTAAATGAGCATGTGCTTCTGCTCTTCGGGTGTTCTTTATCTGCTCCATTATCGCTTGGTACGTATCCCACAATAACAGGCAATACTGAAGTATTGATGGAACAGCTGTTTTGTAACCAACTTTCGTGGTGGGAGGACTACTCTTCCTGAGAATTAATCCAATGAATCTCACTGGCATCTGCATTCAGAATGTTCAAATGTTTGTAAACCTCTTGGACCACCCTGATAATCAGTCCCTAGAGCGGCTGTATCTGCATTTCCGACGATTAATGTTACGTGGTTATTCCATTTCAAATAGCACGTTATAAATACTCGTACTTCCAGAAATTGACTCATATTTTGTTGACACTTCGTGACTATCAAAGTCGTTGGAAGTGTTTCTTAAGATTTGGAAGCAAATGAAAATTGGAGAGAGCGATGTCGGGGCGGTGTGGAGGTTTGTCGATGACAGGGCATCCGTTTGTCGCAGATGTTGCAGTGTTCAGGCGCGGTATGTTCTTATCGAGGTGAGGCTGTTCCATGTGAACTGACCCAGCTCGTGCTTACAGCTTTACCGCTGTTCCTTACGCGCTCACGTATTTACGTTAAACACTAACTTACATATGGCAATTAACTCCTCTAGCGGCAGAGGACTGTAACTTGCGTCTTTGGAGCGCGAAAGTCGGCAGAATAATACTAAAGACGTGTATTACATCAAATGATACTGAGAACAGAAGGAAGAAGAAGAAGAAGAAGAAGAAGAAGAAGAAGAAGGCATTCTCCTCCTAAGTGAGGCTTGGTGGACGGGGATTTGGACTGGAATTCTGGAGAGTCATATTCATAGTTCCCTCTCTTAATCAAAACCTTTCAATCGGTCCACTTGCCAGCTTGTCATTGTTAATGACAAGAGAAAAAGCACATCGTGGTAGACGACCACTTTCGATATGATACGAAAAGCGACGGGAACATAAGAACAAAGGAGGGAAAGAGAATTCGAATTTACCATCTCTTCGATGACATCTATTAGAGACAGTACACAAACTCAAGACGGCAGGAAATTGACCGTATCCTTTTCGATTAAACCATCTGGACATTTGCGATTCAGTGAAACGACAGTAAAGGTAGATCTGTTTTGTCGGACGGATATTTGAACCTCCTGACTCTCACATATGGCTTCAGCGTGTCCCCACTTTTATATATAACAATATAAAATTCTGTCTAATAAACCAGAATTTTCGTAAGTAAATTATATGGACGCGCCGTAGGCTGCAATTAAAGGCTAATGCCATAACATGGCAATTTTTGGCCCGTTTTCAGGTCCGTCTTCAGATCCCTGTGGCGTAGGCTTGACGCCCACGTAGCAGGCGCTTGTCCAATGCAGTTACCGCCTGCTCCGTGGGCGTCAAGCCTACGCCACAGGGATCTGAAGAAGGCACTATAAACAGGCCGAAACCGTCATCATTTTTTTATAAATGATAGTTTTTGCGATCTGTGACTTTTTATTTCTAAATAAATAACATCGTGGCTACTGTAATATGAGCTCGTGGTAATCTGGTGTTGTAAGTGAAGAAAATGTAACGTCTCTGTAATTTAAGTGTAGCAGCCGTCACGAACAGTGACTGTCTTATTAATATTTGTAATTACACTATGGAAGAAACTCGTTACACTTAAAGAAACCTCAGAAAACTATCCTCCTCTTTCATACCAAACGAAGTGGCGCTGTAGTTAACACATCATAACGGAAGACGACGGTTAAAAGCCGCATCCAGATATCAAGATTTCTGTTTCTCTTGATTTCCTTAAATCACTCTAGGCAAATGCCAGGATGTTCCCTTTGAAAGAGTAAGGTTTATAATGACCTCCACGTGGACGGAACGTCATAACTTAATTTTCCTTCCTTCCTGCAAACTAATAATATAACTAGGGTTCTCAAGATCGAGAAAATTCACTAAACGCAATACAGAAAAAAAATGGTTACTGTCAGCGGTTTGCTGTCTTTGTTATTGCTCACTTTCGTTTAGTTAGACTATGACGTACCTACGACTCGGGGCTTATTATTAAATATAGCTGGCTCCTGATTGCTTTCTATAGAGCACAGGACGCCCGAATCGCTCTGGTTTGTCACCCACATCGGTTTGTCACCGAAACCGGTTTCCGAGGAGCTTATATTCTGCGGCCAGGGCAGGTATTCTCAGGATTGGCCGCAGCGCGCACGGTAGCCACACGCTTGTTTTGTAACCAATCAAATGCCGGCACCACTCCGCCCGTCACTTCAGCTCAACTGAACATGACACACCAACGTTCTTCTACTCGAGTTGAATTCTTTTTCTTTCCGCTGAAGAGACCAACAGGCTTATATTTGTACTCCACGGAAAGACAGTAGTGTCCAAATATATTTTGATTTTGAGGTCTTATCGGCATGATTGATGGTAGGAATTCAGATTTCCAGCCGTGACGATAATATTTTTAATAAAATGCATCTTTAACCATCATTTGTTTTATTAAATCCTTAAAATGGACTAGTTTCGGTCCAGGACCATCATCATAGATGAAAAGGTATTAAACAGGTCAAACTGCTAGGATAATCTAGTATGAAGTTTGTAATTTTAGTGAAAGTGACTCCTGCTGTTTTCAGCCAGATTTATTTTATTTAATGCTATTGACTAACCTGTTCTAATACCTTTTTATCTATGATGATGGTCCTGGACCGAAACTAGTCGATGTTCAGGATCTAATAAAACAGCTGATGGTTAAAGATGCTTTTTAGTTAATATGTCGGCTGTTAGCACTCACCTTACCAAAACTTTAATGATAAAATTTTTGTGAAAAGTACCTCAGCCCCATCAACAAAAAAGGTAAAAGGCCTGTTTTATAATAAGTTCTAACGTTGTAACCCTCGGAAAACACGATACACTAGAAATCCTTCGCTAGTGTGGCATACAGTATGACCATATGAGCACTAAAAGAAGCCCGTTAAACTGCATTTACACGATAAATCAGTCAAAAAATACAGGCCGAAAATTAAACTGAATACCTACGAGTAACAACTACAAAATGTTTTAATTGGAAAGAACACACAGAAAATATTGTAGGGAAAGTGAACGAAAGACTACTTTTCCTTGGCAGAACACTTAGAAGATGTAATAGCTCTACTAAATAAATTGCCTACATCACACTTGAGCGTCCTATTTTGGAGTATTGTTGCGCATTGTGGGATCCCCACTAACTGGGACTGACAGACGAATTAGAGAAAGTTCAGAGAAGGGCAGCCCGTTTTGTTTTATCGCGATATAGGGGAGAGTGTGTCACAGAAATGATGCACGAGTTGGGGTGCAAATCATTAAAGAAAGGCGGTACTCGTTGCGACGAGGTCTATTTGCGAAATTACTTTAACCAACAAACTCTTCCGAATGCGAACAGATTTTGTTAGCGCCCACCTATATAGGAAGACATGATCATCAAAATAAGGGAAATCAGATCCAAAACGGAAAGATTTAGGTGTGCCTTTTTTCCGTGAGCTATTAGGGAATGGAACTGTAGAGAATCGTAATGAAAGCGGTTCGATGAACCCTCTGCCATGCACTTCAGTGTGACTTGCAGAGTACTTATGTAGATGTAGAACAGACCGATTCAGATGTAATTGTGATAACTGCCTGGACTACGATAAAGCGAGATCGATATCGCCACATCAGACTATATATTCGTCCGCTGGGGATGCTGCAGCTTACAGAAAGTAAGCTACACGAAATGCACATTCACTTCAACATTTCCGCTTGGTGTAATCAATGGCAGCTCTCGAAGCATGTATAAATGTGACATATTGACTATACAGCAACAAAAAGAAACAACCTGATGGTATCGTATTCATTGATTCAACTGCACGGGCTTGGTGAAATACTGTAAACTGTATTAATTGAACACACACTTTTTAGCCTTGTTCCTCTACACTGCGTGGATGTCCAGAAATACCTACGTGACGTGACCATTGCAACCAGCAAGTTTGTACAACTGACGCAGCACGTCCAACTTGGGTGGCGATTCTCCGAAAGGACCAGTTCGACACTCGGCAAGCCACTATTTGACCTCTTTCAAACTCTCTCACTTGGCTGTAAGAAGCACCGAGTCTCTCTCCGTGGCATGGTGCCAGTTTTTCTCAGACGTTGTCACACTGAGCCTTATGGCTGTAAGCATTCCGTATTACGGGGTACACACATATGGCGTTCAGGCAGCTATGTCACTATCACCCAGATAGCATCTCCCGTTATCTGATCAAAATCGACGTCGTCTCTCCATGTGTACTAGTTTTCTTCAAGAACTGTACATTGCCGGGGCTGGGTTATTCGAATTCGTCTTCTTGTCGACCACCTTATTCGTCAAAGTAGTGCGTATCACGGAATAACGGCACGGCGACATATCGCCGGGAGCAGAAATCACCTTTATGAATGCAGCCCAGTACGTGATCACACGCATCCCCACTAGTAGAAGATTGCCAGCATACTGTGTGCGGAATCGGGTGGGCTGGAATCGCGCTGGTAGTTTCTTCTTCAAATCGTTCGTCATAAGATTGGTTTCCCGCTAGCTGCAGTGTGACGCCTCTACGTGTCGGACGCATGCACTCACAGGCGAGTGACTAACTGGAGAAGGTGACTTGCGCTGGCGTCGCTCTAACGAAGCGTAATTGGCGGTGGGAGTTGGTGTCGGTGCCCGGCCGGGAGATCTGTGCCATTGCAGCTTTTTATGTCCTATCCATTAGTGTCTTGACGAACGCTAATGGAATGAAGGCTCCCACGTATTTTATCAGTGCCGCTGGGTAAGGAAAGATAAACCACGCGCGCTCTCGCCAAGACTTGCACTCCGGGCAGGCGGTGACGTTATATTGGGTTCAAGTAGTTTTTATCGTCTGCACGGTGAGCAGACCAAATCAGTAGTGGAAAAATAGAGGAACGTGACAGTCTTAACACATATAACTCATACCAGGATTAGTCTCTGTTATATCTGCTTGCATGTTGTGCTGTCAGAACACGCTTCATACTATGTTAGAAAGTGTGAAGGAAGAATGGTAAGATGACGCATAGAGTCGCTCTGTGACGCGTTCTCGGAAAATGTAATTGGTAGGAAAGAATCCGGGTTTGAATCACGGGCTGACGCGTATTCTATCTCGCCGCAAATGTTAACGACAGAAGTCATTAGACTTTCCCACTTCGATCAGTTTAGACCACTTTTGTTCTCTCGCAGTGGTTAATCATAAAAATTATTCAGCTTATTGCAGTCGAGTGCTCTCGTAAACTCTTTGATCGCTACACCAGTTTAGTCTAAAAAGTGATTTTAGTAGCTCATAAACAGTGTTAGGAACACCTCAGCAGAGAGACAATTCACTAAAGCCTAGAGCTTCGGTTGGGGTAACCATCTATTCGCAGCTAGTAGAGGGGCAGGCAGAGAATTTGTCTCCTGTTTAGCAGTGTAGTACCTTTTCTTTTTTTGGAAAATGCGTATGGGACTTAACCACTGTGGTTACCAGTCCCTAGGCTTACAGACTACTAAGGGCAACACATACATACACATACACGAATCGAATTATCCTCGCTAAGCAAGGACCTAGTATAGTCAATTTGTAAAGAAAGACATTTTTATGAATTTCTGAAAATTACTGACTACATCTTGTTAATTTATCGATTGGCTCCTGAAAACCATTTTCCGGCTTTTCGTTTCTTAAGTGTTAACATGGTGTATTTATTGTGATAAACAATGAACTACGCTACGTAATTTTAGTGTAAAATAAGTTTTCATTATCTTAGGACTGTGATTTGTATTGAGAAACTCTAGCTTTAGAACATGCACTTTCTGGTTGTTTGGTGATGCTACTGCATCCTCCCGTGATGGCGATCCACAGGTTGAAAAACACTGCATTAGATCGTGTAGTAGACTTAATTCCAGTTTGACTCGTTTCCTGAGTGGCCAGCAGTGAAGGGAGGGTATGGGCGTCGTGGCGCGAGGTATAAATGTTGTTGTGGAGGCGGCCACGCGGGATGGCGCCCGATTTAGAAGGCCGCGCCGTGGGAGCGCCTCCTATCACCTCCGCTCTACTCGCCTCCATTCACATGGCAGCAATCGCTGCTGCTTTCCAATATACTGTCTTTCCGAAGGCAGAATCGGTATGCCACGCCGACAAAATAACAGTGAGCATTGCCCCAGTCATCCAACCTACCCAATAGGTGGTCACCCATTTGGTAAAGCTCTGTGTTCCGATGCGCGAAGAAATCCGTAACTGCTTGCTGCACATCCTCTTCAGACAGGAATCGTCAACCTATAAACACCTTTTCTAAGGGGGCACAAGGCGTGATGGATCGGAGATATAGGGCGGATGCGGGAGAGTCCCACTTGAGATGGCGTATTTTCGGCAGTGCGACGTTCACGATATGGGGACGTGCGTTATGTTCAAATGTTTCTGTTTCTAAGGGACCAAACTACTGCCGTGGTGGAGTAGCCGAGCGGTCTAAAGCACCTCGCTGCGGAGCGCGCGGTTGCTCGCCGTGGAGGTTAGAGTCCTCCATGGGGCATGACTGTGTGTGTGTTGCCCTTAGGTTAATTTACCTAGGTTTAAGTAGTTTGTAAGCTACGGACTGATGACCACGCAGTTTGATCCGATAGATTTACAGACATTTGATTTGAACCAAACTACTACTACTACTACTACTACTACTACTCTCACCTATGGGCGTGGGAGGACTCGAACTTCCGACGCGAGAGGCCGCACGATCCGTAACGTGTCGCCCCATACCGCACGCCCATACCCGCGTGGTGCGTTATCATGAAACACATTGAGCACCCGTTGGCGCACCATTACACAACTGTTTTTCTACTAATTTGCTGCCTCATACAAATCTACATCTACGAATTTACTCTGCAAATCACATTTAAGCCGCTGCGACTAATTCTGTACCTAGAATCTCGAATAGCGCACAGGAAAAAGGAACATCTTTTTCCGCTTTACATCTGATTTCTCCTAGTCTAATGATCATGTAGGTGGGTGACAACAAAATATGTTGTATTCGGAAACGAAAGTAAATATTCCACCCCAACTCGTGCACTATTTGCGTTACACTCTTTCCCTTGTATCACAATACGAAACGTGCTGCCCTTCATTGAACCTTTCCTATATCCTCCATCAGTCCCACCTGGTGAGTACCGCACAATGCGCACCGAGCGAGGTGGCGCAGTGGTAACACACTGGACTCGCATTCGGGAGGACGGTGGTTCAAATCCACCTCCGACCATCAAGATTTAGGTTTTGCTTGATTTTCCTAAATCACTACAGGCAAATGTCGGGATGGTTCCTTTGAAAGGGCACGGCCGATTTCCTTCCACATCCTTATTTGGAGCACAAGCTCCGTCTCTAATGACGACGCTGTCGACGGGATGTTAAAATCCAAGCTTGGTTCCTTCCTGTCTCCCACAATGCGCAACATTATTCCAAAATAGGACGGCAAAGTATGGTGCAGGAATTTTATTTAGTAAAAGAGTTGGACTTTACTGAATGTTCTGAAAATGCAACGTAGCCTCTGGTTCGCCTTCCCTTTGATATTTTCTGTGTGTACTTTCCAATTAAGGTTGTTCGTAATTGTAATTTCTAAGTATTAAATTGAATTTACGGCCTGTAGATTTGCCTTGTTTATCGTGTAAATGCATTTAACGGATTTCTTTTAGTGCTCATATGGATGGCTTCACACTTATCTTTACGCAGGGACACGGCACCATGCAGATATCTAAATCGTTTTGCAGCTGCCTTTTATCTTCGGGTTACTTTACTATCCCGTGAACGACAGCATCATCCGCGAAAAGTATAAGAGCTGCTCATATTAGCCCTAGATCGTTTATAAAGATAATGAACAGTAGGAGGAACGCCAAATATCACTTCAGTTTTACAAGATGACTTTACGTTAATTACAATGTACTGTGTCCTTTCTGACAAGAAATCACGAATCCTGTCGCACAAATGAGGTGATATTCCATAAGTATCTGTGGAATCCCCTGTTTTTGATGGAGGAGCCAAGAAAATTAAAACAGTGCATTCGTCCTCTTCGGATGCATGTGATAACCTCGCAACAGTTTCAGAACGTTGGAAACAAAATGATACACTAATTCGTTGCTTACATGTCGGTATTTACATGCACGCAAAAGATTTGCATTTCGTTCTATATACGCTGCAGCAACGTAATCAAACAAACCTTTTGATCGCCCTCCTATACTAAGCCTCTTTAAAGAATTAACGATAATGGATGACTGTATCGAACGTTCCGCAACATAAAAAAAGGAAAAGATGAGTCGCGCAGATACTTCACATATTTTCACGTTTCTCGACAGTCATATCCTGAAAAACCTGTCCCCTGAACAAGTGCAATTAAGACTGGAATGTCGTAAGGTAGCAAAATAGAACCGCTTATATAAACGAAGACAAATGCACCTATTAGTATTCTAATGTTGGCTGCCTGCAGGATCGTCTCATATGTATGAAAAAAAAAATGTTGAAATAAATGTTGTAATGAATGAAAAGTAGAAAAAATTTGTATGGTTTCTAAATATGTTCATTAGGTGGTGCCACGACACTGGTAGACATGAAAGTCTATCATCAGGTGGTATGAATAACCTTTGTTAATGCTAGCAGTTTAAATTGTCACTAATTTGTATCACGTACAGAAAGTTATTCAGTCACAGAATTCGTGTAGATGCATACCTGACATCAAAAATATGAGCTAAGGTCTGACTGGAGGTCTGACAAGATTTTTTGTAGAAACTTAATGGAAATGTAACCTCCTGGA
The DNA here is from genome assembly GCA_026315105.1 of Locusta migratoria. NCBI lineage: Eukaryota > Metazoa > Arthropoda > Insecta > Orthoptera > Acrididae > Locusta > Locusta migratoria. The sequence continues at coordinate 607,348,047 of CM048755.1, forward strand.
AGTTATTTGTGTGCGATGCCAGGATTCGAACCCTGGACCTTCACCTTTCGAGGTCAAGTGCTCTACCGGCTGAGTTACCCTAGCACTACTCACACAAAGCTTCACTTCCTCCATTACTTCCGCGAGGTACTGGCGGAAGTAAAGGTGTCAGGGCGGTCTGTGAGCCGTGCCGGGGTAGCTCAATCGGTAGAGCGATTGACCTTGAAGACAAAGGTCCCGGATTCGAAACCCTGTCCGGCGCGAAGTTTTGACCTGCCAGGAAGTTCCATATCAGCGCACACTCCGCAGCAGAGTGAAAATACCATTTTCTTCTCAATGTATGACTCCTAGGAAATTTTGACCCACCCATCACTTATGAAATGTTACTGCGCTGTTAAGGACACAGGATAATAAGAGCGAAAGTCGTTGATCTGGCCATTTAGATAATGTAAGCGATAAACAAATACACTTTGACCTTTCTTTCAGATATGGTAATTTGAGTCGATATTGCTCTTCACGGATAATCTAAAAAAAAATCAGACAAATCAGATGATCGGTTGTATTTCTGAACTTTTCACACGTTGGTTAAACTCTGTAATGGATAGGCGCATCGTAGTGTATCTGATGACAGGCGTACTCACACGAATTATTTTATAATTTGCAACGTAAACGAGAAGTGTTGTTGGTATTTATATTAGGCTTAATTGAATATGGTATTGATTATTTAGATACTTTCGCACTACTCATGGACGGTCTCTTAAATTTGGCACATTAAACGTAAATGGAATGGACAGTGTCTTGAAAGGAAGATCGAAGATGAACCTTAACAAGGATAAAACAAGGGTAATGGATTGTAGTGTCAGAAAAACAGGCGATACTGAAGCAATTAGGTTAGGTAATGAGACGATAAAAGTAGATGAGTTTTGTTATTTGGATAGCAAGATAAATACTGATGGCCGAAGTAAAGAAGATAAAACGCAAAATGGCTATGGGAAGGAAACCGTTTCTGAAGAAACGAAAATTGTTGACATCCAGTAAGAACAGACACCACATCTATACAAGTTATAGAAATGCCGATGACAGGCAATGATCCTTTCTTCAGTGCGGAGGTATTCCTAGGCCCTTACTCCTACGGGAATTTGTTTACAACAGCTACGAGTTTGAATTATAGCCGGCCGCGGTGGCCGAGGGGACTGAGGCGCTCTAGTCACGGTCTGCACGGCCACTTCGGTCGGGGGTTCGAATCCCCCTCGGGCATGGATATTTGTGCCGTCCTAGTTCGTAAGTAGTTCATAAGTAGTTTGTAAGTTTAGGGCCTGATGACCCCGTAGTTAAGTCCCATAAACTTAACAAACATTTGAACATTTTTTTTTAATTTTTATTATAGTGGACAGGGTATGTTTGAGAATTTGTATCTGACGGGAGACTACTTCAGCAATTCCGTGCAGGTGTCGTGATCACTGTGCCCCAGTGGTGTAGAGGTCAGCGCAACCGCCTAGAAAGCAGGAGACCCGTGTTCGAGTCCCGACTGGGTACACATTTTCAACTTTGCCCATTCGCAGTTAATGTCGCACATTCCGTGAATATTATTAGTGTAAATGTTAGGAAGTCCTTCCTGAAAGCATTTGCCTGGAGTGTAGCATTGTATGGGAGTGAAACGTGGATGATAAGGAGTTCAGACAAAAAGATGATGGAAGCTTTCGAAATGTGATGCTATAGATGAATGATGATTAGATGGGTAGATCACGTAACTAGTAAGGTGCTTCTTAACAGAACCGAGTCGAAAAAGAGTTTCTGGCATAGCCTGATTAAGAGAAGGGATAGGTTGGTGGGACACATTCTGTGACATCTAGGAATCGTCAACTTAGCATTAGAAGGAAGTGTGTGGGGTAAAAATCGTAGAGGGAGACCGAGGGACGAATACAGTAAGCAGATTCAAAAGAATGTAGGTTGCCGTTCCTTTTCTCTGTCTGCGGACTGAAGACCCCAACGCAAACGTAGATAAGTTTTGAATTTTCACCTTTCAAGGCTCTGAGAGGGCGGCAACGGAGTTTCAGCATCTTCGAAATCATCATAGGAACAACACTGGTTCGGCAGGATAATGGATAGGAACATACACATCTATTCCGTTCTGTAGTGCCTTCGTTGATACAGGGACTACAGGAAGCATATAATGATAAGCAAAATAAGTGAACCTGGTCCTAATAAATGTATTAACCAATTTGCTGCTATCTGACTCGGTGTCTAGGGAAAGGAGAGAGAGAATTGCGTGCAAACTCCATTCATACCAAGAAAATTCTCTACGTTTACAGTTTACACTTCACGATTTCACTGGCGATAAAAAAAATTCCAACCTAATATCATGCATACGGCGTAGTATAAGCTTTACGTGATGACTTCTTGTATCGCTAAATGTTAACGACACTAGACTCCAGATGTAATTAGTACTCCACAAGGGACACTGAGTAGTAAATTCCTTCCCTAAGGTCAACGTCTGTCCCATTGATAATCGGGGCAAGTGGGCGCAAAGAGCCTTGGCGGTTTTGGCGGCACTCCTGGTGAAGGCCGTGGCGAGTGAATGAAATGCGGCTGGGAGGAGCCGGTTGCCGCGGCAATATCAAGGTCTGTCCCCGTAACCGATACTGCCCGGTTACCGTATACCCAGCCACTCCAAAACACCACATGCCCGACTAGGACCATTTGAGAGTAAGCAGATCTTGCGGCTTTCCGTCCGAAGACTGATGTCTCTCTCCTCGCTAGTCCAGCCTGAACATGCCTCGTCATTTCTGCAACAACTGCAGTCTACATCTATTTGAACAACCTAAACTGGAAAAAAAAACGCACAGAAAATATCGTGGCGAAGGTTAACCAAAGGCTGCGTTTGATTGGCTGTAAGCCTACACTTAACCTCGTGCGTCGCGTCCTCAAGTGAGGACACTTAAATTTTGTCTCATTTCTGTCATCTTTTACATCTGAGGTGACCGTAAAAGCACAGGTACCTCACATGACTAATAATGAATGTTAGAATGTCTCCTAAACGGCAGTGTTAGTTGTTGGGCTAACGAAGAAATAAAAAGCAGAAATTACAAGAAAGAGAAGCGGCAGGCCTTCAGATGAAAGCCCATTGTTGTCTGTACATCGAAAAAGAAAGCCTATCATTCTGTACGTAACGAATTACGCTTCGATGGGGTGTAACACTGGACAGCCAAGTCAGGTGATCCCAATGCTTAGGGATGTCATGATGGACTGCCGACGGACAAACAGTTACATTTGAGCAAGCTGTAAACTTGCTGTGTGCCCTGAGTGCCTGAAACAATTTCATTGTACGACAAATACAAAATAGTATACACTCTTCATGTAATGTTTGATATTGTAAATATATGTTCCATGTAAAATGTACCAGTTTTCGTACTCGCTGTTCTCGTGAGGTCACCTCCCTATTTGTCTATAAAACTTTTTTTCCCCTTTTTCTTTTTGAGAAATTATGATGAATTCTTCACATGATAGGTCTTTATTTGGTAACTTATGTACCAGAATTTTTTTTTTTCGTTGTAGGGTTGAGAATTCGTGCATGTGGAACAGTTGTACTAAAGAAACTGTCGGCACTGAAGTTGTCAGTCTTATTTTGGAGTATTGCTGCGCACTGTTCGATACTCACCAGGTGGAACTGACAGAGGACTTAGAACAAGTCTAGAGAAGAGCAGCTCGTTTCGTATTATCTCAATAGAGAGCAGAGTGGCATCGAAATGATGCACGAGTTGGGGGTGAAAATCATTTAAAAGGCGTGATTCGTTGCAGCGAGACCTATTTGCAAAATTTCTGCTACAAACGCGAATTTAGTTGGTTTCCTCCTACTTAGGGTGATATGATCATCATAATAAGTCAAATGGAAAACGGTAAGATTTAAGTGTTCCTCTTTACCGCGTGCTATTAGAGAATGGAACCGTAGAGAAGTACTATAAAAGCCATGCACTCAAATGTGATTTTCAGAGTAAATGTCTAAATGTAGTACTTGATTATTGCGAAAGACTTGCCCCCACTTCTCCTTTTAGTAATTTTTACCCCCACACTTTCCTTTCTTGCCAAATTGACTCTCGACGCTAACGAAAGGATCATTGCCCGACATCGGCAGTGGGGAGGGAAAGTTTGGGGCCTTTACTCTTAGGGAATTACTTTAAAAACTACGTGTTTGAGTACTGTAGGCAGGGTAGAGTGGGGAATTTGACGGGAGGCGTGCTTAGGTAGACCTTTCAGGTGCGGTGATCGCTGTCTAGTGGTCTAGTGGTCAGCGCAACTGCCTAGAAAGCAGGAGACGCGGGTTCGAGTCCCGGCTGGGTACACACAGCTTTGCCCATTCGCAGTTGTATCTTATGTGAATATGAAAGAATAACAATTGCAGGATCAGAAATGACGTATGTTATTTCGGAACAGACGCCACATGTATACTTCCTAAATTTTTCGATGTCTACATTTTTTTTTTTTTTTTTTTTTTTTTTTTTTTCCAGAAACCCTTTTCCTGATCTGGGCTGTTTGTATTTTATACCCATCTACTTAGATATTCATCAGTGTTTTTGTGCCCGATAACTAAACTCGTTTACTAATTTCAGCTTTTCATTTCAAAATAAAATTCTCTTAGCTTCACCTGGTCCATTTAAGCTCCGTGACGACGACGACGACGACGACAATATCCCGCAACTTCGTAAGACAGCGTCTACTATATACAACTAATGTTCCAAGTCCCTGAGTCTCTTCAGCAGATTTAGTGTCGCCAGAACACCTAGTTTATGTCTGCTGCATAAACTTAAATTCTCTTTCCAGATGACCGCATCAATAAAAGACTTGCGCTAGGCGGCCGAACAATCCCACACGGGATCTCCCGGTCAAAAAGCCATACCATCTCATTTCTTTCCTGATTTTTCCTTGGTTTCCTTCACTACTTACTCAGTTGTACAGATTGAATGTAATCGGTAATAGGTTACAACCCTCACTCACTCCGTTCTCTACGAGTTCCCTTTCACATAGGTATTTACGGCTGTAGCTTACTAAGCGAGGTGGCGCAATAGTACAACACTGGACTGGGAGGTCGGTCGGTGATTCAAACCTGCCTCCGGCTATCCTGATTTTAATTTTCCGTGATTTCCCTAAATCGTTCCAGGCAAATGCCGGGCTTGTTCCTCTCAAAGGGCACGGACGATATCTTTCTCAATCCCTGACGAAAACTATCGGAGCGTGTTCTCCGTCTCTAATGACCACGATGTCGACGAGACGTTAAACCCTTATCTCACTTTATTCCGGATCGTACAAACTTTGTAACTTTAAAAGCTCAGCATTTGCCTTTTGCCTGAACGACTGAGGGAAGCTAAAAAGTAAGAGGAGAAAAAAATCGAGCCCACTAGCCTACTACTTAAGACACTGGGCTTGTTCGGGGTTGTAATTTGCATCCCGCTACCACCTACTTCGGATTACACTGACGTCTATCATAATTGCAAAGCCGAAGGGGACACATTTAACTAATGATATCGACTACAGATTTGTACAAAATCTTCGAATCCGGCATTCCTGTAGTTGATCTGTTATTTCGGGCAACTACAGGGTCGTTTTCTTCGGTTAGACGAGGAAAGATTTGGTTGAGCCCGAGTCATCGTTAAGCGCTCTCCCCCACTCAGGGTGAGGACTCTGGAAGTGGAGGCGCCCCAGCAGAGTGTCGTGGAGAGCATTTAGGAGTGTGTCGAGATAACAACTGCATTCCGGCGCCCCCCCCCCGCCCCCCCCCCCCCCCCCACTGATAGGCCGGCTGACAACGAGCGCGCCGCAGGCGGTTGGCGCTCTCCGTGGACCGCTAGTAGTAGCAGTGCAAGCTGCACGTAACGGCAGGGCTGGATACCATCTGAAACGTTTCCCCCGACCCTCATTGTCATACCACCACATCGACGTTTTAATTGTAATGTAAATAATAAAAATCTTAATTTCTCCTATTAACCTCCTACCTTACGTTACACAAAACTACTCACCTTTTTACTTACGTATGTATACGCTTTTTAAAATATGCATCACTTTGACCGTTAAATTTTACTTAAATCTCGAAAATCTAAAGAGTTATTTAAGGTTGGAGTGGATAGAAGGTGGTATCCCAAGTTATCTTGGGTTCAGAAAAAAAAATTTATAAATTTATGCAAGAATCGATAGTACACTCGGTTCGTGTTCCTGCAATTTGGTGCGGATGTCACAATACTACTGTAGAAACAAATTTCAGAAGTTTTGGTCGGTGGGTCATCGAGAAAGACCGCTTGTATTTGTAAGGTATGTAACAAAGACGCGGTGAAGCATTATGTACTTCAAACTATAGAACGGGCAGGAATACAAATAAAAGTATTCGTTATTAGCCCTTTAATGCATGACTTTTTATTTGAAATTTCCAAAAGTACAAAGATTAACGTATAGTGCGTATATACTGAGAAAATATTGAAATAATTCCTTGATTATTATGCACTACTAGCAACAAACCGTTCATATCTGACCAGCTGTATAGTACTTCAAAGATGTACCCGATGGAGTAAATGTCACTATTATGCCTCTCATCTTTCCAGAAAGTAACTCATAATGCAACAGTAGTATGTGATTGGCTACTTTTATATGCCAAAGGAGAAATACTAAAGGAAACAAACGGACATGTTAGAAATAACTCAATGCAGCTAACTGCCGAACTGAATAAGTAGCGCTCTGCGATTTATAATTTCTAGGACGCTCTACTAGCATATGTATACAAGCAGCTACAAATGAATTTGTGGTAAAATTTTGATCAGTTTTAGAGATAATGGGAAAAATTAGGTATCTTGCTGGTCAGCTACACCATACATTAAAGGGTTAACAATAACGCGTGGAAAAACTAAATATGGATTGTAGGACATAGATCTGAACCCCGCTTTACCAGGTTGATACTGATAGCCGTTGTAAAAAGTTATAAAGTTGCAAAATTGGAATATGCCGGTTAGACGCGTGCAAAAAAAAAAAAAAAAAGTCGGCTTAAATATCTTTTATATCCTCAAGCCGTTAAGGAAAAGTAGTCACTTTCCTGTGACTGTGCTACCTAAAAAGTTGTACGGGAACAAACACCCTAACGTGAACTATGCAGAAAGATATATTTCATGTTTTTCATACACGCAAGGTATTTACGAAGATGAACAGAAAGATAACTAACCAAAACTCAACAGGCAAATCCGTTTAGGCTACAAATACAGGAAACTGGCAGTCTCTTAACATGACTGCTCAAGTATGCAGATAAAGTACGCGAGACGTTGCAGAAAGTGAGTTTAGTCATCGTTTTTCACACGTAAAATTTATTGCCAAACACAATTACACTCTGATATGAACTATATATCTTTTACTGACTGTCGATAGTCGCACACATTTGTATAAATAAACCACTCTGATAACTCGATGCCCTGTGCAGTGGCAGACTAAGGCTGTCGGAGGCCCGGGGCGGCGGCAGAGCCAAATGAAGCCCCCAGTCCACTCGTATTACTATAAAAAAAAGTAACTTTTGAGATTTGGAGGCCCTCCCAGGACGAGAGGCACGGGACAGTAAAAAAATAAATAAAATAAAAAGCTTTAGAGATATTTCGTGGCCCCAGAACGAGAGGACAAGGGCGCTCAAAAAGAAAGAAGAAGAAAAAAAAAACTGCTTTTGAGGTATTTGGAGGCCCCCCAAGACGGGAGGCCCGGGGCGGTCTGCCCCCTCCACTCCCCCCCCTCCCTTTAGTCCACCGCTGGCCCTGCGATAGAAAGAAATATCTAACAGCCTGCTCCACCTCTCGCGTCCCAGAAGACTTTGGCCATGACCTTTCCTGCAGAAGGCATCACTTGAGATTTTATACGCACTGGTGGACTGGGATGCTTCATGCGGCTGAGATAGCCTTGAATTGTGGGGTGAAAGTAGCGCACCCATGTATAAATGCCCGTGATTCTGAGCAGGAACTCGTTTCTCTCTCGCATACACTGCAACAAGTGATACAAGCTGATTCGCATTCTTTTAACCGTGGTTCAGGTTTCTGGCACGCCAAGCTGGTCTCCCTCTTTTCTTATGCACTCTGCGCATACGTCATTGCCGGCCGCGGTGGCCGAGGAGACTGAGGCGCTCCAGTCACGGTCTGCACGGCCACTACGGTCGGGCGATCGAATCCCCCCTCGGGCATGGATATTTGTGCCGTCCTAGTTCGTAAGTAGTTCATAAGTAGTTTGTAAGTTTAGGGACTGATGACCCCGTAGTTAAGTCCCATAGACTATACAAACATTTGAACATTTGAATTTGTAGGAGTGCGTATAAGTAGAAACACACTTGAGTAATGTCAACGGCCCACTACAGGTTTTCCTGTAGTTTACAGTTTTTTGCAAAAATTTTGGGCAAAACTAATAAACATAAAATATTATGGACGATAAGATTAAGACTCTAATCTTGTGATATCTATGCATTCAACACGTAAAATTCTCTGACCGTATTTTCACAAACAGCCAAAAGTATTTAATATTTGAGTTCAGCTTTGACAAACACACTTTAACTTCTAACTCTTTAAACTATTATTTTAATATAACTCCCATATTTTCATTATCTTTTCCGTTAAAATATTATCACCTGTCTTGCCGTGGTAGTTTGTCGTATTTTTCGTTTACTTTCTTTGCCTGTACTGGTTTACGTAAAATGTACTGACAATGTCAAATCGCCGTTATTTTTGAAACGCCATGAGTTATGGAAAAACATAACAAAGTTGTACAGCATTTTCTTCTCTGCAGATTGTTTTCATTTCATATGTACCGTTAAGCCGTTATTTTCATTTAATTTTCGAGCTGTCAAAAGCCGATCGCAGAGACCTACTTTGAGTATTCCTGTCATAACCTAAAGTGGGCCAAAATTCTGTTACTGAGAGAGATACTATTCAGAGGCTACTGAAACGTGTAAGTAAATTACACGGTGTGAGTTTAAAGGAAAGATAACTGATTTGAGCGGTGATACTACTGATCATTAGGGACAAAAAAACTTCTGATAAACACATGCCCCTTTCGTAACAGCTTAAGGAAGGAAGGAAGCAAGCAAGCTTAGGTTTAATGTTCCGTCGACAGCTTGGACATTAGAGACGGAGCTAACACTCAGAGTTTTGGGTAAGGATGGGGAAGGAAAGCTGCCGTGCTCTTTGAAAGAAACCATCCCGGAATTTGCCTGGAGTGATTTAGGGAAATCACGGAAAACCTAAATCTGGATGGCCGGAGGTGGATTTGAACCACCACCCTCCCAAATGCGAGTGCAGTGCGTAACTTTCCGAATAAACCAGTGAAAACAACGTGACAGTAAATTAAAATACTGTTATGTTACGGTTTGTTTAATTTTCCTCACATATGGTAAAGCATTCAACTTCCATGCATCTTGCTGCTCTTGTAGGCAGCTGTTGTGTTGTCGATCGGAGCTCAGTTGTGCATTCCTTTACTGGAGCACAAGCGTGTGAAATACGAGCGAGAAGTTCACTTGTGTCCACTTGGCTTTTGAGCCCGCACAAACAGTAATCCAGTGGGTAACATCAGGCGATATCCGTGGCCGAGCAATGGCTCCACGGCGACCGATCCAACGACCAGGATACGTTGAGATACTGTCACTGGCCGTACGGAATGTGTAAGAGGTCCGTCATGCTGAAACTACATACGAGCTCGTGTTGCCCAAGGGATACCATCCACGTATTGGGGTAACACTTTGAAGAAAATAAAAGATAGTGTCCCATGAAGACAGTTATCTAAAACAACTGAACCTATCGTCGATAATGCCGCACTACACGATGACTAAGAACATCTTTTGTGAGGAAACACACACAATTAAACCATATCAGCATCTTAATTTACTGGCACTTGCACTTGTGCCGTTCCTGGTTGGTTTTCATTGCTGTACGCGGAAAAGATTGAGTAAAGAGGATATGTTTATTACAAGTTTTTTGCTGGCCGCAGTGGCCGACCGGACTGCGGCGCGCCAGTCAGTCTGCACGGCCGCTACGGTCAGGGGTTCGAATCCCACCTCGGGCATGGAGGTTCGTGTCGTCTTTAGTATAAGGTAGTTCATAAGTAGTTAAGTCCCTTAAGCTTGACAAACACTTGAACATTTTACAAGTTTTTTGTTCAGAATTACCAGTAATACCCCCCACAAAGCTTGAACCTATCTTCCTGATTCATCCTGCATTTTCGATGCTGTTAGAATATTACTACAATAATAGCCGGCCGCGGTGTCCGAGGGGACTGAGGCGCTCCAGTCACGGTCTGCACGGCCACTACGGTCGGGGGTTCGAATCCCCCCTCGGGCATGGATATTAGTGCCGTCTTTAGTATTAGTTAGTTTGTAAGTAGTTTGTAAGTTTAGGGACTGATGACCCCGTAGTTAAGTCCTATAGACTCAAAAAAAAATTACTACACTAGAAGTTATAGCAAGAACTGCTAGACTGCGGAGTACATAATAATGATGTAGGTGGATACGCTTAACAGGCAATGCATCATGACGGCCTCTGAACGCTGTCGAAAATCACCAAGTCGACTGCTGATGAATACCGGGACACGGAGTGGTTGGGAGGCAAAAGAACCTTGGGTGGTGGAATAAGATGATTCTCTCTGACAACACGAAGTGGAAGTAGTGCAGTTTTGTAAAGTTGTCAGCTGAGCTGCAACACAATGCAGGATAGATAATTTGCTAAACAAAGAGAAGTTCAAAGTTATTTTCCGCACATCCTTGGCAATGAGAGATGTGCAAGTGAAAGTTACGACTAAAACCGTAAAACTGTTTGACTAACACGGTCAGCTGAAATGGCTCATTACAGTCTAGAAAACAATTGTAACTAAATTCTGAACGCGCCCTCTTTTATAAGTGAGCAGAACAGCAGAGCTCAAACTTCATAGCTGGCATCAGTGGCGGCCTTCACATAACGGTAAGGCAATTCTACTCTTTCCTCTGACTTTCTCTTAATTTATCTATTTGCAGTGTACGAAGAAAAATTGGAGGCAACGTAATGCCACCGGAAAACCGGTTTAGCTAATTGGTATTACTGAAGCTTCATTGGCACTGGCGCGCTTAGTTACGACGTCGTTTTATGCATTGTGTTGTAGTGTGTGTGTGTGTGTGTGTGTGTGTGTGTGTGTGTGTGTGTGTGTGTGTGTGTGCAGCGTAATTTGAACACGCGTATCGTTGAACAACCATTAAAACATTGTAATCGTATTCTGGAACAATAGAAATTACCACCTAGAATTAAGATTCACTTGGTTTCCTATATTCCCTTGAGTTTTACACTGGAATAGCAAGAACGAATTCATACCCGCCCTTCTCCAATTACTCAGTCGTCCTTCATTAAATCACTGTTAATTGTAGCAGCAGATAATTGATAGTGTTTAACTCGTGGTATCCTGTTGTTGGCATTTCAGTACTACGTGAACTTGGAGTAAGTGCAGTAGCAGTGTGTTCTCTAGTGAAGAGCTTGTAAATTAAAGACGTAAACCACAAACAAGACAATCGAACGACCCACAACTAGAAGAGTTCAACTACAGTTTTGAAAATATAACTCAGGATTATGGTGTCTCCAGTCATAACACCATCAAGTCTGTCTCCACATTGTTACGCCATAAACCACTACACGGTGTGTGACGGATGGTACATAAGATACCGCGACAATGTCTTCCTCTGTTCCTCTTGCGAATGGCGCGTGGGATAAACCCCGCTCGAGCTATAATTTCCCGTCGTGGTCATTTCGCGAGACATTTATGGGAGGAATTAATGTTCTCAGACTCTACTTGTAACGAACGCTTACGCAATTTCAACAGTAAACCTCTGATTAACGATGTCCCTCTTGTAGCGTCTGACACTGAAATGTGTTCAAAATCTCCGTAGCGTTGTCGCGCTACACAAACGAACCCGTCACGAAATGTCTCTCTTTCCGAATGGTCGTCTGTCATTCTAATTAGGCAACCTGGTAAGGCTACCAAATGAGCGGTCATTACTAGAGAATCATCGCGATAAGCCAGTGGTTTGTCGCTAATAGCGTAATCTGACGGCGGTGCGTATATTCGCCCATTCACGAACAATACGTCAAAATTATTTAAGATCAGTATCAACTGCCAGATCCTGCAACAATCTCAGGTATGCCGTGTATCTTTTGGCTTTTCTATAGGTTTCGACGTGTATAGCTACCTTCCTATAGACGTCAGCATCTTCGGTGATCGACATAAAGAGTTTACAATCTTATCCACTAAACGACCAACAAAAAAGTCGATGGGTCTTTTTCATTTACTTTTGTCCAATACCATATCAATTCATTGCAACTACACAAATCACTCTTTGACAATCACTCTTTGACAATCACTCTTTGACAATCACTCTTTGACAATCACTCTTTGACAATCACTCTTTGACAATCACTCTTTGACAATCACTCTTTGACAATCACTCTTTGACAATCACTCTTTGACAATCACTCTTTGACAATCACTCTTTGACAATCACTCTTTGACAATCACTCTTTGACAATCACTCTTTGACAATCACTCTTTGACAATCACTCTTTGACAATCACTCTTTGACAATCACTCTTTGACAATCACTCTTTGACAATCACTCTTTGACAATCACTCTTTGACAATCACTCTTTGACAATCACTCTTTGACAATCACTCTTTGACAATCACTCTTTGACAATCACTCTTTGACAATCACTCTTTGACAATCACTCTTTGACAATCACTCTTTGACAATCACTCTTTGACAATCACTCTTTGACAATCACTCTTTGACAATCACTCTTTGACAATCACTCTTTGACAATCACTCTTTGACAATCACTCTTTGACAATCACTCTTTGACAATCACTCTTTGACAATCACTCTTTGACAATCACTCTTTGACAATCACTCTTTGACAATCACTCTTTGACAATCACTCTTTGACAATCACTCTTTGACAATCACTCTTTGACAATCACTTCCTCTGCACTTCATATATATATATATATATATATATATATATATATATATACACACTATCGTAGTTCAGTTAAGAATGTGTGTGGTTGGCGGAATGTACTCGCCTTTGAAATACTCAAAGGACCATTCTAGCTAGCATTTGCCTAGAGTTATTCACTAAGACCATGAGGAAATCAACGTCTCAATAGATATAATACCAGTCTCCTCTTATAAAAGTACAATGTATTGAAGTCTACGCAACAGTACTGTAGGAAGCACTACAGTATCCACAAGGACAGGGCCATTTTATTGAAAGGTGAAGTAACAGACCATCATTGTAGAATTACCTGCTATCAAATTCATACCAAATAAAACACATAACAGTTAAAGGTACGCAATCAAAGCAATGGTTATTGCAGGCTCTGCAGACCGACAAAGTTTCATGATCGACAAAGTTTCGCATCATGATGTCCGAAACGTGTTCAGTTGGTGGAAGGTGGAGTGATACTGCTAGCCAGTGCAGTTGTACACCTCCCTGTCGAAGAATCGGCCGCAGCACTGGAATAATAACCCGTGTACTATTAGCGGTGGTCCTATGTGTCTTGGATGAATTCTCTCTGGGGTAGGCAGCTTGTCTATGCACAGACTTGATTAGGCAGCAGGGGGACCCACAGTTTAACGGGGATGCAGCCTTTCGAATAAACCATCGTAGCCAGAGCTGAAATAAGTGGTGACAAATGAGGATCCTAGGAATGACCGGGGATCGAACCCGGGACCTATGGATACAGTCTGGTACGTAATATTTTTCTTCAGGTGGTTCCGTCCTTCAGACGTAGGATCGTGTTTGTTCGTGTCGACTGTTAAGTTCGTCGCTGAGTTTTTCTTTTTCAGTTACTAAGATGGCTAGTTCTCTGATCAAATACGTTGAGCTACCGCTCCGGCGTAGCCACAGAGAACGCTCGTTATTGTCCTGGTTTCGCTGAAGACAGTTCTTGGAGGCGTTTCTTTGTATTCCAATAGTATAGACAGGTTAGTTACGCCATTCTGGTCGCAAAACCAATGGGTTTTGTTAGACTCGTCTCAGTATGCACGCATTTGATAAAATATTTTTATTGCTAAGGAAATACGTACTAGATTAAAGTGTACACGTTAAACTGTTCACCATGTGTGGCCGTGTGTTGCGAGTGAAGCAGCGGCGTATAAAAAGCAGCGCCAAAGAAGGCCAGCCCTGAGAAGTGGGACGCTGCGTGCGATGGGGTCCTTGGCAGTCGCCTTTCTCCCGCGCTGCCTCTCGGCTCTCACATCCCATCGCCACCGAGGCCGCCACATACTGCACCACCACAAATCCTGCTTCTAGACTGCACTACTTCTCTCCGAAAGTTCTTCCGGTGCAAGATGGAGAAAATATGTCTGAGTAGTTGGTGTCCAACTGACTAAAATTTACCCATGTGTCCGTGGGCTCGATGTGAACTGTTGTGGAAACACGCCCATAAAACGTGAGCCAGTCAGCGACGACATTCCCGAAATTTGTCCGGCAAGCGAACTGGTTTGGGCGTGTCCAGTTGTGCGGTTGTCCGATTCTACGGCACTTATTACAATAGCCATTCATGTTTTCTGTGCATCAGAAAATATTAGAGTGCGTGGCTTTCAGGGCGTTAATTTTATTGCAGCTTAAAGTATCACACGCCCATTGTCTTATTGCAGTGGTGTTTCTGCGGTATTTATTTTTCAACCAATGACGTTACAGTAGACCGCGCGGAATCGCCGCGTGGACCAAGGCGTCATGCTACGGACTGGGCGGCGGTTCCCGCCGGACGTTGGAGTCCTCCCTCGGGCATGAGTTGCGTGTTCTGTCCTTATTGTAAGTTAAAGTAGTGTGAAAGTCTACGGACTGATGACAAAAGCAGTTAGGTCCAAAAGGTTTACAAACATTTGAACATTTGACGTTACGGTCCTTCAAGCGTGGTTTGTGACAGTCAAGCTTTACCCAGCAAACATTACACTTCCCGTTGCCACCCGTGAATAGTTCGTTATGTGCTAAGTTTGCCTGGCTTTGACTGTTCAGCTAATTTAATTAGTAACAGCACTCATCAGGATAACGTGGCGCAAGTTGAGTTCTTTGAAAAGCCGTGTAGTTCTGTGTAAGTCGACCTGTTAAAATTAACGTTTCTCTCAAATCTTCAAACGCATATTTCAAAACGTCTGAAAACAATGAAACACGACTGTAATCAATCACTATTCATTTTAACCCCACTCCCCAAATAGAAGTTGTAAATTCGTCTTCCCTGTTAACAATTTCATATGGTGGAGTGATTTCCTGCCGTTTAGTTGTTTTACTCACAGGAATTCAAACGATGGGACAGTGTCCAAAAGTTTACGGTACTCGTTTGATTATATTTATTAAAAAATAACATTGTAAATCTATGGTACACAACTACTGGGGTTCAGTTCCTAGGATTACAAACTACTTAAACTAATATCTCTCTCTCTCTCTCTCTCTCTCTCTCTCTCTCTCTCTCTCTCACACACACACACACACACGTGCCCGCGCACTCCGATTTTATTCAATAAACACGACAAAATACACGTAAACAACCACTGCAAATGTAAGTGTAACAACTACCCGCAATCACACTCTAACAAAACTAATCGCGTGTTTGAAAGCGTGTTGTTTACAAACAGCAGAAACAAAAGAATCCCGACCGTTGTATTCAAAGGATAGCCAGCACACGCGGGAGTAAAAAATTAAATGTGATTTTTATTTATATGAATGATAAACGTCTCTTCCCATTATCGGTTTCCATTTGTCTTTTGTGCTCCGGCCGCTGTCTGTTACGAGCCAGACAGCAGGCCTGGTCTCGTGGCTTTGTACGTGTAGTAGGCGGACGCGCGGTGTCTGGGCAGCCGTTGCGCGCTGGCCGGTTGGAGTCGTCGCGTTTTGGCGGGCGTCCTTCCCGGTAAGGCAGTTGCAGCGCCGCTTTTAGGAGTGAAGTCAGCGCCGACGCCGGTCACCGTTGCGCAACGGCCAAGCGGCGCGAGGTGAGCGGGGATGACGCCGGCTGTTCCCACAGCCGAAACACGACCAGTCCCAGCCACAAATAACCACTGGGTCGCGCACTAGAATTGAAAATACCCTTGACAATACGGAACTATCAGGTCGTACAGTACATCAGGCGACACGAGCTCTCTAATAGTGCAATCTGCTCAGATTCTTTGAGTGCTCTCCAGAGCCTTTGTTTTCTGTATGCGGTACACCCCTTGGTACAAAAAATCCAGGCGTGGTTTCACTCCCTCATTGACAGTGGAACCAATGTGGAGTTCCTGTGGCTTCCTGGCCACGTCGATGCGTCGGGGAACGAGAAGGCGGATTCTGCTGCAAAGGATGCAGCCCTCCTCCCTCGGTTTGCTACCTATTCAGTCCCATCGGATGATCTTCCCATCAGCGTCTCTGGGCAAGTGATATCACTCTGACGCTCCCATTGCTCTTCTCTTGAAGGGAACAATCTTTGGGAGAAACTTCCAACTGTTTGGCTGACTTCGTCTCGGCCTCTTCGTTGCGAAGAGGTGTCTCACCCGGTTACGTATAGGACACTGTCACTTTTAATAGTCTACGCCACAGCCTGTCTTTCCCATCAGAGTTGCCTGTTATCTTGGCAGATGACAAGCGGTCTGCAGATAGCGTTTTACTTTTTATTCGCCGTAACAATATGGCGAAGGAAATTTACCATTCCCCAGCCGGGAAATCTGGTCATGTTTCTCCAGTAAATAGAAATCTACTTAGGGATTGGCTGGTTTTTTACCTATGCCTTTTAGATAGTTGACTGAGTGCAAAGAGCCTTCTCTTCTTATCTGCCTTCGCATCGTCATGCGTTTCAACTACGTCCTGACTTCGGCGCTTATAATCTCATAAAATAAAAGAAAAAAATAACCCTTGACACTTAATATTTTTAACGGAAAAATATAATGAAAATGTGGGAGAGATATTAAAATGATAGTTCAAAGAAGTAAAAGTTCAAAAAAGAGTATGTTTGTCAAAGCTAAACTCACATCGGATAATTTTGGCTGTTTGTTAAAATACGGTCAGAAAGAATTTTACGTGTTGGGTGCATAGATATTACCACAATAGTAGAGTCGTAATCATATCACCATAATTTTTTATTATTTAGATTATTATTTTGGTCCGAAATGTTTGCAAAAACTTATAAAACTACAAACCTAAAGTGGGCCGTAAAACACATCAGTGCGATTTTTTCCTATATGAAGTACAGAGATTGATCTAGGAGAGGATACGAAACAATAAGTATACGAACTTATTTCCGAAAATGCACGGTTTACATGCGCGAGACCATTTATTCAGTCGTACTTTGTTACGCGGTGTAATACGCCATGTACTATGCAGTCAGACACAGTATGCAGGGTGTTCTCTTAGAGGTTGGTACTGTTTCTCATACTGTGCCGTTGATGATTCGAAGGTCGATGTAGCAGCAACATGATGGCGCTCCAGTCCACTTCGCCATTAAGGTGCAGACGCATCTCAAATGTCTTCCCTCCTCAATGGGTTGGACGAAGAGGACTTCAAAAGATTTTAACCGACGTTCTCTGTCAGATGAGCGAATAGTGTTACTGAATATTTTATTGCATTTTAATTGCGCTAGCCGCTATGAACTAAAGTGCGCGGACAGCTATGTTCGCGGAATGGCTGCGTGGTCTAAGGCTCCTTGCTGCGGAGTGCGCGGTCGCTACCCGTTGGAAGTTAGTCCTCCCTCGGGCACGAGTGTGTCTGTTGAGCTTAGCATAAGTTATAGTAGTTTGTAAGTCTAGGAACTGATGACCACAACCAGTTTTGTCCCATTTGACCACTTTTTGAGCCATCTTATTAAGAAGCACAGCCTGCAAAAAAGTTTGTTGAGCTTATGGGACTTAACTGCGGGGCCATCAGTGCCTAAAGTTACAAACTACTTATAAGCTAAGTAGTATAAGTTTATAAGTAGTTTTTAAGTTTAGGGACTGATGACCTCGCAGTTAGCTCCCATAAGCTTGACAAAAATTTGAACATATTTGATTTCCATGTGGCTGACGCGCGCGCCTTTGGCACACGAGCGCTAAAATCGCAGCGGTGACAACGCTGCAGGAATGCGCCTTGACTGTCTCCACATCCGGAATGGGCTCTGCATACGCGATACTTTCCAGATGGCACCACAACCAGAATTTGCAGCGGTTGACATCCGGTGAACGAGTAGGCCGTCCAACCCATTGAGGGAAGACAATTGAGATACGTCTGCACCTTAACGGTGAAGTGGACTAGAGCGCCATCATGTTGCCACCACATCGACCTTGGAATCATAAACGGCACAGAGGAACAGAACAAACATCTAGAAGAATACCATGCATACTGTGTATGACTGCATAGGACAGGGCGTATTAGATCGCGTAACAAAGTAGTACTGAATAAATGGTCTCTAGCATGTAAACCGTGCATTTCCAGACATAAGTTCGTATACTTCTTATTTCGTATCCTCGATCAATCTCTACACTTCATATAGGAAAAAAATCACTCTGACGTGTTTTACGGCTCACTTTAAATTTGCAGTTTTATAAGTTTTTGCAAAAACATCTCGGACCAAAATAATAATCTAAATAATAAAAAAATTAGTGATAAGATTACGACTCTACTATTCTGCTAATATCTATCCACCCAACACGTAATATTCTTTCTGACCGTATTTTAACAAACAGCCAAAATTATATGATATTTG
Source organism: Locusta migratoria (assembly GCA_026315105.1). Classification (NCBI taxonomy): domain Eukaryota; kingdom Metazoa; phylum Arthropoda; class Insecta; order Orthoptera; family Acrididae; genus Locusta; species Locusta migratoria. The sequence goes on from CM048755.1 coordinate 607,366,752, forward strand.
AGTTTAGCTTTGACAATCTTTTTCGAACTTTTACCTCTTTGAACTATCATTTTAATATCTCTCCCACATTTTCATTATATTTTTCCGTTAAAATATTATCACCTGTCTTGCCTTGGTAGTTCAAAGTTTTTCTTTGCCTGTACTGGTTACGAATGACTATAGGCTGGAACGAACGTAGCGTACATTTGGCGTTCGGACGAGTGACTATAGCGTGGATGGGACACAGCGTACATTTAGCGTTCGTAAATCAGTCACGTGACATCCCTCGCCCCAAAATCTCTTTTGCGTACGCCATCTTGCTTTCTCTACTTGATGATTTGGTTATTATAACTCGAGCGTTATCATTTCAAAGCAATGGCGCACCGAAAATAATCAAAAACACGTCGTTCTTAGGACAATGAATTATAATCCAAAGTTGGTTAGTTAACACCTGCCATCGATGGTACTAGAATCACGAATTACTTTCGCAGCTGTTCGCCATAGTGTAATAGGCGAGGAATTTGTTTGTGATCTACGAATATGTTAGACGGTGGTTCGGAACCTGCTAGGGCGCGGTGGCTCAGCGCGTTCGCTCAAAGGATTGTCGGCATGGTAGCTCGACGCCATCTGTAACGAGAAAACATAGTTATCCGAAACGATCAAAATAGGACAAACCAAACAAACGTACTCGTTCAAACCGAAGAACCAATGAAAAGAGAGAAAACGAAAGACTAGCACCATCTGAAGTTAAGGCCTGTGCGATGTCACGCAGAGTAGGTCGCGATCGCGTAGCTCAATGGCTGGCCGCTGTGAGGTGGTGGGCTCTCCGTAGTGTCGTTGAATAGCGTTTCCGGGCATCGATTTCTATTCTAATGTTGTTAAAGACGCCTATTACATCTCAAAGTTTTTTGGGGTAATTGTGTAATTCTGGAACATACTGACGTATGGAAGACACGCCCATCTCGGTCTTCGACGTGCATTTACTGCCGGAAATATGCGCAGGACAAAATTTTGTAAGAGGCTTTTTTTGTTGCTGGAATGTGAGGAATCGCGCTGCGAAGCCCGGTACGCGAATTTCGCTTCACACTATATAACGTTGTTTGTTTAAAGCAAGAGTTGTGCACCTGCTGGAAGATGAATTATCTACTAAGATGCTAACGTCGTGATAAAAATTGTGGTAACAATTAGTGTAACATGCAATATTTGCACACTCAAACATTTGAATTTGAAAAGCTGAACGGCTTGTTGAAGTTTATGGGACTTAACTGCGGGATCATCAGTCCCTAAACTTAGAAACTACTTATAAACTAGCTTATACTAAAGACAGCACGAACATCCATGCCCGAGGGAGGAACGGCCTCATGCATCAGGAGCATAGCGCCTCAATGCGCTTGGCCACTCGGCCGCGGCTTTCAGCTTTTGAAAAGGTGTACACGATTTATTTGAATTACATAATTTCTGTGAAATTTGAAATTTTCCCGGCGAATCAAATGTTCAAAGAGATTTCGGGTTTGCAGGCGGTCGTCGTAAACTTCGACTGGACACGTGAAAATGACGTTTACGACGACCGGCTGCAAACCCGAAATCTGTTAGAATTCTTAACCCTTTAATGCATGACTTTTTATTTGAAGCTATAAAAACTACAACGATAAATGTATAGCGCGTAAATGAGAAAAAATCTCTTACGTGTTTTACGGCCCACTTTAGATTTGTAGTTTTGTAAGTTTTTGCAAACATTTTGGACCAAAATAATAATTTAAATAATAAAAAATTAATAAGTGTCTGAAACCCTTGTAGGAAAAATAATTGTAGGTACTAGCGGGGTTCGAACCACTGACCTTCAGCGCCACAGTCCAACACATTGCCCACTACGCTACAGCTAACCATTAGGAATTGCGTTCTGTAATCTCTATTGATGGCAGTAGTTAACTGATGCTAATATGGCATTTGTAGACACTAAATTATCATTTATCGTACGAAGAACGACGTCTTTTTGTTAATTCTTCAGTGTGCCATTGCTTTGAAATGACAACGTGTAAGTTACAATGAGAAAATCATCAAATATGCAACGCAAGATGGCGTAGGTTTTCTTTAATTTAATGGAGGGTGTCAAAACTCCGTTATTTTTGCAAATATATCTCAAACGATACGGGATATGAACAAAAATAATAAGGGAACAAAGTTGTAGAGAATTTTCTCCTCTACAAATTCCGTTATTCAATTTTCGTGTCAGATGCATGGTTAAGCCGTTATTTTCACTTAAATTTCGAGTTGTCAAAAGACGATCGCAAAGGCCCACTTTTAGCACTTTGTGCACTAATAGCAACAAAAAGTTCATAGCTGGTCAGCTATATAGTGCTTAGATGTTGTACTTGATGGTAAATGTTACTATTATGCCTCATCTTTCCAGAAAGTAACTCATAATACAACAGTAGCATTTGTAATTGACTACTTTTACATGGCAAAGGAGGAATACTAATGTAAACAAACGCACATGTTAGGAGTAACTCAATGCAGCTAACTGTAGAAATGAATCTGTAGCACTCTGCAATTTATGATTTCTATGACGAGCTACTAGAATATGTAACAATGTGTGTAGAAGCAGCTACAAATGAATTTGTGGTAAAATGTTGATAAATTTGAGAAATAATGGGAAAAATGAGGTATATAGCTGATTAGCTACACTATGCATTAAAGGGTTAATTTCTTGTGACAGGACGCAAGTGCACATGAGATAAAGTAAGCAGTGCCGGGTAGAGTTTTATTGCCGAGGGTAATGCGTGAGGCGGCTGGTGGAGACGTGTGCGCTGCGGTTTTTGCGCTGAGGTTTGTCGAGTGCGGCTGGGCGTAAACCGAGACGGCACGTGCCACTGCCACTGCTCGCCACCCTGACTGCTCTTTTTGTCGCTCCGGAATGTGCTCGCACTTAAGTCTCCTACGCAAAACAATCTGTGGTATTCCTTAAAAATTTGCACATCAATCAAACTTTGGCTAAGTCAGCTTAATACACGGGGAAGGTGGAAAGTCCTGACACTGAAACGGGTAAAAAATGCACTTATCAGCTATCGTAATCCTGTTTCATATCAATGGACGATGTACAGTGCAAATCTGTACAAAATCCACCGACTTCATTGGCCACGGAACGTTCTGCAATTAGAAATTTCTTCGGATGTAAAAGTAGGTAGAAATTACGTTGCAAATTTTATGAATATAGTCAAATCTTCAACGTTTCATTGTCAAATTACGTTAGTGATTTCCTTTAGGAATTCTCATTCCTGCCCATTTTTCATCCCTTTGTTCCTGAATATCTTCGTATTATTCGCGACTCAATGTTTTAGATTTCACATTGTGATGAAACGACTCTCCTTTCACCACCGGTAAACACTGCTCGTAACATCTTACTCTGATAGATATTGTATTCAAATGTTCAAATGTTTGTAAAGCTTATGGGACTTAACTACGGGGTCATCAGTCCCTAAACTTACAAACTACTTATGAACTACTTACGAACTAGGACGGCACAAATATCCATGCCCGAGGGGGGATTCGAACCCCCGACCGTAGCGGCCGTGCTGACCGTGACTGGAGCGCCTCAGTCACCTCGGCCACCGCGGCCGGCAGATATTGTATTCCACCACTTCACGCTAGAAATAAAGTGTCACCTATAGTTGGGGACGTCCATTAATTACGTGAGATATATTTATTTTAATGCACACCTCCTCCTCCTCCGGTGAGATTTGATGTGTTCCTTCCTCGGATAATATTCATCCTGTAATTTCGACATTAATTTGATATGATAGAGGTTTTTGCTTCACACCACTAAATTTTTTTCTATGATAATAGAGATGGAAATAACTACATTTAAGGTGCACTATCAGTAGTTCATTACATTGTCTTGAGAGCTACCAAATTAGTCTGTACATATCGTAGTTCTGAAGTTTCTCAAATACTAAATACGCTGCGAAGTCACATTTTCTAATTCAGCACTAATTCAAGAGGGCATTAATGTACTCCCGCTACTGTTAAGATTATACACACAAACTCCTTGTGCTTTAGTACTACTTGAAGATAATAGTAGACGAATCTACAACTTAGTGCAGCCACTCCGGCCAATCGTCCACGATGCCTATCAACGACCACGTCGTTGATAGGAACGCCATAATTTTCCTTCCTTTTCTTTCCAAAAGCAAATAATACTCTTGACTTAAACTTACTACATGATTACTTGAAAAATCCTTGTAAAGAAATCAACTAACATTTTAACGTTAGTTGTTAATTTAAGTTACGGCGCAACGTATTCAAAGATACAATAAGCAACATGTAACTGAAATTTATCTCCGTGCTAGTCCTGTAAATATTATTCCTGAACTCGTATTATTTACCCACAGCAGATCAAAACATTTTGCTGTGTTTGATATCAAATACACAGCAACAATTCCGTAAAAGTTTTATAAAGTAAACATAGGAAGTTAATTTCAGGCTCCTCTCTCGCTTTTATCTCGTATATTGAAGTAAACATCCTGTCTATATCAGAAAGGAGTTTACTCAATTGTCAGACTTCAAAAAGAATTACAAACTTAAAAGATATTAACAGAAAAATGGCTTTTTTCGCTCGCAAAATTTCACAGAGAAAATTTACTCGCTTATTGTTTCTTGGTGCTCTGACGTTGCTGATGCAAAATGTCCTGGGCGATTCACTTGGAGTGGGGTCAGAGAGGGACTCGTATTCCGGAAATGTCAGATTGAAATCCTCATCACCGTCTCCTTGTGAGATCATTCATCGTAAATTTTTATATTTATTTTTGTATTATCGTCCATCCTCAATTTTCCGCATATAGCCCATGCTGAAATCATTTTGAAGTTTGGCTGACTTGCGTCAACAACTTTGGCTTTTTTATTTTGATTCTATTGTACTATTCGGTACTAACATTTAAAAAAATCTTTCCCTATAAATGTTTCAGTGACATCCTCGACATTCTGTATATCTTCCTGAAATACTTGAGGATGCGGAGATACTTCAAATCCATTGTTGGTTCTCCGTAAATAAACATCTGACTACTCTACACTGTGATCTTCGTCTAGCTGCCGGATTGGTTGGCAACGACAGTGTTCGCTGAATTCTCCATGTACGTTTTGCAGAGTCATCAGAAGACACCCCTTCACTTTTTCTTCTGGCAATGTAGTGTCTACTATTTTTAAGCAATCCTCATTCAAATGGAACAGCAGATTCAATTAAATTCTAACCGTCTCTTCGTTGGCCATTGACAAGGGGCAGGAGTTTATAGACCAGGAAACACCTAATATGTCTGTAACTAAATGTTCCTTGACACACAACACGCTCGATATTGGCGTTAGTTCCATTGTTCTGTCTAAGACACCACACTCAAGTTACTAGCGCGTAGGAGCTTCATTTGCGAGATACACAAATGTGATGCGATCGTCGTCTGACCAATGCAGTGTTTTTTTGTACATGACACCAGCATAGTGCCACCGGACGCCATACTGTTCAGACCCCGTACGTGCTGCTTAAAAAAAGTGGTTGGCCATTTGGTCTGAGACTTCCAGTATGTAGTGACCCGATCGATAGTCGTGTAGCTGTGACGCAGATCTTCCTCAAAGACTTTCGGGAGGTGGGTGTTGTGGTCTTCAGTCCGCAGACTATGATGCAGCTCTCCACGCTACCCTGTCGTGTGCAAGCTTCATCTGAGAATGCGTACCACAACCTACATCCTTTGGATCTGCCTACTGTGTTCGTCCCTCGGTCTCCCACCAATCTATCCATTTTCTTAGTCAGGATACGTCAGAAACACCTTTTCTCACCAATTCTGCTGAGCACCTCCTCATTAGTTACGTGATCTACCCATCTAATCTTCATGATTAGTTTGTAGCACCACATTTCGAAATTTTCTATCTTTTTTTTTCGGGAGGACGGCAGTTAAAATTTGTCTCTGGCCATCCAGTTTAGGTTTTCCACGATTGCCCTGAATCACTGCAGACAAATGTAGAGATGCTTCCTTTCAAAGGGCACGGCCGATTTCCTTACCTATCCTTAACAAAACAGCACGAGCATGTGATCCATCTGTAGTGACAACGTTGTTAGCAGGATGTTAAACCACAAGCTTTCTTCCTTCCTGCGTCCCACAAGACGCGATAGATACAGCAAAACTCACCCCTCAAGACGTTCAGGGCTGAATTTTATCACCTGATGTCGATTTCACCACAAACTATTCGTGTGGCAAGTTTGTCTGCTGGCGGAGATGAGAGCTGTGGGTACTATTTGATGGGGAATTAATAAATATTAGTGTAATGAGGAACTTGGCGGCTAGGACGCGGGCCGGCATATAAATGTGTGGCCGGCGCGGCGCTGATAAGCGCGGTGGGAGCGCCTGCTAATGAAGGGGCCCTTTGACGGCGGCACGCGCCGCTGACGTCACAGCCCTTGTCCATTATCACGTCCCATTAATAGGCCTCCCTCCCACCAGACATCCGGCCGCAACAAAAATTTGCCGCCCGACGCCCACCTGCTCGGCCGTTCCCAGCTTGCGTCATCAGCGGAATAATGCAGACGCCTCTACCAGACGGAAGCGACTCAACCGTCCGAACAGCTACAAAGGAGTCAGTTCTTCGCGATTATAAACTCGTTTACAGAAACATCGTGAGAGGCGTTAGTTATTCCTATATAACAAACTCAGTTAAACAAGGCAGATTTCTTCTGCCGTGTACAATCTGTAGGAATTGAGGCGTGTATAAGATAAAAAAAAACCTAATTAACTTACCTCCGAAAATGCACAGTTTCCATGCTAGAGACCATTTATTCAGTCGTACTGTTACAGAGACTGCGGTCTAATAAGCGCTGTTCCACACAGCTACAGTATGTGTTGAAAATGGTCTCGCCGCGGTGGAGTAGCCGAGCGGTCTAAAGCACCTCGCTGCGGAGCGCGCGGTTGCTCGCCGTGGAGGTTAGAGTCCTCCCTGGGGCATGGGCATGGGTGTGTGGGGCATGTGTGTGTGTGTGTGTGTGTGTGTGTGTGTGTGTGTGTGTGTGTGTGTTGGTTTACCTAGGTTTAAGTAGTTTGTAAGCTACGGACTGATGACCAAACAGTTTCGTCCTATAGATTTACAGACATTTGAATTTTTTTTCCCTCCTTTGAAAATGGTCTCCATGTGCGCGCCGCAGCTTGCTCTGACTCACATTGGCCAGGCTGCATCAGTGTGTCAAAGGCAGCTGCTCCACATCTCGAATGGCCTCTGCATACACGATACTTTTGAGCTGGTCTCATGATCAGAAATCGCACTGGCTGAGGTCCGGCGAATAAGCAGGCCACTTCGTCCAATCCGTGGACCAGGGAAGACCAGCGAGTTCAGAATAACAGAGGCCTTACAATGACAGTGAAATGAAGCCGGCTCAGAGCGCGACACCCAACCAACATGGCGGCTGCGAGCACAGGGTAGTTCAGAGTTTGCTGTCTGTTAATTCCATTTTCATATATTTTAAGGCGTTCCTTTTTGACAATCTATTTTTGCCATAAATAATTACTATTTTCAGCTAGGGGTAGCAAATCATACTATTATATAAAAACCACATTTTCTTCTGTCTGTCCCTTTAACCTCTTATAACTCGAGGTGCAACGAACGTATCGTCATACGGTTTCTTTTAATTTCTTCTTTAGAATCCTGCTATAATCTTAGGCCATATTTATTGTCAATACGAATACGTGAAATAAAACTAAAATAAGAATTATAACGTAGAATCGTTTACCGCTCTTGCACTTTAGCCAGCTATGGAGCCTAAACTAAAAGAGCTAGGACAGTGTACATAGACTTGCAGAACTCACAAACATCTGCAAAAACGCGAGAGCATGTGTCTAACTTCTACAAGTGAACCACATTTATCATTTTTCTTTTCTAAAGCGCTGGCGCCAGATGGCTTCAGACTACAGATATAGTGATTGTGGGAGATCTGTAAAAGTTACACACATGATCGCGCAGTTTTTTTTAATCGTCGTGAGTTCTGTAATTCTATACTATGTACCTTGGCGCAGGTCTCAGTTTACGCTACAAAGGTCACGAAAGTGCGGAATTGGTAAACAATTCTATGTTATTCTTATTTCAATTATTTCTCATTTTCGTACTGGCATTTAATATAGCCTACGTTGAACACAGGATTATACCGAAGAAATTGAAAGAAACCGCATCACGATACGTTCTGCAGTTCTCGAGTTAGTCGTTCAAAGATTACCCGTGCAACGCTAGTTAATAATAAAATAAATAAAAAGAATTCAGTCATAATTATTTGATACAGAAAATTGTATTCCAAATTATAAATGTTTATCAAAATTGGTCACTAAGTACAAGGGGAGTGGGCAACAGAATCTGTGATAGCTGTTGGGCAAGCTTGCTGAAAGTAACGAGTAGAATATGACAGGTTCCACAGTTCTATTGTATCCAAATTTGTGAGAAAAGCAGGGGAGGTATAAAAAAGTTGTTTAAATGAAAAGGTCATCTCATCTGCAACTTTCTCGCTGACGAAAATTTCGTGACCCCCAATACAAAAGTGGCAGGCGACTAACTTTTTTTTTTCATGTCACAATTTTTATCTCATACTAGCTGAAAACCCGGTGTCGCCCGGGTACTTAATTACTCCAATCTTTAGTCCATCTCTCCTTCGTTTCTCTCTCTCTCTCTCTGCTGATCCCCTCCTATCTTTGTCGAGTTCCATAAACAGCTATGTGCATATGCAGTTTTACAGCTTACATGTATGTCAGTTTGTCGCCGATAGCTATTATAAACGTTTTCCTGTAAAGTAACTGCGAGATAGTAATGCTCTGTGCTAGAGGTGATTGATATTCATCACTGTTAAATAGACATTGGTGTTAAAATCAATTTCTAAAAGTATTTTCAGACTGATGCTATTACCATGAGTGACGGAAATACAGCTGGACAAAGACATAGAGTACAATACAGATTTATATATACCTACAAGGTCATGCCTTATGCGACAGTTTTACGGCATCTAAAACGCAATTGTTGTGAGCGGTAGACTACGTTTCATCATTTTGTGTGTGTGTGTGTGTGTGTGTGTGTGTGTGTGTGTGAAGGGGGGGGGGGGGTCCGTTACAAAACGCTTCATAAACGTCCGAAATTGCATGCAAACTTTGTTGCAGGTCCCTAACTACTCCCATTTTCCAATAATTGACACACACATCTCGTTATTCTCACGCGGTGGCCTCTATTTATGACGTCATATCTCCTGAGATATGTGTCGTGCTCTTTTGTTTTTGGGTCAGGAACAATCGTGGGCGTACGGTGAACAGTTCATTGCAATCGAATGAATTGTTTATGAACACAGAGGACATACAAACATATATATAAGTAATAGATTCAATTATTTTTATACAATCAATAATTTCTAGGACGTGCTACCTGCATGTGTAACACTATGTATAGAGGCAGCTACAAATGAATTTGTAGTAAAATGTCGCTCAGTTTGAGAGATAAATGGAAAAAAGTATGTAGCTGATCAGCTATACTATGCTTTAAAGGGTTAAGACGAAAGTCGACATAATTCCTTCAATCAGACGGCTAAATGGGAACGTCGTGATGACGACCGTCTTCGACGGAACGTTGAACCCCACTGTCTTCGTTCCTTCCTCGTAAACTTCCCTGGGGGAATGAGCTAGGGTGCAAATCGTGCAGATCTGTTGGCATTCCATTGGCTAACGTTGTGTGTAACGAAAACGATAACTTGTGTAGAGCGGCGGCGCACACTTGGCAGACATTGTATTCATAGCTTCACGGGTCACTTGGTTTATTTGAGAGCGTGACGGATGATTTGTGAGCTTGCTGTCTGGCGGCGTGATGCGGCCTGGTGGTAGCGGCGAGCACAGGGGCTGCGCTTGGGAGGGGCCACGCAACTGGGGCCACAAGGCAGCCGAAATATCGTGAGAGTGATCAGATGGAAATACAAATAATCCAAAATATCTGCTGCCTTGCTGCAAGTTGACTACGGTATTGACACATTAAGCACTGTAGATTGTCGCCTAGGGTGTGCCTTTCAAAATGGCGAAGCTTGTTAGTGGCATTGTTTCTACCACACGGTTACACACTGCACAAATACCGGTGGCATAGGAAACAGTGGGAGACAAGGAGTCCCCCCACCCCGCCGATCCATAATCAATGAATTTGGTTCCAATTTTAAACGTTATAACTGTTTATTGACATTGACATTTAAATGTTCAAATGTTTGTAGAGCTTATGGGACTTAACTACGGGGTCATCAGTCCCTAAACTTAAAAATTACTTATGATCTAGCTTACACTAAGGACGGCACAAATATCCATGCCCGAAGAGGGATTCGAACCCCCGACCGCAGCGGCCGTGCAGACCGTGACTGTCAAGCCGCAGACCGCTCGGCCACTGCGACCGACCTGTTTTTTTTTTTTTTTTTTTTTTTTTTTTTTTTTTTTTTTTACGTGCTTTCTTGAACTTACTGATGAAGTAGGGAATCGAACTGGAGGGATTCCGTCTACAATAACGCTTTGCCTCAGTCGACGGCGCGCCGTTTAACTGCTGGGAGTCTGTTCTCACGTGTAAAAATTGTAGGTATTTTGTTGTAAAGCCAACTGCCTAGTAAGCAGGAGACCGGGGTTCCAGTCCCACCCCCGTCACAAATTGTGATATTTCCATGTGTCAACGTTACAGCACCTACTAGCGGCTCAGAGAAATATAGTAGAGCAACAATTATCCGATTACCGGTTATCCGGGCATCAACTGAATTTGTGGTAAAATGTCGCTCAATTTGAGAGATAAACGGAAAAAGTATGTAGTTAATCAGCTACACTGTGCATTAAATAGTTCAGACTGCACGTGACACCATTCAGTTTTTGTCCTTAAAACGACTAAGAGATTTAGCTGCGAAAATATTTGTAAACACCCCGCGCGTGGTTTCAAAGTTTTAAATTTCTCCCGTGTGATGTTTCGATGTATTCAGTTTCCGTGCGTGTTGTTCCAACCTACGCCGTGTGTAGAGCTCGTTGCAGTTCAGGATTTAGCCGCTCGGAGCGCCGCTAATCTCTCATGCCACAACAAAGGATCACTATTTCGTCAGTCAACAATCTTACGTTCGCTGGCTAAGTTGTGATATTTGCGATTGTGTTTTGAGATTATTGTACTGTATTTGCTGATGAATTAACCTGTTGTGATGTCGACTAAACGTAAAAGTGGAGCTTTGTCAGTTGCATAAAAACTTAAAATATCCTTCATCAGGACGCGCACCCTACCTTAGCGTGAACGGGCGTCTGACGGTAATTTACCGCATCGCCATTTTAGCATCTTCTTTGCTCAATTATTGCTCTAAAATTACCTAAACTGGTAATATTTTCATTTTAATACACAGTGACATATAAAATAGCTGACCTTAAAGAAAAAGGAAAAAACTTCGACAGAATAAAATGTATTGGAACTTTAGCAAAATGCATAAAAAGTCTGGCACACAAAATTTACAAATTACGAACAATGAAAGAAAACAATGATCATTCCTCATCTGTGTCATTCCTCTGGGTCTCGGCTTTTGGTAAAATAGGCTTGTATGGCTAAATTTGTTCATTGTCTTTTCCAATGATCAATTTCAAACCTTGCATATCAGAAATATCCGCGTCATTCTCGGCAAGAATGCATTCTATTACTTTAGGTTATTCTTCCTCAGTCACTGCTGTGGTGAGGATCTTCAATAGATGCAGGTACGAAATCTTGGCTTGTGAAAACGTTCCCTAAGAAATTAGTGTATACTCTAAGAATCGGATATAAATAAATACTGTAATAAAATAATAGATTGGAAAAAGTTCCTATTGATAGGTAAACTTCTAAGAAACTGTAACTATGACTAATTATTTACAAATGATGCTTAAATTTCGCTCTCATGGAGGGTGAGGGAAAAGAGTATATGTGCGCACGACTGTAATCTACTGGCAGCCGATCTTGTGAAGTCAGAACAATGACTGAGGGAGACTTGCCCGAAAGTCCACAGTGTTCTCTCTCTGTAACTAGAGAACACTCACACTGGTCAAACGAAATTTTTGTGAGGTGCGCGCCCTGATGAAGGATATTGGAAGAGCTAGATCGTGGTGTAAGTGGGGCTGTTTGCAAACAGCTATGAGGTGGCTCAAGCGTCAGGCTGAATGTGACACCATTCAGTTTTAGTCCTTAAAACGACTAAGAGATTTAGCTGCAAAAACGTGTTAGTAGTCTCAAGGAAAAAAATTATTTCTTTTGTCGGCATATTTAAACCTACAGTGCTGTAATTTTCAAAAATAAAAGGTGTTCTGTAAATTCTATTTGCTGTTCCTTGCTTAAAAAATCCTTTGTTTACGGTATTCATATTAATAAGAGTTGAGTTACACTATATTAGTCATATTACAGACTGTAAATAACAAGTGTGAAGTCGTCCACAAGAGTAGGCAAAGAAATCCGTTAAACTTCGTTTACAAGACAAATCAGTCAAAAGTGAAGGCCGTAAACTCCACTAAATACCTAGGAATTACTATTGCTTCAGACTTAAACTGGAAAGAACACGTAGATAATGTCGTGGGAAAAGCGAACCAGAGACTGAGATTCAATGGCAGAACTCTTAAGATTCAACGGAACTACTAAAAAGACTGCATACACTACGCTTGTCCGTCCTCATTTGGAGTATTGCTGTCTTGTATGGGATCCTTATCAGGTCGGTTTGACGGAGGACATCCAAAGAGTCCAGAGAAGGGCAGTTCGTTTTGTATTGTCACGGTACAGGGGACAGAGCGATACGGAAATGATGCAGAATCTGGGATGGGAATCATCACAACAACGGCGCTTATCGCTGCGGCGTGGGATACTTAAGACAGTCCAATCGCAAACATTCTCCTCCGAATGCGAAAATATGTTGACTCCCACTTACATAGGTAGAAACGACGATCAGAATAAAATACGAGAAATCAGAGCTCTAACAGAGAGATTCAGGTGTTCTTTCTTCCCGCGCGCTATTCGAGAATGGAATGGGAGATAAATAGTAGAATGGTGGTTAGATGAACCCTCTGCCAGGCACTTAACCCTGGAATGCTACCAGGGATACGCCTGTACCCTGGTGCTTCCATTAAATGTTTCTTTCTGGACATTTTTCCTTTTTTTCTTAAGTGTGATTTAAATGTTAATGTATTACTTTGAAATAAAATGTATTTTAATCATTTTAAAAATCGGTTTTTAGTGGGGTACACCTGTTCCTCAGTGTAGTAGACACGTCTATGAAAATAAGTGTAGCAATCCAGGGTTAAATGTGATTTGCAGAGTATCCCATGTAGATGTAGAATAAGGCTAATAGGAGGAGGCTAAAATAGTCCAAATCAGTTATCCGGATTTTGAATCATCCGGACACTGCCGTGTATTTCTTACAAGGAAAGTACTTAGACTCGAACAAACAGAAATACACCAAAATCGTATGATAGGTAATGTAAAGGTCTCTTATTGCGCCGGCCGCGGTGGCCGAGGTGACTGAGGCGCTCCAGTCACGGTCAGCACGGCCACTACGGTCGGGGGTTCGAATCCCCCCTCGGGCATGGATATTTGTGCCGTCCTAGTTCGTAAGTAGTTCATAAGTAGTTTGTAAGTTTAGGGACTGATGACCCCGTAGTCAAGTCCCATAAGCTTCACAAACATTTGAACATTTCTCTTATTGCACTAGTGATACTCCCGCATCTGCAAAACTCTGCAGTCGCCCGTTAGAGGCCTCTGCGTGTGCCATGCCGCATTGCACTTTGACCTGCCGGTACGCCAGTAGTGACGGTGCAGTGTGCCTCTGAAGTTGCGTTTTGTGACGTTATTTGTGTGGTGAAGTGTCGGATGGGTCGGCGATTGGTAATCAATCCTGCTAATACAGTGTGACTGGTTGAGGTGAAGTTACGAAGAAACCTTATTCGTGTAGATGGTTTGGTGTAGAAGATGAATCATTCGCATGTTACCTATTGCCTATTATCTATTATAGTGTTTCTAATCTATGCTCATATTTCTGCACTATGATACCAGAAAACATGTGAATGATTCTTCTTCTACACCAAGACCGTATTCACGAAGAAGGGCTCTTCGGAATTTCATCTCAACCAATTGCAATACATTAGCAGGATTGATTACCAATCGCCGACCCATCTGACGCTTCACTACACAAATGTCACAAAGCGCAACTTCAGAGGCACACTGCACCGTCACTACTGGCGTACCGGCAGGTCAAAGTGCAATGCGGCATGGCACACGCAGAGGCCTCTAATGGGCGACTGCAGAGTTTTGCAGATGCGGGAGTATCACTAGTGCAATAAGGGACCTTTACATTATCTATCGTATGAGTTTGGTGTATTTCTGTTCGAGCGTAAGTACTTTCCTTGTTAGTCCGGATTACTGGCTGGCTCGCGTAAATGTGTAAGATGAGCGCGGCGGCTGGTCAGACGTAGGGGCGTGCCGGCCGCGGCCGCCGGCTAGCTAGTAGCCTGTCTGCGCGGCCAGCCAGCCTTTCAGGTTGAACGGCCCCACGTGCTCTGGGTCAGCCGCAGGGCTGCCAACCAACGGCTGCGATAACGAGGCGCGCGCCGCACAGCTCTCATCACGCACCGGCAGCTTCTGGTGCCACCCCACCTGTTACATGCGTGCTACGCCCTGAAGCTCTTAGTCACCCCGTTTACATGGGCTCCCAAAACCGGATTTCGTAAACAGATTTCCCAATTCCGCTTTTGGTTGGTCATGTAAACACTCCAAAATCGATTCTGGAAATCCACTTCTCTAAAGCGGTTTTCCAGTTCCACAATAGATTTTCGTGCCCATGCAAATGCAACCGTTTTTAAGCGTTCTTGACGTGTCATTGTGGTATTTTTTTGGTAAGAATTTTCGGCACATATGGACAGTGATATTTCCCAATGTGAAATAAAAGTATTAATATTAGAGTGATCGTGAATCTGTGTATTTAAGTAAAGGAAAAATAGCGATTATGCTGACTAAATTGGGGACTGCCGGCCGCGGTGGCCGAGGGGACTGAGGCACTGCAGTCACGGTCTGCACGGCCACTACGGTCGGGGGTTCGAATCCCCCCTCGGGCATGGATATTTGTGCTGTCCTTAGTCATAGTTAGTTCATAAGTAGTTTGTAAGTTTAGGGACTGATGACCCCGTAGTTAAGTCCCTTAAGCTTAACAAACATTTGAACATTTTTTAGTGTCTTATCTCTTTGAAATCAGAAGTATTTCCTCCGCGTCGGTTCAGACTAGTTGGAACTCTCCATTGGCTAATTCAAACATTTGACCGCCAGACAGATTCCATTCGAATTGTGCGAAATTGCAATTTGAACGCTTCGACGGTTATGATCGCAGCTCGAACGAACTTAAACTTTCCAATTTTTCTTTCCGAAATCCATTCGACAGTTTAAAGTTGGTCTATGTTTTACAGATTTAAGGAAGAATTTTGGCCGGTTCGCTAAAAGCGAGTTTGAGTTTTAGGCGGTATTCCGTACCGCCCCAACTAAAGCACTGGTCCCCGCTTTGGGTTACCAGATTCTAAATGCAAAAATGTGGACATTTTCTATATTTTTGGATGAAAAATGAGGACATAACATAAGGAAACAAAAACACAAATTACACCCCGAACACACATCTACATCACTTCGGGGACATGCACTGTGTGTATTTCTAACTTACCCGAATCTATTTCAAAACTTCCTTCTGTTCACACACATATTTAAAAAAAGATTCTGCATTTCAAATATGTAAAATTAAATTTTACAATTGAAATCCCTATCACAGAATCAACTGTCAGTCTTTCTCTATGCCCATTGACTCTATTAAGGAGAACAATGTCCCTACACAAGCATAGTCGGCTGACAAAAATAAAAAAAATTAACTAACTGTACTGCGTCTCACAGCTACACGACGCAATTTATTTGCACCATTTCATATGGTTCGGTTCTGATTTTCCCTTATATGTAGCTATGATTTTTTATTTGAAAATTGATGGAAATAATTATCATCAATTTACATATTTTTGTGCAACAAGTATTTTATAGACGTTTCAACGGAATTTCTTGATACAGGCGCAAAATCGATCCACTTGCAACAAGAAATCCACTAAGGATTGCCTTCACATATTCCATACTCTAAACATTCATCATACAAGATTCAATGTTTTTGCATCATGTGAAGACGTAGTGTGAAGAAAACGCAGCTGAACGAATATGCAATACCCTATTCGTTAACACCACTTGTACTAGCTGTTTAGCGGAACCTCAACTTACCATAGGCCAGGAATGTAGACATCGCATTGTCTACAAGCTAAAAAGATTGAAACAACGATTGTAAGAAATGTAATTCGATATTTTAAGTTTCACACGTTAGATCCTCGTTGCGATAGACTTGTAGTTTTACAGCATAACAGATCTACTATAAATAAATAATTTATGCAATTCAATAACCAATCTAAAAAGTATATAAATTATTGAGGTTGCGAGATGATGATGAAAAATCAAATTATGTTAACTCCGAAAAAAGGCGGACATTAGCAGAAATCGTGAAAATATATGCGGACGATACATTTTACGTCGAAAATACGGACATGCCCGCATAAATGTGGACGTCTGGTAACCTTATCCTGCTCTTGCACTTTTCCACTATGCTCAAACAACTAAGTTTAGCGCATCTTGCTTTTTCTGTATATAGTGGTGTTTGATTCGTTTGTTTCCACCTATGACACATTCTGCGTATTTTCACTCAGTGGCTTATGAAATAATTTTCTGAGGTAACTTGTCCCTTGAATGCATTTGTTGGAGAAAAGCGAGCAGTAAAAACAAGTGGTTTAACCCGCAGTCATCTTGTAGGCACGTTCGCCATGAGCTAATCATTCTAAGGGCATTTTCCTATACAATAAAATTAGTAATGAATATTGTTTCGGAAGAACAGTGACGTCCATAAGTACTGAAGCAGAAGGAAGAGACGTTCATTCCTCATTGTTAATGCTATCAATGGAGTTATCTTTAGCACTGAAGTACCAAATAGGTAGACAAGAATATAAACCGCTTATTGTCTGTTTTTCTTTCTATACTTACACGTACATTCTAAACTCTATCCAAATTAAGACGAACACGATTTGAACTGTTGTATGCAATAAAGGCATTCGCTGTATGTGCCAGACCGGTACTCGAACCCGGACTTCCCCCTTTTCTCGGCGGTCGCGTTGGGCATTACGTCATCGGCGCACGCGTGCCAGACCAATGCAAACTTCCATATGGTACACATCGTCTGCTGCCTATGAGTGTTAGTACATACCTCTGTGTAACTGCCGCACAGGGAGGGCCATTACTACACTTAGTATACTAGTGTGGTGTCTGTTCTGTCGGACATGTCCGAAATAATTAGTATTCACACGCGAAGACGGCGTTAGCTTCACCGCACATGTGGTCATACGTTCGGCCTCGCACGGGAATCCGTAATGGCGAGTGTAAGAGGGCATAAACGATAGGGGTGCTACAGCCATAGCGTGCGACTTGTGGGAATTTGAGACGGACGGGAGGCGAGCACGGGTAGCCAATTGGTTAAGGAGACCGCTGTCCCGAACCGGGAGACTGGTTCGAATCCGGACACAGCTCACATTTTCACTTGTCGCCATTGTTTTATTCAATGCGCTAAAGCAACCACGGTCAATCCTTTCCTTCCTAACCTTCTTGCTTCCCCTCTTTCACAATAATTTGTATTACTACACTGTCGCAAAGCCTTGCTGAGGCGCATTTAAATACTCTGTGCTGTGCCGTGCTTGATGGAATCAGTGCAAATGTCCTTCAGATTTGCATTCGTTCCATCAATAAAAACGGACACAGCACAAGGTATTGCAGTATTATAGATCTGTTCACATAACTGAGACACTAAAAGCACTAAAGTACCACTACAAAATTGTAAACCCTCTTTCGCTTACTGTTACGGATTTATTGACAATAAGATTTCATTCAGAGTTCAATTTTTCATGTTTTCGGATAGGAGTTTGATGAATACTTGACCAAAGTTCAAGCAATATTAAACGACCAGGACGTAGCTCTGAAGGAAATAAAACACGAACGACGTTTTAAGATAAAAACAGACATTAACGTGAGTCGTCGGAGTTAATTTCCTTTGCCCAAAGAAAGTAGTAGTAATTAAATACGCGTGGTGGAGTTTCTTCAACGGAAGCGCTACGTTCGGGAGCTTGGCTGTTCCACTGAATAAATATCTTACAGCTGTGAGAAACCTGGAGCTGCATCATTGTTTGCACTGATACGCTTCGCAGCTGCAAGTTGCGCGAAATACAGTCTGGTAGCAAACCGCCGCCGGCCGCGGTGGCCGAGGAGACTGAGGCGCTCCAGTCACGGTCTGCACGGCCACTACGGTCGGGGGTTCGAATCCCCCCCTCGGGCATGGATATTTGTGCCGTCCTTAGTATAAGGTAGTTGATAAGTAGTTTGTAAGTTTAGGGACTGATGACCCCGTAGTTAAGTCCCATATGCTTAACAAACATATGAACTTTTTTAGAGAAATGAGGGTGGGAGGAGGGGGCGCAGTTCTCAGGTTCATTCAGGTCAGTATCTGAAATATCTGCGGCTTAACTGTCAAGCCGTTCCAACGTTTGAAATTGGAGCACACCTTGCACTGTGAGCGACTAAAAAAGGCTTCCTAGAAATTGCTCCGGGGAGCCCTGAAGAGAAAACACTCAGGAATTGTGACAAATTTCGCAGAGGAAACCGCAATTTGACACTTGATGCGTGTCAGCTCTATAGCGCCCGTGTGACGGCGCTTAATTATCAGCCCCTGTGCACTGTGCACACAGGCGATTGGCGTGGTTTTAAAGAAAAAGATTATGGCTGCGAGATACCCTTATTTGTTCATTTACAAATCAATCAGACGCCAGAGAATTAAAGACAGCTGTCACTGTACAATTACACCCGGCGTAATATTCACTGGCAGTCAGGCTTACCATTGGTCTGACGTTTCATAGGAAATGTACTCTGCTTGCCAATCCCCACTGGTTTGTAGAAACCGTCTACCACAGATATTTACGCTAAGAGTTTAGTAGTCACATACACGTCTACGCGAGGGTTCAGGCTAGCGATTAGTTGCCAAGCGGGGAACCAGCTGATAACGAAATCGTAATCATGTGGCCGGAACCATCACTACTAGTGACGTCAGTACAGCGGTCTTAGTGGACAAGTGGTGGCCCCTGGTAGTATCTAAAATTTGAAATGTTCATTCTCCACACACCCAGAGAGAAAAGAATACGTCCGTTAACTGTATTAAACTAAGAGAGATCGTTGTCTGACCAGTCAGCTCCAGATAATCACGGTAATTCCTAATGTTGTTTTTAACAATTTCAGACAATTAACGCTAACCTACACTTATAACAGTAAAACCAATTTACGTTCTTTATATTTGTATACGAATAGCCAATTTAGGCGTATAGAGAGACTTTCCTGCATCTAGGACATGGCGCTGTCGGTAGCTTGTCTATATCTACGTGGGTAGCACATTCATCTGCACCAGAGCCCACTAATGATCGATTGTATTGGAGCATTAGTAACGGAGGCAGACGATCCAGATCAAGGCAATTTTTATCGATAGTATTTCGCTTGAGTGGCCAGCCAGATGCGGTGGAACAAATTTACAGATCTTACTGTAGTTAAAGGCATATGACATCAATGATAAGCTCATAACATCGATGTCGGTACTCCAGACAAGTATGTGTGTGTGTGTGTGTGTGTGTGTGTGTGTGTGTGTGTGTGTGTGTGTGTGTGTGTGTGTACACACATCTCTCTCTCTCTCTCTCTCTCTCTCTCTCTCTCTCTCTCTCTCTCTCTCTCTCTCATATATATATATATTCACCGCAATTTTAACTCAAAGTTTTGTACCAGCTAATGAGAAGCCTACGATAACACACCATGCTTTGTGCTGCGATGTTATGCAGTGTGTCCTTACATACAATGATACTTCATTTAGAATATAAAGGTCGACAGAAAGTATTCCTTAAGCGTTGGTTCGAATTGTACCCCAACGCCGGCGTTCTATACGCAGAACCTAGAATTGTTCCCACGGTATTTTCACCTACTTGGGGCGCGTGGTTTAGTACAGTCGATACCGATTATAACATCGCCCTTAACGAAGTATAGGCTGTAATAGCTAAACTTGATAGAGTTTAAATACTACATAAAGCTACATTAAAAAAATCTTAGTGCGACATCGCTTACTGCGTTTTATCGCATAGCGCATTTTTCACTGCATTTTCGAAGAAATATGTCGGTTTTAAGGTCCAGCGTCCATGTTCGTTGCGTAAATGGAGCGTACTAACAGCGTAACCCATATTTTCAGACTCTTTTTTTATGTGGACTGTAGGTTTCAAGTACCATACGGGAGGTATAACTCGACTGAGAAGTTTCTAATTCTTATCGGTGGAATTCAGATATATCGTGCCTTACTGATTTGAAGGTGTTCGTTGCCAACTGTGCGACGTTGTATTAGCTGGTGTTGACAGCTTTGTCACTGAGCTATGCTGTCGCTATCACTCCTGCCTGTATTTTGTTGCTCTATTTTCGTTGTTTTTTTGTCATTATGTAACGTGTTCGAGCGCTGTTAATGGGCAAGTGGTTGCCCCCCTGGTAGTATCTAAACTTTGAAAATATTGTTCTCCGCACGCCCAGTGAGAGATACTTACATTAACTGTTTTACACTATAAGAGAGATCATTCTATCACCAGTCAGATCCAGATAATTACTTATGGTAATTCCTACAGTTGTTCAACAATTTTGGCAGCAGCCTGACAATTGACGCTCGACCATTTATGATATTTAATCTGTAATACAAAGAGTAAACTCAATGTCAAGTACAGTATTTATGTCTAGAGCACTGCCTTTTGATTTTGGCACTGATAATTTTTTTCATACAGTGACAGCCATGATGATGTGTCAATGATTTTATGCTCAAGATTTCATTATCGAAGACCGTTGCACCAAAATTCACACTAAAGATAAAAAAACTTATAGCAACTTCAAAAGTAGCTATAGGTCAAGGAAAATTCCCAATAAAACATAAAGAAATAAGTTACAACAGACAATGCAATAGAAAAGTAACACACAAGCACATACGATACAGCGACAGCGCGTCGGCCCGGACACAGTAGTAGCAGCAGGTCGGCGTGCAGACTGGCTTCCGTACGTACAACGCCACCAAGTAATAAGAGAAGCAAATAACGCCAATCCCATGCTGTTTCATATAAAGTTTAATATCTTATACAGCACGTTTAATCATTTCAGTGATAATTTTATACAAACTGACGTTTCAAATTTTTAAAGTATGACATTATGTAATTTTATACATCTTTGTTTTACACCTTCAATATTTTAAAATACCGTAAGAATGTTTTAATTATCTTGCCATATTTCTATACTTATACCACCTACAGTTGTGTAATTTTAATGGTTGGATATATTCAAGAACCTCGTTTTTAGGAAAAAAATTTATGTAACAAAAAATTGTTCAGTATAAGAGCCTAGCTTATTAGAGCTCAAGCCATCCCCTCCAATTCAAAAATGTTCAAATGTTTTTAGAACTTATGGGACTTAACTACGGGGGTCATCAGTCCCTAAGCTTACACACTACTTATGAACTAGCTAAGACTAAGGACGGCACAAATATCCATGCCCGAGGGGGGATTAGAACCCCCGACCGTAGTGGCCATGCAGACCGTGTCTGAAGCGCCTCAGTCCCCTCGGTCACCGCGGCCGGCCCCTCCAATTCCTACCTGCTCTTTTCCCTCACCACCACCACTACCACCTGGAACCAAATTTTAAGTTCTTACATCAAATTGTAAAACTCAGTACCATTGGTACTCAGCCAGACGAGTAGCGGACGCAACTATAAATCTTTCCATTTATGGATGATTGTTCAATTAACCTTTAGTAAATTTATGAAATTGTACATTTTTATTTTAGATCTGAAGGTGGTCCAAGTGATCGAAACATGTTTTTAAACAAATATATGTGCAACTGTTGACGGAAATAAACATATTTGCAATAATATACACACCACGTAACACTGAAACAAATCAACCAGAAGCTTACAATCAATAATGCTATGGCAACAAAAGCGGACAAGTGTCATCCTAAAATAAGAAATTCCTTTTCAGTACCTCTCCACAAATACTGTATGGTAAATACTCTAATTTCTACAGCTTACTTGACTTTTGATAGTATGGCAATCTAAAATTTACATATACGAATTTTTTAAACAAAGTTTTTTTTTTCTTTTTCT
The DNA here is from genome assembly GCA_026315105.1 of Locusta migratoria. Classification (NCBI taxonomy): domain Eukaryota; kingdom Metazoa; phylum Arthropoda; class Insecta; order Orthoptera; family Acrididae; genus Locusta; species Locusta migratoria. The sequence continues at coordinate 607,389,052 of CM048755.1, forward strand.
TTTTGCGACTAACAGCTATAACGACCGTAAACCACCGGTCCCTTTTGACGTCTTTACGATTTCGACTGCAGACGGCGGAAAAGTGAGGAAAAAATTAAAATGCAGGATGGAAACTCAACATTCCGATGGCGTGATAGCTTAGCCGTGTTTTCGTAATGGTTTCCCGCCACGCAGGAGGTTTCCCGCCACGCCGGAGTGTGAGGCGGTGCGCAGAAATACTGTTGGGAGGACGTCACCTGGCCAGTAACGTACCGCCTCTGTCTCAGGGTCGCCGGGTCATCGGCGGCAGCGTGGCTCTGCACGGCCTTCCACGCCGCCTTACACGTCCACGCAACAGAACGTCTCGCCTTGCACCTCACTCTCATCACGCATCAGCCTTATCAAACTTGTCGATCTTTTAATCAGTCGGAGGCGTGTATAATTTGATTTGCGCAAACTGCTATGTACATGTTCCTAGACTTGAAAACTACTTTACTTACACACACACACACACACACACACACACACACACACACACTTGTACGGTCGCACAGTCGGCCAATGTTCTTTCCACGGATGAGTTCCAATTTGGTGTTAGTGTGATTCTCGAAGGAGTCGTAATCTGGAGGGAACATAGAATATGATTTCGGGCCCAATCATTATGGAAAGATACAGATATCGAGGAGGATCTTCAAATGTGTGGGCCGGGGTTACGTTGACCAGTCACACCTCTTCATGATATTGTACGGGTAAGTCGGCAAAGTTTGACTGCTGTCAGCTAACGTGATGGGTTCTTGGGAGCTTAAGTACGGTTGTTGGTAGGTGCCGTGGGCTCAGACCTACTACTGATGAACGATAATGCTCGATGTCATAGAGCATGGATGATCTTTTTTTGGGAACAGAAGATACATGTATGGTGTAGCCTGCTCGCTCTCCCGATTTGAACGCCATAGACAATGTCTGGGATACACTAGAGAAACGGGCTGCAACATGTCAGCATCCATGAACCACTCTCAAATACTTTAGAGGAGCTCTGCAGAAAGTATGGGCGTTATTACATCAACGTGAGATTGATGTTCCTTCATTGTCAGGCGTGCATTGCTACCAGAGTCCGTCACATCCTATACGGAGCACATCAGTCAGCATCGGAGTGTGTGTACAAATCCGATAAGTTGGGAAAAAAAAAACGCCGCGCGGGAGTAGCCGAGCGGTCTGGAGCGCAATGTTGCGGATCGCGCGGCCTCCCGCGTCGGAGGTTTGAATCCTCCCTCCGGCATGGATGTTTGCGTTGTCTATAAGTTAGTTCATAAGAAATTTGTAAATTTAGGGACTGATGATCCCGCAGTTAAGTCCCATAAGCTTTACAAACATTTGAATTTGAAAAATAACGAAGAAAACATTGTTGGCCGCCGGGTTTGGAGCGTCACGTTACGGATCGCGCAGAGTTCAGTTCTCCCTCGTGTGTGTGTGTGTGTGTGTGTGTGTGTGTGTGTGTGTGTGTGTGTGTGTGTGTGTGTGTGTGTGGGGGGGGGGTGTGTGTGTGTGTGTGTGTGTGTGTGTGTGTGTGTGTGTGTGTGTGTGTGTGTGTGTGTGTGTGTGTGTGTGTGTTTTTTAGTAGTTTATAAGCTTAGGCATCGATGACCACAGACATTTGGTCCCTAAGGATAACAAACGCTTAAACTTTTTTAAACGTGGCTGTCTTCCTTTATGCATGTTGCAGTTTCCATCCTGTAGTCTTAATGTTGTTGACCAGTCACACCTCTTAATGATATTGTACGGGTAAGTCGGCAAAGTTTGACTGCTGTCAGGTAACGTGGTGAGTTCTTGGGAGCTTACGTACGGTTGTTGGTAGGTGTCGTGGGCGCAGACCTACTATTGATCGACGATAATGCTCGACGTCATAGAGCATGGGTGATCTTTTCTTGGGAACAGAAGATACTACATGTATGGTGTAGCCTGCTCGCTCTCCCGATTTGAACGCCATAGACAATGTCTGGGATGCACTAGAGACAGGCTGCAACATGTTTTTTTTTTTTTTTTTTTTTTTTTTTTTTTTTTTTTTTTTTTTTTTTTTGGTCGCAAAATGAACGCTACCTTACTAAATTTGCGTTTGCAACATTAACAACTTCCAGGAGCTAAAAAAAAATTGGATATAAAAATGTCACGCAGTTACAGGCCAAATTCAGGAGTTATAAATGCTGTTTAATCTACTTGTGAACCGATTTAACCCTATGCGAGGGTTCAACACGGTAAGACAAGTGTTAGTTCCAAACTGTGTACATATCTTGCGGCAGTGTCACTGATCACACGCAAAGCTCCAGATTTAGTATTCATCCGGTATTTGGGAATAAGACCAGTCGGCGACTTGTAACAAACTTAACACACATTTCCAAATCTTGCGAAAAGTTCTTATTCCTGACATCCCCCACAAAATGAAGAAAGTGAAATACTTGATCGGTTAAACGAATTTTCACTGTACACGCAGTAAAACCTCAGTATTAGACATGACTCGTTATTTCTTCACTGCTCTACGTTGTCGTCTGGTGCCTAAACTGACAAGGGTAGGGGTTCACTACATTGACTGCATTATTCAATTTATCTTTAAAAAATCAATTTACGTAGCTCTAAAATTACCTTAAATAAATCTGATGACCTTCGTAGGATTGACTCTCCTGTAGTTATATGTATAGAGAAATTCAGCCCTCCTACCGTTTGTCGTGGCGAATATTTTAGCAAATGAAAAGGTTAAAAAAAAGTTGGCAGCAGGTAGACGCGAACTGGCTTCCTCTGGCTTGAGGGCACATGTGGCCGTTAATTACGCTACCGAATCGATGTTTCAGCTTCGGTCCGTTAATGGATATAGAGGGTGTTCGGCAAGTAAGGACGAATTTCAATTCGTGCCATTTTGTCACACGACGGTTGACAGCCGTGGGTTTTCCGTGTTTATCTGTGATCGATCTTTAGTAGCACGATTGCTTTTGTGTGTGAGCACTGTTGTTTTATGTTTGTTTAACGAGATGCATGACGAAAATAAAGTAACGTATCCAAGTAATAAAAAGTTCTTACAAAAACATTGGAAGTCCCACGGCTGCAGTTCGTGACCTGGGTTTAATACTCGGTCGAAATGCTGCTCCAACCGAATAATTTCGGAAGTTGATGCGGACGTTTAAGACCACAGATTCTGTTTCAAACGTTTAAAAAACATGACTATTGCTCTCTGTTTGAACACACGAAAATATTGCTGTCATGCGTGAAAATGTAACCGTAAGCTCCAGAAAATCGGTTCTTCGACGAGCTCAAAAATTGTATTTATCACCACGTTCATTGCGTGGAATCCTTTCAAAAGATTTGAAAATAAATGCGTCCAAGATTCAACTCAAGCGAAAGTTAAAGCCTGCAGATCATGGAAAGAGACTTAGATTCGCTCAATGGGTGTTTGTTCGACAAGCGGAGAACGAGAACTACACAAAAGAATAATTTTTTTTTTTTTTTCAGATGACTCAATTGGTACGTTATTAAGCAGAACTGCAAAATTTGTGGTAACGAAAATCCGCGGCTGAGTGTGGAACTGAGTGCATCCAGAACGCACGTCTGTGTGGTGTTGGTTCTGGCCAGGAGTGATCGGCTCACATTTTTTTTTTTTTTTTTTTTTTTTTTTAATGAGGGAATTGCTGTTACTGTCAACAGCGACCATTGCCAAAACTTGCTTTCTGATTGGTTTCCTCCTCTTATTGATGAAAAGTGCGATTTTTGTCTCGACAAGATGGTGCGACATGTCACACATCCCGTGAAACGATTGCCTTGCTGAATGAAAATTTTCCTAAAAGAAAATCTGCGTGGCAACCAGAAATGGCCTGCCAGATCGTGCAATGTTACTCCTTATGACTTTTTTGTGAGGATTTGTGAAACTAAACATATACCTGAACAAACCACAACCACTACACCAATTGAAAGATGCAATTAAAAGGTTTATAGACGCGTTTGTGAACGCGTCATTGAGAACTTCAATGAACGTATTACTCATTGCCGCGTGGCCTTGTGTGGTCAATGGGGATAAATTTTTTCAGACATGAATAGAAGTTACTTAATGTGTCTGTAAAAAAGAAAAAAAAAAAAGTTCAGTAAGTTTTGTGTGCTCTGTAGCACTTTCAAATTAGTTCCTACTTCCCGGGCGCACGCACGTGATTGTATATAAACGTTTCTGTATAATCGTAACCCTAATGCTATAGTATTACCTTTTTTAATGCTTGTTTTCAGCACGAGAAGCCTTTAACAGCGTATTTGCAAGTTTCCTGTAATTTTGTTACAATAATAATACCTAAAACGACATTTCCGAGAGATCCTTAATTTGCTTATTTGAAGCAGATGCCTTGCATACCACATACTCCATGAAAGATTGTAACAAAATCCCTCAGTAACTTCTGTTGTGGACTGCAGCAATTATATTCGGATCAGTTCGTGGATTTGTCAGTCTAAATCGCATTGCAGTTGGCCTTTCCACCAGAGCAAATGCACATGTAGCTAGAGACTCTTCCCCTTGCCCCTCCCTGTCGCAGGAACACCCATAAGCTTGTTCACAGCGATGCAGAAGTGGATTTAAAACTCGGCACTACCTGACCAGCGCTTCGGCACATATGCGTCCTATCTGAACGGATTAAAATTATTCATTTGATGAAAATACTTGGAAAATGCTAATAAATACACTTAGAGACGCACGGAAAATTAGCTATTCCTTAAAACGGAGAGCACATTAACCCGACTACATTTGTCCAGAGCTGGAGAGATAAAGCGCTTAGACTTCCAGAAAACTTAAAGCTTAATTTCTGAACTTTCTTAACCTTCTTCTCTTGCATGGTTAAGGTAAATTATTTAACACGTTAACTCCTACGTAAAGAAATAAAACGTTTGAAGCTGTTTTATACAATGGAGATCGATCCTTCATCGTATAACCTGGTTTATTGGTATGTACAGGTACTTAATACTAACTTGGTCGTATGTCTGGCACGCTGATTTAAAGTGACCACCTGACTGTTAGGTTAGAGTCACGATACTTCACAGCGGCCACACCTTGCCGATTTCCCCGTACAATTTAATGAAGAGGTGTGAGTCGTAGACATAACCCCATCCCACACATGTTAAGATCCTCCTCGATATCGGTGTCTCTTCCAAAATGATTGGGTCCGAAATCACTTTCTACGTTCCCACCAGATTAGGAATACTTAGAGAATTACTCTCCATACCAAATTAGAACTCATCCGTGGAAATAACATTGGCCGACTATGCGACCGTTCAAGTGGCATGTTGACGAGTCCAGTGTAGATGTTACGTTCTGTGACCACGCATCAGAGGTACACACAAATCAGGGTCCCGTGCGAGCGGCGACTGCTCAGCTTCGGCGTTTACCTTGGCTGGTAAATGGTCTTGTAATTCTATCTCGCCCTAAATCTCCCTGCTTGGTTCGCACCCTAGCGGGGCGGTGCAGTGAATACCACACTGGACTCGCATTCGGGAGGGCGCTGGTTCAACGACTCAGGCCATCCTGGTCTAGGTTTTCCGAGATTTCCCTAAATCAATTCTGGAAAGTTCCTTCGAAAGGGAAGGCCTATTTCCTTCCACAGCCCTGACACAAACGTTCCCAGCGTGTGCTCAGTCTCTTAAGACCAATATGTTGACGGGACGTTAAACCCTAAGCTTCCTTCCTTCCCTTACGGTTCGCGAGTGAGAAATTATTCTGCAGTGACTTTTGCAGCTGTCGTCTTTGTATTTTTTCGTCACATTACTCTTCAGTCACATTCCTCTTCAGTGACGTTCACGTTCACTGAAAACACACACTTTTGTCTGTGTTGTGACTTAGCAATTGGTCCCCCCCCCTTTCCCTGTATGAATGTTAAAAGGGAAAGCAACGACGTTGGAAAGACAGTTTCTTCAAACTTTGCTTTTTTGCTGGCCTACTAAACGTGTACAATATGCAAGTATTAAGGTGTAATACTCTGGTAACTCCAAGAAAATTGCATGTATTATGTATCTTACGTGTATCTACGTTACTGGCAGACGTTAAATTTCATGGTGGTCAAGTGGTTAGCTTTAGAGCTTTGTAAGACTTCGAGTGGAAGTTAATTTTAGTCTACATTTGTTTCGTCATAAATTATTTTATTTTAAGAAGACTTTCAAAGTGAACGAACTCATGTTTCAACAGACATGCTGTAACTGCATTATGCATTGAATCGTCATTAATTCATTATCTGAAGTAGTGGGAAAACACTTTAATATTCAATACAATATTTTTTTAGAGCCTTTACTGTTCACAAAATTTATATAAGGTGCAGGAGGAAAGGTTGGTGAACTGTGTTATAAATGGATGGCAAATGAAAAATAAAAACTTAAATAAGACTGAATTGATAAGAAGGAAGTGAAATAAGGCTACCAATGTTCTCATCATGTGTAAGCTATTTATCAGATGGCATTAGAAGAACTCTAGTGTTCTTAGCTGGGGGTGCTGTAGTCTGAGGAAAAGTGTACATACGTTTAAGTACACAGGTTTACATGTACCTACTTTACGACTGTCATCTCAATAGGTGTAGCTGCTATGTAATGATTACATGTATGGAACTTTCTGCCATTGCTAGGCAATATTTGCTCGTACAGGGCCACGTGTAGCGTCTGCAGTCCGTCTGCACGTCGCCGCGTCGTTATTGGATAAACACGTAGCTGCGGCCATATCAAGTACCGCCCGGGCGCACCTGCAAATTGCCTCTGTCTGTATCGATTAGCCCGTAACAAGGGTGATGAGCTGCTTCCTGCGTATCAACACGTTCCCAGGGCCAAGTGGCGTTCTCATCACTTGCGCACTGGCCTCTCATTCGGGATGAGGGCGGGTCAAGCACGCCCCGGGACATTAAGATTTGGTTTGGTCTCTTTGTTAGGCGACTGCAGAATTCCTTCCCCATCCTAAACAAAAGTAATCGCAGCTTATGCTCTGTGTCTAATGACAACGCTGTCGACTGGACGTTAAACCCTAATCTCCCTTGCCAGTCAGTTTGAATACTTAGGCATCTGTATAGTACCCCGTCAACGCTGACAATTTTATATTATCCAAATTGTCCAAAACAAATGAAATTCTTATATAGTATCAAAAGTGCCACCATAAATACACTTGTACTCACTAAACAACAAACAACGCACGATCCTCCCAGTCAGAGAAATTCTGATTTCAAGGTTTATCACTAGTGAAAGGGGACATGGGTTATTGTATTGTATAAAACACCGTGTTGTGACTTAGCAGTTGGTTCCCCCCCCCCCCCCCCTTTCCCTGTATGAATGTTAAAAGGGGAAGCCACGTCGCTGGAAAGACAAAGTTTCTTAAAGTACGCCCCAGGACATTAAGATTTGGGTTTCCCGTGATTCCTTAAATCGATCCCGGCAAAAGCGATCACTAACGACTCCTACCACTGGTGTTTTCTCATATCGCCCTGAGCACGTTATTAGCCACATTGGTTTCTTCTTTAGAACATTTGCTGAATATGACTATTTAAAACATAGCTTTCCTCTTGCAATGCAGTTTAATAGTTCTTCCGTCCATACAATATTTACTTAGGTATTTTTACGACGACTCACATAAATAGATGTGGCGGCCACAAGGTTCTCTATCCACAATTTGGAAATCACTGCCGTACGTGACACGCAGTCTGTTACTCAGCATGGATGTTGGCAGTCAAATGGGGCGACTTCACCTCAGAGTCTGGAAAGAAAACACACACACACACACACACACACACACACACACACACAGAGAGAGAGAGAGAGAGAGAGAGAGAGAGAGAGAGAGAGAGAGAGAGAGAGAGAGAGAGAGAGAGGGGGGGGGGGTCGAGTCGGGTCGATCTTGTTCTTTATTCTTAAGTACCAGAGAGGATGGGGTGTCCTTGAGACCTGACAGTTGTTGCCCTCAGGGTGGTAAGTTTCTATCTGAGACTGTCTGTTGTCGGAGAAGCGTAACTTGGAAATTGGCCACGAAATGCAGGTGCTACATTAGCTGGTGGTGATAATCCTTGGCACGTGACGTCAGCGGCGTGCGGTTGGGGGGCGAAAGGTCGGCAGGTAACTGCTATTGATATTTGTGCTGGGGCAGCGGGCAGCCACGACCCCACCGCTGCCCCCGTGACCTCGCCCAATCCCAACCGCCTGCGCCCGTCTCACATGGCTGCCGATGTCGACCTTTAATGAATGTTGTCGATCCTGTCCCTTTATACATGCTACAGGTGTCTGTTTCGTCGCCAGTCGAATGTCACTTCAACATCCTGAAAAGCCCAATAGTTCCGTAATAGTTAATATGTCTAGGAACTTCCTGCCCAGCTTTCACGATGTAGTCATTTATTACGAGAGAATTTTTCCCAAATTTCAATTTTTGGCATTGATGCTAAAAAGGTATCAGTTGGGAACGATCGACCGCCGGGTCATCTTACGGTACGATGTGGAGGGGCGTGGAACATCGCTCCGCGCTTACGGCCGTTGTGACCTAGCTGATGTACTACCCCCCCCCCCCCCCATTTCTCTGGCGTTATTATTTTTTAGTTAAGTTGATCACTAATTAGAGCATTCATTATCGTGGTATACAATAGTTACAAAAATTAATGCTAAGAGTAATGCTCAGAAACAAGACGTTTTCTGATGAACTTTCGTCTCGGCATCGTCGTCTAGAGATAAGATTCCGCTTCCTTCTTGGAGTTGCGTAATAAGTCTTGTAATGTTCTGAGTGGAATGTATGCGTATGAAATGATGAATATACACCAGCTTCTTAATATCTTATCAGTAGTGTAATAATCTTAATGTATCCACAACTGATTCTGCAGTAAAAAAACTTCAATACATCATAAAATTACATATAAAATAAGAAGTGCTGCCATGTTTATACGCAAACTGCCAAATAACGAAACAAGACTAGACGAGGCCATATTTACGCACCAGCTGATAACGATAAATAGCATATGAACTGAGACATATCAGATGCTTGTTTATTCAAGTTAGTAGCCCTCAGATTAATTCATACGAATAACATATTACCCAAGTACATGTTCTACATATTGATAAGAGTGTGGGGGGGGGGGGGGAGGAATAAAACTATATGTATGACTATGACGACTTATTTTAAGCAGTAGTAGTTCCAAGCAGTTAGCGGTAATAAAACATCTGACAAAGTTAGGTGAATAGTCCTCTAACATTATCGATTAACTATGATTTACAGATACTTTACTGTCCTTAGAAATAGTCACTTTACATAATAATGCAGCGCTGATCCCTGCGATACATGTTGTGGAAACATTGCACAATCTTCCTTTGGGATAGTGTTGAAAAGCCTCTCCACTTTTTATTGGATGTCAGGAATATTGTCAAATCTCTTTCCTTTGAATGCGAGTTTGAGTCGAGGGAATAGGAAGAAGTCTGGAGGATTGTGGATGTTAAAGTTGCACCATCCCCTTTTTGCCAGCAACTGTCGGACGATATTGACTGCGTATGGACGAGTGTTGTCGTGTAACTTGAACATCCACCATATTCGCCGGATCTCAATCCCCCAGACTTTCGTATTTTCTCGACATCTACGTTAATGATACAGGACTATTCAACCAACTTTGTCAGAGGTTGTATGACGTATAGTTCTGTAAAATGGCACATTCACTGATCACTATAGTGTGTAGTAGAGGGTGGAGGGGGAAGAGTTGTAAATTATGTTAAGGTAATGTATCACACTGAGTCAGTGAACATTCGGACGCCAGCATACGGAAGAGTCAGTGAATTGTGTGTCCGAGCGAGGTGGCGCAGTGGTAACACACTGGACTCGCATTCCGGAGGACGGTGGTTCAAATCCGCCTCCGACCTTTAAGATTTAGGCTTTCCGTGATTTTACAAAATCGCTCCAGGCAATTTCCGAGCGTCAGCCCCGTCTCTAATGGCCACGCTGTCGATGGGACGTTAAATCCTCGTCTTCCTTCCTGAGCTGTCGTGTGCGGCTCACCTCATCGATTATATCTTTCTCCCTGTTCCTGTATGGTCAGGATATTCTTACATATCCCAGTGCCTGCACGCAGTCTGTCCAGTGATTTCCACAGAGAGATTCTTCGTGGTTGATGGTTGTTACTCTTAAAGGTCTACGCTATCTGGATGGCTGAAAAATTATATTCATAATTTGGTCTTGCATTTGTTTGTTTGATTTTTGTTGGAAAGCATAATACACGGAATAATGTTTATCTATAGTAGTATCTAGTGACGTGAAGACAAATAGTTAATTCGAAGTAGTGTTCCTGCTAATTCACTGCCTACGCTCGGTAAAATGTGCTTAAAACATGTAACGATTCTTCTATAATGTAATTATAATCGTAGGCGGATCCAAGGGGGGGGGAGGGGGGAAGTGTCGTCACCCCCTCCCCCCAAGCAGCTCTTTTTTTTATGAATGCGAAGCTAGAGTGCTATCACTGCACTGAGTCTTCAAAACTGTGAGACTTTTGTTTGATTGTGCGTGGGGTAAAAGGGGGTGGCCGGTACTAGAGTATTTCTACTGAGCCAGAGTTAGCTGATAATTCTTTCACCCCCCCCCCCCAAGCAGGCCGTCCTGAATACGCCCCTGTGATTAATACATTAATTTTACGTCTGCGCCAAGGAGCCACATAGCGTTGAATTCCCCGATTGTCATAATTATCATCCTTTAAGGTGAAGTCCATGTGCAGGACAGATAAGCATTCGGGTCTATATTTGTTAGCTAAGATGCTCCTTTGATTTCGGAGCGTTCATTGTTAGCAAATATGAAATGTCTTTTCATGTAAGGCGGTTGGGGGGAGGCAGAGAGAAGACGAATGTGAAACGAGTCAGACCCGTTGTGCAAATGCTGTTGCGGCCGTAGGCCGACTGCTCTCATTAAGGTTCGCAATACATCTGCAGACTTCCCATTTAAGAAGCTGCCACTCCAGCTTTCATTTAAAGGCAGTACCCTCTTAATTGAGACATGTTTCCTCGAATGTGCCGATCAGCAAACGAACGAATACGAGCGTAAAGTTGGCAAACTGGCGCTGTCTACTGCGGGTCGGAATGTCCGAGAGAAGTGCATTTCCAGGTATGAGAAAGAGCTGGTCCCCACAGCAAGATCCCCGATAAGGCAGGAGTCGGCTGCCGTTCCTCTCAAGAAGCGGCCACCTCTTAAGAGGCTGCGCCTCCTATCTCATCGCATTCCTAGAAACTGTCCCCTCTTAGTTGTCTGCTATATTTCAGCTGAATCCTGCAAAAGCGGCTCGAGATTGCTTCACAGCTGGAACGAGAGCTTTCCTCTATAGAGCAAGTAGTGTGCTGTGTAACCGTTATTTTGTAGGCTGGTTTTGAAATACGTCAATTAAGTACTGTTGAAATGTAAAAATGTGTTTAGACATTACCGTGATAGTTGTGCGTTCAGCGGGCCGCGTGCGGTGTTTCACACCGGCGTATAATTTTCCCCGCCGCTATGCTTTAATTGCCTTACGCAAACTGTGCAACATTTGACAATACGATGCGTTGGCTGAAAGCGGCTGAATCGAGGTGATTACATAGTGCTGGAGGTGATTTCGAAAAGTTCTTTGCTCGTTGCGAGAAATCTTTAGTCCCTTGTGGACAAGGTGGAAAAACTAATATACGAGGTACGTCCAGAAAGTAAGTTCCTTTTGGTTATATAAAACGTGTACAGAAACAGAAAAATATTTATTGTACAAAAATCTACAACTGTTAAACTACTTTTATATATAGCTGCCGAAATTTTGCAGGCACTTGTCATAGCGCGGCACAAGTTTCTGCATGCCTTCTTCGTAGAAGGTTGCCGCCTGTGTATTCAGCCAAGTGGTAGCATGTTCTTTCAGCTCGTCATCCTTGAAGTGTTGACAGGGCAAATTTTAGGTGTAAGAGGAGGATTTCCATCAAAAGGTTGTTTGATTCCACGATAGTGCCCGACCTCATGTGGCGAATGTAACCAAACAACTCTTACAGGAATTTCACTGGGGCGTGTTTGATCATCATCCGTACAGCCCGGGCCTCGCTCCTAGCCACATTCACCTCTTCTTACACCTAAAAATCTGTCCTTGGTGGTCAACATTTCAACGTTGATAACGAGCTGAAAGAACGTGCTACCACATGGCTGAATACACAGGCGGCAACCTTCTACGAAGGCATACAGAAACTTGTGCCACGCTATGACAAGTGCCTACAAAATTTCGGCAGCTATACAGAAAAGTAGTTTCAGTTGTAGATTTTTGTACAATAAATATTTTTTCTGTATCTGTACACGTTTGTTTTATATAACCAAACGGAACTTACTTTCTGGACGTACCTCGTACATTGTTGGGATAAAAATGTTTAAATGTTTGTATAGCTTATGGGACTTAACTACGGGGTCATCAGTCCCTAAACTTATGAACTACTTATAACCTAACTAATACTAAGGACGGCACAAATATCCATGCCCGAGGGGGATTCGAACCCCCGACCGTAGTGTTTGTTGGGATAGCAGTGTTGACTAAACTGATGGTGCAAAGAATTAAGATCACCTACATAATAGTCATGTCCAACTTTGGCCTAGGTAACAGCAGCGACGAGTCTTAGCGTGGAAGCACTGATGCTTAGGGATGGACGGTCTTTGCTCGATCTATGGTGAATCGATCTTTTAGGGTCAGATTAATCGCGACTTTGAATCTATCTTGGTTCTGTAGATTTTTACGAAGATCGTTTTTGGCGCCGAGATCGACTCTACTGATCTTCAGCGATTTGACATGAGATTTGACTTAAAATTACACATTATTTTGTATTGATACATGCGTTTCTGTCGTCACACACAAAATAGGATTTTGACTCTGTTAAGCTTCTTGTAAGATTTTTTGCTTATTTCAATACATTGTAGCCTACGTTTATAAGACAAGAATATTTATTGGTGTTCTATAATAGTTATTGATTCCCTAACAGAAAAACTATCCGAATCGCCCGCAGATTTTACACTACTTACGGTATAATTCACTTCATTGTACCATAACTTCTATAAAACCTGTAACGAAATATATAGTTGGCAGAAAATGGGTTATTGGGAGTTTCAGCATCTTGCAATTGTAACCGAACGAAAACATGCGTAAAATAACACTCGATCATAAAGAAACCGTGGTTTGTGTAAATTTCCATGAAAAACGTTGCATTCTACCTCGAGCGACATTTTAATACAGAGAAAGTAACATGTCGATACCATATAAGGGGGAAGTATGAAAATGTAATGATACCTTGACGTCACTAAATTACGCAATCAACAGTGGCAACAATCCTCTGCTTAAAGTAATTACAATATCCCAAAAGACACACATCTGTTAGTATTTAACCCATCACAGCAACTGGTATTTACTTGGTTTTTAAAATAACAGCAGTCAATTGCACTTAAGTCGATTTTATTGCCCGGTGCCAATATATGTCCGAAGAAAGTGCCTGTAACGGGACAATGAAACTAACATGTGCTGCTATTAAAAAAAAACTGGTAGTGCTTATAATAGTCTTTTAAATGACAGAGGAGGGATTTAAGTGAAGTGGTTAGAACAAAGTGTAAGACATAAATGATGATTATATCAACCTTAAACTTCACTCCGTCAACTGGCTGTCAGATATGATAGCTTCACTTGTCAAATCAAGAATATCAGCACCTTGTCAGCAAGTCCATCTTGCCGCTATTGTAAGTATACTGGAAGTTTGCCGACTGCTGATGTCACTCAGTGTAGAAACATGGAACTAAAACACATTGCCCACATTACCACAGTCCATCTACCATTCTGTGATGCAGGCCCGAACTTACTAGAGTGAATCAAAAATAAATACAGCGAGCAAAACCAGAACCGCACAATTGTGCGTGCAGGGCCTGAAACTGCTTATCAGAGGGTTTTTGGTTCTCTTGATGGATAACATAATGATTCATTGAATAAAGTATAATTTCCCTCCGATGGTATTGATATCCTGTTTCTTAATTTCTCTGTATTAAAACGTCACTTGTGGTACAGTTCAACGTTTTGCATGGAAATTTACACGAACACGGTTTCTTTATGATAGTGTTTTTCTAAGCATGGTTTCATTCGGTTCCAAGCGTTAGAGGTGGCAGGTGTTCATTGCAAGATGCTGTCTGCACAACAATGCATTTTCTGCGAACTTTATTCAGAGGTGTACCGCAGAAGTAAACTTTATCAGCCGTTTTTCTTTTGAATATTGCCTAGTATATATTTATATTCAGAAACATTCGTTCACTGAACCATCTGCAAATCTCAACAGAACCACACATCATCCTGAAGTTTTTATAAGTCGAGATTTCAAACAAGTTATTGGATTGTCAGCGCTATAGAAATGGAGAGAAATTTGTGGTTAACCCTTTCCAGCCCAAATTTTATTAATTCGTGAACAAAAGTATTTCTTTGCAAATTACTAATCATAATGATTGGAATAATGTATATTTGAGATATTTCAGTTTTTGAAGGAAAATTTGGGATGACTTAAAGTGGCATCATTTGGCCAGGATATATTTCCTTTACCATACCTGACACTTTTTTCAAACTGTTTACTACTAATTTTGACATTTTGCAATAATTTATTAATGAAATTTTAAAATTATTTTGGTTCCTTTACTTTCAAAATATTATATCAAGGCCTTGCTGTTTGTACTCTTAGACATGAAGCAACAATAAATATTTCAAAATGTTCAAATGTTTAAGCTTAAGGGACTTATCTGCGGGGTCATCAGTCCCTAAACTTACAAACTACTTATGAACTACCTTATACTAAAGACAACGTAAACATCCATGCCCGAGGGGGGGGGGATTCGAACCCCCGACCGTAGCGGCCGTGCAGACTGACTTGCGCGCCGCAGACCGCTCGGCCACTGCGGCCGGCAATAAATATTTTGTCAATGCGTTGTAGCCTAATGCCCATCTGTTTCCTCAAAGTAATAGTAGCCAAGCTACCAGCAATGAATTTTGGAAAGTCATGCAGTGTTCTTTATAATCTTTGGTCAAATGGTTGGGCTATGAGTAACAGATAAATATGACGATGCGATGTGGCATCATCGTGCTGGAAAGGGTTAAATTCCGCATCTTCTTATCCACCGCGATAAAAGGGCGAGACGTATTTTGGCCGCATTGGAATGGCCGAGCGCTCTAAGGTGGCTTGCTGCGGAGCGCGCAGTTGCTCCCCATTGGAGGTACGACTCCTCACGCGCGTGCGTGTGCGTGTTGCCCTTAAGTTAGTTTAAGCAGTTTGTAAGCCTAGGGACTGATAACCACAGTAGTTAAGTCCCATAGATTTACAAACATTTTAAGTGTTTTTATGGCTATTTGCGGATATTTGCGTATCTATTCACAAGCAACCTTTAATTTCCAGTGACTCCATGCAAAAAAATAAGTTTCCTATACGTATCAAAGCGCCACTTGTGGTGGATTTCCTTTTTGCATGGAAATTACAGTGATAACTTTTTTATGGTAATGTTATTCTAAGCACGGTTCCGTGCCGTTCCGAACGTTCGCGAATTAAGAATGTGGCATACTGATTATCGGCCAGCGTGGCTGTGTGGCGCTGTACGGCTGGTTAAGTGAGGTTGCGGTGGGGCACGTAAGGTGCGGGGGCCGGCTCGCGCTGTATCGACGTATGCGCGGCCAGCGCTGACACAGCGCGGGATCAGGAAGCGACTAAATCTGTATCGGCGCTGCTGACCCGCGCTCCCAAAGGTCGCCCACACTGCGCATACTCTCCCAATTTTCATACGCTACCGATAAAACTGACCAGCCCGAGGTCTCGTTTTGCTAACTCATTTAAAAGTAATCAAATTGATACCAGAATATTAATGATTTTTTAGGGGAGAGTTATTTAAAGACGAGCTTCTGCTAGCTATGTAAATGAGGTCAAGTCATAGCTATTCTCTGCAAAAACAGTGATACTATAGAACGTAGCTGGTTGATTAATGAATACTGCTTTAAACTCGGCGATGATTTATTTATACACTTGTCACATACGAGCAAGAGCACACGTTGATCTCAGGTCGGAGGTTTACACAATACCTATAGACTAACAGAAACTTCTAGAACATTTACACTCGACGGTGAGTGTATCGTCAGGCGTGCCCCGGAGGTGGGGGGGAGGGAATAGGACCGCTATCTATACCTATAAGCCGGCGGCGATGGCCGAGGGGACTGAGGCGCTCCAGTCACGGTCTGCACGGCCACTACGTTCGGGGGTTCGAATCCCCCCTCGGACATGGATATTTGTGCCGTCCTTAGTCTTAGCTAGTTCATAAGTAGTTTGTATGCTTAGGGACTGATGACCCCGTAGTTAAGTCCCATAAGTATTACAAACATTTGAACATTTTTTTTATATCTATAAATGTGGATGTCTGGTCGGTGTACGTTTATCACGTCTGAACCACAAGACATAAAGAGCTAAAAATTTGTACAGTTACTAACTTATACCTGAGGAAGGTTTTAGGCACGGTTTTATAGCAATCTGATAGATATATAGTAATTTGAAGAATATAACGCGAAATGCGGAATAATTACTCTTTCAAAATTATATTTACTCTTTGAAAATGGTTTTATTGGTTCCATTGTTGCTTGAGTATTGATAATGATAAAAGGGTGGCGTATATAGGGATGAAAAGTTATCGGTGTATATAATATTCTACGCGTGTCTGTGTTAATATTTCGCTCTGCAGCGAAAACTACAGAACGCAACGAATGGTCTGTGTAATTATTGTCCGAAGTCTCTCGTTGTACACCATAGTAGTTCCATGCTGATAGCTATAAGGATGGGGGGATATTATGGTGGTTGAAAGTCGTCATATTATAAAAAAAAATTCGGACTGAAGGCCAGCGATGACGTTTGCTACTCTATAGCAAGGAGGTTACATACAGCGAAACGTGATGTCACAGACCATATCTTTGGTCTATGCATGCTACAATGTCTTCAGCTCTTTCTCTGTAACGATAAGCATACGAATAAGGAAATATAAGAATAAATAAAGCAGTATAAAAGAAATTTCTTTTAATACATCTCATTAAAAAAAATCGATTTCACTTTTCGCGCATAATCTAACACGCGAGTGGAGCCGCGGGTTTAAGCTAGTTATCTATATAAATGATCATATGGACAGAGTAACTTGTAATTCGCGGCCGTTTGCTGATGACGCTGTGGTGTCGCTTTTGACTGTAATGCCATACAGGATGACTTGGCGAAATATCTAGTTGATGTGAAGAATGGCAGGCAGCTAGCTCTAAACGTAGAGAAATGTAAGGTGATGCGCACGAGTAGGAAAAACAATCCCATAATACAGCATTACTAGTGAGCTTCTTCATGCAGTCGCGTCGTTAAAATATCTAGGCTTAACATTCCAGAGCGATATGAAGTAGAACGAACAGGTAAGGACAGTTTTAAGGCGGACAGCCGACTTCGGTTTATTGCGAAAATTTTGGGAAGCTGTACTGCATCTGTAAAGAAGACAGCGTATAAAACGCTTGTACTACCACGTATTGAGTATTGCTCAAGTGTTTGGGACCCGCAGCAGATCGGTTTAGCCGGCCGCAGTGGCCGAGCGGTCTGCGGCGCGCCAGTCACGGTCTGCACGGCCCCTACGGTCCTGCTCTCTTATGTGAGCACTGTGATGAACCTTTTACTGTGTACCACCTTTAAGTGCAATCTCGGTTTTTAATCGTCTACGTCATTATTTAAGTTTACCATTTGAAATGTCTGATATTTTAGCTGATGATCCGTATTCTGCTGACTTACTTTTTATACATCGTGCAAATTTGGCGAAATCCATTTAAATTCTAGCCCCGGTTCGATTTTACCATGGGCCGTGTTGGGCGCTAATGACCTACGTAGTTTTGCGCTCTAAAAAAAAAAGCCTCTACGGTCGGCTGTTCGAATTCCCCCTCGGGCATGGATGTTTGTGTCGTCTTTAGTATAAGGTAGTTCGTAAGTTTAGGGACTGATTACCCCGCAGTTAAGTTCGTTTAAAAGTTTAAAGGAAGGCATAGAAGCAGTTCAGAGGCGAGCAGCTAGATTCGTGACTGGTAGGTTCGACCAATGCGCGATTGTCACGGAAATGCTCCGGGAACTCAAATGAGAGTGGGAGAAAAGACGACATTCTATTCGAGAAATTCTGTTGAGGAAATTTAGAGGACCGGAATTTGAAGCTGAGTGTAGAACGAACGGTATTCCTGCCGCCTACTTAAATTTCGCGTAATTATCACAAAGATAAGATAAATTAGGGGCTTGTACTAGGCATATAGGTATTTCTCCTCGTTCTGTTTGTGAGTGGAATAGGAAAGGAAATGCCTAGTAGTGGTACAGTGTACCCTTCGCCACGCACCTTACGGTGGATTGCGGAGTAGATAGATAAATGTAGATGTGCATCCAGAAGCTACTAGTACTCAATGTTCAAATTAAAATGTTCAAACAGGATGGGTCTCGAATTGTGGACCCATGACTTCAAACTTGAAAACTTTTGACACCACACCACATCGAGGCTGTCTGTCAGCGCCTCATTTGCACCAATATTGATATATAAATTGTTTCACCCATCTGAAAAAGAACAACTTACGGAATTATACTGTCAATCGAAGCTGCATCTTGCCTGCGTGTTTGAAGAAACGGAAACCTCGGAGAAGACATCTGCCGAGAATTTAAAAAAAAAAAAAATACGAATACGAACCAGCATAAAGCTATAAAAATTTTTGGTGATAATTCGTGCCGGACTGGGATTTGAACCCGGATTTCCCGCTTTTCGCCAGCTATCCGTGCAGCCAGGCAAACTTCCCTATCTCCACTACAGTCATATTAAAATGACCTGCTAGTTGACGTGTGTCACGTGGCGCTACAGTGTTGCCACATAGGCAGCCGACTATAGGCGACATGCATACACGGCGGACACTTCACAAGTGCTGTTAATATACTTGACAACGCGGAGCGGTGTTGGAGGCGGCCTCCAAAAGTTAATGGCGTCAATGCGAAAATCTGTCGCCAGTTGATTGCAAGTGATCGGTGACTGAACTGCAGCAGGCGTTGCCTTTTGAAGTTCTCAGTTTAGTGCTAAGCTGTAACTTAACCACAAGTGACATAGTGAGGACGTATTCGAGAAGACGGCGTTCACCCATCTGCAGCACAACTAAAATCGTGGTTGCTTCGTTCACGGCGATTAAAGCTTATCTCTATTAGCAAACTGTGACAAAGATTTCAGATACAGCGCTAAAAGCAAACTGTACAATGTCGCTGTTATTACTTACCTGAAAATATCCTAACACTGGCTGGTAGTAAGATCAAAGTTATATATGAAGACCTTTTTTATGGACCTTCCGTCGGTTTTTGATGGAACACAGACGTATTAAATAACTGTATACACTATATATTTGTTCCAAAATATTATTTTTTGTTGTTGTGAACTAGCTATCGGCTTCTTAGACCATCTTCAGACAACTTAATACTGCAGATTATCCACATCACACCAGCTTGTGTGTCTCGAGTACAAAGATTTTACAAAGATAATTGTCAGTCATAGACTACGTAGCGTTTAAGTATGTTTATAAAAGAGGCTGCCAACCAATTAAAACATTTGTGGAAAAAATTAATGTATAGTTACTTCTTAGTTACAGTTTTGTTGTAATTGGTTGGACGTCTCTGTTTATAAAATACTAAAAGGCTACATACTAGATGACTGACAATTATCTTTGTAAAATATTCGTACTCGAAACACAGCAGCTGGTGTGATGTGGATAATCTGTGGTATTAAGTTGTTTGAAGACGGCCGAAGAACCCGAAAGCGAGTTCTCAACAAAATAAATATTACTGTGTAGCAAATATATAGTATATTCAGTTATTTAATTTTGCATTTTTAATGTATTTGGTGCAATCATCCAACAGTAGGTTTTGTTTTCTTCAAGTAGTACATGAATCTGCAGAGAGATGGCAAATTTAAATATTAAAACATGTAATGGAAAGTATTTTTCAAACATACAATTCATCATATCTCAGAGCTTCATAAAGGAGAGTTAATATTTTCCCCCCGAGGTCGTCTTACATAAAACCCTACAATACGAGCTTCTATAACGGCCAGTACGGCGTCTTCATCACTCTTACCAGAAAGAGGTGTCCCCCCCCCCCCCACTCCCCCGGATAACCACGTGGTGTGGCGTTCTCCCATCTTATTACTAAACGTTCACATGCACGTTGAGAATTTCTGACATGCTTGATGTTGCAGCACACGTTGGGAAAGCCTCGCCAACGTGCGGCTCCCACGTTGTGACGTCAGCAACTAGGCACGTTGGGCACACTCATTCATATACACGCTCCGTGTGCCAACGGCTTTACCGGTGAATAGAGGCCTGCAGTTCAACGTGGAATTAGTCTTAACAGACGCGAAACTAAGATGATTTTCTGCAGCGCACCCAAGCGACATGTCGGTATAAACCAGTGTTTCCCAAAGTGGTCGATATTCCAACCTGCAAGGGGTCCATGTCAGCGGAAAAATAATTTGGGGGTCCACAATAGTGGTTCACATTTAGGAAGGTCGCAACCAAAGTTCAGAATTATTCTCACAATGCTGAAGTTAGATCCTGATCGCTTCATTAGTGGAGGAATTCTGTATTTTCGGTCTCCTGCTGCAGGCTCGTAGTCTTATTTATTCTTTGGTGGGGGGAGATCAGACAATTCTGACGTATATATTCTAACATGTAAAGCATTTTTTAACTCCATCCTTTTACAGTTAGTTATCAAAGGTAGTAGCACCATATCAGGCGCGAAGACACATTTGAACTTAGGAATTCGTAAAAAAATTACGAATGCAAAAGGCAGGGGGGGGGGGGGGCTACACAGGGCAGAAAAAGTTGGCAAGGGATCTACGAGACATAAAGTTTGGTAACCCCTGGTATAAACACACCGCGATACTAGAATAAAAAAAATCGCACTGGCGTGTTTTACGGCCCACTTTAGATTTGTAGTTTTAAAAGTTTTTGCAAACATTTTGGACCAAAATAACAATCTAATTAATTAATTAGTGTCTGAAACCCTTTTAGGAAAAAAAATCGGTAGTGGCGGGTTTCGAACCACCGACCTTTCGCGGCACAGATCAGCACCTTGCCCACTACGCCACGGCTATAAATCAAAAGATTTCTTTAATCTCATGCTATTGATGGCCGTTGTTAACTGATGTTAATATGGAATTTGTAGACATTAGATTATCATTTATCATACGAAGAACGATGTGTGTTTCTTAATTCCTCAGTGTGCCGTTGCTTTGAAATGACAACGTGGAAGTTACAATAAAATCGTCAAATACGCGAGGAATGTTACGTGACATCTCCGAACGGCTGCTTTTCGTTAATTCGATGGAGGGTGTCAAATCTCCGTTATTTTTCCAAATATGTCTCAAACGATACGAGATATGAAAAAACACAAGAGAGCTAACTAAGTTGTAGAGAATTTTCTCTACAAATTCGGTTATTCCATTTTCGCGTCAGATGAACGGTTTATTTGTAATTAAAATTACATTACAAACGGCTTTCTTTTTGTAGTACTACCGAATTTTTTGTCCGAAAAATTTGAAAAAGGGAGGTTCTGGTCTCTGGCGGCCTACCATCATGTCTGTAAAATTTGGTGCTGATAGGTTGAACGGTTAGTCTTAAAATCAGGGAACACGTTACGGACAGACAGACATCCGAAAATCGCCGTTATTTTTGCAAATATCTCTAAAACGCTACGAAATATGAAAAAAACATAACAGAGCAAAGTTGTAGAGAATTTTCTCCTCTACAAATTCGGTTATTCAATTTTCGTGTCAGATGAATGGTTAAGCCATTATTTTCATTTAAATTTCGAGCTGTCAAGACTATCGCAAAGGCCCACTTTTAGTGTTACTACCGTAACCTAAAGTGGGCCAGTATTGGCACACGCTCCCGGAGTGATACGCAGCGGCGGGTAAGGAGTTGTCAGGAGGAAACAGAAGTTGGTGTGTTGTGTTGCGGGGCACGCTAGGCGGAGCGCGTCGCGCCCGCTCCGGTTACTGTTTGTGCGACAACCTCTCAACCAGACCAAGCTGAGGTTTCTGTCAGGAGCTTCAGGGCTGCCACCAGCGATACCGCTACCATATAGCACTCCTATGGGACTGGCGAAACCTTGCCCCCCTTGTACTTACACCACAAAGAAAAACTCTGTAAATTTAAGGCGGCAGTGGCTGCGCAATCCGCCATTCAAATGTTTGCAAATCTATGGGACTTAATTATGAAACGTTTAAATCGAAAGCAAGTATGAAATGTTAAGTGGCGAACGACCCTTTTGTCATTTATGCAAAAACCTGATACTGCGAAATAGGGGAGCTGGCTGGAACGTACTGCAGAAGTACAAACCTTTGTTCTGAAATAGCGAACGCAGCTTCCCGACGATCTCGTTGTCGTAGCCTTACCTTTAAAAAATGTTCAAATGTTTAAGCTTATGGGACTCAACTACGGGGTCATCAATCCCTAAACTTACAAACTACTTATCAATTACCTTATACTAAGGACGGCACAAATATCCATGCCCGAGGGGGGGGATTCGAACCCCCGACCGTAGTGGCCGTGCAGACCGTAGTGGCCGTGCAGACCGTGACTGGAGCGCCTTAGTCCCCTCGGCCACCGCGGCCGGCAGCCTTACCTTTAGTAGTTCTTACAGTTTACAGAAACCTGATAGAAAAATTGTCTATTGTCGAAGTGACAATACGTGTGTTAATTTATTTGGCCCTAGTTATTAAGTTCGTCATTACTATAAAAATTAATTTCTGTAAAATCATTCACTTTAATTATCGTGTTAATGCGGGCAAACAGTAATTAACTTCTTTGCGTGAAATATTGTTAGCAATGTAGAACTCCGCTTTCTACATCAGTAAAAATACTGTAGTCGACACTTAATGCGTCTTTAAGCACTTCCCTCTAGCCATTCTTCCTACAGTTAAATTTAATGCGGACAGCCACGTGCTCTGACAATAATTCCAAACCTTTGACACATCTCTATACCAAAAGAATTTGTTATAAACTGTTTGATATTCGTATCAATCTCGTACTGAGCTGTATTGAATATTGGCAGCTGAACTTTACTAGTGATGCAGTGACAACAATCGGCATGAAACACTTTAGATTTCATTTTCAACAGTAGTTTTCCTCATCCGACTTAGCACTGTTAGAAAATTTATCTTCACTTAACTTTCTCGTGGCAATAATTCTACGACAAGAAATCACTTTCAAAACCTTGCTATCTTTTTCATAAATTACACAAAATTTCTGATACACTTGAGATCCTTTCGTACTAACGGTACTCTGGTTCTGCAACAATGACAATTCAAGAACAGTGGTAGGAGATTCCATAAATCATACATGGTGAAGTTAATTTTTTTTTTTACTGTAAGTTCTCTATTCAACAATACAACTTATAATCATTTTGTTGTGGTATTTGTATATCAATCGGTATTACGATGCACTCTATTGTGCTGGAACAGTGCTTTTTGTTAATTATGAGCAAACGCAGATACAAATACAGAATATTTCGATAACCTAGTTGTACCTTATCAATAATTGTGGGAATTAATATGAAATGATTCCCACAGCAAGCAGCCTCGTGTCGGCCGCAGTCGCGCACCAGACAACTTTCCAGTCGAAAGCTCAAACGCTGACTCTCATACTTCCCACACTACTAGCGCGGACTACACAGACATCAAAGATATCACACTCTCGGGCGAGTGGTGCCAACTGTATACCAGTATGACAGACTGAACATTTTACCAAACGACGCTACTGTTGCCTATTTAGCCACACGTGTCGTGCTATAGAAATGGATTTTGTAGTTCGTGTCTGCTTAATCTTCTTGTTGCTTGGCGGTTTTCTCGAGAAACATTACGAAGATTGCGTGAGGACTGGTATTTTTTCCTGCTGGTTTCTCCTTAAATGAAATCAACCATCGCAAAGAAAAAGAAATCTCTTCATAATATTACAGTGTATAAACAAGAATGTGAATATATCGGCGTTTCCAACAAAAATCGTTTCAACAAAGGTGTCAGCTACGTTCAAGGAAAAATAACTATTTTACGATGTTGTTTACCATTTAGAGAGAAGGCAAAGGGCAAAGACTAAATTAAAAGGGCACTTCAAATCGTATAGTAAGTATTTTGTTTTTGCCCAAGAAAATATTTTTGCATGCACATAAATGACTGTTTTGAAAGATACGGTCGACACTTTCCCTATTCTAGCTCGAATCAGTAGGGTGGAGAATTTACCACACAAACTTAAAGAACATCAATTACGGATTTCGCTTTAAGTAAACTAATATTATTCCTCATTCCTTAATTCTGCTTTTATAGTTCCTTTTTTGTAACTTGCACTGTTTCGGTGCCGAACTGCACAGCACACGGGTCTCAAGACTAGCAATTTTGGCACCGAGACCGAAGTGTACTGGTGTCGCACCGAAAGCGGTTGCCAGACGCCGCCGCCAGAGGTCTCCAGTTGAGCGCGCGTCTTGGAGCGTCCGACCAACACCACCCAAAGAGAAGGCGCTCTCATCTAGCGTCACAAAAACCAGGCCTCAATCGCGTACGTGGCTGGTTGGCCGCTAGGGCACACGGTTCACTAGGTCCTAGTAAAGCTCTGGATAGGGATTACAGAGCTTTAGGCCCTAGCCGTTGGCCACGCAGCTACTCTATCGCGGCCTGCTCTACGTGACGTCACACGAGAACCCCACGACTTTGTATTTCGATGGTGTTGGTCCGATCCCCTTCGTCAGTTACTGGACGAGGCCTATTATGCGGCTTCTGCTATTACAGATTCTCATATTACATTTTATAAGCTGGACATCTTGTTTAAAAAATGGAGGAAGTGCAACATAGCACTTAGTCTACATTTATATGTAGACTAAGGAAATGGATGGTTAACTGTTGCTGTTCTTCGTTGTAATGGTAGCACAGTGAAAGCCCTAGCTGGTTTGGTAAGTGCGAATAGTAGAGACGTTACAGCTTATCGGACATTTAATTTTATTGAATTAGGTAATAAGAATTATGGTAAATCGTGTCTGATATCGTACATGCCAATTGTAGTCATAACAATGAATCGCCGCAGTATTAATGCGATGGAATCTGTTGCCACCTGGTATAAAGGACTTTGTGTGTGTTCAAGTATAAAGATCATTGGTGATGTAACATCAGAATTAATAAAGTATGTAAAGCCCCCCTTTTCCTCAAAAACTAAAATGAAATCAAATGGAAAGCACGGATACAAAAATATAAGTGCGCCTCGGTTGCACAGTGGTGGTGTCACACTACAAATCTAAAGGTCGCGGGTTTGATCCCCGCCAGGTCCTAGGATTTTTATCTGTCACTCTCCACTACTTTTACCTCTGGCAGTGTTGCTGATGTGAAAAATACCGAGTAGCACCGTGGTACGGAACCCACGTTAAACTGTAGGTCCCCCTATAACTGGCTGGGTAAGTCAGTTCGAAGGTCGGAGGAAGGCAACGACATACCACTTCCAAACAGGACCATGCCTAGTAAAGCACTGTGGTGTTCAAAACAATCTTCGGATTGTTGATTCCTTACCTAAAGCAATTGAAAAGATTCAGATACAACGCTGTTCCGTTAGCTGAGAACCATAAATTTAGACTACATATAAATGTAGACTAAGTGCGATGCTGCACTTATTATTTAATCTCCATTTTTTTAAAATAAGATGTCCAGCTTATATAATGTAATATGACCAGATGATGGTGGCACAGTCCTCCGAAACCGGTCGTCATTGAGTATTTCGCGATCTTGACGTTTCACTTTTGAAGAATATTAAGACTTCCGGTTTGATAGCCCACTTCTGGAGGAAATCGGAAGTTGAAAATTCACCGTCCAATCCGGCGAAGTGTACTTACTACTATGATGTATTGCATTTTACATTTCACAACTCACAAGAGTTTGTAATGGGTGAACGGGTGGTCTGAAATGCCCTGCCGGCCGCGGTGGCCGAGGAGACGCTCCAGTCACGGTCTGTACGGCCACTACGGTCGGGGGTTCGAATCCCCCCCTCGGGCATGGATATTTGTGCCGTCCTAGTTCGTAAGTAGTTCATAAGCAGTTTGTAAGTTTAGGGACTGATAACCCCGTAGTTAAGTCCCATAAGCTATACAAACATTTTTTTTGAAACACCCTGTATAGTGCAAAGTAAAGGCACTATAATACTCCCTTGAAGCACATCAGAAATCACTTGCACGTACGAAGACTTCTCTCCATTGAGAATGCATTGCTTCGTTCTGTTACATATAAACTCTTCAGTGCAGTTACATAGTTGTTCTGATGTCCCGTACGCTC
The DNA here is from genome assembly GCA_026315105.1 of Locusta migratoria. Classification (NCBI taxonomy): domain Eukaryota; kingdom Metazoa; phylum Arthropoda; class Insecta; order Orthoptera; family Acrididae; genus Locusta; species Locusta migratoria. The sequence continues at coordinate 607,415,399 of CM048755.1, forward strand.
GTATTTTGTTCATTAGGTGGCAAAGCCGAACCGTATAGAACGCCTTGCGAAACTCAAACAGGGCATCAATCTGGGAGCCAGTATCTACCGATTTCTTCGTCTCTTGACGAATAGCGCGAGGTGGTTTTCACACGATTAGTTGCGGAACCCATTTCAATTCGTACAGAGGAAATTTTCGGTCTCCAGAACTCTTAACAATCTACGCATTTGCTGCTGCATTTGATAACACAGTACCTCTGAGTTTCGACATACTGTGATTATTCGTGTATAGCCCCACCGCAAGCGGTCGCGTAACATCTCGAAGACGTGGTAGCACGCTTCTCGCGCTTATGGCGAGGAGCGAGGGCGGTGAAAGAGCCTCCTTCTATGTGAGACTGTGACGCAAGCCAGTGACCTCGGCCCAGCGCCGCCTGGGATAATCAGGTCTGCCGCGGCGCCACACTGTGCAACCTCCCCTGCATCTGTATTGCAGAACCAAGTTGTTTTCTCCACAGCTGTGTCCCCTGGCATGCAGTGTTTATAACCCTTCTCCATGTTTTGAACGCGGTAATAATAATGTTGTTGTTATGGTCTTCAGTCTGGAGACTGGTTTGATGCAGCTCTCCACCCTACTCTATCCTGAGCAAGCCTTTTCATCTCCTCATAAGATCAGCAACCCACATCCATTTGAATCTGCTTACTATATGCATCTCTTGGTCTCCCTCTTTGATTTTTTACAAAATTCAAATGTTTGTCGAACTTATGGGACTTAACAACGGAGTCATCAGTCCCTAAGCTTACAAACTACTTATGAACTAGCTAAGACTAAGGATGGCAAAATATCCATGCCCGAGGGGGGATTCGAACCCCCCGACCGTAGTGGTGTGCAGACCGTGACTGGAGCGCCTCAGTACCCTCGGCCACTGCGGCCGGCGCGATTTTTACCCCACACTCTTCCCTCCAACGCTAAGTTTTCGATTCCTCAATGTCTAAGAATGTGCCCAACCAAGCGATCCCTTCTTTTAGTCAAGGTATGCAAAATTCCTTTTCTCGCCAATTCTGTTCAGTACCTCTTCATTAGTTATCCGATCTACTCACCTAATCTTCAGCATTCTTCTGTAGCACCACATTTAAAAAGCCTCTATTCTCTTCCTGTCTGCACTGTTTATAGTCCATGTTTCATGTACAAGGCAACACTCCAAACAAATGCATTCAGAAAAGACTTCCTTACACTAATTATTATTTCGTGTGGCTTGTTGCAAGTCTTTCAATTGGCGTCACTTCGGCGCCTTCTGTGTCCCTAGCCTACCCCAGTTATCCAACCGGGAAAAGGGGACCTACAGCATAACGTGGAATCCGAACTCGTGCCGTTTCTGGCAACTCCTCACATTGTTGAGAGGTGAAGGAAGGGTTAAAGTGCAGACTGTAAAGATCCGTGCTCCGACCGGGTTTAGAAACCGCGACCCTACGGTTTCCAGTAGAGTGCTTTACCCAAGACCACCGGGCCCGAAATGATCCGAACAGTCAGGGCCGGCACAAGCCTAACTGCCGTCCCGTGCTAGTTGCAAAATTGCCGCCCCTCATTAAAAGAAAGGAAAAAAGCAAAAAACCTTGTGGGATGTTAAAAAGGGCTAATTATATACTGTATGACAGATCTGTTTTCATAGTAAAGAAACGAGTTCGTCAGTTATATGAGTAAAAAAGGCAGAAGTATACAGGGTATCCCATTTTAATCTATGCCGGCCGACATCTTTGGAGCGGCACTTTCCTGCAAAAGTTTATCTGCCAGTAGCGTTAAGACTTCCTGTATGAAGTTTATTTGAAAAGTAAAAAATTAACATTTTTTAATAAAACTTATTACCGACGACAATTCAAAAATCTCGGCATCGTTAAATTTTCCAGTGGTTTACTCTTCCAATCTAATTGTACTGGACTTGAAAAACAATTCATTATTACATAAATGCAAATTATGGCCTATAATCCCATGTTACAATAAACTGTGACGCGCCTCTTTCTCTAAGATTGCGTCTCATCGGTCCTGACTCCATCGGCTAGCTGCCAATACGAATTCTGTATTTTTCATGCGACAAGAACGCAACAATTGCTAGTATGGTTCCTCTAAAACAAAGACAGCAATTGAAAAAAAATCTTTTATAGTCAGCGAGAACATAAACAGCCACAGAGGCTACTCTCAAAACGGAGAAATGAGTTGTCACCGTGGAGTAAGAATAAAGGTAGAGCCGGTCGCGGTGCCCAAGCGGTCTGCGGCGCGCCAGTCACAGTTTGCAAGGCCACTACGGTCGGGGGTTCGAATCCCCCCCTCGGGCATGGATATTTGTGCCGTCCTTAGGATTAGCTAGTTCATAAGTAGTTTGTAAGTTTAGGGACTGATGACCCCGCAGGTAAGTTCCCATAAGCTAGACAAACATTTGAACAGTCGAATACATATCCCAGCCGTACTACGCTTTGAAGCCATGGCCGCCATGACACTCAGACCAAAATACTGAAAGTGTGTTATAGCTGTGTCTGTATTTACAGTCGCTAATTGCATCATATACGCACGTAACGTCGTCAAACTGGTTGTTTCAAGTTTTTGTTTGAAATAAAATCACGAAAAACGAAAAAATTACGCGTTTATTCTGTTTAAGAATAGTTGTTACTACAATATTACGAATCACGATCGTCAGATAAAATAATTAGATTGAGTGAACCAACGCCAGATTTAAGAGCACAGTGACGATATCTTTTCTTTGTGGCCGCGGTGGAGTAGCCGAGCGGTCTAAAGCGTCTCGCTGCGGAGAGCGCGGTTGCTTGCTGTGGAGGTTCGAGTCCTCCCTGGGGCATGGGCGTGTGTGTTTGTTCTTAGGTTAATTTACCTAGGTTCAAGTAGTTTGTAAGCTGCGGTCTGATGACCACGCAGTTTGGTCCGATAGATTTACAAACATTTGAACATTTTTTTTTCTTTGTGCAGTAAGTTTCATTAATATTAAAACTAGGTTTTGCTTTCGAAATCATTGACTTAATAAAAATCAGATTTACATTTTATTCTTTATTCATTCGTAAATAGTATGTTACGTGAGGGAAATAACTTTCATCTTTAGGAAATAGAAAAGAGAAAAATACGCTACATTACAAGTAAAGATGTATAGGTTCGTTCACAATAAAAGTGGTAAAAACCACACGTTAGCGAGGCAATTTACACATGAAATAGTGTTTCCTTCGATTTCGCGTCACAATCATAACGATTCGTACATATAAACATCACACAAGTCACCATAATAGTGCAAAATCCTTCCAAAAACGAGCGACAAGCATACGCAAACAAGGTAATGGAGCAGTTTTTGGCCGGATCAAGACGGCTACCCAGCGCCTCAGTTTATTCTTACAGTATCTCGTCAGCCCCTGTCCAGACCTGTCAGTGCCTGTCTGGTGCCGCACGTGCCCTGCGTACAGTGAGCCCGCACTGGGGTTGAGATCTGGTGCGACTCAATATGTGACTCGTGATGGGACTTCCCAGCCGCGTATAGGAATCTCGCAGCTGCTTGTGTACGGTTGCGCGCCCTACAGCTTACACGGAGCGGTGCGTATGCTGTTCCCGTAGTTATTGGCTAGTTTCGCAACAGAAGGCATTGTCGCACGCGGGGCGCCGTTATTGCTTCTTTGTATGGTTGTCTGCTCTGCAGACGGTTACACAGCTGGGTTACGAGGTACCAAGGTCGTCTTCTTGCGGGCTAGTCTAGCCTACAGGCGGAGTCGTGGCGAGTTCAAATCCAATAGTGGCCCCGATGAAACATGTCTCGGGCTACTTGAGTGGTGAATACAGAATAATTTCAGTTACAAAGCAGTTTTACTCAAAGGAAGTTAAAAAAATGTTCAAATGTTTGTAAAGCTTATGGGACTTAACTACGGGGTTATCAGTCCCTAAACTTACAAACTGCTTATGAACTACTTACGAACTAGGACGGCACAAATATCCATGCCCGAGGGGGGGATTCGAACTCCCGACCGTAGTGGCCGTGCAGACCGTGACTGAAGCGCCTCAGTCCCCTCGGCCACCGCAGCCGGCAACGGAAGTTACACTAGGACAATACAATAATGTCGTTTTTGGATTCAGGACCTGAATCTGTAAAAACAGAACCTTTATAAGACCCAGAGGTGCGCCCCCCCCCCTCCCCACACCCGAGATATTAAGAAGATAAATTTTTTTTGTGTGCATATATTAAAATTGGTTTACTGTTTTTTTATTATTATTTCACGTTTTGTAAATTTTTATAAAGCTTGCGCCCCCCCCCCTCCCGGCTGGCCAAAAGTACTGATTTTTAACCCCCCCCCCCCACCCCACCCTAGATATTACAATGACGCAATTTGCGTCATGACATCCCCCCCCCTTGGGCACCTCTGATAGGATCATTTAACCAATAAATTCAGTTTTCGTAGCCTACAATTCAAATGTGCGCCTCGGTTGCACAGTGGTAGTGCCAGACTACAAATCCAAAGGTTGCGGGTTCGATCCCCGCCAGGTCCTAGGATTTTTATCTGTCACTTTCCACTTCTTTCACCTCTGGCAGTACTCCTCATGTGAAAAATACCGAGTAGCACCGTGGTTCGGAACCCACGTTAAACTGTAGGTCCCCCCCATAACTGGCTGGGTAAGTCAGTTCGAAGGTCGGAGGAAGGCAACGGCATACCACCTCCAAACAGGACCATGCCTAGTAAAGCACTGTGGTGTCCAAACCAATCTTCGGATTGTTGACTGCTTTACCTTTTTTTACAATTCAAATTTAAATAAAACTTACGGAAAGAAGCCTAAATATTCCAGATCTCCATATCGATGGAAGTTGTGGAGCACGTTAATATTCCAAATATCTAATTTTCTTTTTCAAGGTGTAACATTTTAGCCAGGACCGTAGTCAAAATTTCGTGTGTCTTTTTTTAGGGGGAGGGGAGGGGGGAAGATGATAAACTGTAAATTGTTACATATATTCTAACTTGCAAAGCATTATAACGTGATTTCGAGAGAGAGGGGAGAGAACGATCCTCTTCATCCCCCCCTCCCATGATTTCGTCGATAATTGGAATTTTGTTACAGTACTCTCTAATCAATGTTGTTACTTCCGTCCTAGCCAAGCTACCTGCGGGGCTATTACCGGATTTCTTGGTAGTCCTAGCACTGCCGCACGGATAATTTTAGCTTATCCGTGTAACATGGCAAATTGCTCTCAAACTTCTGAGGTGTAACCCTTGTAGTCCTAGCTTCCTATTTCGTATGCTCGCAAATCCTAGATACGCCAATGCACTCGCCTGTCGCCCTTCCCCAGTAATTAAAAATCCACCAAGTTACGCAGCTGTTCTTTCACATAAGCAATGAACGCGGATAGGGAGTCGGAGGAATGGTTTAACTTCGAGAAATCTAACCAACTCTGTGGAATAATATTAACTTCTCTACTGCTTCCCTGCCATCAGTTCCCAGAAACACAGCAGATAAAAGCAGTGATGCTCCTTAGTTCTTATACCGTATTTTCCACTCTGAGTTAGCGGTCTCCCTTTGATGACGTCGGTGTGTGAGATTGGAACTTAATTTTTCCAAGATTCTTGCCACAAACACACGTAACTAGTCGTCTTGCACAGAGCTTAGGTAATTAAATATGAAAACGTAAATCAGTATTCACTACAGGAGGAGAGATACTGCAAAAGCCTTATCTTGTTAGACACGGTAGGCTAGTCAAAAGCATATCGAACCCGTATTAACGTTATAGAAAGAAGTGTGGGATTTCTTAGCTCGTTTTGCTGTCCCCGCTGCGATATTAGGAGGCTCTGCTTACTCACATATCTATTTTTCTTCGCGCTAAAATTAGGTTGGCCCCGTATATTAGTGGACTCATCTTCTACGAAAAAAAAAGTACTTTATCTTGATGTGTTTGACAGGTTTTGTAGGTACAGAGGTTGAACAGAAATATGGAAACACTGTTACATATGCATGCCTGAACATAAATTCAGATGTAGAGAGGGGTAATTAGAAGTTGGGTGCAGATTTTGCAGCTGTGCAAGAGATCTTGACATGTTGTAGATTTTAGTGTCAGCTCTAGACCTACTGATAGTCTCATTGTTAATATTTTCAGCCATTTTCCTTTATTGTTAACAATTACGTATTTTTATCATGAAAATAAAAAAAGTTCTCTTGCAACTGAAATTTATTCTTGAGTACTATACACGTGTTGCCTATTAACTGCTAGGCATCTTCAGTAGTTTATTCTATTTATCATATGGCATTTACATGGTCAATACACTAATTTACAGATTTATATCTAGGTTATTTACATTGGTAATCGCCTGTGGCGTCGCCAGGAAAAAGTGACTTGTGATGTGCTTCACAGTTTGCACGTCACTGTATCACAGTCGCAGCAGGACGACTTTTTCCTTCCTTCATTCATACAGCAGATCACACACACACACACACACACACACACACACACACACACACACACGCTTAGTACGGATCCGGTTTAACTTGGGCCATACTTTCGAGGTTGTAGAAAGCCCGGTAACTTTCGCGTAATGCTTGGCATATCTAAGGATTCTGCCGGAGCAAATTGTCTCCATTCATTAAACCATCTGTCAGGTTGAAATTGTTGGCTAAAAGGTTCTTCGCCGTACAGATTGGTGGACGTTTTGACTTCAGTCTATCTATATGTAGGTGGGAATATCGTCATGAATGGGCAATCTTTGATGACTCTGGATCTTATTTTATTTAGTCATTCATTGGAGTACTGCATCTACTAGGGTGGGGTGGAGGAATATGGGTTAGTATGGGCAACCATTGACTTGGAGTTGATCTGATCGTGCCCGTGATCACCCTCGTTGTCATTTAACTTCTTTACATGAGGACTGTTCATCCAGACTGGGGAACCATACTCAGCAGTAAACTAAACTTAGAGCTGAGCAGCGTAAATTAGTTGCGCTTGCACCCCAAGAAGAACCACACAGTTTTTGAATTATGTTGTTACATGTCTGAATCTTGGCAGCACTATTTCTCAGATGTCCTTGGAATTAGTATTTTTGTGACTTTTGCATATCACCTCTGTTTTAGTCGTTGCCTTACCATAGATTGTGTCCTCTCTGGCGGGAAATCCCCTATCCAGTCACAAATCTGGGGCGATATTCCATAACTACGCAATTTAATTGAAAGCTGCTTGTGAGGTACGGTGTCAAAAGCCTTCTGGAAATATAGAAATACGGAATCAATTCGAGATCCCTTGTCGATAGCACTCATCACTTCGCGTGAGTAAAGAGCTAGTTGTTTCACATGAACGATATTTTCTAAATCCCTTTTGGCCTTGTGACAATAGATGATTCTGTTCGAGAAAATTCATAATATTTGAATACAGGATATGTTCCGAAACCCTGCTGCAAATTGACGTCAATGAAATAGGCCTGTAGTTTAATTGGTTACTCCTACTTCCTTTCTCGAATATTGGTGTGACCTGCGCGTGGCGTACGTGACGTTCTCCCGTCTCATCGGTGGACATTCCGACGCTTCAGATGCTAGCTACTGCGCTGCACGTTCGGAAGGCCTCCCCGGCGTGCGGTTTGCACTTGGTGACGTCAGAAACTCGGCACGATGACCGCAGACGCTCGGCTTCGGGCGTACGTTGGGCCAGATTCCTGTGGGCTGACGACAGGATCGGAAAGAGCGAGACGAGAGCCAGGCGGCGTGTGACGGACGCCAGCCAGCAGGCAGCAGCCACGCAGTGCGGGTCGGCGCCTGCGCCCTTGGCATTCACCTTGAGCTGCAGCGCGGTCACGCAGCCACAGCCAGTTAGCATCGCCGCTGCAGACGCCGCTCCCGACACTTCTGCTCACCTTCACTGCATGCTCAAATGCTGCTCTAACAGGATTCGGTGTTACGAGACAGCTAAATACCGTACCAAAGTGCCAGAGGTCACGGGGCCTTCCCGTCGTGACGTCATGTTAGTGCGGCTGCGTACACGACACTCTTTTTAGACTCCTCAAGCCCCGACATTGCACCAAATTTTGATTCGATCCCAAATATCTGAACCGTCTACGTTTACGTCTAGGTTTAACATTGAATTGTCAGTTGTTTTAGCAGATGATACGTTCAGTCGATCGCGTCTTCTTTTCATCACAGTAATATGGCCAAGGAAATTTGAATTTTTATACTACATCGTTACAGTAAACTTGTGACTTACTTAAGTTGTTTTAGGAAATACTCCAAACTACATTCCGTGACTCACTCTGTAAATAGACTGGTCATCAGAAACAAAGCGCAATCATTGACGGAATAGCTGACACAATATGAATTACTGACAATCATTATGCTCCGATTACAGGTCCAGGAGAATACTCTGCTTTTAATGAAGTCTTCTCGGGTAATCAGCCGAGTGATGGCGTCGTCTTGTCGCAACGTTTGGATGAGCTTCGTGCTAATCATCTTCTGGCGAAGTCACTTCGTTGCGACAAGACGACGCCATCACTCGGCTGATTACCCGAGAAGACTTCATTAATGGAATACGCCGAGAAAGTCTACAATCGCATATACTCTTCTCTCTCTCTCTCTCTCTCTCTCTCTCTCTCTCTCTCTCTCTCTCTCTCTCTCTCTCTCTTTCCGATCATTAATCCCGACTAGCAGGGCCTGCTGCTTTGCTACGTCTCCATTTCTTTCTCTCGTTGACATCTGATCTTAAGCCAACACAGTCCACGTCTACCCGATGTCAGTCCATCTCTTTGCCGGTCTTCCTCGTGGTCATGTTCCTCCTGGGTTGGTGGGGAGTGCTGTTTTTGCAGCCTAGCTGTCCTGCTTTCTCATGACGTGACCGTGCCAGCGGAGACGGGCATCCCTCAGTTTGTCTGTGATGGGCGCGACATCAAACCTTTGCCGGACTTCTTTGTTTTCTACATGATCACATCAGGTCACCCCCACGGACCAACGAAGCTTCTTCTTCATAGTATGTAACATTTGCTCCTCTTGTTTCGTCATAGGGCGACACTCAGTCCCATCGATTGCTGCTGCGCGTGCCATAGTTGTCTAAACTTTTCCTTCAGACGTTAGGGGATCTTTTTACCGCAGAGGACTCCAGTAACCTGTCTCCACTTGAGCCAAACTGCATTCACTCTTGTCCGAGTATGTCGAGATTTGTATAAGTCTGAGGTGACAACGTAACCCAGGTACTTAAAATGCACGGTCTTCTGCAGGTCTCCTTCTCCGATACTTATGGTGCCTTTCTAAGTATTCAGTCTTCTGGACACTGAGGTGCAGTCCATTTTCATACAGTCTATCCTTCTACGTTTGAACCTGGTGTTGTTCTGGGCGGGTTTGTTCGACAAGTACATCATCGGCATAAAGAAGGGTCCAGGGATGTGAAGTCTGAATGTCAGCTGTTACCGTATCCATGCAGAGGATGAAATGGTAAAGGTGAAAGGGCAGAACCTTGATGAACACCCACAGTGATATCGAAGGGCTTACATACTCTTCAGGGAAGCCATGACAACGAAGAGCTCGCTAGATAAGATCGTGTGGGATATGGTCAAAAGCCTTTTCTAGGTGTAGAAATGCCATGTGTACACTCTTGTCACACGCCTTTTGACGGAAAAGCATAGAGAGATATATGGATAGCATCGATGTGGTACTGCATCCCTCAACAAATTCACACTGGTTTGGTTTTACAGAGACAATACTTCTGTCTTTAAGTACACGTTCAGAGATTTTTAAAGTATGACAGAGGAGTCGAATAGGGCGCTAAGTCGAGCATTCATTCACGTCTCCTTTTCACTTTGATTGGAACTGTCAAGTTATTTGTCCAGAGGATCACAATTTTACCAAATAATACTGCTTCTACTGACGGATAAATATCAGCATGCCATAATATCAATTGGAAAAATTAGATTCATTATCGTTACAGTGTGTTGCCTTCTTTGACATCTGTCCACGGAGCGTGTAAAAGCGTACATGAATCACTTAGACACGATAGTAGCTGCTCCCCGCCGACCCCACGCTTTCGTAAGTGCTGGAAATAGGTGTGACGTAGCGGCTAACACGGCACAGCGGTAAATCGCTGTACCGCTGAAGCAAATCCGTATGCAGTTGTAGCCGCATGCTAACTGTTCTGCCCGTAAGCTCCGATACGTCTTCGATGTTACCTCGCCTCGTGTGACGCACACTACTAGATTATCTCCCGCACGCCATAAATTGAGTCGCTGTCAAAAGCAAAGGAATTTACAACAGCGCGTTGTAACTTTGACAGTGGATTAGAGAAGAAAAAATTTCTGAGAACCATTTTTCTCCAAAATAATATCCCTCTTACATTCTGCCTTACTGGGAAGAGCTTACGGATAGAAGATAGTCTTCTAGATGCTCCGAACTTACACGTAGAGCAGCTAACTACACATTAGTGCGCGCCCTACAAAACGTAAAAGAAACTACAGAGTGAATTATATCCTACACTGACATTGTTTTTACTTTAGGTTTTACTTAACATTCAGATGATTAAAAGTTCTCCTCAAGTCTGCTGCAGTGTGTGACAAACGTAATCGCACAGATTTTATTTACTGAAGTCAACAGATTATCCACACACTGTACATACATAATCTGCATATCACTATAGGACTGAACATAGGCTCCCAAGCACGTCATTTCGTTTGTTATAAATTTGATACCACAGTGACGTATACGGCCAACAGAAAACTGGGATACAGCTAAATTTTTAATATTTGTGGCCAATACACACAAACTACTATTGCCAAGTAAACGCTTAATGAAACAAGAGTTTCAGAATTGCGTGGCTGTTTCAGGACGTAGAGATGGAAGACTTGTACCGAGCCGGAACTCGAACTCTGATTCTAAGCTTCTCGCGGACGGTTGCCTTAACGGTCTCGGTCACCCGGACACGTTTCCCGTCACACATTCTCGACGTTTGGCCCACTATTGCAGTGTCTGTGGTACATTCGCCCCGCCTGTCATGATATGGACTAAAGCCAAATTAAGCACATAATGGATCAGTCCTTGAAAAGGGGGTGAAAAGACAGGCGCACGCCTACCATGTACACACATCCTGCTGTTTAACTATCACGTAATGGATCGTCTATACCAGTGTTTTTCAGCCTGTGGGTGTCGCACAGTCTTTCTCGGGGTGTCGCCGTCACACGAGAAAGTACTTCACAATTAAGTAACTAGGGGTTCAGTAAGAAAAGAACGTCTGCCAGAGTGAAATTTATTTGATGTTAAAATTTCGGAATTCCTTGTATAACATTATTTATGAATTGAATATATTATAGATTGTTTTATAATACCGTGTATTAATGACTAAGCGCGAAGTCTGAAAACGGTTTTCAGAAACCAATCTATAGATAAGAGCATGATACAATAAGTAATCCTAAAAAATTCGAAAAGATCTACTTCTTAACAAATTTTCTACACCTTTCTTGATGACCATAATTCGCTTCTAAGTCTTGCCTAAAAGTGCAAAACACTCGTTAAGCAAAATACATTTTTCTGTCGGAAATGATGTAAGAAGAGAATGTGTTCCATTGCGAAATATAACAAAAAACTTCGTCCACCAATTTGAAAGGAAAAATTGTTAATCTAAGTAATACCAAAATGCTGCTTTACTTTGTAGCTGTTAAATATTGTTTATTAATATAGCAATAGTCCTATTTCGGCACTGTGGCAATCATCGGGCTATCTGCAGACAAATATTTAAGGCTAAAATGAGTAACAGATCACACCACCCTACCAAAGCTCCACTATATGTAGTAATAAACAAACCGTAACCATAGAGCATCGCTGGAGGATATGTTAAACTGACAGAATAGCATACCATCTAAAGAGCATTTATACTGCAATTATATGCAGTTATTATAATAAATTATATCTCAACGATGCCATAAGGAAGTAAGTCTGGAATAATACGTCACGAAAAATGTATCAAAATTGGAAGTATCTTTATTTTACTCATTTTAACCTTAAATATTTGGCAACAGTGATGAAATAGGCCTATTGCTATATTAATAAACAATATTTAATAGCTTCAAAGTAAAGCAACATTTTGGTATTACTTAGATTAACAATGTCCTTAAAGCATACACAATGCTGCAGGCCCAAATGAAATAAAAGAAAAAGATATATTTTTTAAGATAACATTATTTTGTTACGCTTCATCAGGAGGGGGTTTCATTTGGAAGGGGCTCTCCAGAATATTTATAGTTGGAAAGGGCTCACGTGTTCGACAAGGTTGTAAAACACTGCTCTATACTATAAAGTTACGTGCGAGGCACATCCGGAAAGTAGGTTTCCCTAGTCTTTTAAAACAAAGACAACAAAGTTATGTGAACAACTTTGTTAGCAACAGGTACAGCAGTGTTTGAGCTATTTTTCGACTTAGGCAAGTTCCTCAATGCATTTGGTGACTGTCGTGGGATCATCTTTTGTATTCCTGTATGTAGAAGTCTGCCGCCTGTGAATGGAACCAGCGTGCGGCAGTCCGTCGTCAAAACATTGGCCGCAGGACAGGAATTCCCTGAAGTGTAAGAAAAGATGGAAATCGCTGGCAGCAAGACCAGGATTGTGTGCTGGATGATCAAACAGCTGCCAGCCGAATTTCTGCAACATCAGTTATTGTGAGCCGAGCAGAACAGAGGCGAGCAGCAAGAAAACACCCACAATAAGCATTCCACGCCTCTTTTTCTGAATGGCGCGTCGCATTCTTTCACAGAAAGAGCTGAAGACGACTGTCACTGTCTGGTTCCAAAGGAAGAACGAAGGAGGGAAGCTAAGGGTTTAACGTCCCGTCAACAGCGTCGTCATTAAGGGACTGACCACGCGCTCATATTATTAGGTAAGGATGGGAAAGAGGCTTGGCCGTGCCCTTTCAAAGGAGCCATCCCGACATTTGACTGGAGTGATTTCTAGAAATCACGGAAAACCTGAATCTGGATAGCCGGAGATGGATTTGAACCACTGAAAGTCCAGCGTGTTACCACTGCGCCACCTGTGACAAAACAAGGGGGGGGGGGGCGGTTACTGTGTAATAATATGATACAGCCATGGAGGGTACCTTACTAGAGACCGAGACACTGCTTAACCGATCATCACGAGATTTGGCAGCATTATGTTTGCGTGGAGAAGGCTTTTACACTCTGCAAAATAACGTGTGCTACATGACAGTGGGTACTTCGCAATGAATTTCGACACTTTCTGATCGATCACAATGAAAGTTAGCACATGCATATAATGTTAGCCTTCAGATCGCTTTTACCGACTTCGGGCAAGCTACCCATCTTCAGATTCAAATCAGGATCGTGGAAAGTTCCCTAAGACTCTTATGTCTAACATCGGGTATTGCGCATCCGCTGCCGGAGGTTAGAGTCCTCCCTCGGGCATAGATGTGTATGTGTGTGTGGGGGGGGGGGGGGGTGGGGGGGAGGGAGGGGAGGGAATCTTTAGTTTAAGCAGTTTGTAATTGCAGGGACTGATGACCACTGTACTTTGGTTCCATAGAATTATGGACATTTGAACATTCTTGAACTCGTGTCTAGTTTTGATGGCAGGAAAAAAAAACTCATAACTTGCCATAGACGTTGGGAGGAGGATATGTGGGTATACACACACACACACACACACACACACACACACACACACACACACACACACAAACAAAAGATTGGAATGAATAAATAAATAAATAAATACGCGGGAAACCACAGGTATTAGGCTAGTAGTCTGTAAAGGCGGTATGACACGACGTTCCGCCGCGAAAGGTATAGGTCTAGTGAGACAGCCATCTAACGGCAGAACATGTGTAACTACCGCGGGACCATGATTATTAGCACACTTTATCCGCGCGCCGGAATAGAGACCAGTTTTAAACTCCCGTGAATCCGCGCATGCGCACTAGGCAACGCTAACGCGCGCATGCGCACAAGTAGCGGCAGTAAGCTTTCTGCTTGTTACTTTTGTATGACATTCGTGGTTAGGACCGATTGCCGACTTTCGTATAACGGATTTTGCTCGTTTTTTCAGTTAGTGTGTTTTCATAAATGCGGTAATTAAAAAATATATGTTTGCAGCAGACTTTAAACTAAATGTTTATGAAAAGGAATTCTTGTTTTGATTGCTTCGTAATTTAAAAATGAAATGGAATAGGAGAGAGCTGTCGAGTTATAATTCAGGCGTACAGGAAGGAAAGTTGTTTCTATAACCTACACGATCCCTCTATAAGTTACGACAGCAATTGTTTATTCCTCAATGATATGGCTACAGCTTTACAGATAGCAGCTCTCCAAAATAGGTCACATCTTTCCTCACGGAGTTCTGAAATTGCTGCGGAATCCCAGAACTCAAGTCTTTCATTAGCTGTCCCTATATTCGCCTGCCTGTCTTCTTTCTGGTCACAGTCCAACCCAACGTCTGGTTTTAGTCGTTATCGTGCCGTAATCTGCAGATTTACTGTCACAGCTCCAAAAATGTTTTATGTGCGAAATGTTGTATAAATGTAAATTTACATAGACACATACTTCGTCAACCAAGTGTAGTAATATGAAACTGCCGTGCGGTCTGAGGCTCCATGTCACGAATTGCGCAGCCGCTCCTGTCGGAAGTTAAGAGGCCTGCCTCGGATATTTATGTGCATGTTGTCATTGGCATAGGTTAATTCTAGGGACCGATAACCTAAGCAGTTTGCCCCTTAGTTACACAAACTTCGAATTTAAATATAAAACGAAAGTGTTGAGTCTGTATTTGTAAGCAGTAGAACTTGGTCCCTTGCGAAATACATAAGATAAAAAGAAATAATATATAAAAAAAATGACAACTTCACATTAAATAGGAACCTTGAGCTCACAGAAATAATTTAAATGAAGTTCCAGGAAATCAGTTTCCCTCGGATTCTTATGTGGAATTAATGAACGATTAGAGGAGCTCAGTTTTCTTCGCGTTTCATGCGCGTTATTGCTGTCTATTGCGCATGGCTGGCCGCGGTGGCCGAGGGGACTGAGGCGCTCCAGTCACGGTCTGCACGGCCACTACGGTCGGGGGTTCGAATCCCCCCTCGGGCATGGATATTTGTGCCGTCCTTAGTCTTAGATAGTTCATAAGTAGTTTGTAAGCTTAGGGACTGATGACCCCGTAGTTAAGCCCCATAAGTACTACAAACATTTATTGCGCATGCGTGGATTCGCGCCGAGGAATATCCGCCGTGCATCGTGTCTACGAGAAGCAGTACGTAGATCCAGATAATCGCGCTTGTAACGCTGGTGCATAGGTATACGCCTCAGGTGTATCGTGTAATACGGCCTTAACAGTAACCCAGTCGAAGGGGGGAAAAAAAAAAAAAAAAAAAAAAAAAAAAAAAAAAAAAAAAAATCAGTCAAGCATATGTAGTCGCTTGTTGGTCTTCCGGAGCTCCACAAAAGCCACAACAGTGCGAACGCACAAGTCAGGTATCGAACTTGCAGGTGACTTGCAACTTGCTGTTGACTGGATTGAGGGCATGCAGTGTGTTTTTTGTGTATTTGAGGAGGCGCTGCTCAGCAGGTGCGGGCGCGCTGTGGGGTCTGGGCTGCCCAGCGACATTCCCCAGCTTGAGGACACCGCCCCCCCCCCCCCCCCCCCCCCACGCACTCCTAACGCCAACTCTCCCACGCCGCGCCTTCCTAAACTTACGGCCACTTACTGCCAGCCCTACTAGCCCAGCGCACGCTACGTTACCACCACCATCATCGTCCACACACCGCTAGCCACCTCACCATCGTGCTTTGCGTACCTCTGTCGCTACCTCCTATTCCTATTCCAGTCGCCTATGGTAAAAGAAAAAGACTGCACCTATGCTTTAGTGTGGCTTCCAATTTTATCCTCCTGGTCTATTCACGAGATATACGTTGGAGGAAAAAGTATATCGGTTGATTGTTCAACACACGTACGCTCTCGGAACTTTGATAGAAGTCCTTACCGTGATGCAGAACGCCTCTCCTCAGCGCCTGTCACTAAAATTCGCCGATCACCTCCGTGACGCTTTCGCACTTACTAAATAAACTTGTAACGGAGCGTGCTCTGCATCTTCATCTACATACATACTCAGCAATCCACCGTAAGGTGCGTGGCGGAGGTTACACTGTACCACTACTAGGCATTTCCTTTCCTATTCCACTCCCAAATAGAACGAGGAAAAAAAAATGCCTACATGCCTCTGTACGAGCCCTAATTTCTCTTATCTTGTCTTTGTGATCATTACGCGAAATGTAAGTAGGCGGCAGGAAGATCGTACTACACTCAGCTTCAAATTCCGACCCTCTAAATTTCCTCAACATAATTTCTCCAAAAAGAAGGTCGTCTTTCCTCCAGCGATCCCCATTTGAGTTGCCGGAGCATTTCCGTGACACTCGTACAGTGGTCGAACCTACCAGTAACAAACCTAGCTGCTCGCTTCTGAACTGCTCTTATGTCTTTCGTTAAACTGATCTGCTGCGGGTCCCAAACACTTGAGCAATACTCAAGACGTGGTCGTACAAGCGTTTCATACGCAGTCTCCTTTACAGATTAAGTACCTCTTCGCAAAATTTTCGCAATAAACTGAAGTCGGCTGTCCGCCTTACTTACAATTGTCCTTAAATGTTCGTTCCATTTCATATCGCTTTGCAATGTTACGCCTCGATATTTGAACGACGCGACTGTATCAAGATGCTCACTACTAATGTTGTATTCGAAAATTATGGGATTGCTTTTCCTACTCATGCGCATCACCTTACATTTTTCTACAGTGAGAGCTAGCTGCCATTCTTTGCACCAACTAGAAATTGTGTCAAAGTCATCCTGTATGCCATTACAGTCAATTAAAGACGACACCCTCCCATACACCACAGCATCATCAGCAAATTAAAAGTTACTCTGTCCAGCATATCATTTGTATAGATAGAAAATAATAGCGGTATCCTGGGGCACGCCTGGCGATACACTCGTCTCTGATGAACGCTCGCCGTCGAGAACAACGTACTGATTTGTTACTTACGAAGTCTTCCAGCCAGTCTCAAATCTGTGAACCTGTTCCATATGCTCGTATCTTAGCAGTCTTCAGTGTTGCTGCGCGTCAAACGCCTTTTTGAAATCTGGAAAAACACAATCTGCCTGTTGCCCTTCATCCATGTCTTTCTATCACCCCTATCTGGTTTGGATACCGCACAGATGAGCAATACTAAAGTATTGGTCGAACGAGTGTTTCGTAAGCTGCTTGCTTTGGTGATGCACTGCACTGCCTGAGAATTCTGCATTAGTTTGAGGGTCTATTGCCACTCCCTGCACCAAGTGTAGAGACGTAGCAAATCCCTCCCGCATTTTGCTAAAATTTTCCAAAGATATGCGACCTATTACAGCACCAATAGCGAAACCCCCATTGAACTTCCAATGTGACGATTGTGAAAAGCAACTGGCCTAGAACACTCCCTTTGGTCTCACCAGAAATCACTTGCGCCTAAGATGACTTCTGTCCGTTGAGAATGACAAACTCCGTTCTATTAGCTAGAAACTCAACTCACACAGTTGGACTGATGTTCCGTACGTTCGAGGTTTGTACATTGGGCGACAATGCGAAACGGCATTTTCAGAGAGCGTGTGTCTACTACTTCTGCGTCTCGTGGAAGAACAGCGCCAGCTGGGTTTCTCGTGATCGCTACTCTCGGAAGCCGTGTTGATTCGTTTTAGACGAGAAGTCTGGTCTCCAGAAATAACATTTTGTCACAAAACATTCCAAAGTTCTCAATATAAGCATTAAAGGTACAGGAATCTATTAGATGATCCATCTTGAAGACAGGAATGACTCTTGTTTTAACGAGTGACAAGAAATTGACTTAATGGAACAAATTGAAGCGAGGCAAAGACTTGAGTCCGCAAGGGACCACCTTAACAATGGATTATTGTCGGGGGAATGTTTAGACTTGGTGACAACAGCAAAGTAATTTCTTCCAGCACAAGGAAGATGTATGGTGCGGCACCTCTCGAGACAGCGCATTGGTTAGCACACACCGGACTTGCATTCCGTAGGCCGAAGCTTCAAAAACCCGCCTACTTCAGATTATTTTGTCTTCCCGTGATTTCTCTAAACCACTCCAATCAAATGCCGGGATGGTCCTTTCCCCATCCTTTCCTAATCGGAAATTGTGCTTACTCTCTCTCTAATGACCGATATGTCGACGTGACGTCAAGCTCTAATGTTCCATCTCCTCGGGTCGCACGACGAATATCAAATAACGAGCTGCAAGCTAAGCATTTACCGCCTACTGTAAAACACCGCCGGTGAAGTGTTGTTATTTGGGCCTGTATTTAATCTGATTTGCGATATGTGTGCAGAACAAGGCTCTGTACAAACTGATAAGAAAACTGTTAGTAAAGCAAACTTATTTACATACTGCATCGATAGTTCTATTCTTCGTTGCTTAGAAGTACCAGTAAATTTTTACCCACATAATTTTTTCAGTTTTGTGTACTGAGAGCCTATTCGTACCTTTGTGCCCCCAATCGACAGTTTAAAAGATATTGCTTAACAAAAAGTAAACCTTTCTGACAGCCTAAGCTTGGAATTATCGCCCGCTGCTGTGAAGACAGTTGACTGCTCACACTTGTTTCTGTAGTTTTGCCTAGTTTTATGTCAAAACTATTGAAACTTTTATTAGATCGTCCATTGTACAGGCGTATTTTGTTTTTAACATTTTGGAATACTGCATTACAAACAAATTACCTAACACAAAAAATACAAAGTGGACTTAAAAGCACCGTTAGGCTATGCAAACATTTCATTGTAGCACTATGCCATAACCTCACGTGTTATTTTCTCCTTCTTGTGATTCAGAAGTCATAATACTGCTTGTTATTTTCCCCATTGACTGCAGACAATTCATTAGAGATAAATTAATGTACCTTTTCGCCCTTACCATAAAAAATTTCAGCATATTTCTTCAGTAACTTACGTAGATAACAAAATGGAAAAAAATCCAGAAAATAGCACCGATGAGTTGTGTAAAGTATGCCTGTTTCTTGAAGAAGCATTTTTTCCCCAATTACAGGGGCACTAAAAACACTGAGATGAATCTGTAAATGCCTTCAAGGGAGACCACGAAGGATTCACACAAAGTTTTGATGCATATCTCGGTACAAATGAGTATTTGCAGGGTTCAGTCAAGGCGAGTGAGTTATCTCAACCATATTGAGGTCAGTTCAGAGAACTGTACTTCAACGACATTTTCGCCTCTATTAAACTTTTACAAATATTAAAATTTAAAAACTACACAGTTGGATCTGACATGAAAGATGCGCCATCATTCCTAAAGGAATATGTCTTAAGTGCATGTCTCAAATCATAATGTTTATAAGTGTCCAATGTAAAGAATTTCGGTAGTTACGTCGAGTAAAAACCAAGTTACACAAATTGAATTTTTCTGAGAATGTTGCACTTCATTATGTGGGACCTGACGGTACTTCAGAGTACCTACATTGGAAATCATTGATAAAAGTAAAATTTTTACAGAAATGAGACCCAATAATACAAATTCTAACAAGCAAATAGCGAAGAGTAATCGTTTCCTTAACCGTGCGCACAGGGGCGCCGGGATGTGGTGCGTGCAGCCGTTCGCCGTCGGGGTTTCTAGTCCTCCCTCGGGCATGGGTGTTTGTTGTCCTTAGGTTAGTTTACCTTAGTTTCAGTAGTTTGTAAGCTACGGACTAATGACCACGCAGTTGAGTCCGAGAGATTTACAAACATTCGCTAATCGTACGTCACGAAACAAGCGGATAACGCAATTTTCAAGCTGTTGAGGCAGTCACGCAAGCTGCTAGATTTTGTAGAGAGTGCACACGTAGCAACAGGTGTCCCAAGAGGGCAGTGGCGCGAGGCAGGGGGAGGGGGGGGGGGCGGAAATGCTGGCGAGTTCAGTCTCTGGGGGCCCATCAGATAAACTGCGCCAACTGCCGTTGCACCTCGCCTCGGCGAGTCCAAGGTGTGGTAGGCGAGAACATTCGCACACACATTGGCGCTCACCAAGTGTGGTAGCATATCTCGAGAGTTAATCACAAGCGATAATTAGAAAGTTTAAATTCCTGCCGAATATCAGGTTCTATTAACGCATCAGTTACATGATACGTTCCACGAAATCTATTAAGTACCTTGCTATATAAAGAAGTCTCTTATTGTTTTCAGAGTTTTAACAATTCCGTAAGGATTCGGGATTGTTGACGAATGATATCTTGCTATGATATACAGGCAATTACATACAACTGACATCCCGGAAACACCTGGAATATTCGTAGCATCGAAAAATCTTTATCCTGATTCGTAAAGCTTCAACGGTTTTGAACTTGGCGTATTTGAGATCTATGGTAATAGACTGTCGGACATTTTGAACATTAAAGTTAAAGGTGAAGCATTGAATAAAAATTTGTGATGTGGCCGAGAATCGAACCCGGATCTCCATGCTTACTAGGCAGACGTCTTAACCACTTTTTTGTCGTTCTTCAGGTAGATCGATGATTTGCGGACTTTTGTTCCTTCGTTCTTGTTATTCGTTGAGTATTCGACTCAGCTTTTTTATTATTATTACAGAGGACATTCAGCCGTCTGGCCACTAGACCATAGCACCACTAGTGATTAAGGCGCCTCGGAATAATCTAAGCACGACTTCCCTCCACGTCACACTCTAATTCAGCTTCTGTGTTCCGTGAAATATTACATCTGCCAAGGCTCTCCATGCTTCGGAATAGCACCTCGGCAATGGATATGTCGGAACATTCCTACCTTTTACCTTATGCTAAGGTGATGTAAATATCATAATTACAAATTACCGGCCGCGGTGGCCGAGCGGTCTGCGGCGCGCCAGTCACGGTCTGCACGGCCACTACGGTCGTGGGTTCGAATCCCCCCTCGGGCATGGATATTTGTGCCGTCCTTAGTATTAGTTGGTTCATAAGTAGTTTGTAAGTTTAGGGACTGATGACCCCGTAGTTCCGTCCCATAAGCTATACAAACATTTGTATTATAAATTTATAAACCCTGAGACTGTTTTGCGTCTCAATGCTTCACTTTTAACATTGTCTTTGACATTTTCAAGACGCAAAACGGTCTTAGTTTATAAAGTTATAATTATATTTTGAACATTGTCATTTCTTTCAGCAAATAAGTTGTCATTTGAAATCATAAGGTTTTCTTCGTGCTTCGTGCCTTACTATACTTAGCTTTGCTATAGTACGTACTGTTCACACAGCCGAGACCAGGACTGCACATAGGTACTGAACATAACCCAGCTCCTCACATTATGAGCTGCAAACGCGTCACGACGCATGTAGCGGAACGGCTCCGCAGTACTGATGACCTAGCTGTTTAGTCCCCTCAAAATTAACAACAACAGTAGTAGTGTATTTTCACCTGCTTTCCAATTAGTCGAACACGCCATGACAAACGCCTAGTACCCTGGTCGCATTCAGGCGAACACACAGAAAGCTATGACATTGACGAAAACACGAATTCGTTCGATTTGGTGTAAATTACCAAAATTAAATCGCACGAAGAAAATGTTCTAATAAAATGATTACCAGACTTCATTTGGGTAGCAGAGCTACATCGGAAGTCCATTACACAGTCCAGTGGCTCCTAACCTCTGGTCCGCAAGAAGTAAAATGTCGAGAACGGTATTAAATTTCCAACTTTTATACATTTCCATTATGCTTTCTTTCGTGGTCACACACAACTTCGCAATAAAAGGTTACATTATAATAGCACTGTTAATACCTGTTGCATATTCGTTAACCTGAAAAGTAATAAGTTTTGATTAAAGTTTATTCTTATTCTGACGAAGTTTATTTACTCTGGAAACTTGTGGTCTCTTGTTTAAAAAAACAAAGTTGGGAGGCCACTGCTGTAGTATTTAAGTAAAACTTCATTTAGCCATGAGTGTGCGGGAACATCTCCATTGATTTGATCAGTTAAGGCAATTTAAAATGCAATCTTCAGATCGTTTACGTCTTCTCCAGCAGTTTGTATACAGTAATCTTGACGAATAAAAATTTTATCCAAATTTTGTCTTTTGACTTGTCCTTGTGTTTTGGAATATGTTCCGGTAACCTCGAAGCAAATGAAAGCGCGTGGCAAATTCAAATAATTATTTTGCACAGTTTTTTTTCTGTAAATGGTCTGAAGTCTGGACGTAGTATGAAATGTCTTGAGAATGCAGACCATGTGGCAAGCCCACCTGGAGATGCGTGATGGGACAGGCAGGTCGCTTTCCCCGGCGCTACGCAGCCGCTCGTTAGTATTCAAGCAGCTCCTCAGTCGGCATCGCGAGGCTAGCTGGACCCCATTCCAGTCCAATGGAAAATCCCTGCCGATACCGGTAATGGACATCGGCTGTTCCGTGCGATACATTATTACTACTAGCAAAACCCCTAAATCCATAAAAAATCGAAATTTGTTGCTGGGAAACCTTCCGGGTAGTGTGGCCGTGGTCTATGAAACTCTTCTGTTCCTGACATTTCGTCCAAGACTGCGCTGGACATCCTCAGAGGCGCTCCTCTTCCGCTGAATCTTGCTGACTGACGGGTCGAACGTCTGAGAGCGACATGTATAGCGTAGAAAAGGGGGCGTGGTCGAAGTCACATGTGATGAGTAGAGATAATCCTTGTCAGAGATAAAATCTTCACTATCTGACAATGATTATTTCTGCTCAACACGTGTGACTTCGAACACGCCCCCTTTTCTACGCTATAGACGAGGCGCGTCCAGAAAGTAAGTTCCGTTTGGTAATAAAGTAAAATTGTACACAGATACAGAAGAAATTTTTATTGCACAAAATTCTACAAGTCTTAAACTACTTTTCCACATAACTGCCGAAATTTTGCAGACATTTGTCATAGCATGGCACCAGGTTTTGTATACCTTCTTCGTAGAAATCTGCCGCCTGTGTCTTCAACCAGTTGGAAACAGTTTCAGGTCGTCGTCATTGGTGAAGTGATGACCGCCAAGGAAAGACTTGAGATGTATGAACAGATGAAAGTCGTTAGGAGCGAGGTCAGGGCTGTACGGAGGATGGTCAAACACGTCCCACTTCGTTCTTCATCGTGCACATCACTGCACCTGCTATTGAACTGTCGGACCCATCTTCTCTCCATAAAATCACTCATCGCATTTGGTCCGTAATCGTCGCAAATTTGCCGATAAATTTCACTTGGTTTCACTCTCCTCGCATTCAGAAATCGAATCACCGATCTGATTCTACAGGCGGCGGGATTTTCAATCGACGCCGACATTTCAAACATGCACAACAAAGCGTACGTAACTGACAGCGATCTCCAAATGGCGCACGTTCTTCTCCTTGATACACATCGTCTACAGCGCATGTGCGGAACTGCAATCGCAGCGCTGCAGCGGAGATAAATTGAAACGGAACTTACTTTCTGGTCGCACCTCGTATGTCACTCTCAGACGTCCGACCCGTCAGTCGGCAAGACTCTGAGGTTGTCCAACGCAGTCTTGGACAAAACGTCAGTCAGGAACAGAAGAGTTTCATAGACCACGACCGTACTACCCGGAAGGTTTACCAGCAACGACGTCACCCGGTCGTGTAAGCATTCTATGAAAAGAATCGAACTCCCATATCATTATCTTAAATAAATGAATGTATTAAATGCGTCTTAAAGTATGTAATACAGAAAAAAATTGAGGCCTGAAGTTGTGTTTAAAGGTTGTTGGAACTCACTAAATGCTGTACTGCTCTCATTATCAAACAGTGGATGAATATAAGGTAACTTTCACTACATGTTAAACAGAAACTAGTTTTTCCCGCACCTAAGTATTTATGACGCCATATCACCTGAAATATGTTTCCTACCATGATAGAATTTTCCAGGTAAATTCAGTGACATATGTAGATAATGTCTGCAAAGTTGACAGCCAAGTTGGACTGCATGAACAGCTAAACTGTACAAATGGGTACGAACTCTGAACAGAACGTAGGGGGGGGGGGGGGTCACTGGTATCGTTAGGTACGTTTCTTGATTCATTGAACAGCTGTTTCTTAATTTTCAATCTTCAGTGTAATGTCATACGGGAACAACCGAAAACCATTTTTTTTCTTGCGAATATAGCGCCATCTACCACGACTGGAAAATCCAGTACCCTTAGTACTTTTGGCAGGAATCCGAATCTGCAATAAAAATGGGGGTTACTATTTGATTTCGTCGGGGAGCGAGGGGGGGGGTTAATTTCAGGTAAGATAGATATTCTTTTTGTGTCAGATACAGTTTTGGGTATTTCGACGTATTTCCATTTGTTAGGTTAAGTGGGACAACCGGTATATGATTAATATTAAAATATTTTATTGTTGTTATCAGTATAGGCATCTGTAAGACATTAATAGTGGATTTACGAGAGGTTGTGGGAAGAAAGAGGGGCTGCATAGTATCAAAATATGAGTGGCTCTGCACCTGGTATGTAGTTTGCACTCAGTTGCCATAGCTACTGCATAATATCAGCTGCAGTATTGCATAACGGCACAATTCTTGTTGCCTGCCACTTTGTGCTTGTCTAGAGCAATTAACGTATCGGCAAGCTGGTGAGCAGGCCTGAATTGCAGCAGTGTTGATGGATGATCGGGCGACCTTCCTCGCAGCGTTCTTACCTCATACGTGCCTGACCGATCCGCCGCCGCCAACTTGTTTGGAAAATGTGGCTACACACTCGCGACACGATTAAAGAGAAAGCCGGTGGGAGAGGGACAGCCTTCTTTATAAAGAAGATATGGAAAGCAGGCGGCCAAGTTGGCGAGCAGGCTGAACCGCAAAGGAATTCCGCGCTCCACTCCTCTGCTCTTACCGAGAAGTGCAGCCGGCCTGGAGACACATGTAAAAGAATGTCGCCCATTAACCTGTCCATTGTCATGTCGATTAATAGGCAGCCGCGGCACGTTTTTGATGGGACCAAAAAGAACTGCCGGCATCCGTTAGCTGCAGATGTGAAACCCATAAGAGGCAGTCGCGGCTGGGCAGACTTTCGCCGGCCCATTGCACAACAGACGTCCCAGTTGAGCTGACTTTGCCCGTACAAGGGCCTGGCCGGTCGCGTTCGGAATGACTCACGCCCACACACCCTCCTCACACCTGCTTTCTTCCTCTGCTGCGTAAAAGTGCGCACGTCCTCCACACCGAAACTGTGTGCAAACTCTGACCCGACCTCTGCGAAAATGACTGTTCTGCACAGCCCTGGCAATACTGACACGCCCCCTGCTCTCATCTGCGTTGCAGAACATCGCAATTACATTCTAGAGGCAAGCATAGATTTCGCAGCGGGAAATACTCGAGCCGGCCGCGGTGGCCGAGGGGACTGAGGCGCTCCAGTCACGGTCTGCACGGCCACTACGGTCGGGGGTTCGAATCCCCCCTCGGGTATGGATATTTGTCCCGTCCTAGTTCGTAAGTAGTTCATAAGTAGTTTGTAAGTTTAGGGACTGATGACCCCATAGTTAAGTCCCATAAGCTATACAAACATTTGAACATTTGAAATATTCGAACGAAATGTTTGTGGCGCGTGATACAGACGGGGGAAACGTGGGCATGCACACTACACTTGGAAAGGGTTCAGTTCAGAGTCGCCATAAATCTTTGTAGCAATTTTATCTATTTGGGGTTAATTTTATAAAACGAAATGTTATTCATGAGTATAATACACAGGGTGGTCTTAAGGGGGCCACACCCTGCCTATCTAACCCGTGTTAATTTAGGCACGTATTTGACCCACTTCTGAAAGAACTATTTGATGCAGGACCTTAAAATTTTACTGCATGTTACATGATGCCAATAGTCAATTGTACTAAAATCTACTTTATCCATTTTATAGTTTTTAAGAAATACTTTTTTAATTTATTAACAAAAATATTAAGTTTTTTCTGCAGAAAATATTTTTTGTGAACTTCCTAATGGGCGGAATATTAATGAATGTAGTTCCACAGGTAGCTTTTATGTTATGCAGAGTCTCTGAAAATTTAATTCATTTGTCTATGATAGTTTCTGATATAATGTACAGAAAATTTGACTTTAAAGAAAAATCTTTTGAAATTTGTTACTTACAGTTAATTAAAACTGTCGTGCTGTATATGATGGCCCTTCTTTGGCCTCTAGCAAGTCTTCCAGCTTCTTTTTCACCGTGCTGGATGTTTGTCTTGCTTTCTTGGCCATATTAGATGCAGACCTGTATGCATGGGCTATTCTCATTTTGTCGCATTGTTGCAGCCCAGTGATAATATTTTCACCAGGATTAATTCTCAGCTTTTTCAGTACCAAACACTTTCCAATATTACCACAATTGAATGTAGTAACAACATGATGAACTTCTAGTTTGCCGCGGCCGAGCGCTTGGGGCGTTATGTTCCGATGCGCGAGGCCGTTTCCCGTCGGGGTTCGAATCCCCCCCTCGGGCATGAATGTTTGTGCTGTCTTTAGTATAAGGTAGTTCATAATTAGTTTGTAAGTTTAGGGACTGATGACCGCCAGTTAAGTCCCATAAGCTTTACAAACATTTGAACCCCTAGTTTCATTGTATGCATGCCTACAATTTTAGGAAGGCGGTTCCAAATTATGCCGTTGAAACATTCATTTGGGTTCTGTGTCTGCCCATGCAGACATTTCCTTAAAGGTCAGGCTAAGCCAAGTCTCTGAAAATTTAATTGCTGTAATAACAGCAGCAGGAAGAGAATGTTGGTGAGAGTAAGATTCTGCAGTTGCCTGAGCCCTGTTGTACGTGCACCACGAATTTTCTCCTGATGGACGGAACTCGTCAAATACAGTGGAATATCAAGTCTCTAATGGTTACACAGGATAATTGAGAAGGCGTGGGAATCGGGACAGGTTCCGACTGACTGGACGAAAGCGGTAATCACGTCAATTTTCAAACATGGAAACAGAAAAGATTGTAACAACTATCGAGGTATCTCTTTAATTAGCGTTGTAGGCAAAATATTCTCAGGTATTGTTGAAAGGAGAGTGCGAGTATTAATCGTGGCTAGGTGCCTTAAACCGCGCGGCCTTAGGAAGTATCATTCTCTCTTCAGTTTTTTCGTAGTTTAGATTAGGCGTAGTAGGTTTAGTATAGGCTGTCGAAAAAAAGATGGTTGACACTAGGTACGCCTTACTCACAAGCAGAAAACACTGATGAGCGGTGTTTGAGTTAAAACATTTCATTTCGATAGTTTTCCTCTTCATTCACTAACGGCAAGTATGCAGGATTGCCGGAGATACCCTAGCACTTGACTGGACATTAATGCGGTAGAGAGCGCCGAGAAATCGTAGGTAATAGTTGTGAGCGCTGAAAAGAGCCGTGGTGGTTTGTTGCAGTAGAGGAGGCAGAGCGCCAAGATACGGCGGCACCACTTCCAGTGGCTGCGGCCTGCTTTCCGCTCGCTGGCTTCCGGCTGCACAATGTAATTATACACCACTCTGCTGCTGCTGCTGCTGCTGTGCTGAAAGCCCACAAAAGGCAGGCGCCCTCATTCACCTCCAATCATTACTCCACTGTCCTAATAATAGCAACCCAACGAACACCAAAACTGAGCCAATTAAATTGAGCTCTGCGATTAAGGACGATATTAAACTAGCCGGTATAACTCTGGGCAGACGGTACGGATAAAAAGCACTCAGACAAAAGTTGGTCAGAGGGGGAAATTGGAAAATGGGCGGGAACACAGTCGTCTGATGAAAGAGAGTGACTTTATTCTGAAAGGCTGAAACATTTGTGCACAAAGGAAGGCCGACCATCAAAAGCGACATTGTTTCGTTGTTACTCGTGTGGTCCTGTTGGGCCCAAACATAAGTAATAATCATATAATAACCGGTCTAAGGCGGCATGCTACGGACTGGGTGGCCGCTCCAGCGGCTTCTAATGAAATTGCGTGCTTACGGAATATCGCCCCAATTGTGCCATTTGATTCGCGATTTCCTATCAGAAAGGACACGGTTCGTAGTAACTGACAGTAAGTCATCGAGTAAAACAAAAGTTGTATCTGGCGTTCCCCAGGGAAGCGTTATAGGTCCCCTACTCTTCCTTGTGTTTATAAACGATTTATGAGACAATCTGAATAGCTCCTTAGACTGTTCGCGGATGATGCTGTCGTTTATAGGTTAGTTAAGTCAACAGAGGATCAAAAGCAACTGCAAAGCGATTTAGACAAAATTTCTACATGATGCGAAAATTGGTAATTAACACTAAATAATGAAAAGTGTTAAGTAATACACATGCCCACTAAAAGGAATCCGCTGAACTTCAATTACACGATAAATCAGTCAAACCTTAAGGTTGTAAATTCTAACAAATACCCAGGAGTTAGAATTACGAATAACTTAGACGGGAGAGAACACACAGAAAATATTGTGGGGAAGGCGAACCAAAGATTACGTTTCATTGGCAGAACGCTTGAAATCAAATGTTCAAATGTTTAAGCTTAAGGAACTTAACTGCGAGGTCATCAGTCCCTAAACTTACAAACTACCTTCCAATAAAGACGACACAAACATCCATGCCCGAGGGGGGATTCGAACCTCCGACAGGGAGCGGCCTCGCGCCAGAACGCTTCAAAGATGCAACAGCTCCACCAATGAGACTGCCTACATCACACTTGTGCGTCCTCTCCTGGAGTACTGTTGACTAGTGTGGGACCCTCACCAGGTGGGACTGTGGGACTGACGGAAGACATTGGGAAGGTTCAGAGAAGGGCAGCTCGTTGTATCACGTTACAGGGGGGAAAGTGTCACGGAAATGTTGCACGATTTGAGGTGGAAATCATTAAAAGAACGTTATTCGTTGCGGCGAGATCTGTTTACGAAATTTTCTTCTGAATGTGAAATTTACTTCTGAATGTAAAGATATTTTGCTAGCACCCACGTACATAGGGAGACATGACTATCCCAATAAAATAACAGAAATCAGATTGAAAACGGAACGATCTAGATGTTCTTTCTTCCCGCGCGCTATTAGACAATGGAACGATAGAGAAAGGTTACGAAAGTGGTTAATGAACCCTCTGCCAGGCACTTAAATGTGATTTGTACAGTATATATGTAGATGTAGATTCGAATGTAAAAACGTGGCTGCAGTGACTTGTGCACATTATTCTCTTACTTTTGTTTGAACCATTTCATTGAAATCACGCCTCTGCACTTCGATGAGTAATATAAGCACAATCAGGTATGTAGAATATGGGTGTTCTGAGACATAATTTTTTTTAAAGTGAGGGTTTTCGTTGCTGCTGATTGAAAATGTAATGGATACAATGTCATTGAATTTTTCCTCCCACGGTCTTGATATCTCGTTACTTACAACCTATCTATAAAAATGTAACCTCGAGTAGAATGCTGAGATGTGCTTGGAAATTATACGGAGTACTGTCTTTTTTAATGATAGTGTTTAGGGACTGATGACCCCGTAGTTAAGTCCCATAAGCTTAACAAACATTTGAACATTTGAAATTTAATGATAGTGTTATTCTAAGAATGGTTTTGTGCGGTTCCGACCGTTACAGGCCAAAGATGTCATTTGTCAGTAGATTGCTTGCAAACCTGAAGTAATAATTTCGTTAATTTACACCATTTCTTTTTTATATTTCTCACACCTTTTTAAATAAAAAACTAAAAGCGAGATTACATGTTACAGTGAAGAGAGAAAAACACGAAAATACTATATTCGCTATAGTTAGTTCCTCTTCTCTCAACTAACGTAACTACAGTGTATTGGGCAGTAATGACAGCTACCACCTGTATTAAAGAGCGGTGTACGGATCTTCGTAGATATTATCCGATTTGCCTCAGTGTAATTTGAGGCGTAACGGACACGGGCAACAGTGGAGAAGAGGCAACGTCTGAACGCACGAGAATGCAAACTCCTAGCAGAAACCGCAAGATGCAATTTGCAGCACAAAAAAGACGGATCAGGAGACAGCCGGTAGCTCGGCTTGTGAGCTACAAACCAGGCGTATTTGAAAATGGCAGATGTATCAATGCAAAAGAAGGAAGTAAAGTTAAAATGTATTGTTGCTAAAGGAAAAAAATTAAGTAAACACAGTTCTGTAATAATTAAGTTTATTAGCACAATCGAAACTTGTTATATATGTCGAAAATGCAACAAGCTTGATACGCGGATACCTTTTAAACGGTCGCGTGCGACCATGCCATCTGTAACTGTGCATGGCATGAGATTTACGTTAAGAGGATGATGTATCCCCATCCATTATGCTCTTGAGACTGAACACATTAGATAGCAGTGCGGAATAAAGAGCTTATTTATCGTAATATGTTGGTGGTAATGATACCTTTCTTCAAAGTTATCGAGTCTATGCTGCCCACCCCACCCATAGGCGTCTGATTTGCCTAACTTGCGCAACAGATGTTAAACGTGTTATTCCCAGCTTCTCTGTAGGCACTACACCGCTGTACAGAGTTCTATCGTACTAGTTTTTTCAGAATCCGTGTCGTTCTAACTAGGCCTCAGGTCGCAAGAATTTTTGCCGGGTGACCGGTTTTTAGTCTCGACAGGTGCCACTTATCCCAGATCTTTCGCAAGACCCCACAAAAAGAAATCAGCTGAACGAACTGCCGCGATACGGTAGCTTATCTTGTTATAGGGGGCTATTCCCGGTCATGCAACACACATTGCAGAATCTTTTTCTTTTTCTCCAAGCTTCACATATGGTGTACTCACTATATCTCTGCTTGATAACGTGCGTTAACAGTAGAGTCAAGTTGCCTGACAGTGGCGTCGTGCATCAACTATTGATAGGAATGCCAGCGGCCGCCTGACAGCTAAACAGATCCCTCGCCCCCTCTTGGATTCCAGGGCGGGAGGGGGACCGAGCTGCCTCTCCCTCCTTAGGAATTCAGAGAGATTCTGTTGAAAGAATTTACAAAAAAAAGAGAACTATGTTTTAACATTTTTTTTTTAAATTTGTGACAATTTTATTTTATTGCAGCTAAACATTTTTTCTACTTTATTCATTGTACCATTATTTCTTAGTTCGTTCACTCTCATCCTTATCCTGCCCTCGCCCCACCAAATTCCTGTCAACATCCTTGGTCCCTGCAGTATATTTAGGGGACAATTGGTACAGCACAGTAGGCCATAAGTTGGTGTTTAGTGTGCTGTATTGACCTGAGGTGGGTGAGTGACTATCTGCGCCGCGGCGGAGTGGCCTTACGCATTGAGGCGCTATGCTCCGATACGCGAGGCCGTTGCACGTCGGGGCTTCGAATCCTCCTCTATAGTTTAAGTTAGTTCTTAAGTAGTTTGTAAGGTTAGGGACTGATGGCCCCGCAGGTAAGTCTCATAAGCTTAACAAACATTTGAACATTTTCGACTTCATCCGCTGTCCATTTCGCGTAGACATTGATGTGGTGAGTGTAAAAACTTATGGCGGTAGGGTATCTACAATCCATGGCTAACGTGCTTATGAATATGGACAGGGATGCTTAAAGTTAATGCGGAGTGATTTATGGAGACACCGAAAGGAAGATAAATCGCGGTATTCGATTCCGGTAATTCGTTACACGTTCGTCAACGTGCCTCGAACGTGGCACTGAGCGACATGAAGTGGCTACTTACTAAGCATATAAGCGGTAGTAACGTTCGACCTCGTGGGGAGATCCGAAATGGCGAGTGTAAAAGGGCATGGACGATGGTGGCGCTACAGCCGTAGCGTGCGACTTGCGGGAGTTTGAGACGCATGGGAGGACACTGGTAGCTAAGATATTGGCCAGGTAGCTTAGCGCGTGCTCGCCACCCTGTGTAATAACAATACTGAGCCAGGACGACAACGAGTGAAGAACAAATACGATCACACGACCACGGACGACTGATCTACCCGAAGGAAAAAAAGCGGTTAAGGCGACTTCTGCGCCGAAGCGAGCGACCTGGGTTCGAATCCCGGCACGGTTCATATTTTCTGTTATCGCCATTGAGTTATTTCATTTCCCGAGTGTAGCTATTCATTTCATTCCTTCGTCTCATTAAACGTGCGAGTTGATTTAACAGCTCAGTAGTATTAACTGCACTTACGTTATCACGCGCAAAAACTGCCGCCATCCATTGGACAACAGCGCGTGTCCTCTACGCCAATCTTATTTCCTTTCACAATGAATTCGGTGGTACTATTCTAACAATGTACACAGTGCACAGTTTATTTATTTTGCGAGATTAATACAAATGTGTTGTTCCGATCCGCTCACTGATTTCAGTGCGAAATAATGTGGTTTGTACAAAATATATTTGCAGTCTTAATTCTGAAAGTGCCCATCAGGCTGAAATTTCACTCGTGGCTGTACATGTAGCACACCCATGAAACAGCACAGCGCGTTTCGGTACACGTGTAAGACATCCAGTGTGCCAATATGGGGGCTCGGGTAGAGCCTTAACTTCGGCTTAAAACATTGCCTGACCTCAGTCATCTGGCTTGACTTTTGTCTGGAGGTTCTATCAAATGTGAAGCGCATAACGCTACGGTTTATTCAAGAATTGAACAGAGTGTTGTTGAGTCAAGATGTACGATACGTTCTTTAACACACTTGAGAGACATGTGCAATGTTGCACCCCAACGAGAGGACGACACGAGGAACCCCTCTGTGAACATAGATATATAATCGGGACGTCCCCATTTCAAATAAAATTTATACTGACTACGGCTGTGGCGGCCAGTAGTGGCTTGTGGCAAACTGCTCACGCATATAGCCATTTTCCCCTCCAACGTTTCTGCTTCAGTTATCGTCTACCTAATTGATCTATAGGCCTATTGTAACAATTTACGGAAACAGGCTCATGTAATTGTGTCGCTTTTCCGTTTCTTTTGACTTCGCTTTACCCTTACTGCTCCTCCTTTCGTAGATTTTTCTCTTAATACGTTGTTTCTGCAGAATTTACCTGTATACAGTAATACATGTTCAGCCTCAAACTGAAAAGTGTGAACCCAAAACACCTGACTAAATCACAAACCGAGCGAGGTGGCGCAGTGGTAACATACTGGACTTGCATTCGGAAGGAAAATCCACCTTCGGCTATTCCGTGATCTTCCTAAGTTACTCTTGGCAAATTCCGGGGTGGTTTCTTTCAAAGGGCACGGCCGATATCCTTCCCCAACCTTATACCTAAAAAGCCGAGCGTGATCTTCGTCTCCAGTGACGACGTTGTCGACGAGACATTAAACTCTCAGCTTCCTTCCTTAACCACAAGAGGATGGAGACAGATGTACAACAACGAATGAATGAAACTATACTCGTTTTGTGAATAAAACGCCTATTTCTTTATTCCTTATTAACGAAAAGATTGTTTTTGATCATTCTGTGGACAATGGCCACACAAACTTGTTAAGTAAAACTATGTTGAGATCACGCAATGCTTTCTCCTCTAACGCTTCTCAGCCACGCAACCTAGTGACAGCTTAGCCTTTGACACACCTATACTTAATATTGTTCTAACTTAAATGGAGCTTACCGGTATTGTTTCTGTCTCTCTAAAAGTTCGAATACGTGAGAATTCATAGATTAGGATTTTACAGTTCTAATGGCAGTGACTACGGTCGAAAGTCCGTAAATAGACGTTCGGTTACAACGTTCAGTATGTCTCAACACGTAAAAGTGACTGCCTCCAAACATTCTCAGTTACGGCATAAGTTTCCCTCCTGAAGTTCGCGACATCAAACTACGACACTCTTCAGAAATAGGTCTTTTTTTGAGAAGACACAAAATTTCGATTATTTTCTTCTTGAAACGTGAAAGTTTGTATAAGAGGATACAGTACGTCGTCGTCCACATTTGTACGAAGGCCAAAAGCTTGCAAGGCCGATTACACAGCGTGTAGAGGCGGTAATCGCAGGCAGTTGTGAAACTTCCGGTCCGTTCAACACTGAATGTAGGTTACTAGCGACACACAATACTTTACTTGAGACCGCAGTGTGTTCCACTAACTAAAACACAATACGGCCTCTTATCTTCCCTATTAGAGTATTTTACACTATTGCCCTTACCAAACATTGTTGTAAGTATATTTAAGGCAGCAGTTTTGCTCAGTTCTGATAAATCTGTCGGTTACTGGATTTCAGTAGGATGTTTCCATCAACGATTTAAATAGTCTGTTAGAGGCATCTTTGCAGACTAGCTCGGTAACACAGACGAGAAGTTTACGACAACATCAAGTGACCCGCCAGTCTGCTCCGTGTTGATACTAGTCGCGCTTACATTGTATGCTCCCACATGTGCGCAGTGTTTATAAAAATAAATGTAAACGTTGAGGCAAAGATACAAGGGAACAACTGGAAAATCCGCAGCTAGTAAAAGTACCGCCTACGCAAGTTATTCGATTTTCCTCACAGGTCTTCCAACGAGTCAGTATTTTGGGGTTGACAATGCATTGTACCCGAAACTAATGGCAGGAATCAGTATGTGAATCACCTATACGTTACACGAAACTGTGCAGTGTTGAACTCTGAAACAGTGTCTGGGAGTATACTTGGAGACTAATTTGTTTACTTTGCAATAGGGCAAGGGTGTCTAACCCGCGTATTTCATGCGGCCCAAAGCAACTATCAGGGCGCCACAGCAAGTGTAACTACCACTCGATAGTCAGGAAAAAAGAGAAAAAATCGCACTGGCGTGTTTGACGGCCAACGTTTATAAGATGTAATATGTAGTCTTCAAGAATGTAAAAATCGCGTATTGTTTTGAATATAATGTCCGAAATCCGCAAAATAATAAAAAAAAAGGAACACTCGTGTAATTCTGCACGCCGATTTAATCATAAAGTATTTCTTTTGAACAAATCAGGTTGTAATTCATTTCTGATCTTAAAACGTTTATGGACCATTGGACGATACCATTACGACTTTACTAATGTGTTAATATCTAGGCACTCAACACGTAGTATACTCTCTCAAATGTTTGTGAATGTATGGGACCTAGTGATCGTCTGTCCCTAAACTTAAAAACTACTTTAACTTGTCCTAAGACAAGTTTGGTCCCGTAGAATTACAAACATTTGAACATTTTACCTCTTTAAAATATTATTTTAATATCTCTTCCATATTTTCTTTTTCCATTAAAATATTACCATCTGTCTTGCCGTGCTAGTTCGTCCTTTTGTTCACGTTAGTTACCTCTGCCTGTACTAGTCTATTTAAAATCAGGAGACCTTTTTTTTTTTTTTTTTTTTTTTTTTTTTTTTTTTTTTTTCCAAATATCTCGGAAACAGTGCGAGATAGAAAAAATTCTCATCTACAAATTCGTTTATTCGATTTTTGGGTAGTTTCCTAGACGCCGTGTACATCGAAGGAAACTGCATTGCCATCGATATATATCGAACGTTCGATAGTGTTTCTGAACCGTACTAAAAAACAACTTCCTTAACTTATACCTGACCTTCTCCTAAGGCCCGCGGTACAGTATACTGTACTTCACAATTTTTTTCTGCTAGATATCACAGCTGAACTGAGCATTGGTGGCTAGGAGGTAAAGTTTTTGGAACTCTTTGAGTCACACTTGAGTGCTTGGCCACCAATGCCCCGTTCAGCTATGATATTGGACAGAAAAAAAGTAAATTGTGAAGTACAGTACACCGTACCGTGGGTCTCAGGAGGATAAGGCTATGCTAAAGATGACTTTTTTGGCAGTTAGGTTAGGTATAGGTTAAACAAAGAGTTTTTTTAGTACATCAGGGCGCGAATCTCCGGTTCAGAAACACTATATCGAACGTTCGATATATATCGATGGCAATGCCATTTCCTTCGATGTACATGGCGTCTAAAAAAAACTACTGATTTTCGTCTAAGGTGAACGGTTAAGCTGTTATTTTCATTTAAATTTAGAGATGTCATAAGATGGCAAAGGCCCACTTTTAGTGTTACCACGGTAACTTAAAGTGGGCCAAAAGTTTCGATAAACTGAATATTTTCAGTTTCAAACTATCGTCACACACGATGCTCTACTATCTTACAGCTGTATCAATTGCAAATGCGAAACTAGAGATTTAGAGAAGTATAATAAAATCATGTATGGAAATACAAAGAAAGTCTTAGTCGTGAACAATTCCGATAAAGGACCCATCAATCGTACTTCTTATCAGGACAAGTTGGTAGAAGCTAAAAATCTTAATATGGATTACAATTATTGCCAATGTTTGTTATGTAACAGTACTGGAACTCTGATATAATTCTGTTATCGTATCCATTGCTACAATTAAACCCCAGCATTCTTACAACACTCCAGATAGATTTTTTTTTTTTTTTTTTTTTTTTTTTTTTTTTTTTTTTTTTTTTTTTTTTTTGCTGACTGTAGTCCGGCTCAAAAATCCTCGGCTCCTTCCAGTGTTTGTAATGCTATGGGGCCTAGCTGTAGTAGTCATCGGTCCCTAAACTTACAAACACTTAACTAACTTATGCTAAGAACAACACATACACCCACCAATCCATACGCGCGGGAGGACTCGAACCTCCGTCGGGGAACGGCCGCGCACTCCGCAGCAAGGCGCCTTAGAGCGTACTGCTATATCCGCGTGACTCCTTCCATTGTGGCTCAGGTAAGCTGAAAGGTTGGACAGCCCTGTTTTAGGGCTTCAAACTTAAATTGCCTCTTTCTTTGAATTATCCCGTGGAAATAGACCTATTGAGGTAGGATAGATACTTTTTTGGCCACGAAACCTTCTACTTTCACTCCACAAATTCCCGGCGCGAACAGAAGTATCTGGTATTTCGTAAAGTTAAACGATGCACGAGTTTTTGGAAATAGACTTGTAGTTTCGGGATATCTCACGATATTATAGTAAAAACTCTAACTTTCCGCAGTGTTTGAAAATTAAGCATCCGACCATTGTCAGTTTACCTTTGTTGTTACTTTTCTGTGCAGTCGCGCTGGCAGGGAACATTATAATATGCCAAACAACTTGAGCAAGCAGTTGCTGTTTGGACAAACGTCGATCATGTATGGGGAATCCGAAGCGTTGCGCAACTGTTTGAAGGTTGTGTTGCATTTTCAGACACGTTTCAAATGATTTGCGCAAACGCGGGCGTTGTCCAACGATATTAAATGTTTTATAAGTTGCGCATATACATTCGAAGAGCGGCTCTCGTACTGGTATACATCGTGGCAATAACCTCATCGTACATACAATGCAGAATGGTCGACGGACATATTGCGCACCCTCCCCCTTCCCCCCCCCCCTCCCTCTCTCTCTCTCTCTCTCTGTTAATAAAAATGTTTTTTCGATGGCAGAACTTTTGCCGCCCCCAAAATTTTGCCGTCCTGTGCAGCTGCACGTGTTGTACCTGCCTAAATAGGGAGCTGTCAAGTGAGACGCTAGGATTACAGAAGTGTTCGTTTAAATATAAGTGTACATGCTTGCGAAAAAGTTGTAAGAAAAAGTGAAGAGAACGCCGAGAACACGAAAAATATTAATAGTCTTCGAAGAGCATATCACATATGAAAGCGAATAACAAACCCGGTAATTGAATGCATGTGTGTGTATTTTAATTACGGTACAACATAGATTGCACAAGAGAACCTTTATTATCTCGCAATTTCTAATCCCAATACTCTGCACCTGTGTACTGCAGATAGCGGTACAACGGAAAGAAAACTTGGTATTGAATGACTTGGACATTATCATTGTATTACAGTCGTTCGTTTGCTGATAAGAAGGGCACTTTTTTTCGCTTCTCAATCATTACTTCGTCCATGTTTCTGCTTCGACGGTCTTAAAAGTTCAGTCGATAAACTGAACTTTCTGAAAAGCCATTGCAACGTGCATTCACAAAAACTTGAACAATCTTGTAATTTTTGCAACAGCGACTTGCTTAAATTGTAAATTGCTAGACCGTATGAGCCGCTTTTCTTAGTTTTTTCCATTAATCGAAACACAAATTGTGAAGTAATATTCTTTTACTTTAAATCCTAATTATTATTATTTCTTTAGTATATAAAGTCCGGAGCAATATATTGCTCAATTCGGCAATGTCCGACTCAGTTCGGGCGACTTCGAATGCGGTTCATGGCCACTGGGCTAGGGGTTCTCGCAGCGAACCTGGACCTACTGGTTTGAAATCGGTGTACATCCGCTTTGCCAGACTACACCGTTAACGACTTGCGCACTGCGCAAGCTGCTACTCTTCAGTAGTTGACTAGCAGCAATTAAAATTCTAGAAGCGGGGTTGAATATTAAGTGCGCTTTAAAGTGACATTAGCAAAAAATTGAAACTGGAATGTATCAGTTTCAAATCTGTCTCACTTACTCTTAAAGTTATCATTAGAAACAACGATAACCCTTCTGTTCATAGTAGTTGCGGTTATTTTGGAGCAATGTTAACCGGTATTATTTTCTTGCTGTAGTCTTATCTTTCCATGAAAGACTATCATCCTCAAAGGCGAAAATCTAAATTTATTGATCCAAGCATATCCCTGGTACCATCATTGAAAACTATGAGTATTGTTTCAGATTTATGAATATAATGTTTTTTAACACAAGTTGCCATTTTAAACAAATTGATTGAAGTTGATAAGTACTTGTATGACACTCAAGTGATCATCTTTACACCCTTTTCACTCTGCATTACCAACTGAATGAAAAATAGAAGGAAAATGCAATTTAATTACAACCAACCACTCACCAAAATCAGAGATACTGAGTTATTGATCAGTGCACATAAAAAAGGACAAGTAGACTTGGATGGTTTCAGATGAAAAACACCGAAACGTGTGCACATGCATGTGCACACTACATTCACAGTAATGATCCACACACACACGTCCCTCAACTTTGTGACATTAATTAAGATTTAGAGAGATTATTGTAAAAGAATTAGAATAATGACTAGGAAGACATTCTAGGCTTTTATGTAAGGTGAATGGGAGATACACTGAAGATTACAAAATGTTTCTCCAATATATCATTCATTGTTAGTGTCTATCTTAAATGGAAGCGCAGAGATTGTTTTAGCATGAATATATTAATTTCCCTAGTAAAAGCAACATACCAGATACTCAATTTCTCTGGAAGTTTAGAAACATTTCTGGTCAGTGGACTATTCAGAAAATGTCAGTATTGTGTTAATGTCTTAGCTATAGGAAACACAAAAGAAAGCCGTAATTCCTGTCTCCACATCCGTTGCAGAGAGTTGTGGCTAATCAGTTCGGACAACTTATACCTTTATTGGTGTTTACTGACATCTGATTACCAGGACATACATGTACAGCCAATTGTTTCTTCTAACATTTAGTGTTAAATTTCTGTATGGCAGATAATATTAAGGCCTTAAAAGGTTGATACCACACACAAATTTTAGTAACAAATAATCTTAAAAAAGATCGTAATTTTTCTGAAATTTATTTTGCTATGAATCACACAAATAAACAGGCAAATAAACATTTTTTTTTCTAACTTGCAATCCTTAGTTAGTTAGTGACTGTAATGAAAACTTTCGATTGTAATATTAACTTAAAATTTTACATAAAGCTAATGATAGTACATGTAAGTCACTCCTCTATAAAGGAAAAAAGTAATTTTATTGGTATGCCTTAGTCCAAGCAATGTATTAATAAGTGATTAACATTTAGTAACTGAATATCTCCAGCTAAAATCCTGTTTTCAAAGTAGCAAGAATTTTCTTGACAGGTAATTTTAGTTACACTATGATGTCGGCATTGCATTGTCTCATGCCAGGGTTATCGTCACTCTCCTTGCTGAAGCCATTATTATAGGAACTTACAGGACTTATTGGAAGTTCCAAATTTTTTTAATGTGTTAATGGCAAACAGAAAATGAACACAAAAATAAGAAAAAAAAATTAATAATAATGGGTTTGGTAGAAAAATTCAACTGATGGGTGCTTAATAGTGTCAGTAGAATAACAATTAAATGCTAAGTGTGAATTAAGATAGTTGCTATGAAGGTGAATGTGTTTGTTTTGCTAGTAACCAAATTCTTTAGTTTGTACTGACAAAAGACACATTGGCAGTAGCAGTCATGGGTAATCTGAACCCCTCTGTCCTAAAGCTGACAGCTCTTAAACAGGAAATTTTGTAATTAAACAAATTCAGTAAAATCTGTTAATTGAATTTGTTGCTGTCACAAGCACAGCCCTAAAAAATATGTATATAGTCATAAATACACTTGTTTAGAGCACAATACACACCACTCATAATTAGGAATTGACACAATGTTTTTATTTTTGTTTCAGATTCAACAGATATAGTAGACTGTAAACTAAAGCTCATTCTCGGATTAATATGGACTTTGATCCTCCACTACTCCATCTCCCTGCCCATGTGGGAAGGTGAAGATGATTCCCAGCATGATGGAAAGGGTGCAACTCCGAAGCAAAGGTAAAAATCCAGTAGTACCAAAATTACTAATTAATTTAACACCTAAACTGTTAAAATATTCCGTTTCATCTTTGTGATGAATTGACTTTAGTAGTTACATTGTTTAGTGAAGAATAAGGCAAAAATTTTTGAATTCGTATATGAAGTTCAGTAAAAGGAAAACTAGTGCCTCATATTTTATTGAAGATTTTTGTACTGGTAGAATATTCCATCTTCTTCAGGTACATCAATGACAAAAGTTATTTCTGCCAGTACAATACTACAGCTGATAATTATTTTACAGTAATTTTCAAGGTGACACATTGACAACTGAATTGTGACTTCTTAAAAGTACTTAATTTCATAAACTCTACTTATGAGAAAAGAAACATAAACATAAACAAACAAATAAATAATGCAAGTTATTTTATAATTGGGGCATCCGCAGCTGAGTAAATACATTTTCTTTTATGAATTTATCAATTGTTTTAAAAAAATAGATTGGATGACTTTATATAATAAAAGAAACTATTTTGGAAATTGAAATAGAAATGTCCTCTTATGAAACAATCAATAAATTCTGGAGCCGCTTCAGCTGTTTTTATTGAGATCCTTTTATGTACAGGTCCACAACCGGTTTCGCTTCAGTAGAGACGCATCTTCAGGTGTTAAACTTTTTATTCTCTCGTCATAATTCGCTACTGAGTCCCAACATTCTAGTTGGTTTCATCCGTCAATTGGTTAAAATTAAATAGGGCCAAATACATGGGTCCAAGTCCAAAATCAAATGTTTGTCTTTCAGGATAAAAAACATGGATGTCCCACATTTTAACATATGTATATATATATCCCCACCCTGAATTGGGGGGGGGGGGGGGGGGATTCCTTAGTCCTCCCCTGTAGACTTCCATACATACACAATGCTGGTAGTCACAATTTCCTTAAATATTTCCCTGCAGGACTCTTTAGGTGCAGCACCTTTTGTAATTATTATTGTTTGTTTTTGAATAGCTTGTTTTGCTTGGCTTACATTACCCCAGAATATGACACCATATCATAATACTGTAAATGGATAGTAGGCAGCTATTACTATTTATTTTTGATTTTCCCTCATAGATAAAGCATTTACTCAACATTTTATTTTGCCATTCAATATGTTTATCTCATTTTAAATACTCATTTAACTAAATTCCTAAAAGAAGAAGGAAAAAAAAAAAATTAGAAATTTATTGTAATTTCTGTTCACCTACCGTTATCATCACTTTTCACTTTGATATATATTCCTGAAATTAATCCACAGTTTTTTCTTTCTCAGTTACAAGTTCCTCCAAACCATTTACCTTCTGTTGTTTATATATTTTTGTA
Source organism: Locusta migratoria (assembly GCA_026315105.1). NCBI lineage: Eukaryota > Metazoa > Arthropoda > Insecta > Orthoptera > Acrididae > Locusta > Locusta migratoria. The sequence continues at coordinate 607,457,094 of CM048755.1, forward strand.
AGCCAGTCACATTCTCAACTTTAATGTAAAGGCTAGTATCATCTGCAAACAGTGTAACATCAGATCATGTTACATTACTTGGTAAGTCATTTATGACTATCAGAAATAACAGGTGGGCCCAATATTGATCCTCTGGGCACTCTGATTTTCTGATATCCTCAGCAGATTAATTTCTATATAACTTAATGATTTTATAATTGACAGCTTAAAGCCTCTAGGGAAAGTGCAAGTGTGAAAGAAATATTAATTATATCTAAAGGCAGAGGAGCAACAATGTTTGCTGTCCTAACTACTTCATCTGGAATACCATCAATACCATAAAATAATTTGGCTTTGAATTTGCTAATTGCATTTCAACCTCTTGTACTATTATGGGATACAAAAACATAGTTACAGGATTTATGTAATGTTTAGTCTTTACAGGCCTTTGGTTTTTGTAAGATTTTGTGCTATATTTGTGTAATGACTATAGTAGCAATATGTAAATGATATTTGTGGTTTTGCCCTTATTTTTAAGACCTATGTTGATGATTTGTCATTTTGGTTCTGTTTAATTTTGCAAGTATTACATCCCAAACTGATTTAATTTCTATTACCTTTCTTTCTGTTGATGCAGAATCATTGGTCAATTTTTTGGTGTTGTAAAACAGCACAACCTCTTTGTGTTCTCTCCTATAACATTTAATATATGGTACCATACTGTTTCAGAGCAAGAATCTGCCTGACTGATCTATCAAACTTTTGAGAATCTGAAACTGTTTCCTTATCTCGAATGTCATCAAAGTGTTAGTTCTGGTACTTACTTTAGTTTTCTTGTGAGGGAATGCAATTTCATAGTTATTCTTCTCACAAGCCAAAATGACTCAAATTTCAATTTGACCCAATCCCATTTCATGGTTTTTAGCATTGAATAAAAAATCCTAATGTTCTCTTCACTTACATACCTGATGTAGAAGTATTTTTCACTTTTGCTAGTGTTAGTGCTGGGTACATTATATACACTGTTTCACTGCCCGATGCTCAAAGAGTCAGTGTAAATCACAATACATTATATAACAAATTATTCAATTTAGATATATTTTGAAGGGTTAAAGTCTCTATTGAAATCTCCAGTTAGAATATTTTGTTTAAAATGGCCCAATTCATTGAAGTCATTCTACACTGTCCGAGAAAGCCATATAAGTTGCCTGGTGGGGAACAGTAAATGGACAGATTATTTCCATTTTAAGTTTGAAAAACACAATACTCAAACACTCAATCATTGTTTGGAATAGGCCAATCCGTCAATGGACTGTTCAAAATTACTTTTAATTCAGTACAATTGCTAGTTAGACCCTGTAATTTCTTTAAAAAAAATTAAGTTTATGTTTGTCCTTAAGATTTGTCACATTGATCACCCTCATTCGTGGTTGCTGTTTGTCTTCAATTATAAAAAAATCTGTGTAGCCTGGTGGTGACAAATTTTTACTTGAGAAACAGAAGGTTTTTATTACTTGTTTACTTAATACTGTTGTTGTTGTTATCAGTGGTGTAAAATGACCTGTTCTAACTGAAGATAACTGCTGTGCAGAGGTGCATACTATAAACAGGCTGGCTGAATACGGGACAATGCAGGGTTACTCTCCTTACATCTGCTTAATGAAGTGTTCGATTTTATAGCACATTAGTATCTTTTCCTTACTATTTAGGAGGAGTAAAGGCATTCCTCTATCCAGGAGATCTATAGATAAAAAAAGTTCTGAAATGGTTTGCATATCTTTTCAAACTATTTGCCTTAATGATTTTTATCTTCACAACAGATTGTGTGTATTGGGTATTCCAATGATATTTAATATAGTGTTCTCCTAATAGATCTTGGAATTTATTTCAAATTGTTAGTGACTTTGAATAACTCTTTGCCATATTCACACTACACACCACCATTTATTACAGTATATTGTCGTGAGTTAGAGTTTTTCAGCATTAATGCTTTTTGATAATTCTACCAAAGGTGCCCCTGACTGTATGGTGGAAATTCCATATACATGAATATCATGATCCTTGCAAGGCCATATTCATTGTTATCAGGGTATATCATCACATTAAATTTGGTAGTTGAAATCTGTATATCTGCCACATGTTTAGTTTTAACATTTGTAGTACCTGGTGGCATTTCACACTTCTTTACACTTTGTGTAGTGAACATTGCATTTTTAGTATTTGACTGTATGTGGGCTTACTGTTTATAGAAGTTACATAAGGTCTCCCTGCACTCATTTCTGCTTCATATGCACAATTGTGTGCTGCTCAATGGCACATTTTCATGCTGTTTACAATGTTCAACCTTCTTTGACTTATCTCCACAACTGTTGGCAGTACTAGTACTGTCTACTTTGTTTGTCCATAGCAGACTAATGGCCATTATTCATGTAAACAACCAATTTGAGTAATTTAGGCTAATATCACTAACACAATTCATAGCACCATGAAAAGGACACTGCCTTCTGGATATGCTAAGGCTTTGGAAAAAGGTACACCATACACAATACTAGAACATGCAAACTTAATGTATGACATACATAGATGAGTATGACTTAAAAAAATTAATGGAACTTCTTCACAGACAGAGTTCAGTATTAAAAGGACTATAATCCTGCTGAAAGTGTGTGTGAAAAAATCAAATCTTTGGTGGTCAGTGACTGGTAGAAATAAAGCCCTTTTAATATACGCATGTGTCTGTTGTGTGTCAAAATTTTGACAGAATGCTTGGAGGGGGGGGGGGGGGGAGGCAAAAGTAGTCTCTAGCCATTTTAACAAATCATGATTCAATTAATGAATTAAAATGTTGGAATTTGCTTTTTCACATGGTAATATACATTCATTTATCACATTGGTACCAGTATACTGTCACAAGTAATGTATTAATAACCATTCATTTTTCTAGGCTAATGCACTGGATTCAGAGTAAAGTTCCAGATTTACCAATTACAAATTTCACTTCTGATTGGAATGATGGAAGAGCAGTTGGTGCTTTGGTTGATGCAGTTGCCCCAGGTAATTCTCTCTCTTGTGTGTGTGTGTGTGTGTGTGTGTGTGTGTGTGTGTGTGTGTGTGTGTGTGTTAGTGTTATATTTTGATAATTATTTAAATGAAATTATGAAATCTGTCTCAGGTTTATGCCCAGATTGGCAGGACTGGAATCCAAATGATTCTGTGCAGAATGCAGCAGAAGCTATGGGACTAGCTGATGACTGGCTCAATGTGCGACAGGTAATCCACCGCATTTTTAAAGAAATAAACTATGTTATGATGACAGACAGTAGGAAAATGTATCCTTAACTATCCAAAGGATCAGACAAGGTAAGATTATTTAGTGAGCCACAGTCTAATTTATTAAGATTGACCTCTTCAGATTTTTTCCACCTGTAAAAATAAAAGGGAATGTTCATAATTTCACTTAAAATCAAATGCTACTGAACAGTAAACATATCTGAACCTTGCCTTTCAGCTCATCAAGCCAGAAGAAATGGTTAATCCAAACATTGATGAAATGTCAATGATGACTTACTTGTCTCAATATCCCAATGCAAAACTGAAGCCTGGTGCACCTCTGAGACCTCGCACTAATCCAAATAGGTAAACTTCATAAAACTACCACCATAACAAAATTTGTAATGTAAAAATTACATATTAGTTATTTAAATATGTAGGATGGATTAAAATGCAATCTGAATTGAAATATGCTTGTATATAGAACAATTTTTTTCCCCTGAAATTTCAGTTCCACCAGTGACAGTCCTACTTATGAAAGCATGTGTTCATGCCAGATATGAATGTCTTGTAGATGCATAAAAAGTTATAACTTTAAAGCTATGAATAAATACTGATGCAAATTACTTCAGAATTATGTCAAAAGAGCAGTACTCTGAAGTTGTATACTGCTACCACTAAATTCTTCATTATTTAGTTATATTGAAAGTGTGGATACTGGTTCTCAAATTTCTTATCTGTGATCAATTCATTCTTGTTGTCTCACTGATTGTTTTCTTTGTTGTGCTGATGCAGCATTCCTCCTCCTCGGTAAGTTGGGCAACGGAAGTGTGTAGATTAGAAAATAGAGCTTAGTTTCACTTACATTTGTGTGATATTGATTTACTGGATTTTTATCTAACAATTTTAATATTTATAAAGAAACACAAATCTGTCAAAAGAAAGTAGTAAATTATATCTGGGAGGAATGTCATGGACCACTTAGTATGTTGTAATCATTAGTTTTTGTTGATCCTCATCTCACAGAGCAAATAGTATGATGTGATGCACCATTATGCGACCAAACACTGGACTACTGCATGTGTAGCAATACATCAGAGCTTGACCTTCACACAGAAAACTCAATAAAAAAATTAAAACAAAACAAATCTGTTCACAAAGCCTCAAATTTCTGCATTAACTTACCAATATATGAAATATATTGGTCATAGAGACAGAGAGCAACAGTACACATCCAGGCTGTTCAAAGAACTTTTTACATGCAAGGTACATATGTCATCCTTCTCACTTTTCCTCCCCTTCTCCATATGTTGGTGCAGTTACTGCAGTTCATTGAAATCTAATAAGTATAGAAAAGAGTTGGTTTTGCTATTACATTTGATGCACATTGTGTACAGATTTTGAACTAAGGGCTCCTATGGTGGTGCATATCTCACTTTGGTACACCAAGTAGCCGCTAGAGTTGCTAGATATCTACAGTGCAAAACTTATTTGTGTTGTGTGTGTGTGTTTGTACAAGGGACAGGGAGGGAGGTAGAAAGGGATGCATTTTAGGAAAGGGATGCATTTTATATATAAAGCATAAAAGCTAATGAGTTGTTGTTATGCATGTCACATGCTGTATAAATGAAAAACAGACAATCAAACAGAAAAATATTATCTCTTTACACTGAAGTTCATTTCATTGGCAGTGCCTCATCTCAATAACACATTGCTTGATCTCCTTGAAGTGTATTCCATTGGAGCTTCTATACCACTTAGACTGACAACACTGCACTTAGGGATTTTTAGAGTTTTATCTGAAGATCATAGTAAATCTTGATTGTTGAGCATCTTTAAAAACAAAGGTAATTTTTGATCATTAACAGAAGAAATGAATCAAGTTTCAACGCTTTATCTCTGGTTAACATAGAAATCTTGCAAGTACACTCTGAAGATAAGATTGTCTAGGAAAGCTACTATTCATAACAGTAGCACTATTTGGAAAGTTTGCCATTGCCATCGTAATAAAGTTGCCCAGGAATGACAGAACTGACCCTGAGGGTTGTTAAGGTGCAATATGGAATATTTGGCCCATTTATATGACTGGGGACACATTTTTATGATGTGAAAAAAGCCAAAACATAGTAATTATATACCCCTTACAAGTAATGCTGTAGAGTTTTTGTGGCAGTTATGATTCACTGCTGCCCTCCAAAATGCACACCTCAGCACTGACTCAAATGATCTGGATGATTTGTTGGGGTATAGCAGTCCGTGCTGCCTTCCACATATTGCCTGATCTGGTGTAACAGTGGGTGGTGTACCTGGGCCATTCTATCCACAATCATCAACCAGACATTTTCAGTATTAAAGAAATTGGGAGAAAAGGGAGGCAAAGGCAGCAATGCAATCCCCTAGGCTATGAAGTTGTCTTGAACATTGCATCCTGTTACAGTATGGCTGTTGGCAATTTCTGGCTCTGTAGGTATGTGAGTAAAATAAGCTAAAATGCTTCAGGTATGAAAAGCTATATGGATAATGTACTGGCAGTGCATACTTGCGGGGTGTATTGGTGGGATTACACGTCACCTCCAACCATAATACTGGGTACAGGATGAATACTGTGATGCACAAGGCAATAGTTAAACAGTCCCTCACCATGTTGTCTCCAGACTCTAATTCAAACATCTTAGTGATATGAACAGAATCAGGATTATAATGAGATTGGTTACCAATGAATCCCAATTCTGCCTGTGCCATCACGGTGGTCTAATTAGGTTCAGTAGACTCTGTGGTGAGACACTCTTGAACTGTTGCCTTGTGCATCATCATACTTGTCCTGCTCCTAGTATTATTGTTTGGTGTTATATTAGACTGCACCTCCCCATCTCTGCCCAAGTATGTATTGCCAGTATTATAATCGGCCAGCAATACATCTCTGAAGTGTTGAAGACTGTTGTCCTCCTGTTCTTTCAGAACTTGCTAGTAGTCATTTTGAAACGTGATCATGCACAAGAGAAAGTGCCAAGCAATGTTAAAGACTACTACTTTGCCCATCAGATTGCATTGCTGCCTTGACATGTTTTTCCTGATCTCTCATCTATTGGAAACATCTAGTGAATAACTGCAGAATGACTGGCCCAGGATATACCATCTGCTGTTACATCAGGTAAACTTTTTCAATATGTAAAAGCAGCATGGACTCACGTACCCCAAAAACATATCCAGATCCTTTCCGATTCAATGCCAAGATGTGTAGTGCAGCTTACAGCCAGCAATAGCAGCATCACTTCGTACTGATTTTCATCATCTCCTTCACTACCCATGGGGGCTGTGTTTCCAATCGTGTGATCTTTGTACAGTGTGTTATCTTGCAAAGACCTTTGGCTGTGATATCTTAGGTCCTTCGTAGTGCTGCATTTTTGGATGACTAGCAGTGTATATCTGTCAATAATATTAAAGTTACCCATTTCACTCTAAGAAATTGAGAAAACTTAATACTAGTAAGCAAATGTGGTCTTCCTCATCTATTTCCTAAAATAAAACTGATGCATATGATTCAAATTAAATGAATGTGAACGTTCATAATTGATTTTTAGTTTGTGGTTTTGAGTCAGCTATAGACATAGTTCGTTTTTATGCATGCATGATTTGTTTTGATGTCTTGTCTTACTTACATTTGAAATTGATGTTTGCATGAGTAACAGAACATTTTACCAGGACAATTTATCTGCCAAACTTCAAAGCAATTGGCTAACACAAACTAGAATATGGTACAAGACAAATATACTTTTTAAAACAATCGACGTATTGTATAATTATCCATAAAATAATTTATTTTTCTGTCACTATTGCAGTTCACTTTTCAAGAAAATCTCGGCATGTTTATAATTTCCTAAATTCAATTATATAATTTTGTTGACATTGCACTGATCCAATGACTTTACCATTAGAGAGGACTTTCAGCCAAAGTATTTTGTGATAAAATTTTAGTCTCTGTTTTTAAACAAAGCAAATGTAAACATAACTAGATAAACTGCCGAAAGATTAAAGGAAGGATAATGTCTAAAAATTTATGTGAGAGGTAATGTCTGTGAACACTTGAATGCCTCAACTGTGTCATATATTGTTCATGAGCACAAAGCTAGGAAATAAAGTCTGACTATTCAAAAGATCAGTCAATGGCCATGCCACAGTGGATACACCAGTTCCTATTAGATCACCAAAGATAAGCACTGTCCAGCTTGGTTAGCACTTGGATAGGTAACCATCTGGGTCTGCCACGTGCTGTTGGTGTGCAGGGTGCACTAGGCCCTTGTGAATCCAACTGAGGAGCTACGTGATGGAGAAGTAGCGGATCTGGTCTGGAAAACCGAAACAATAGCCGGGAGTGCAGGTCGCTGATCACGTCCCACTCCGTAACACATCCGGTGAAAACTTAGGGAGGAGAATGACATGGAGGCCAGTTGGTACCCATTGAAACCTCGAGGCCTGTGTGGGATGGAGTTTCACTTAGTTTTCCATGTGCAATTTTAAATTGAGCCTGCAGGTATCAGAACGAAAATTCCATTCTTTTAATGCAAGAGAGAAAGAAATGAAAACAAATTGTATCCAAGGAGCAATATTTGCAATACTAGGTTTAAAAGTTCATGAAATATAAAACAAAGGTTTTGTTACACTGCTTTGCTTCTTAAGTAAGTTAAATGTTAATAGTATCATTAGTATTTCATTTTTATGAGTCACACAAATCCTGCTCCATCTCTTCTCAAAAGCAGATTTTATATAGAATGTTGCAACTTCAAGAATGTTAATCCATCAACTGAACATGTGATTGACGTACTGTCTGGACCTCTTGGAGGTATGCTTCGAATTGTGTTAAAATAGCTGTGTTGGTAGAGCACTGTCCCTGAAACATATGGCCCCAGGCTTGATTAACAGTAAAGTAATGGTTGTACTTTCTTCACAAACATAGTTACGGTATGAAACTTTCACTCAGCAGCAAAGTGTGCACTGATATGAAACTTCCTGACAAATTAAGTGTGACCCTGAAATTTTCCTATTTTCTTTTTTTTTAATAACGTTTATTAAAATTTGATGTAAATGTTATTTGTACACAGAGAGAGAGAGAGAGAGAGAGAGAGAGAGAGAGAGAGAGAGAGAGAGAGAGAGAGAGAGATAACATTTACATCTCTCATTTTGTTTTATATTAAGGTGTCTTTTTTATCATTATTAGTGTCGCTGAAAGGGAAGAATTTTTTGAACTATTTTTTTTAAGTGACAGTAATGCATTAATGAGTTCTTTTATTACTTTGTCTTGTTTCACTGATTCAATTTGACTTTATTCTGGATTATGCAGTAATTTTGCTTGATTTTTTTCCCCATCCTTTTCGATATTTATGGTGGAACAAAAAAACACAAATAGGTAAATAATTGTGAAATAAATGTGTAATAAATTACTTTGTCTCCTGTTTGGGTGACATTTGTGAATTTGGTGTGACATGTCCATAAATAATGTTTTGCAGTGAGGTGTATGGACAAGGTGAGAATCACAGTGAATGAAAACATCTGACGTAAAAATACATTATGCACAGGTATATGCAAGATGACATATAAAGGAAAAATATGGTCAAATCGCATTAAGAAAAATTCATCTTAGCCAGAAATTCTTAGGGCAAGTAATCATCAGTAGTCCACATATAGTGAAATAGCATGGATAATGACATCAATTGCAAAGCTAAAGTTTGAGGCTGTTAAAAAAATTATTGGGCAAATTATTATAATCTGAAAAAAAGGAAAAAAAAAACATTAGGTGTTATTCTAAACAGGGTACATATAGGACAAACATAGGCAGTTACTTTGCTCGTAATGAAGATCTGTTAGTTTTATATATTTTGTCACACATTTTAATCACTTGTTTTGTAGGCACACTCACTGCACTCTTTGCTTGGCACTTCCACACTTTATGCTTTAGTCAGGCGGGTATCTCTTGTTGGGCTGTGGTGGGGACTGGGAGGGCGTTGGTGGCGTCGTGTTGTGGGGTGGCGACGTAGGCGGTGCTGCCTTCAGCAAGATATCAAAGTAATTCTGGAATGTTTCTCGGCACTTAAAATGCTGTTTGGCTCTTTTATTTTCTTCCCACAGGTCTGTTAAGAATTTTAGCTGGTCCTTCAGCTTTTCTGTGATGACCTGATAGGCTGTCGTTGCTATTAGCCACGTAGTGGCTATTTGTTTTGGCCTCGGAAAGGTCCATGCATCAGGGATGGTAGGTGCCATGATGGAGATGGCTCGTGGGTCTGTCCTGTTGATCAGTGCCAACATTTTTTAACACATTTTCCAAATTATGCCGCTCTGTCAGCATGAGAATCAATGCTCCAGTGTGTCTTTTTCGTCACAGGCACTGCATTTCTTTGCTTGATCAGTGCCAGCCTCTCGTTTGTGGGTACAGTCTGGTGCACTACTTTGTATAACGAGCCTTTGGCATGGAATGGTATGGTTATTGCCTGCATTTCCACGCAGCCACTGATTTAGCCGCTTGTTTCTCGGGCAGCTTCCCCGCATGTGCTCCATAGAGCTGCAGATGAAGTACGTACAGGGTTGCCAGCTGTACTGTAGAATGGCCCTGTGCCCTCCTATAACGAGGAATGATGGCACATGCCTCTTCAGGAAAATCTTTACCGAACTGACACCATAATCGACCTTGTATTGGTGACATTCACCCCAGAAATCTCTAGTTACGGATAGGACATGCCCTTAGAGCTTGAGATGCCATTTTAAGTGCCAAACAAAGAAGTTAAATGACAAGTTAAACACCTTGATTCTTCGCACGCCACTGGTCGTGTATGAAATTTTTACCTTGCTAACTTTATCAACCCTGTGTTTGAACTCCCGATTTCCACTATTAATTCCCACAAGAGTGGTCCATCGGACCTCCATTTTTAGTTTCATGAACAGACTGTATGAAGTGAAGTCTAGCTGCAGACATTCTACTTCGTCTTCCTCTATTCTCAGCTCGTCATGCATCCATTCTTCAATTTCTTATGCAGTGGGCCTTTTGTGCTTGTGTTCACCGTGGTGTTGGATTGGTTGAAGGTAGACATGATGGACTCGCCCAAAACCGTTGATCATAGATGTTCGGAGAAGATGCTATGACGAGCAGCAGCTACAGCTACGGCTGGGAGCAGGCAAGGCAGCTCAACCAACAGGTGCTACAAGGATGTTGGCCGGGGACTGGGGGTCACCCGGTAAATTTTCTACCTGCGGACCGGTCACACAATAGCGGCACTAGGTGTTGACAGGTGAACGGCCAGCCTGAGACCTGAACCGGGATTCGAACCTGGGACCTTTGCATTTTGTGGGCAAGCGCTCTACTGACTGAGCTATCGCGACATGCTTCACGGTCCGTTCTTACAACTTTATTTCTGCCAGTATCTCATCTCCTACTTTCCAAACTTCACAAAAGTTCTCCTACAAAACTTCCAGAACTAGCAATCCTGGAAGAAAGGATATGGTGGAGACATGGCTTAGCCACAGCCTAAAGGATGTTCCCAGAATGAAGCTTTCACTCTTCAGCAGAGTATGTGCTGATATGAAACTTCCTGACAGAATAAAATTTTGTAGTTATGGTGTTTGGTGAAAAACTTACGGGAAATTTCTATTGGCTGTATAATTGGTTCATTAAAATCTGATTTTGTTGCTATAGGAACATCTTGGTCATTTTTTTAAAAATGATGGTTGATTTCTTCGAATCTTTTGACTTTCCTTTACTTACAAATGCATTATTATACACTTCTAAAAGAAGAACTGAGCTGCCCCATCCCAACCCCCACATGGTCAGGAAGATTTGGATTTTATGTTGTTTAAGTTAATTCTACTGCTAAGTTTCTTATGTTGAAAAGAACAAGGCCGATTTCCTTCCACATGGTTGCCATGTCTGAACTGACATTCTGTTTCTAACGACACTAGTATCTACAGAACATTAATTTTCTCGCTTTACTGCCCTCCTTCCTACCTTCTATCCTTCCATTCAGAACAAGGAGAAAAAAGGAAAGGTTACTTCTGTGCCTCTGCATGCACCCTAATCTCATGATTCCTAAGAAAACTATATGGGTGAGACAGTAAAACTGTTGCTTAACATACTTCAAATACCATTTCTATAAATTTACATAATAGGCTATTGTAAGAATGTCACTTCTATTTCAACAAACATTGTTTCCTCAGCATCTGTCTTATAGATCTGCCAGACATACTTGATACTGATTCCAAACACTTGACCACGACCCTGGGACAGTCTTAGTATTTCCTTAAGATACACTGCATAATCATAAAAGTAATTCCAATAAATCTGCCACTTGTCTTACATAGTGGTAATACTGTATGTTCACTCCATTCCATATCACTAAGTAATGTTACATCGAGGCCTTTAAACAATGGGACAGGCTGTATACTTTCACTACTATTTTTAAAACCTTATCTGTAACTGAAACATAGATACAGTTATCAGCAGCATAATTGGGAAAGCTTCAATGAATAAAATCTATCTGGTAATTAGACTTTAGAATTAAGCTTGTCATCCATCATACTGATAGGCATAAAATGCGAGAACTGGAATGTCGGTAAAATCAGTAAAGCAGCATACTCTTTTCTATAACATTGATGGAGGCAAATTTTGAAGATCAGTTACTACAATTTGATTTCAAATGATTCAGAGATAATAAGTGGTCTTTCAATCTTCACAAAACTCAAATCACTAAAATTGTGGAAACAAATGAATAAAAATGGTAGCTGAGGAAGACATTGTTGCACCTGGGTATAAAACATGAATTGGCCATAACTGGAAAATGTGGCAACCGATAGTTTGTTGGAGGAAGCTTGTCATCTTAGTTCCTCAAATTTAGGAATGATCAGTCAGCTGCCATTCAGTAAACAGTCAAAAACTGTTTTTTTCTGCAATTCCTGAAGATAAAAAATTATAAGGGGGCAAGAGGAGGAGAGGGGACAGGATAAACTGAAGTGTGCTTATGACCCTATCGAATAACCTATTTGTGAAAAATAGTAAAGACAATGTTTGCACCACATAGATATCTTAAAACTTATGTAGGCTTGGTTAAGGGATTGAGGATATGAAAGAATATGCCTTATGAAACTAAAAAAAACTTACTGTTCATAAAAACATAGCAATAATCAAAATAAAGCTATCTGTTCAAAAATTACAACCTTAGAGCTGTGAAATCTAAATCTATTGGTGAATAACATTTAATGGCCTATTTCTTCACCCTGTTCATTTTAACATTCTACTCATCTCAAGATTCTACAGTGGCATGGTACTAAAGTAGTGGTACCTATGTTGTTGTTGCTGCTGCCTGTCAGCCTTAAACAGCAGCTTATTTGAAGTTCAGTGTAGAGGACTGGCAGATATCGATGCTAGGATTAAGCCACATGGTCAGTCCCTGTCACTGGAGTGTTAAGTGTTCAATTATTCTGTGATAAGTGTTCAATTATGCCACAAGTCATTTTCACATTGTTTTCATTCACTGCATCATCTGAATATCACTGAATTTCTTCTAAATCAAAGACATCATCAGCTTTTAGAATCTCTTCCACTTTTTAAAAAAAATCAAGTGCAAAGGAAAATGAAACTGGTGTATTTACAGAATATTTTCTTAAATAACCTCTTTTGTAAAGCCACCCTTAGATACGAATGTTCTGTATGGGGTCCATGTGGGCACTGAGTGAGGTGCTGCAGGTGTTAGCATTCGGGAGGATGGCAGTTCAAAACTGTCTCCAGCCATCCGGATTTGTTTTCTGTGATTTCCGTAAATTGCTTCAGATAAATGCCTGTGTAGTTCCTTTGAAAGGACATGTTTTAGTTACCTATCCTTAACTAAACAATCAAAGCTTGTTTCAGTTCGAATGATCATATTGTTAATGGGATGTTACACCGTAATTTCATTCTTCCATGTATGCCCATTTGTTTATAGCATTGTTGTTCAATCAATGTGTTACGAAGATGGTTTGGGAACTCTAATGGGAATCCCTGCAGGGGAGATGATGATCTTGCCAAGGAAAACTATTGAGGAAATTTTGAAGCTTACTGCAGAATGCTTAAACTGCTGCGAACGTAGCTTTTTGGATGGACCACAAAGATAAGAGAAATTGGTGTTCTCACACAGGCATTTAAGCATTAATTTTCCCCCTCCTTTGGAATAACACAGAATGGGAAATAAATTGTAGCTGTATGAGGTAACCTTTGATGTACAACATATGGTGGCTTGTGGAGTGCGTATGTACGTACAGGCATAGAATACTGAAAGTAACTTATTTCTCTGTAAGAATAAAGTTTTAAAAAGTGTTTAATATATTCCAATTACATAATTTTTAAATAAAAAATAAAGAGAACTTAACTAAAGAATAAATAAACTTCTTTACTAGAACCCATGCTGTAAAAACAACAGCTGCAGTATTACATAATTTATTGTAGCAGAACTCATTTACTTCTTACATATTAATAAAGTTAATTAATAAGTTAAACAATAAATTGGGCTATGGGCTCTAGTATCTTGACAATTAAAATAAGAATTTCAAACTGAGAACATTATTCATATAAAAAAAAAATCGACACTGGATTATGTCAATCTCATGATATAAATTATTTTGGTAAACTATCACCATTATTATAAAAGAGCGACTTTTTAAGGATTTTCCGGGTGATAAAAAATTCAGTATAAATTTGAAAACTTAATAAATCATGGAATCATTTAGATAGGTAAAACTGACACACATGCTTGGAATGACATGGGGTTTTATTAGGAGAAAAAAAAAGAAAGAAAGAAAAGTCCGACAGATGACACTGGACAGCAAAACGTCGGTGACTGCGCATGAAAATCATGTATAAAAGGAGCTGAAATGAGAGAGAGAGAATCAGATGCACCAGCAGTTGCAGCTTGTTGACGTTACCTGAAAAGGCACTTTTAGTGACGCTGTATTATCAGAATGGGGAATGTGCTAGTTCAGTGTTAGGATCCTATTGCCATAGGAAGGGGATTCGAACGGGTAAAGGTCCGTTGACAAATGCAGCTGTGGCAAGAATGATTTCGAAGTTTGAAGCCACGGGTTGTTTAGACAATAGACCCCGTAATGACTGACCAAGCACAAGGCGTAATGCTGCTGAGACAGTTCAGGAAGAAATGGAGACTGTAGCGGGTTCGTCTATGCATGGGGAAGCCAGCGTTCATGCAGTCGCACTGGCATTCCATATACTACTGTTTGGTTGGCACTTAGGTGTACCCCTCCGATGCTATCCTTACCAAATCCATTGGCATCATGAACTGTCACCTGGCGATTTAGTGAAGCGGACGGCATTTGCGGTGTGGGCGTTTCAAAAGATGGCGGAAGATGACGATTGGTTGAGTAACATGTTGTGGACCAACGAAGCTCATTTCACACTCCGAGGGTCTGTTAACACCAACAACTGCAGATTTGGGCTACTGAAAATCCTAGAACTGTCTTGGAAACTCCATTGCACGACGAGAAAGTCATGGTATGGGTTGGATTTACCACATGTACCATTATTGGGCCTTTTTTCTTCAAGGAACTGCGTGATTCTGGTTTTGTAACTGCTACCATGACAGGTGAGAGGTACTCCGATATGTTACAGAATCCCCAGCCTGGCTGATTAACACCTGCTGGAACGTATTACTTTTATGCAGGATGGCGCTCCACCCCATATTGTTAGACGTGTGAAAGATGTCTTGTACACTACGTTTGGTGGTGGTCATGTGCTCAGCTGCCACTTTTGTCATGCTTGGCCTCCCAGGTCCCCAGACCTCAGTTCGTGTGATTATTGGCTCTGGGGTTACCTGAAGTTGCATGTGTATCGACATCTCTAGGGATGCTGAAACACAACATACGACGCCAGTGCCTCACCATAACTCAGGACATGTTTTACAGTGCTGTTCACAACATTATTCCTCAACTACAGCTATTGTTGAGGAATGATGGTGAATATAGTGAGCATTTCCTGTAAAGATCATCATCTTCGCTTTATTTTAATTTGTTATGCTAATTATTGCTTTTCTGATCAGATGAAGTACCATCTGTCAGACATTTTTGAACTTTTATTTATTTATTTCTAATAAAACCCCATGTCATTCCAAGCATGTGTGCCAATTTTTACCTCTCTATCTACATTATTCCGTGATATATTAAGTATTCAAATGTATACTGACTTTTTGATCACTCAGTATTATAAGACTATTCACAGTGTGAATTGCTTATTTTATTCTTTAGAATACTGCAACTTTAGCTTAATTCCTTGTTTTATCAGCCATTAGATATGCAGAAAGTAAGGAAACAATTATTTACACACATTCAACAAATCACATCTAGTTTCTGATTCAATAGCAGCACTATCTGCTGTTACCAACACACTGGATGCAAAAGTTGTACAGAATCAATTAACTCTATGCAACAGAAGACCATGCATTTAAGTGGGATACCATGTCATTGGATGTAGATGGCAAACAAAGAGATGCATTTCTAGCCAAAATGCTGTAAAAATTAGATTAATAAATCTAACACATCACATTAATAACAACACATTCCAATAAGAATGAAAAGAGATGATAAAATTTCATAATCGTACAACAGAATGTTCCCATTTATACTACACTGCAGAAGTTTTGTAGAGAGGCTCTTACAGATTCTCTGTCAGTCCAGTTGTCTCCCTGTGTGATTACCATATTGTTGGATCCCTGAAGAAAGATACCTGAGACAGTAGTAAATTTGATTTGGACAAGGAGGTGGAGTTGTAAGTAACCACAAGCATTGTCCCATGAAGGCATTAACCGCCTTGTCTCACAGTGGGATAATTGTGTTAATAGTTATGGTAATTACTTTATTATTTCAAAAGTTTACTTTCTTTATTTGAATGGCTATTATATATGTTGGTTTATGTCTAAGAAGCTGTATTACACAGGGTTTGTGTTGTGTACTAGAAACATTCATTTTGACAAAAGGAAAAGAGGAGTGTAGACCTTATTAGGTGTTGCTTATCCACCTGCTACAAGTCTATTGTCAATTGTGGACATAATAAAGAAATGCAGCATGGATGAATTTTCATTTATCAAAAAAATCTTTTCTGAGTATTAAGACAATTGTTGATCAAATGCAAGGAGACAGTACTTTGATTCGGTCAAGAAAGATTTTGAAGTAATAGGATTTAACATCAAACAAGGCGTTAATGTTAATTTGAATAGGGGATTGTGGAGGTGGTCTATAAGGACAACTATGCTCTAAACTGAATGCTGAAAGGCATAATATGATAACATTTTCTGTACTATAGTACTAACAATATAATACAGATCTCCATGTATAATCTCTGATAAATTTCAACAGTTTGTTTCTTAGAGATGAAGGGTTTCCATTTCTAGATTGAAGAGTTTTGTCCAATATAAGGAATAGGGCAAAAAAAATACTCTTCCAGACAAAGCATATCTACTCTTTACAAGTTGTCTATACCGTGGGACCTTTGTTAATGAGCATAATTTACTTCTCAGAGTTGCCTGAAATGCAAAATACTTGTAATTGAAGATATATTTTTCCGTTACATCTAAATATACAACTACATATACTTCTACAGGTTGTCAGAAAATTCCCCTAAGGAACTTCTAGGACTTGTAGATGGGAGCGAGTACATAGTATTTACATAGAAATATCAAGTGTTGCTGTTAGCTCTTCCTTACCTTTGACAATGTGATTCAAGTCTCTGAAAGCTCTTTGATTTCCATATTGTGAGTGGACGAAGTATGGACAAAAAAAAAAAAAAAAAAAAAAAAAAAAAAAGGTCCATTTAACATGGACTTTAAAATGCATAGCTTCAGAGCTATGAGTACTTCACCAGTAGAAGAGACCTGTGAACAGTATTGAAGGTGTAGATGCGTTCAGTTATGCATTTGAAATACCATGTTTATTGGACATTTTGTTGTTGTTTTGGTCCTTCCTATAGAAGAGGTATGTTTCACAGTGTCAAAGGTGCAAGGAACTGACTGCAGTGTTCATTGTGTCACTGTATGACATTTCTGGACTTGATTTCCTTATCAAAATACTATGTACTCACACCTCTCAGCAAGTGCTTAAAGTTTATAATGGGAACTGCTGAACACCCTACATACTCGGCAAGCCACCTGACTTCCAGCTCTAGTTGCATATGGTTGGTGGTAAAAATGACTGCTGACAATCTTCTGCACGAGATCTAATACTGAAGTAGTCGTAGAAGAAAGCAACTTATTGGTTCACTTTGAGAAGCGCATGCTCTCGAAACTTCAACAGAAGCCCATACTGTGATTCAGAATGTCTGCACTGCAGTTGATCATCTCCATGACACTTTTGAGCTTGCTTAAAGAATCTGTAATGATCCATGCTATTTTTTCAGATCTTCTCCATTTAATTCTATTGATCTCGCCAAGAGAGGTGGCAAGTGTTAGAACACATCGTCCTCCAGTCATAAAGATTTAGCTTCTCTACGATTTACCTCAATCACACCAAGCAAATGCCAGTATAGTTCTTTGAAAGGGCACAAGCTATTTCCTTCCCCATCTTTATCAAAACAACCACAGGTTGTGCGCCCTTTTGTAATGAATAAGCTGTCGACAGGACGTTAAATCCTAATTGTCCTTCTACTGATCCTATGTGGTAAGGATTCTGACAAGCATTATTCATAGTTAAAATTGAAATATAAGATGTTATATGTATCAAACATCTATGATGTATTGATGCAGTCTGAATCATTGTACAAAAATTTGTATGAAGATTGGTATTTAAACTTCTCTTCTGCTCTCTACGTGATTGCATTAACCACTGCAACATCCTGGCCTATTCTTGAGATGGATATTGGTGACATTTGGCATCTCTCTTTTACAATCTGCATTCTGAGAAATTGCTTTAGCAAAACAGAAACACTGTGAGAAATGCATGCTCGAACATAAATGCAGATTGTATCTGAACAGTCGCACCTGTGCATTATACCGGATCTAAGTTAATGGGAACAAGAACAAATTTTTGTTGCTATATCAGGGGCACAGATAATTTATCCTTTGGGGGGGGGGGAGGGGAGTTGTGGTTGTCTTCAGGAGAAGAGGGGACAACTTCATACAGGTCAGTATCCAAAATATCTGCAGCTGAACTGTCAAGTATTTGTTACATTTAATACCCTGTCCCTCCACCTATCATCTACATCAGTGTTTTTCAACCTTTTATTATTACGCGACTCCCTCCAAAGTATAAACAATTGTGCCGACTCCCCAGAATTTTTTAGAACAATGTCTGACTTTTCTTTCTATTGATACTATACTAATCGGAAAGTAAAGTGCACAGTGGATGGCAGTCAGGGTACAAAGGCGTGGTGGCGATATATGGTTAGATTGTGTGTGGATGCATGTTTTTGTTCACTTCAATCAGATGTCTGAGTACGCCAGCAAGTAGAGATGCGAGTAGTGAGTCTTTGCGCTTCACAAAATGGAGAAGCTTCTCAAAAAACCTACGCAGCCATCGATCTCTAGTGCAAGTGGCAGTGGCAAAGTAAATCAGAATAGGGGGGAAAAAGGACACTCTGACTGTTGTATAAAGCTTGTTTTACTGTCATGAACAATACATCCCATTGTAATTTACATCGAAGTACTGTCACGTGAGTGTGTGACACCCTTAAAACACATGCATTACATCTCAAGTACATGTTTCAAGGAAGTTAATAAACCGCTA
Organism: Locusta migratoria; assembly: GCA_026315105.1. NCBI lineage: Eukaryota > Metazoa > Arthropoda > Insecta > Orthoptera > Acrididae > Locusta > Locusta migratoria. Next base: position 607,476,078 of record CM048755.1, read on the forward strand.
TATTTCTTCCAAATGAAACTGGAAACCCTTATGCACTTAAACACTGACTCGGTTAGCAAAATAGTATTGTTATTTGTTGAGTTGAATAACAATGAACAAAATACTAATCACCTTATGTTTCTGATTATCAACTTGTTTTTCTACTTTAACATCATCTCTTAATGATTTTTAGGCATTCGGTATCACCGAAATGCAAGTTGTCAGTACTGCAGAAGAAATTGTCCACACGCCATCGTTACCACTCGGAAGTTCCTGTGGTCCTCGCCCTCTCCTCGCATCTACTGAATAGTCTGTACAGAACTCGGTGTCTCGCCGCCCTAGTTCTTTTCTACAGACAGACATCGTGCCACTCCTTCCCACTGCAAAACTTAGTGAATTTGAAGTGTTCCACAGATTTAAAATAAATTCGTATTCATTATTACAAATAAATACCACATCTGAACGTAATCGATTTTATAGTGTGCTTTCAGGAAATTTTTTCACTTTGGTGTGACACTCAACTGTTGCAGATGGTTGTCACGAAACATACTTTGTTGGATATACTGCTCTTTCTTCGTATCTCAACTGTGACCCCCCTAAGTCAGACATTGCAACCCCCCTGGGGGTACTTTTACAACCAAGATAGCCAAAGTGATGGTCAATGCTGACCACTGAAGATTTTGATGACAAAAAAATAAAGAGGTTCTCAGCTGCAAAAGTCAATGGAGAACTGATTGTTGCACTCGTGAACCCTGCCAGCATCAAAACACCACCAAGGGAGCATCTTAAGCAGGAAACTGCATGGAGAGCTAGAATTAAAATGGGGGGGGGGGGGGAGAGAATGAAAAACACCTCATGTTTGATGCAAATGCACATAATAGCAAAGCAGGGGGTTGAAGTCATAAAACCTGGACTTAGATGTAATGGGAGTAAGTCATTTGATTGGATGAGTCCTGTTTCACACTGTGTCTACTTCCTAGCAGTGTTCGTTCCAAAAGTGAAAGACAGTGGAAAGTCAGTGACGATTTGTCGAGTTACACTGTGGAATTCGGTGGGCCACCACAGGTACTCTGCTAAGTATTATGTGCCCAGAATGGAATTTTCACTCTAATATGAAATATCCTTGCAGATTAAATAGCAGACAATGATTTGGACTCGGGACCTTTGCCTGTTGGGTGCAACATCCTTGGTACGAATATTGGTCTGCTGCACAGTTTCAATCCACCAGAAACTGTTATATCGGTGCAAACTATGCTGCAGAATGAAAAATTTCATTCTGGAAACGTCCCCTAGGCTGTGGCTAAGCCGTTTCTCCATATCTTTTCTCCCAGCAGTGGTAGTCCTGAGAGGTTCACAGTAAACTACTTTGAAGTTTACAACATAGGAGACAGTGTTAGCAGATGTGAAGTGTGAGGACCGTCTATGAGGCAAGCACAGGTAACGTGAATGAATTGTCGAATACCCCTTAGCTGTAGAATTGACCAGATCTTAATATTGATGAGCTTTAGAGAGTAGGATTCTCGATTGCCGTCCACCTCCATCGCTGTTAGCTTGACTTGCCACTGTTACAGGCAGAATGAAAGGAAATTCACTAGAGAGCTGTTCAGGACCTCTATTTATTCTAGATGCCTGCAAGTTGTTCTACATGCCAGTGGTTTTAAACACCGTAATGTATTTTTGGTGTTTTTCTGTTTTTGCACCCCTTCCCGTTACAAAATAGTTTCAAGCTGAGGCACTCTCCATGTCTCGTTAGTGCCAGGTGTTGTATTGCAGTGTTTCTCAACCTGCGGTTGATGACCCCGCGGGTGATTGGGGGGGGGGGAGGCGGGGGGTTAGAAGTCTTGCTTGTGGGGGGGATCCATGTCACAGGAGGAAGTAGTTGCACCAGACCAACGCATGTCTGAATACTAGGGGTTCCATAATAAAAAAGCGTATACCTCAGTGAAATTTATTTTATGTTAAAATTACGTGGTTCCCCATTTAAAATGAATTGTGAATGCAGTAGAACTGAATACTGTTTTATAGTAAGTGTATTAATGATGAATAGTGCAAAACCTAAAACTATTTTCAGGAATGAATCGATTGGTAAATGAAATGGAAAAAGATTTTGTAAGTATTTTTGAGAAATTCGAAAAAAGTTCTACTTCCTTACAAGTTGTCTATACCGTGTGACCTTCCTTAATGAGCATAATTCGTTTCTCAGAGTTGCCTGAAATGCGACATCTTGTAATGGAAGATATATTTTTTTCCGTTGGAAATCGTGTGAAACTAGGATAATATGTACTATTCCGGAAAATACACAAAACGGAAAATGATGATAAATTCCTTAATTTCTCCCGGCGCGTTGTTGCAGTATTGCCTTGAGAATGGCAGGATGGTACTCCTGCCGAATTATCGGCCGACGTTGACTTTTATACTTGGATAATAATAGTCCAACAATCTAAAAGAGAGATGTATCAATAGAGAAAAAAAATCGCACTGACGTGTTTTACGGCCCACTTTAGATTTGTAGTTATATAAGTATTTGCAAACATTTTGGACCAAAATAATAAAAAATTAAGAAGTGTCTGAAACCCTTTAAGGAAAAAAAATTAGGTAGTGACGGGTTCCGAACATGGTCTAATGCCTTGCCCACTAAGCTACGGCTATCAATCATAAGTTGAGTCCTATAATCTCATACTATTGATGGCATTTGTAGACAGTAGATTATCATTTATCGTACGAAGAACGATGTGTTTTTGTTAACTCTGCAGTGCACCATTGCTTTGAAATGACAACGTGGAAGTTACAGTGAGAAAATCATCAAATACGCCAAGATGGCGTATGCCACAGAGTTCTGCGCGAGGAATGTCACGTGACATCTCCTAACGGCTGGTTTTCGTTCATTCAACGGAGGGTGTCAAATCTCCGTTATTTTTGCAAATACGTCTCAAACGATACGAGATATGAAAAAAACATAAGAGAGCTAAGTCGTAGAGAATTTTCTCCTCTACCAATTAGGTTATTCAATTTTCGTATCAGGTGAACGGTTAGTTTGCAATTACAATTATATTACAAAAGGCTTTTTTAGGTGTAACTACCGTATTTTTTGTCCGAAAAATTTGAAAATGGGAGGTTCTGGTCTCTGGCGGCCTACAATCATGTCTGTAAAATTTGGTGCTGATCGGTTGAACGGTTCGTCTTAAAAACAGGGAACACGTTACGGACGGACGGACATACATACATTCCAAAATCGCCGTTATTTTTGCAAATATCTTTAAAACGCTACGTGATATGAAAAAAAAAGAGGAAAGTTGTATAGAATTTTCTCCTCTACAAATTCGGTTATTCAATTTTCGTGTCAGATGAATAGTTAAGCCGTTATTTTCATTTAAATTTCGAGCTGTCAAAAGACGATCGCAAAGGCCGACTTTTAGTGTTACTAGCGTAACCTAAAGTGGGCCAATAAAATCCGTTGTCTTTCCGGTAACAGTTACTTGGCGGTTCGTGAGGAAGGGGGGGTCGCCAGAATATAGAATATTTTTAATTGGAAGCATGGGTGGACCCAGGACGACCTGTTTGGGGGAGGGGGGAGGGCGGTGAAAGAATTTTCATCGTCAGTTAGACTCTGGCTTAGTAGAAAATCTCTCCGGCCACCCGTTTTTACCCCACCGCCAATCAAACAAAAGTCTCAGTTTTGAAGACTCGGTGCAGCGGTAGCATGTTAACTTGGCATTCTAAAAAATAAAAATAAATAAATAAAATAAAATAATCTAGCTTGTGGGGGGGGGGGGGCGGGCGAACAACCCTTCGCCGCCGCCCCCCCCCCCCTCCCCTCCCTCGCCCGTTGAATCCGCCAATGATTGGAAGGGGGTCGCATATTCGAAAAATGCGGAAAACCAATGTTCTAGTGCATCAATGCAGCGGCGATTGTTGTCAGCCGCAATTTCTTCAAAATTTGTAAGATTCATCTAGATTTACGAGGCGGAAAAGCAAGAAAATAACTCGGCACACAGGGACTGCACAAACCGCGAGAGACTGGGAGACCACCGAGTCGCGGTGGAGTGGCCGAGCGTTCTGAGGCGCCTAGCTGCGGAGAGCGCCGCCTCCCTCGGGCATGGGCAAGGTAGTCGCTTGGGTGTATTTATTGTCCTTAGCATAAGTTACTGTAGTTTGCAAGCCTAGGGAATGATAGTCAGACAGTGGCGGCGCTAGGCGTCGGCGACGTCGGCCACCGCCGACGGCCTCGCCCCTGTGGGGGCCTCGCAAAACATTGTTAAAATTTTAGCTTTTCTTGTTTCTTTTTCTTTTTTTATATCTGATGTTTAACGGCGCTTTCCAACTGCTAGGTTATGTAGCGACGACCTAAATCTAGCTTACACTAGCTTAACCAATGGACGAACACAACATCCGTACCCAAGGGTTGGGTTAGACCCCCGACAAGAGTGATCTCCCTCACCGTGGTATGACGCCTTAGTGCGCTCGGCTATTCCCGGCTGGCAGCTGTTTGGTTGTCCCTATTTATTCCTGTATGATTCCAGCGGTAATGCAATTTTTTGTTAAATACTTACAGAACAATTTCTTCAGTACATTTTAGAAAACGATTTAGGACAAGTATATCCAAATGTTTATATAACAATCAGAATCATGCTCAGTTCCAGTCACTACAGCTTCGACCGAGAGAAGCTTCACAAAGTTAAAATTAAGACTAACTTGAAAACCACAATGAGCCAAGAAAGACCATCTGTGTTGTCAGTACTATCAACTGAAGCCGAAATATCGGCTAGTATTAAGATGTGATCGTAAAAAATCCAGTGAGACGAAAACCTGAAAAGTTCCTCTAATTTGTGTTTGTTTATTGTAATTTTCGTCATTGAAATAATACTCGTAATTTTGGTATAATGATTATTGATGTATAATTCAGATCATTTAACATTTTCTTCATTATTGAAAAAATGTAAGGGACCTCGCAGAGACGAGTTCGCCGACGCCCAGTTTTCGTCTAGCGCCGCCACTGTGGCCAGAGTAGTTACGTCCCATAGTTTTACAAACGTCTGACTTTGGAGGCAACCGATAGAGCCTGCCTTTGCATGTGCAATCGCAAAAGGCTCCGCGCTTCTAGAAGCTGAAGCCCTCCTCCCCCAACACCTAAAAAAAAAAAAAAAAAAATTAAAAAAAAAGTTTATTATTTTTGTTTTCATGTTTTAAAACAGGTCGGCACCGGAAATTTGGAACAGAACACATGTAATAAATCACAACGTAACTATAATTTGCCAAGCACAAGTGAACGTGACAATGGGTCGCCAACGTGATGCCGCCACTGAGAACGTGTGCTGCTGTCATTGTGAGCGGTTTTAAAGCCGCCGCGGCCAGCTTTGATGCTGGCGCTATTGTTACTGCTATGCTGAAGTTACGAGCCGATTGTTCATATGCGGCGACCCGCTGCTTAGCAGATCAGCGGAGCCACCGAGTGGAATCTTATGAACAACAATAGTGTTATTTTAGTTCAATTTTTAAACATTCTCATATTAATTAAACTGTAAAAACCTTTCTCTTTGGCTAGTAACATAGAAGCTGCTTAATTATTTCACGAGCTGATTATATACCATCCAGTTCCAACACGTTGCTCCTCTTCCACTTTGAAATTGAGAGTTTACTCATTTTATTTCTTGTGCAATTGTTTTCGTAGTGTAATTGGTTATATTACAAAAAGCGTAAAAATAAGTCATAGCTTAATAAATTCAATAGGCTTTATTAAAAAAAAAAATAGCCCCCCCCTTTTAGAACCAAATCTTGTCTGCGCCAGTGCGTTTCATACTGCTCCTATAGAACTGTTATATCATACGGTGATATTTATATTTCTTTTATATAAAAATTTTTTCGCTTTTACAAGGGTTTTCTAGCTCACCTTGGTATTAAGTGTTTGGCAAGCGTAAGGTAGGAAGTGATTTTACAATGCTACTAACAAGTTTTTCTTTTCTGAAAGATGACAACCTGTACCTCTTAATTCGTCATCTGTTGTACAATAACGCAAACAATTTCTAGTAGGACACTAGATTTTATTAATGATTTGTATTTCCTGCACACTTCATTTCTACAAGAGTTTCACTGCTTTGTTCGTTGATCCATTTGGATTCATATTGACAGCCGCCAGACAAACTTATCATTTTTAATGTTTTAACCATTGGCCACTCTTGACGTTGATACCATACAACTCAGCTAAAAAAAAGTTAGCTTCGTACCTTCAATTGTAGAAGGTAATTTTTAACAATCGCTAGTAAATAAAATAAATAAAATGAGGAAACAAAGTAATCGCTTTAAACTTGACCCGTTACCTACATGAACGTAGTAAAATGAGTGCATGAACGGTACCTAATACGAAGTGGCAGAAAAAATTTATCTCCCTGCCTTCCATCCCCCGGGAAAAAAAATCGCCATTCCGTTATATAGATAACTTGGATCCCTTGTACGCTCTCGATTGTATTTCTAAATATATTTCCTACGGTCAGATTTATGGAGATTAAAGAATGCATGTTGTGGCTAATCTAGAAAATTGACTTCTCTCTTTAATCTTTGCGTCTTTGAGCTCGAGTGATAGCAGTTACGATAGTCTCTCTGGCGGAAATTTAAACTTTTGCAGGAATTATGGGTACTAAATACTTCCGGTTTCCGTTAGGAGAAGGCACGCAGTTTAGTTCGCATTAGCCATGGCGACCGGTAGATATGAATTGGTCGTTTTATGGGATATCTCAAAGTAAGAACGTTTAGCTGTAGTAATACCTCACCTGTGTACATATTTAAGAAATATTGATGTAACTAATGTTTCCATAACGATTACTGAATTACGTATCGATAGCAATTGAAAGAAAATGTTTAACATGGTCTTGCAGGGTACGCGCTTATGGCCCGGGTATAGAGCCCATGGGTCCAGTTGTTGGCGCACCAGCTAATTTTACTGTTGAAACGTTTTCTGCTGGAAAAGGAAAAGTGGAAGTGACTGTGGAAGATCCGAAAGGGAACAAAGAACCAGTGAGTACACCTGTAATTACTAGTGGAGTCTAGAAATTCCGCCCTTAACATTCGTCGTTAATTTATCTCCTTGCTATATATTTCTTTTTCATTGTGCTTATTATTAATACGCTTTTTACCGGAGCGACTTCTTTTGCACACTTTCTATATTTTCCCGCGCATTACTTTCATTCGCATTGTTATAACGTTTCTTTAACATTGTTGTAACGTTCTTTGAGCTTTTTTGTAACTGCTTTTTGTGAGGTCTTAAAACGGTTTTCGTACGTTGTAGGCCGCCTTTTGTGATTTTAATGCACAGATAATTCTTTTCAGGCTAACGGAGTTACGCGATACGTAACTTTTAATGCACGCTCTCTTGCCTCTTTGGCACGTGCTCGTTGCATTTCTGCATACATTCACGCAACATTAGTAGCCTAAGGGGTTCTAGCCAGTAGCTAGTAACATTCTGGAAACATTGTTTTAGATTATTTTAGTTTACATTTCCCAGATTCAGCAGTGCGTTAAAGTTACGTATTGGACCCCCCCCCTGAAAATTTCAATATGGCGCGGAAGCCGACACGAGGCTTTGCTACCGGCCAATTTCTTACAACCACCTTTGTTCTGGCTACCACGACTATTGGCTTCGCCAAATCACAACCAGATTGTTTCATTCCAACCTAATCTATACCTCGGGTTGCTCTATGGTTCCGTCTAATTTCAAGAGGTCGGGACTAATACGTAACTTTATACGAATAAATTGTATTTTAAAAAGTTTGTATAGAATAATTATTCTCAGCATTGTTGTGGTAGATAATTAATGTACACCTTTTGGTCATAAAACTTTTCAGGTGGATATCAGGTTCAACAATGATCGAAACTTAACCTACAGCGTTTCGTATGTTCCAAAAGTGGAAGGTAACCATAAGGTGACGGTAACGTTTGGTGGACGAGAAATACCAAAGTCACCCTATAATGTCTTAGTTGAGGGCCACGCTGGCGACCCGACCAAAGTGACGGCATCAGGCCCTGGCCTACAGCCTGAAGGAGTTATGATCAATAGACCAACATATTTCGATATATCCACAAAAGGTAAGTACACTTTATACTCTACTGTAGGTGAAAAGTTAGATTTATCGTATGAATCATTGGGGCCAAAAGTCATTGTATATGGTACTACTTTCACAAGATAACTTCCGCCCAATATTTATCAGTATTCCGAATGCTTTCAATCATCCAGCTTCATATAAACATAAGCCCCAAGTAATGGTATGCCTATTAATAGTGTTTGAACATTGGGGGGCTGGGGGGGGGGGCGGCAAAAGTACCTTGCCCCCACGCCCCTAATTCAGTGCTACTGTAAATGATTGTACATTTTAGGGGTGGTCTCTTGTTATACTTCCTTACAAGCTTGTAGGCCTATCTTCATTTGATACATGATTAAAGTCTGAAATTTGATGGGCATTCATGCACCGTAAAGGATTTCAATCAAAAATCTTAATTCACATGTCCATAAACTAAAATCGTTACGAAATTCAGTGGCCCATAACTTACTGTATATGAAAGTTTCTGACCTCTACACATAAATTTAATGGATGGAGACTATTCAGGCCTACTAGGTAACATTGTTTTTACGTAATGAGGTATATGGTAACTGTACTTCCTGTGGTGTGCACGTAAGATTGTAGGTTGTAGGGTGCAAAATTGCATCTAGTTGTATTAACTAGTGAGATGGCAAAGTGGTTAGCACAATGGACTCACATTTTGGAGGATGTTGGTTTAAATCTAAATCTAGTCATTAGATTTATGTTTCTTGTGACTACTCGGAACTGCTACAGGCAAATAAGGCTGATAGTATGTTAAACCACAATCGTCTTCCTTTACAGTTCCTCTTCTTTTGTTTAAATAAAATGTTTGTAAACCTAGTGTTACCACATTGGCCTGTATCGTGCCATTAAGAATGCATACGAGACATTTAACATTGATGTCAGTGTCAGTTTAGGTAGCCTTTTCTGTGTTCCTGAAGCAAAAACAAATATTATAATAGTTTGAGTTTCTTGAGCTTATGCACTTACCTAGGAAGACTGGGGAGCAGGGGCAATGGCCCAATGTGTTGCTTACCCCAGCTTTGCAAGTTACCAGGGTAGGCAGTTGCCATGTGACACAAACATATTGGCAGCGTTACAAAACTATGCTCTGTCACTATCTGTGCAGAACACATGCAAGCAGGTTCTGGCTTGAACTCTATGTTAACATACAATTGTGAAAAATATGAACCAGTGTGACTTGGCTTACCTGGGATTGGAGCAACTCTAGTAACAATTTTTATTTCATCTTGCCAGAAACACACACACACACACACACACACACACACACACACACACACACAGTAACATGCAATTTTAATGCTGTGTGACCAATATTTAACTTCCAATGGCTTAATGTGTAGCTGCTATCAGTTCTTTTAGAAAGAATGTTGTTGGACAAGGGATAGATGACTGTAGTAGTTTGGTTGCTTCCAATCACAAACCAGTCAACTAACCATGTAGACCAGTTGGACACAGCTAAAAAATTGGAAGCTTGGTGGTTTCCTCATTTCCACAGTTATGCAGGGAAGTGTCGCAAGATAATCCCCACTTCTTGCATCTAACAAATCCAGATCATAGTCTGTTCAGTGTTTTCAGTGTATGTCAGCTTGCCTCATGGCTAGGAGGTGGATTTACATAGGATGCCATTCACTTGCCACTGTCAGTCTAAACCAGGAATTTACTCTTTATGTTAAAAAGTTGAAGATTTATGTAATATGGAGGAAACTCATCCCAGTTTGAATCGGACAGTTCATGGAGAGAATGCACACAGATAATGGGTCTCTTTATTTACCAGTTTACGTATTTCTAGATTGGCAGTACATTTCATATATCTGGAGGTGGGATACCTGAGAGACAGTAAACCTTATTGAGTGGAGTTGATTGCAGGCAGTGGTCAAATGAAGACTGGGATACCGTCTGTTGGCTTTGATCCGTGATGTTGGCTTTTTGTGTTAAGACGTTATTCCTTGCGGGATAATTTTGAGCTGTCTGTTTATACAGGTGGTGTGTGTAGGCATGTGGTGGCGTGCTTTTGTGGTGGAAGTTAAATGGTTCACTGTCGTGAATGGTTGTAATGTCTGTGTGGTGTGTGACATTCTTTGTATCTGTTGTGTGGTTGCTTCTCTTAAAGTTGTTTTTTTGTCTTGTGTGCGCTACTAAACATTGTAGTAGTGTGATGTTTCCAGTTTAGTTTGCCTTTCTATAATTTCATGTATTTTATTGTTCTGTTTTTGTAAGGATGGATATGCCAAGTAAGTTTAATTCTTTCTCACTGCATAATACACTGGGTAGAGACTATGTTGGCCACGAAAATAGAATTTCTTTAGCTTCTTCTTGTTCAGCTAGTTATGTTCAGTGTACAAGAAGTCGGCAACCAACGAAGCTAACAAAAGTCCAGGCGAGATAGGGTGCACGGGTTTGTGTGTGTGTGTGTGTGTGTGTGTGTGTGTGTGTGTGTGTGTGTGTTATTTTTTGCGGTAGTGTTTTGCATACTGGGACATACTTATAAGTTTTTTTAATTTGTTGTCTTTTTGTAGTGTAGTTTCTATTGGTGTTGGTGGTAGTTGAGGATGTTTGTGTGAGGTTAAAATCGCTGTAAAGAGGATTTTCATCGAAATTCCTGTAGTGTGTATGTTGGCTACATACCGTTTGCATATACTTCTTGTCATGTGATTATTGCTTTTGGCACTGTACCTGATCTGTATCATAGTTTGAGGTCTAGGTTATGTCGACAGAAAAACTTTGGTTCTGAGTTGGCAAAGCTAACAAATGTGAAAGTACAAGAGTGGTTGTGGTCAAGAAAATTGTCACAATGAAAAATTTGAAACGACTGAAGTGCGTGATACTATTGCTGTGTTGTTTGGGGGAGGGGGGGGGTTGAAATGGTATCAATGTCTTGATTTGAGGTGCATCATAGGTCAATTTAAGTATTCAGTACTGTTTTAATTTTTATGGGATTTGGGCAGGGGTTGATAGGTATCATTTTCTCAATTTTTAAGTGTAGTGTAGGTTAATTGAAATACTCAATAGGCCTATTGTTTTTATGCTATTCATTTATGCAAGGGTGTTAACTGGTATCCCTCTCTTCATTTGAGGTTTCTTATAGGTCAATTGAGCTATTCAATACCATGTATAGTTTTTTGTCGTTTTCCATTTTCATTTTGTGTGTGTGTGTTTTTTTTTTTTTTAATTACATTATTGGGTGTTTTCAGTTTGCTTTTTGTCATTTTTCCTGCTTACAATGCCCCTGCCCAAAACTATCACATTCCTGTGCTTGTCCTGTTAGTTGATTGGTTTTACATTAATTTCTACGCATTTGTATGTGTGTTTGTCAGTGTTTCTCGTGATTGTTTTGGTTGCCCTATTGACTAAGAGTGTATACATCACTACTGCTGTGTTAATGAAATCGTGGGTCAACGCTGATGGGTCTTCAGTTGTGCCACAGGCAGTCCTTGATGATTCTGCAGTCCTAATTTAGAGCTTCAACCTGTCTGGCATAACTAGAGTTTCACCATACAGGATTAGCAGCTTACACTGCAGAATAACAGAGCACTAAGCCTGATATTCTCGGAACATGTTGCTGTCCCACATCCCACCCCCAAGTTGTTCAAAAATTGTCTCTAAGGCTGGTATTGCACGACTCTCTGCACAGATAAAACTTTTAGTACCTTCTGGGCAGGGTTGGTCATTGGTGTAGGTATTTCATAGAGAAATTGTTAGGACACTTCTTTGTGGGAGGCTATGTGTCTGGTTCTGCCATCTGCTTATTAGTTTACTATCATGCTTTTTAACTATCAAGCACATACAGAACAAGATTTTTGAATTGCTAAGGATCCTGCATTATGTATAATGCATTGTCTTTCCAAGCGACATGGAAATAAAGTGAAGTGTATACTTAGAATACCCACCTTCCATGATCTCCCCAGGGGGCCCCACAGCTCTGTTGCGCGCACGGGGCCCCGAGCTGAATCCTACTGGTCCTTCCTTCCTTAAACTCGCTTGTTCCGCTCATTCTTCTTACTCTGTTGTTCCTACCTTGAAGCCATCCATACCATCTCCGCTTCGGCGTTTGAGATTCTCCCTTCTCTCACTTTTCTATCTCCCTCTTTCCATCCTTTGTTCTTCTTCCTTCCTCCCTGTGCGTGTGTGAAGGCCGACCCACGAATCCTCATGCGTAGCAGGTGACGGGGTAATGTGTAATTCCTCGCCCCGGGTAGACAAGTAGGGCACGTACGTATCCCCTGGTAGACACCAGGCCCAGGGAGGGGTGATTACCCGAGCTGGTACCTTCCGACCATGCCGATTGGTCCCTCTGTCCGTTTCTCGGGAGGTGTGACCTGAGGTGTGAACAATCACCTAAGGCGGGGTAGCCCTCAGTGAGGGTCCCTATTAGGAAGGAGCGCGCCATCGGAGACGCCGGTAATCATGGGGGACACTTCCGCAATGACCCCTCTCTCTCTTCCCTTTTGACTTCGACCCAAAAACGAAAGTTGGATGCCCCGCAAACAATGAAAATACTACCAAACGTTCCTAAGTTTCTGATTGTTACCCGTACTTATGGCCATGATTTCTCTAAGATCAATCCCTTCATAATTCAGAAGGGTGTAGATGCCATTGCAGGTCCGCTGAAGAAATGTTCTCGACAACGTAATGGGAGTTTGCTGTTAGAAACAGATAATGCCTTTCAGGCTCAAAAACTGAGCCGAGCCACGCTTTTGTACACCTTCCTGGTAAAAGTCGAAGACCACCATACCCTTAACTCGTAACGTGGGGGTGGTCTACTCTCGATCCCTCGATGGGTTATTGGACGAAGAAATAAAGGACTATTTCACTGATCAGGGCGTCATAGCTGTCCATGGGGTTATGAAAAAGGCTGATACAGGTTTGATGCCAACCCAAACCGTATTCTTGACATTTGACAAGGTGGATCTCCCTTCCAAAATCAAAGAAGGCTACGAAATCATATCAGTTTGCCCCTATATCCCGAATCCCACACGTTGTTACCAGTGCTACAGGTATAATCATACCCGTGAGTCTTGCCCTCATGCAGCCAAATGCGTCACCTGCGGCAGGGACGCTCGTGTGGGGGACTGTCTGCCTCCATCCCCTCACTGCATCAACTGCATGGGCGACCATGCTGCTTCATCCAGAGACTGCCCTGTTCACAAGGAGGAGCGGGTAATCCAAGAAATAAGAGTAAGCGAAAAAGTTTTGACCTCTGCTGCGCGGAAGATACTACCCAGTTGAAAGCCTGCTGAGCTCCCAGCAGGTAAATACAGTGCTGTCCTTGCCTCTCCTCGTCCTACTAAGGAGGTTGGCACACAAACGTGTGATTTACTTTTAGCGCCATGGAGGGGTTATGTTGCTCATTAGAGATGACATATACTACCATCCTATTCCACTGCAGACTCGACTACAGGCAGTTGCTGTCCGCATCATTCTTCCCACCTTTTCCTTCTCCCTTTGTAACATCTATACCCCATCGTCTTCTGCCTTTACTAGGGCAGATGTGCTGCACCTTGTTGGCCAACTTCCTTCCCCTTTTTTGTTGATTTTGTTGATAGGCTATTTCAACGCCCCCCCCCCCCCCCCTATGGGGTTCTCTGGCCTCTGGCCAGAGAGGCTCCCTTTTAGCGGACATTCTCAACCATCTTAATCTTGTCTGCCTAAACACAGGTGCACCAACCTTTCTTTCAGATACGACGCATACCTACTCTCACTTGAACCTCTCGATATGTACTGCTCAACTTGCGTGTCAGTTTGAGTGGTATGCTCTCTCTGATACGTACTCGTGCAACCATTTCCCCTGTATAATTCATCTCCTTCATCATACCCTACCTCTGGGTTCCACTAGTTGGAACATCTCGAAAGCTGACTGGGGACTGTTCTCCTCCATGGCGGTTTTCCATGACGGGAACATCCCCACCTGTGACAGTCAGGTCGAATATCTCACGGAAGTCACTCAATGCTGCCAAATATTACATTCCACTTACTTCATCTTCTCCACGTCGAGTCCCAGTCCTCTGGTGGACTGCGGCATGTCGTGATGCTATTAGAGCCCGAAGACATGCTCTACGCACCTTCCGCCGTCACCCAATGTTGGCGAACTGTATCGATTACAAACGTCTACGATCGCAGTGCTGTCGAGTCATCAAGGAAAGCAAACGGGCCTGCTGGATTGCTTTTACTAGTTCATTTAACAGACTTAATCCTTCTGTTGTCTGGGGGGGGGGGGGGGGGCTGTTCCGGTTACCCAGCACTAAGGTCCACACCCCAATTCCTGGCTTGACCGTCACAAATGAAGTCTTTGTGGACCCAGCCAATATATCCAATGCTTTAGGTCACTCTTTTGCAGAGGTCTCAAGCTCCGCGCACTACCATCCCACCTTTCTCCCTCGAAAATAGACAGAAGGTGCGGCCACCTTCCTTCCAGTCTCTCAATTGGGAAAGTTACAATGCCACCTTAACCATGCAGGAGCTTGAACGTGCTCTCTCTGTGTCCCAATCTTCTGCTCCAGGGCCTGATGCAATTCATGTACAGATGCTGAAGAACCTTTCTCTTGCGGGTAAATGTTTTCTCCTCCGCACTTATAATCACATATGGATTGAAGGTCAGGTCCCCACACGCTGGCGTGAAGCAATTGTTGTTTCCATACCAAAACCAGGGAATGACAAACATTTTCCTTAGAGTAATCACCCCATTTTTCTTACCAGCTGCATATGCAAGGTGATGGAATGCATGGTTAATGCTCGGCTGATTTAGCTTCTCGAATCTCGCCGTCTCCTTACCAATGTCCAATGCGGATTTCGTAGGCATCGTTCTGGTATCGACCACCTCGTTACCTTGTCGACCTATATTGTGGATAACTTTTTGCATAAGCGCCAGACGGTGGCTGTGTTTTTTGATTTGAAGAGGGCTTAAGACACCTGTTGGAGGGCAGGTATTCTCCGCACACTCCATACATGGGGCTTTTGCGGCCGCCTTCCCATTTTTATTCAAGCATTTTTACTAGACCGAAGGTTCCGGGTACGAGTGGGCTCTGTATTGTCAGACACCTTCCGCCAGGAGAATAGGGTGCTACAAGGATCTGTGTTGAGCGTGGCAGTTTTCGCCATAGAAATCAACCCAATTATAGATTGTCTTCCGACTGACGTCTCTGGCTCCCTTTTTGTGGACGGCTTTGCGATTTACTGCAGTGCCCAGAGAACATGTCTCCAAGAACGCTGTCTTCAGCATTGTCTCGACCATCTCTATTCTTGGAGTGTCACCAATGGCTTCTGGTTCTCCAGTGAGAAGACAGTCTGTATAAATTTCTGGAGATGGAAAGAGTTCCTTCTACTGTCTCTCCATCTTGGCCCTGTTACTCCGCCTTTCGTGGATACGACGAAATTTTTAGGGCTTATATTGGAAAGGAAACTCTGCTGGTCCCCGCATGTGTCCTATCTGGCTGACCGGTGCATTCGTTCCCTTAACGTCCTTCGTGTCCGCAGTGGCACGCCATGGGGAGCGGATCGAACCGTCCTACTACACCTCTACCAGTCCACTGTCCACTCAAAATTGGATTACGGAAGCTTCATTTACTCTTCCGCATGGCCGTCAATTTTACGCCGCCTAAACTCGATTCACCATCGAGGGTTACGCCTAGCGATAGGAGCTTTTTACACAAGCCCTGTTAACAGCCTCTATGCCGAAGCTGCTGAATTACCTTTAACGTATCGACGCGACATATTACTGTGTCGGTATGCATACCGTTTGCTTTTGAAGCTCCACCATCATTACTATCCATTGTTCTTTAACGGCTCCCTCGATAGCCAATATGCGCTGTCTGCGATTGCCCTGCTCCCTCCTGGAGTCCGTTTTTGACGCTTGCTTTGGCAGCTCGATTTTACTCTCCCTTCCACATTTCAAATAGGTGAGAGCCTAGTGCCACCTTGGCTTCAGGCTCAAGTTCGCGTTCACCCCGAACTCTCCTCACTCCCGAAGGAGAGTATTTTGGATGCTTTTTACTGCTCGCAGTTTCTTAAACTTCGTGCACGGCTCGAAAACTCTGTTTTCATATATACAGATGGCTCAAAGACCAATGAAAGTGTCGGATGTGCGTTTGTCGTAGGGGATGACTGTTTTCAGTACAGGCTTAATGCCCACTGCTCGAATTTCACAGCTGAGCTTTTTGCCCTCTATCAGGCTGTACTATTTATCCGCCGGCACTGTTCTCCTTCCTATGTCATCTGCTCGGACTCCCTCAGTGCCATCCAGAGTCTGAGGGACCCCTTTTCGGCCCATCCTATTGTGCACCGAATTAACCGCTCCCTTCAGTTATTAGCTGCCAACAGCCCCCATGTTCACCTCCTGTGGGTACCTGGCCATGCAGGCGTGCCTGGTAACGAGGCTGCTGATGCCGCTGCCAAGGCTGCAACTCTCTTACGTCGGACAGCTACATACTGTGTCTCATCGCATGATATTCAAGGGGCTTATATCGTCGTGGCATAATGTGTGGTTTTCGCTTACAAATAATAAGCTTTGAACTATTAAACTGCTCCCGGTGGCTTGGAGGACCTCGTCACGCCGCTCGCGACGAGCAGACATCATCTTGGCCTGGTTGCGGATCGGACATTGCCGGTTCAGCCACCGCCACTTGCGACCCCGCACCGTTATGTTCCTGTGGCCACCCGCTGTCGGTGCGCCATGTTTTATTGTCGTGTTCCAACTTTGCTCCTGTTCGGCTTGCACTACATCTGCCGGACACTGGAAGAAATTTTAGCTGATGACGCGCGAGCTGTTGCTCGAGTATTGGATTTTATCAACTTGACCAATTTGTCAAAGGACATTTAGCTCTTCCCTTTGTTGTTTTTTAATCTATGTTTTAGCTGTTTTTCTATAGTCTCATTATCCTTGGGTATATCCCAGTTTTGTTTCGGGCGCTAATGACCTCAGCAGTTGTGCGCCCTAAAAAAAAAAAACCTTCCACGAAACATGCTGATGTGTATGTGATGTAATAAGCTTAAAACCATTATAAATGTTACCATTATTATCACAATTTGGTGTTGGAGGGAAGATTTAAGCTGGATCCATAAAATCTTCACTGATGGCTATTGTAGATTTCTCCATCTCCACTTTAGTTGTACATAGGAAATCTGATGCCATTATAAATTTCTAGAAAAAAATGCAAATAAATCAAAATTATATCCTTAGGAAGTTGTAAATTTGTTTTTATTAATTTTGTCAGAGAGCAGTTAGTTTCCAACAGTACTTGACTGGTCATAAATTATTAGTCTTGTAAAACACACTGGTGAAACAACTGCCAGGTGTTTTTTTGTTAGCATTAAGAATTACACGATTGGAAATGGCATCTTTCCGAGTCTGTGAACAGCCACCCAGACAGTTTTAGGGGTACATTGGCTCATAAAGAACAGCAAAATGTTCTCTGTTTTCAAAATATGCTAGTGGAAAAGGGATACGAAACACTCTAGTTGCTGTTACCTTATCTATGTAAGGCAGATAAGTTTCCTATCCCAAATGTCAGAAGTTCAAATGCTTGCTTGGTGGTGGTTGGTGGTTGGTTGTGGCAGTGGCAGCAGAAGGAAGAAACTCAAGAATTTTCTGTTAATTTGGTCACATTGAAACCTGACATGTTATTAATTAATGATTCTACAGAAGACTAGGATGATACATTATCAGAATGTTTGTGAGAGGTAAAAAAAAAATGAAAAGGATATTAAAGTGTAAATTAAACAATCAAATTGTTAACAGATGGATAGTTAATGGGGTGAGTGTAAATGGTGTAAATGATTACCACGTCAATTATACATCTCATAAGCAGCTTGTTGTTGACTTTTCTGCTAACTGAAATAAGTGTTAGTTACATACAGTAATTTTAGGGTCAAAAAACCTTGTACTGTTAATAAAAACTATAATTATATATTACTGGAAATTGTTTTACTCAACTGTACCAAAATTATCATTTCAGATGCAGGTCGTGGTGTTCCCGAGGTTATCATACTTGACCCTGCAGGTGCCAAAACCTCTGTACCTGTCAAAGTTAGACAAATCTCACCAGATCTTTGGCGTTGTGAATATGTTTCATCCGCTATAGGCTTGCATTCAGTAAATGTATTCTTTGCTGGGAAGCCTATTCCAAATAGCCCATTTGGAGTACGTGTATCACCAGGTATGGCTTTAGTTTAGAACTGTTAAAATAATTTATTAATAAATTTAATGTGAGATTCTGTAATTTTTATTTACGTAATTATATTTATTTTTACAGTTTCTGACGCAAAGAAAGTAAGGGCATCTGGTCGAGGTTTACAGCCTTCGGGTGTTAGGGTTGGAGATGATGCGGCATTCCGAATTTATACTGAAGGTGCTGGAGAGGGAACACCTGCAGTTCGGATAATAGGACCAGGTACTCATATTTTCTTTTACTTGCCAGAATGTTTTTCATGAATGACCTTTACAGATGATGTAGCACACGTTTACATTTAACTATTTTCTTTTAGCAGAAACTCTCTCTCTCTCTCTCTCTCTCTCTCTCTCTCTCTCTCTCTCTCTCTCTCTCTCTCTCTCTCTCTACATTTTAAGTCATTCATTGTTTCAGTAAAAATTTTAGTGTAGTCTAGATTAATTTTAATTCCTGAGTGATTAGAAACAACATACTGAATTATGACACTACTGAAACAGTTATAACTGCTAAAATTATTGGTGCCGCGGTGGAGTAGCCGAGCAGTCTAAAGCGTCTTGCTGCGGAGCGCGCGGTTGCTCGCCGTGGAGGTTAGAGTCCTCCCTGGGGCATGGGTGTGTGTGTGTGTGTGTGTGTTTGTGTGTGTGTGTTTGTGTGTGTGTGTGTGTGTGTGTGTGTGTGTGTGTGTGTAAGTCCTTAGGTTAGTTTACCTAGGTTTAAGTAGTTTGTAAGCTACGGACTGATGACCACGCAGTTTGGTCCAACAGAATTACAAACATTTGAACATTTGATTTGAAAATTATTGGTCACTACGTAGTAGCACATTAAACCAGAAAAAATTTCTATGGATGCTGGCCGAGTTGGTCTCTTCGCTTGCAGCTTCAGGCGACATTGGCTTCACCGGCAACGCTCAAGACTGCAGTGGGTGGGTGCCACTGTTGTGGGCCGCTTGCAGGTGTTCAACAGATGCCCTGTGTGTCTGTTGTGCCCTCTGATCAGCATGCAGCTGTGGCCAACCTGGTCACTGCCTGCAAGGGGTCCCCCCCCCCCCCCCCAATCCGTGGTGGATTGGGAGGTCTCCTCAGGGCGTGTCAAGTGGTGTAAGAGACGAGCAGCTCTGCAAAAATTCAAGTACTGGCCCACTGCAGAGAATCTTGCAGTGTATCGGTTAGCGCGAGCAAAATGTTGCAAAGTTATAAGAGAGAGTAAGAAGAGATCATGGCAGCACTTCCTGTATTCTGTCAATCATTCCACACCTAGCTCTAAAGTATGGGAGACTATAAGGAAGATATATGGAAGAGGAAGATGGTGCCCAGTAGTAGCAGCTGTAATGGTGAACGGCATTCTTTACATGAATCTAAGAGACATAGTGCAGACTATGGTGGAGTACTTCGCCACTGTAATTTCCACTGCACAGCAGGATCCTGCTTTCCAATGCCACAGAATGGGTGCTGAGAAGGACAGTTTGGACTTCTGGTCCACTACTGCAGAAGAATAAAACTGCTCTTTCTCCATGTGGGAGCTAGATCCTGCTTTGTCTGGACATGATAGGATACATTAAAGTATGCTACAGCACCTTGCAGAATGGAACAAAGAAATTCTCTTCTCACTTTAATGTTTGGGCATCATGTCGTTTTCCCAAGTCGTGGCATGAAGCAGCTTTGGTTCTTATTTTAAAACCAGGGAAGGACTGTACAAGCAGGAGTAGTTATCGTAGCATAGCCCTCACTAGCTGTGTGGCAAAGATCTTGTCTGAAAGTTAGAATCCACGCAACTCCTTAGTCATTTTCAGTGTGGCTTCAGGAAATATTGATCCACCTTTTGATAACCTGGCCTTCCTGGAAATGGCTATTCATCAGGCTTTTCTATGCTGGAAGCACCTTCTAGGTATCTTTTTTGACATCAAATGAGCCTACGATACTACTTGGAGGCATCTTAACCTCAGGCAGCTCCATGAATAGGGTTTCCGTGGAAGCCTTCCCCTTTTTATTGTGTCTTTTCTTTCTCCACACTATTTTAGGTATTGAGTCAGTGACGTGCTCTCGGATCGTTTTGAGCAAGAGAACGGTGTTCCACAGTGTAGCATTTTAAGTGTGACTTTGTTTGCCATAGCAATTACAGTCTTACATCTGTTATTAAAAGTCCTGTTCAGTGTTCATTATTTGTTGATGACTTTTTGATCTTTTGCTCTTCTAGCCTTGCAATGACAACTCATAACTTGCAGCTCGCTCTTAGACGATTGTGTGACTCTGTGATGGAGATTGGTTTTAAGTTACCAACCGAGAAGTCTGTATGTGTTCTTTTTAACTGTTCCCGTTCTATTTTAAACTTACCTGAACTGAGGATGAGGGACATTGTCCTGCATTTTAAAGAAACAGTGTGAGATTTCTGGGTCTAATTTTTTACTCAAAACTCATATGGTTGACACACCTCAAGGACCTGAAGAAATGATGCCTCAAAGTAGTGAGTTTTTTTAAAATGGCGATGGGGTGCAGATGGAACCTGTCTGCTTCTGTTTTTATCAGGCCTTCATGTGTTCTTGCCTTGATTATGGCTGCACGGTGTAGGGTTCTGCCAGACCCTCTTATTTGAAGATGTTGGACGTGGTTCACCACAAAGGGATTCGGCTGGCTACTGGGGCCTTTAGAACTAGCCCCATTCCAAGTCTCTGTGCTGAGCTGCTACTTTCCATCAGGCACCAACTGCTCATGGGGCATCAGGGATACAAAACGTTGTCGACACATACACTTGCATACAATAGTGTAGCTCGGCCTTAAATGGCAGGGTTGTTTCGTACTCGGCAAAGGGCAACAAGATCTTTTGGGATTATGAAGGACTCTCTCTCACAGATGGATGTACCTGATTTTAATGCATTACATCAGGGTTGGAGCAGATTTCCTCCTTGGCTCCTTCAGAGGCCCAGCATTATTTTAGATTTGGCAAATTTTAAGGAAGGTTGCACTCCTGATTTTACATATCAATCTGAATTTTTTTAAATTTTAGATAGTCATCAGAATTTTACGGTGGTCTATACCAATGGTTCAGCGCTGAAGTATTCCCTTGGCTGTTCCATAGTGTTCCCACACCATGTTACAAGGATTTGCCTCTCACCAGCCTTTTGTCTACACAGCAAAGCTTCACGTGATTATGACGGCATTGCAGGAAATTTCGTGTGTTTGGAGCACATGATTTCTCATCTACTCCGGTTCACTTGGCGCACTGCAATCAATGCAAAGCCTGTACCCGGATGAGAAGATTCCACAGTTTGTACAGCACAAACTGTACTCCCTTCATCGGCGGAGTAAGCAGGTATCCTGCTGGGTACCTGGGAATGTGGGAATTCGGGGAAATGAAGCTGCTGATAGGGCTGTAAAGGTGGCCTGCAGTGATCGTAACGTTATACAATCTGCTATTTCCCTGCAGGACGTCCTCTCTGTGGTTCTGTAGAAGTGCTCTCAGCTGTGGGAAGACAAGTGGTTGGCAGCGACAGGTAATAAGCTGCAGTTGGTGAATCCAACTGTCCAACTGTGGCAAACCTCCTGCCAGTCACAGAGATGACATGAAGTGATGCTGACACAGCTCTGAATCGTGCACTACCCATTAACTCGCAACTTTTTACTTTGTCAAGGCGATCCTCATTTTTGTGATGCATGTGGCATGCAAGTTACTGTGTGCCACATTTTTAAGCGAGTGCACCTTATATAGTGCAGCGAGGGTTAGAAGCCAATCTTAGTGGAGATCTGCCCTCCGTTTTAGCTGATGATATGAGGCATCTGGTGTGTGGTTGAGAAGTGTACCGTATGTTAAGCAAAGTGAACGTGTCTATTACAGTCACTTACTTTGCTTTTTTAAACCCCCCGGGAAAGTGACGCAGTCATAAGATAAATGTAGGTGATCTGCATAATTTTTCTGAGGAGGATAATGAATATATGCTGAAGCATAGAATTAAAATTTGCACCACAGTCGGCGTTGTGTGGTTTAACCCATATTCATCATGACCACAAAGGTTTTCCCGGCGTAATAACTGTTTGTAATCTTCTCGGGTCTGCAGCCGGATACTAAAGTCAACTTGACACATTATTTCAGCGGCGCAACTGCCCGCCATCCTCAGGTGAGCTTGCTGATAGACAATCTCGCCGGAACTGAGTTACCAGTGCAATCGGCGGCTCCTTTATACATCGAGGAAGACTCAAAGCGCGTGCGCAAGAAGTGACAGTGACTGCCCTCTGGCGCACAAGACATACAGCGCTCCGGTGGTAGAGTCCGGCGAAATCGATAATCAATGATAAAATTATTATTCAGATTTATGAAGTACCAACCGTTGTTTTTTTAACATCTGATAACACCGGGTTCCAGGATTTACTAAGAAGGTAGCCTTTGTCTCTGTTAATCAGATTGTCAGATAATCTAATTTCTATGGATTCCTCTAAGACACAGTCCCAGTAACGAGAAGCTGAAGCAACCATGTGAGTTTCGTAAATGTAACATTCTTTGTCCCTCATCGAGACAGTGCTCAGCTACCGCCGACTTCTCGGGCTGGAGCAAACGTGTGTGCCATTGATGTTCAATACACCTGTCCTGAATGGTGCGGATAATCTGACCAATATACGTTTTCCCACATTGACAGGGAATCTTATATACCCCGGGCTTCCTCAGACCCAAATCATCCTTCACAGATCCAAGAAGTGCTCTCGTCTTTACTGGCGGACGAAAAACACTCTTAATGTCATACTTTTTTAAAATTCTTCCTATCTTTGATGAAATACTCCCTGCAAAAGGTAGGAAAGCAACTGATTTATGGGTCTCATTTAATGGTTCAGGTGAAGGACCAAACTGTAAAGCACAGCGGATCTGCTTATCTGTGTAGCCATTCTGTTGAAACACAAAAACACGCTTTCACTTTTGAAGAAGAGCTCTTTATCTGACGACGTTCAAGAGAAACTTCATCCTGATGCGGCTGTTCCTCTCAGGTTATATGGTTTACCCAAGATACACAAGCAATAGGTCCCTCTTCGACCGATTGTAAGTAATTTGGGCGCTCCTACTTATAACTTGGCAAAACATTTAGCATCTGTTCTTAGCCCACACGTGGGGAAATGTGAACATCACATTCTGAACTATATGGATTTTATACAACGTTTAAAATCATTACGCCTTAGTCCTTCTGATTTGCTCATGAGTTTTGATGTAGTGTCGTTGTTTACCCGGGTTCCTCTGGAAGAATCTCTGCAATTAATTGGTGAAAAGGTGGACAAGGAAGCAGCTGAGCTTTGTCGTCATGTATTTACATCAACGTACTTTTTATTTAATGACAAATTTTATGAACAAACTGACGGTGTTGCTATGGGGAGTCCATTATCCCCATAGTAGCCAATCTTTTTATGGAGTATTTCGAAGATATGGCTTTGAAGACGGCGGCTCTTAAGCCAACTTGTTTTTGGAGGTACGTCGATGATACTTTTATGGTGTGGCCTCATGGGGAAGAATCTCTCAACTGCCTTTTGCACCATTTTAATTGCATGCATCCCAACATCAGGTTCACAATGGAAGTTGAGAAGGAGGGAAAGCTTCCGTTTCTTGATGTTCTGGTTTACAGAAGAGATGATGGGAAACTGGGACATAGCGTTTATCGAAAACCTACGCATGCGGACCGCTATCTGCATGCCTCGAGTTGTCATCCTCCGGCCCAATGTACTGGCGTTCTTCGGACATTAGCGAGAAGAGCTTACGTCATTTCGGATGCAGAAAGTTTGACGCAAGAAGTAGATCATCTAAAAGTTGTGTTTCAACAGAATGGCTACACAGATAAGCAGATCCGCTGTGCTTTACAGTTTGGTCCTTCACCTGAACCATTAAATGAGACCCATAAATCAGTTGCTTTCCTACCTTTTGCAGGGAGTATTTCATCAAAGATAGGAAGAATTTTAAAAAAGTATGACATTAAGAGTGTTTTTCGTCCGCCAGTAAAGACGAGAGCACGTCTTGGATCTGTGAAGGATGATTTGGGTCTGAGGAAGCCTGGGGTATATAAGATTCCCTGTCAATGTGGGAAAACGTATATTGGTCAGACTATCCGCACCATTCAGGACAGGTGTATTGAACATCAACGGCACACACGTTTGCTCCAGCCCGAGAAGTCGGCGGTAGCTGAGCACTGTCTCGCTGAGGGACATAGAATGTTATATAACGAAACTCACATGGTTGCTTCAGCTTCTCGTTACTGGGACTGTGTCTTAGAGGAATCCATAGAAATTCGATTATCTGACAATCTGATTAACAGAGACAAAGGCTACCTTCTTAGTAAATCCTGGAACCCGGTGTTATCAGATGTTAAAAAAAACAACGGTTGGTACTTCATAAATCTGAATAATAATTTTATCATTGATTATCGATTTCGCCGGACTCTACCACCGGAGCGCTGTATGTCTTGTGCGCCAGAGGGCAGTCACTGTCACTTCTTGCGCACGCGCTATGAGTCTTCCTCGATCTATAAAGGAGCCGCCGATTGCACTGGTAACTCAGTTCCGGTGAGATTGTCTATCAGCAAGCTCACCTGAGGATGGCGGGCAGTTGCGCCGCTGAAATAATGTGTCAAGTTGACTTTAGTATCCGGCTGCAGACCCGAGAAGATTACAAACATATTCATCATCATTGAAAAACCTAGACTAGACCTGTCTCAGAAAGACTTAATTCTTTCAATCTGTGAATTTCTAAGAAGGCTTTGTTGTCAAACTTCGAAATACATTTTATTTTAGTGTATTACGGTATTTTTGGAGACTGAAACTCACCTTTGTAGGACTCGACAAGATTTCTGAAAGCAATTCTCATGTGAAACCCAGCTGACAGTAGATACAGAATTGCCGGTAGATGCCATGTTTGCGACTTCCGCAACACTTTAGGTACCATTCCTTGTCATCACCCGATGAACAAAGTGCAAGCATAATTGAATATTACATACTGTGTGACTGGATTGAGATGTTCGTAGCTGACAGAACACAGCATGTCATTCTCAATGAAGATATGTCTTCAGACATGAAATTGTTCTCAGGCATGCCCCAGAGTAGTGTTCTAGGACCATTGCTTACCACATTATATATAAATGAACTTGTATATAACATCAGAAGGCCAGGGAGGCTGCAATTTATAGAGAAGTTGCAACACTTGGAAAGGGTAACAAACTGTAGGATGATCTGCAGCGTATTAACGCTGGTGCAGGGACTGGCAATTGAGCCTCAATGTAAATAGGTGTAAAGTGCTGCATTTACAAAGAAAGAAAGATCCTTTATTATATAACTATACAATAGCAGGACAAAAAAAGAAAGTAGTTACCGTCAAACGGGGTGATTTCGGACGATATGCTTTCTTCTCTTTCCCACTGCATAGCAACGAATTAACACAAATTCCCACCTTGGCGCACTATTTATTTTATGCATGTAACTGTAATTCCCACTCCTGCACTCCCACATAGTGATATATTGTTTACTGATGCAATAATCAGTCGGACAGTCTCATTGTCAAAAATTCTCGTTGTTATGTAGCAGAAACTTTGTTGTTGCGACTGGCGGAAAAGTATTGTAGCGTCAGTTGCCAACGAGATCAGTAGGCTCCTACACTGTGAGAAGTTTTGTACCAGTTTGTCATGAGTTTTGTGTAAAGTTTCAAAGTAACAGAGGTTTTTTCGAAATTGTGTACGTTGTAGGGTGATTTTGGACAATGCCGAGAATGTATAAGAGTAAGAAATGTGTTCAAGATTGGTGAAATTATGACCCAGAAATTTTAAAGAAAGCAATTGGAGATATTCAGTGTGGCAAATTAATGTATAGATAAGCTTTCAATAAATAAAATTTCTTATCTCAGTCCTTGTCCATTATTTTAATTATGGACATCCTTAAAATATCTTAAATCACTAAAATCAAACAGAAAGAAAGTAGAATAAAAAAGGCAATTTGTGTCCGAAATCACCCCATACAATTTAAAACACCAGACAGAGATTGAAAATACATGTGTCCGAAATCACCCCAGTCCATGGAGTGATTTTGGACACTTTGTCTGTCTCAGGCAAAAGTAGACGCAACTAAATATACTGTTTCTAGGTTATTTTATTGTTTATACATATACCCTACTACTTCCATCTCAAAACTGTCTGAAATCACCCCGTTTGATGGTACTTCCATAAAATAACTAAAAATTAATATGAGTAGTTTGAAATGGAATGACCATATAAAGTTTCTAAAAGAGTTGACTAATATATTGCTTCCTCCTACATATATTTCACAAGAAGACAATGAGGAAGAAATCGGAGGCCTCAAGGAGTCAAAACGGCAATCTGTTTTTTCCACGTACCATATGTGACTAGCCCCCCAGGGGGCCCACAGCTCTTTTGTGGGTACATGTGGGGCGCGTACGGGGCCCCGAGCCAAAGCAGCCATCCTTCCTGCCACAGGCTGCTTCATTTTCCCTCCCGGTTCATGCCTTAGCTCGGAGACAGGCGTCCATTGCGAGTCAAGGTGGTTTCCTGTCAGTTTTTCTCTTTCCTTGGTTTCTTCCTTCCCTAAACTTTGCTTTTTTTGTCTCACTCCTTGCTGTACTCTTCTAGCCTTACTCTCCTCCTCTTTTAGTCTCCCCTTTGGCGTTTGAGACACACTCTTCTTTCTTTCTCTTCACTTCCTCTATTCTTCTTCTTTCCTCCCTGTGCATGTCTGAAGGTTGACCCACACATTTTGCATAGCAGGTGATGGGGTAATTCGTAATTCCCCACCCCGGGTAGACAAGTAGGGCACGTACGTACCCCTGGTACCTTCCGAACATGCCGATTGGTCCCTCCGTCCGTTCTCGGGAGGTGTGACCTGAGGTGTGAACAATCACCTAAGGCGGATATGCCCTCAGTGAGGGGCCCCTACTAGAAAGGAGCGTGCCATCGGAGACACCGGTAATCATGGGGGACATTTCTGCAATGACTTCCTTCTCTTCTACTCTGACTTCGACACAAAAAAGAAAGATACTCACCTCAGTGTACGAAAACGTAGCCTAATCTTCCCAAATTTCTGGTTGTTTCTCGAACTGACGGTCAAGATTTCTCTTCTATTAATCCTTTCGTAATTCAGAAGGGTGTTGATGCGATTGTTGGCCCTGTTAAGACCTGTTCCCGGCAGCGCAATGGAACATTGTTGCTGGAAGCGGACAGTGCTTTTCAGGCGCAAAAACTACACTACTACACACGTTTCTTGTCAAAGCAGAAGCGCACTGCACCCCCAACTTCTTGCCCCAATACAGAAAAATGTGTCACTTGTAGTAGGGACGCCCATGAGGGCGACTGCCCACCTCCGTCCCCTCACAGCATTAATTGCATGGGTGACCATGCTGCTTCCTCGAGGGACTGCCCTGTTTATGAAGATGAGAAGGTCATTCATCACATACAGTAAGATCCTCACCTCCATCTGACCTACTAAGGATGCAGGTACACAGACCTGTGATTTCACTTTTGCTGACACAGTTGTGTGATCAGCTAGCCTGAAGACTGCCCGTTCCACATCCCTGCTTCTTCTAAACTTCAGTCTTCGTCAACCTCTCATAAACCGCGGGCACCTAAACAAGATGCCCAGACTTAGAAAACCCGTCCGTGAAGATTTTCTCCGTACTCGGGCTTCTCAACTGTCAACTACCTCTTCTTCTCACTGTCACTCTTCCAAAAGAGCTAACAAAAAAGTGTTCCTCTCCTTCCCGACCGAGGTGTGACTCATCCGTCACGCCGGCCAACAGTAGCCAGCCCCGGTCATCTTCTGTCTCGCCAGGACGCACTACTGTTAGCCGGGCAACCGGCTTCCTACCGGCGGAGGATGCTGCCCCTACCAATGAACTCGGGAAGGTGGCAGAAATTCCAGTCACACTGATGGAACAAGATTTTCCACCAATGGATTGCGATAGCAGTGCTCCCTCGAACTCGGGCCCTCAGTGGCCGTCGAGGTGACCCCCTTTTGCCTCGTTCTTCTCTTTTCTCCCTTTATCCTTATCAAGGCGCTTCTTCAGTGGAATATTTGAGGCATTAGCTCCAATCGCGAGGAATTAAAATTACTCCTTTGATTGCACTGTCCGCTCATAGCCTACAAGAAACCATGTTACACCCACAGGATCGTATAGCCTTCCCTCGATATACATCTGTGCATTATGACCTACCTTCTGTGGATGGTATTCCAGCCGATGAGGAGGGGGGTTATGTTGCTAATTCGGGATGACATCTATTCCCATACCATCTCTCTGAACACTCGCATACAGGTAGTTGCCATCTGCATTACTCTCCCTACCCTTTCCTTCTTTCTCTGCAATGTTTATACCCCGTTATCGTCTGCCTTTACTAGAGCAGATGTGCTGCAAATTGCTGCCCAGCTCCTTCCACCATTTGTTTTGCTTGGCGACTTCAACGCCCACCACCCCGTATGGGGTTCTTCAGCATCTTGCCCAAGAGGCTCCCTTCTAGCAGACCTCTTCAACCATCTCAATCTTGTCTGCCTAAACATCAACATTCCTTTCTGACACAACGCACACCTATTCCCATGTGGACCTTGCTATATGCACTCCTCAGCTAGCGCATCGGTTCGAGTGGTATGCCATTTCTGATATGTACTCGAGTGACCATTTCCCTTGTGTAATCCACCTACTGCATCATACCCCCATCTCCGCGTTCCACCACCAGGAACATCTCCAAAGCTGACTGGGAGTTGTATTCTTCCATGGCGGTTTTCCACGACCAGCATTTCCCCAGCTGAGGCAGTCGGGTCCAGTACCTCACAGAGGTTATTCTCACTGCTGCTGAACATTCCATACCTTGTACTTCCTCTCCTTAATGCTGTGTCCCAGTCCCCTTGTGGAATGCAGCATGCAGGGACACTATTAGAGCCTGGCGACGTGCTCTACACACCTTTCAATGCCACCCAGCGATGGAGAATTGCATCCAATACAAACAACTGCGGGCGCAATGCCATTGTGTTATAAAAGAAAGCAAAAAAGCCTGTTGGATTGCCTTCACTAGTTCTTTTAACAAATTCACTCCCTCCTTGGTTGTCTGGGGTAGCCTGCGCCGGTTATCTGGCACTAAGGTCCACTCCCCAATCTCAGACCTAACAGTATCAAACATAGTCCTTGTGGACCCCGTTGACGTATCTGATGCCTTAGGCCGCTCTTTTGCAGAGGTTTCAAGCTCTTCTCATTACCACCCTGCCTTCCTCCCCCGCAAACAGGCAGAGGAGGCCACAGGGCTCCGTTTTGAGTGTAGTACTCTTCACTATAGCAATTAACCCAATTATGGACTGCATCCCACCCGACGTTTCTGATTCCCTCTTTGTGGACAATTTCGCAATCTTCTGCAGCGCTACGTGTTTATTGGAACGCTGTCTCCAGCGTTGTCTTGACCGTCTATATTCTTGGAGCATTGCAAATGGTTTCCAGTTCTCCAATGAGAAAACAGTGTGTATCAACTTCTGGCATCTACATCTAGGCCCCGTCGCTCTCCCATTCATGGAGACAACCAAATTCTTAGGACTTACATTGGATAGGAAACTTTGTTGGTCTCCACACATGCCTTCTCTGGCTGGCCGTTGTACGCGTTCCCTTAATGTCCTCCTTGTTCTTAGCGGTACGTCATGGGGAGCTGATAGAAGCATCCTTCTTCACCTTTATCGGTCAATAGTCTGATCGAAGCTGGACTACGGAAGCATTGTTTACGCATCTGCACGGCCGTCCATCTTGCGATGTCTTAAGGCACCATCAGGGGTTATGCCTAGCGATTGGAGCCTTCTATACCAGCCCTATTGAAAGCCTCTATGCAGAAGCCGCAGAATTACCATTGCACTATCGGCGTGATATATTACTCTGTTGTTACGCATGCCGGCTGCTGTCAGTGCCCAAACACCCATCCTACCCAGCATTTTTCAATGACTCCTTTGATCCCCAATATGGGGTGTCTGCATCTGCACTGTTGCCTCGCAGAGTTCGTTTTCGTCGCCTGCATCAGTAACTCAATTTCACCCTCCCTGACACCCTTCAAATGGATGTGAGCCCAAAACCACCATGGCTTCAGGCTCAGGTTCGTGTTCACCTCGAGCTCGGCTCACTCCCAAAGCAGTGTACCCCAGATTCGGTGTATCGCTCAAGGTTTGTCGAACTTCGTTCTCAGCTTGAAGATAACATCTTCATCTATACAGATGGCTCTAAGAACACTGCTGGTGTCGGATTCGCCTTTGTCGTCAGGTTAGACAGCTTTCAATACAAACTCATCAACCAGTGCTCAAAATTGACAGCTGAGCTGTTCTCTCTCTATCAGGCAGTCCAATATGTTTGCCGCTACCACCACCCTTCTAATGTCATCTGCTCAGATTTCCTCAGTGCCATTCAGAGTCTTTGAGACCCGTATCTGGTTCATCCTCTTGTACTCAGACTCCAATGCTCCCTTCAATTGGTAGCCGAAGACGGCTTTCGCGTTTGCTTCCTTTGGGTACTTGGCCACGTAGGTGTGCCGGGGTAAGAGGCTGTGGCTGGGGCTGTCACTCTCCTACCACGGACAAGCTACCATTTGTGTCTTGTCAAACAACATTCAAGGGGCTATTTGCAGGCGTATTGTTGCATCATGGCATCGGCTATGGTCCTCGCTTCAGGACAATAAGCTTAGAACCATAAAACCGATCCCGACAGCTTGGAAGACCATCTTCCCCCTCCTAGCGAGAGGAGGTAATCTTGGCCCGGCTGAGAATCGGTCATTGGCGGTTCAGCCACAGACACTTAACTAAGAGGTGACCCCCCACAAGTATGTTCCTGCGGTCAGCCGATGACGGTGCACCATGTTTTAATGTTCTGCCCCCAATTTTAATCATGTTAGTGTTGTAGTAAATCTGCCGTCCACTTTGCAGGACATTTTAGCTGATGTCGCATGAGCAGCTGCTAGAGCTTTGCGTTTTATACATATGACTACTTTGTCCAAGGACATTTAATTGCTTCTCATGATATTTTATAATTAACAGTGAGGTGGTTTGCAGGGTATGGATATAGATGCAGAAATTCTCACTTAAATGTTAATAGAATGTATTCATCCCCAAGAAAAAATAAGATATTGAATCTGAAATATTTTTAACATTTCTGCAGCAAATTGACATAAGTGAATATTTATATAATTTTGCACATTTATCATAGAAATGTAATTAAAGTCTGCAATGCAAACACTTGTACCTTTCTCAATCAAGTGGGACACTTCATTGTTCTAGCACAAATCATAGACTTTTGCAAGAAATATGAACCAATTTATTATGTTCGATACAGGCTCTATCAAATCAAGTAGTAAAACAGTGCTTTCCATATCCATAGACCAAACAGTTAACAAGTGAATATTACCAGTGCCACACATGACTGGTCATATGGAATGTAGTGTAGGAATTTATACCATCACCGAAAATATTCATATAATCTTTTAGAATTTAAAGGTCCTATTGGGGGAGGGGGTACATTGATTTGTCAAAACTGAATTTGTGGAGAGAAGAAATTAAAATTGTCATTACTATTTACATACATGTTGTGCAAGTAATATACTTTAGTAAAGTAAAATAAATATATAAAAATTAAAGCATTTATATGTTACATCTTCCAGGTGGAGTCAATGAGCAAGTTAATTTAAAGAAGGTTGATGGAACAGTGTATGAAGCTGTATACCATCCTCGGAAGGAGGGACGTTACGTGGTTATGGTGACATTTGCTGGACAGGAGATACCTAGGTCTCCATTTGAAGTAAACGTTGGCCCATATAAAGAAACACAAATAAGAGCTTATGGACCTGGGCTAGCTGGAGGTGTTGTTGGGTACCCAGCACTATTTACAGTTGAAACAAATGGTGAAACGGGAGCTCTGGGTAGGAATGTTTTTTTTTAAGTCCACATTGTTTTAAATTCTCACTTAACTTACAGATGTAAAAAAAAAAAAAAAATGAATTTTCAGAAAGTTCACACATAGAGACTACACTGTAATGCAAAAGTAGTATCAAATTTTATTTGTAATAGTGCTTAACCATTAACTGTAACAGGTTTCAGTATCGAAGGTCCATCTCAGGCAAAAATTGAGTGCAATGATAATGGTGACGGATCAGCAGATGTTAAATATTATCCAACAGCACCTGGTGAATATGCAGTTCACATTTTGTGTGACAATGAAGACATACCAAAGAGTCCATATATATCTCAAATTTTACCGAACACTGATTATTTCCCAGAAAAAGTGAGTCTTTTAGCATAACAATGGTTTGACACTGATTATAAACATAACAATTAGTCATAAGAGACAACTTTGTTGTTTATGTAATAATTCCAGCAGTGATTTTTCTGTAATTATGTTGATGATGTTTTGTATTTTTAACACAGGTCGAATGTTATGGGCCAGGACTTGAAAAATCTGTATCAAAGGGAAAACCTGTTGATTTCACCATAGATACCAGACGAGCTGGATCTGCGCCCTTAGATATACAGGTAAGAAACTCCACGATACTGAAAAGGGAGAAACTCGGCTATTAGTATCAACAAATTTGAGAAATTTCTTATCCAATACCATCAGTAATCTTTGCACTACATTTAAATCTTCTGTTACGAGTGGATATTGGTACAAATTTTGTCAGGCAGTAATTGATCATTGTCATAAGGACCTGAAATTGTAGCATCTAATTTTTTGTTGTTGTAAAATTTACATTTATTTTCAGCAAAAATGTCTTCTATTTTTGCCATAATTCACATCTATTTCATTTATTTATCATCACTGATTAGACAGAGAAATTTAATAGATTGAGAGGCTACTTGCATGAAGACAAGGTTTCGTGCTTTAAATTTGTTGGGGGAGGGGTCATAAGTGGGGTACTTGGAACTTTCACTTTTGCAGAAATTTGACCTTTTTTTCCAAAACTGCCTCAGTATTCTTCTTGTGACCTGATCTAAGCTATTAGCAAATGATTATTCCATTAACATGTACCAACATTTTCCTCCAAATCAAATGAATGTGTCTTAGATTTAAGATATTTCTTAACTTTATTTTTCTTTCCCAATCAAGATGTTAAACATATAATATGAATTAATTTTGTACTTTTCTGGGCATTACTATCTCTACTGCCCACACTTAAGGAGGATACAGACAAGGTGCTTAGCGTGAAAGTGTAAGAAGAAAAGAAAGAAGGAAAAAAAAAAAAAACTCTATTTGCATGTTAGGGGAAGTATTTAGTGTAGAATTTGAACTGCAAATTTCTTAATTTGCACTTAACGGGTGAATTTTGGTGCATTAGAATTACGCTAATAGTTTTTGTTTCCCCACCGTTACATCCCCAGATGGGGTTGGCACAATGCGGGGGAAACATATCCAGCCTTCTGCAAATGGGGCTAAAGCAAAACTGACACATGATCACAGTGCCCTGATCCTTTCTTTTATTGAGAGGTGTCAGCATCAAAATAAGTTACGAAACAGGCACAGTCCAGTCACTCATTTCAAAATAGGACATCTCAAGAATGAACAAGGCAATTGTTAGTGCACAATTTCTTGCCGATATTTGCAGTGTATTCACTGTGTTGTAGAAGAGGAATTTCCAGCTTGACCTCTAATGGAATTGTATGCATGCTGATTCAAAACTGCCACATCATGGTGAGTTTCTATGAACCACACAGCTGACTGGAGCTGTGCACGTTGGAGCACAGCGTGAGGCAGCTGCTGCCCATGGTGATCTTGCATACCACAGTTTCCTGCAAGACTCGCAGTGATTATGACTGTTCGTATTGTTTGTAGATTGCAATGGAAGAAACACTAACTCAAGTCTTACATGTTTGCAATGTTTCAAGAAACCACTTCATCTACATCTTCAAATACAGCATTAGTAGTGAGCTTCTTGATGCTGTCGCATCGTTCAAATAGCTAGGCGTAACATTGCAGAGCGATATGAAATGGAATGAACATGTAATGACAGCTGGCTTTCGGTTTATTGGGAGAATTTTGAGAAGATGTACTTCACCTGTAAAAGAGACAAAGTATAAAAAGCTTTTACGGCCACGTCTTGAGTATTGCTCAAGTGTTTGGGACCCGCAGCAGATCAGTTTAAAGGATGACATAGAGGCAGTTCAGAGGCGAGCAGCTAGGTTTGTTACTGGTAGGTTCGACCAATGCGCGAGTGTCATGGAAATGCTCCAGCAACTCAATTGGGGATCGCTGGAGGAAAAACGATGGTCTTTTTGTGAATTTCTGTTGAGGAAATTTAAAGGGCCACAATTTGAAGCTTAGTGTAGTACGATCTTGCTGCCACCTACTTACATTTCGCGTGGTGACCACAAAGACAAGATAAGAGAAATTAGGGCTTGTACGGAGGCATATAAGCATTCTTTTTTCCCCTCATTCTATTTGGGAGTGGAATAGGAAATGCCCAGTAGTGGTAACCTTACGGTGAATTGTGGAGTATGATGTAGATCTAGATGTAGATTGGCATGATTTGCTCACATTTATTAACGATAGCTCTGAAAACAGAATATCTGTTAGTAAAGATTTAGACATTTACATTTGATGTACAGAGGCTGTTTGTGTGTCATTAGAGAACATTTTGACCTTTTGAATATGATTACGTTTATCCAATAAAGATTTGCCAATGGTCATCGTAACTCTTTGCCAGTGGTCATCGTAATATATCACATAGAAAATATTTTCTCAGTTCTATTTGGCCTTGTAGTGTTGCATCCCTCTGCCAATTTTATTATTGATGAGACCATGCAGTTCTTGGAAATGATCATGGTTTAATCTAAAATAGTTCATGAATTTTTCATCATCAAATTCCATGGTTAAATCAAATTCCTCATGACTTTCTCTCTCTCTCTCTCTCTCTCTCTCTCTCTCTCTCTTTCATTGTATGAACATTTTTATGCTTTTTGTTTTATTAAAGTGATGCAACACACAATTTGAAGCAAAAATTCTGAATCGGAACCCAATTATGAACTTATAGTGAGTACTTCTGCTGTGTTAATAGATATGTTTGCCAGAGCTGACAGTCTGCTGCAAACTGCGGTTTGGAACTGCAATCCAACTTGTGACTATTGTTGTCGAGACACTCGCTCTGTGAGAAATTTGATGAGAGTCATCTTGTGGCACCTCGTGGACATGCATCTCGTCTTGTGGCCAGCCCTATATAGAACATTTTGCCACCCCACAATTGGTGCCAAACTGGAGAATCTGGCATACCAATACATCATCATATTCACACACAATTTACCATATATTTTCGCAGATAAGACGACTTTCAGATAAGAAGAGGTAAAAATTTTCATCAAAATTTTATAATTTCAGCATATATCTGGCCTATAAGACGGTCCCCAAGTTACCGTATTTACACGAACGAAGCCGCACTTTTTTTTCCAGTTTTCGGGATCTAAAAATACGCCTGTGGCTTAGATTCAGATGCTAAGCAACAGGGAGTTCGGAAAAAATGCGACTAGAAACCGCCATGAGTAGGTTTCATGTAGATTTCACCCTTCGTTGCAGTTGTAGACACTGCAGCGGCTACCATATGTTTGTGCGTGTTGTATGTGAGTGCTTCAGTGAACGCGAGTGTTAAATTTTAGATTCGTTCCTGTGTAGTTCCTAGTGTCCCGCCAGGGGCGCTGCGATTCGTGTTCCTCGCGGCACGTTTATTCCTTGTTATTGTATATCAATTATTCTATGTTTTTATATGTTTTGTTATCACTATTTTATAGATGTTTCTTTGCCTAATTAGTTGTCAACAAGTTTTAGTAACGACTGGCTTCCTGTTTCTATTTTCTGTTTAGCATTGTGCTGCTTGGGACACGTCAAAAACAAATTACTTATCAGAATGAAAGTTTCACTCTGCAGCGGAGTGTGTGCCGATATGAAACTTCCTGGCAGATTAAAATTGTGTGCTGGAATCGGGACTCGAACCTGGGACCTTTGCCTTTCGCGGGCAGGCGCTCTACTGACTGAGCTATCCTGACAAGACTCACGATGCCGCCTCACACCTTTACTTCAGCAAGTACCTCCCCTCCTACTTTCCAAATTTCACAGAAGTTCTCCTGCAAAACTTGCAAGATTAGCACTCCTGGAAGAAAGGATATGGTGGAGACATGGCTGAGCCACAGCCTAAGGGAGTGCTAGTCTTGAAAGTTTCGCAGGAGAACTTCTGTGAAGTTTGGAAAGTAGGAGGCAAGGTACTGGCGGAAGTAAAGTTGTGAGGCAGCATCGTGAGACGTGTCAGGATAGCGCACTTGGTAGAGCGCTTGCCCGTGAAAGGCAAAGGTTCCAGGTTCGAGTCCCGGTTCTGGCACACAACTTTAATCTGTCAGGAAGTTTCAAATTACTTATCGTTAAACCAAGATTTGGGCGTACGCTTCTTTAAAACTGCAGGCTGCACAGAGTCGCGGGGCCTGATAAAAGTACCTCGGTGACCACACAGTGTTTGCAGTCCACTTTTGAAATTGTGTGTGTGTAGTGCTACATTGTATACGATGGTGAAAAAGGGTTTTTTATTTTTTTAAATTTAATTTTACACTGCGAAGTTCAAAGTAATTTCTTTCACTGAGATGACATTTAATCGTGCTGATGCACATAATACTCGGGTGAAAACACAAAATTACCCATGAACAGAAGATAAGATTTCAAAGGAAATCACAATTGTTGTGTGTAGTTCCGAAATATTTTAACCCTTTCACTGCTCCCTATGTAAATATACGCTAATCGTTTCAGTGCTACTCTGGATATACTGAGAATATATATATTTTTAAATTACACAAACCTTCGTTTTCGTTAATCTTTCCTCCATGACGTAAATTTCAGACTAAATTTCATTCTATTTTTTATTTATTTATTTTTGTACCGTTATATAAGAAGACCTCAGATTTTGGTGTCTTTATGGTTCAGCCATCATCTTATCTGCGGAAATATACGGTAATTTGCGAACACCCTATTCCACACACATCTTCCCAAAATTAGCTTTTACCAGTTATATAAAATACTAGTAATCAAAAATGGGTCACAGTTTAGATAATTATGCATGGGAAATATAGCTATTTCCAAATATCTCTGATAAACTACTTTTGACACGATCCACTAAAAAAATTGCTTCTATTGTATAATTTAAAGTTCACACATTTTAATGCAGAATTTGCATGTACATTCACATTTATAACAACATGCAAAATTTTCAGGTTCCTAGTAATCAATAACAGCTTAATGTGTTAGAGCCTGTCAGGTCATCAATGTTAAACATGAAAGGAAGAGTCAAAATGCATTTCCCTAGCATCTGTGTGAATGGGTCCCAACATTTCTCTCCCTGATAGCAGAGGGCAAGAAATCCACTTCAACCCAGATGGTGCTGACATCCTTCCAGGACACAAGAACAGCAACTTACTTTTTAATTCTTGTATTTAGAAATTCGTGCACAGCGTCGTATTTTATTTCTTTGAGTAGCCTGCTCCCATTACAGATCAATTTTAGCTTGTATTGTTTACTGCAAAGATGTTGGATACGGCTTTGAAGCTGAGGTTCATACAAAAGATATTGAAGACTTCCTGGGTTTGTCTTTCTTGAACGTTTTCATTTTTGCGAAATTTGTATGTATATATTTCATTTAAATGATACTTTAATAATCATGATTTACCAGATTAAAATTCTAAAACATTAATTTTGATGTCCTTCCAGAAAGGACAGTATTGCAAAGCTAATAGTACGTTTGATTAAAGAAATCAGTTGTAACAATCTTGTGCAGTCATATGAAGGTAATTAATAGCTTCTGAAAAAATTTAAACAAAAAATAATGCTGCTCTCTCTTGGTTAATATAGCTACAAAATCGTCTGATGCCCTGGTTTAAGGCCTTCCACTTGGCTCCAAACCAGAGGACTTCTAAGAGTTCTGGAAATGATTATTCAAATAGATAACTCTGCTTCTACCTCACTAGTGATACCATCTGTCTTCAGCAAATCGCAACATTTGTCTGTGAAATCAGGTGGTAGATGTAACTGGTACCACCATGAGGCTCAATTTGTAGCCAGATGCACCTGGTGCTCATTCATTGACAGTGCCTCCTCCACATCTCAAACGTGAGTTTCCCTTCCGGAGCAAGAAAACAGTGGTCACTGTCCTCCTCTCTTGAGATGTCTGCTATTTCCTTAAGGGGACTTCATCACCTATCCAACATCGGAGCTCCCAATAACAATCAAACCCACCATATGCACTTGTCTGGGCCTCTCAGGAAGATCAGCCATCAGGGCCTCAGAATTAATTTGTTGAGTACAGGGTTCGCGAACCCGGGGTCCCGAGCTGTGGACTGTGTCGCACCAACAGTTAGCCACACCGTAAGCTCTGTGTGTACTACATCGACCATCGTTTGGCGCGACAGTGGAACGTTGCACGTTTCAGAGCCCGGGAAATCTTGGCTTCATTGCCTGGGTCGTGAGGACGGTCCAAACCTCTGTACAAAAAACCTCAATCTCAAGGTGGGGTAAATTTCCAAGGCGATGCATAGCTGTTGAGGTTGAACAGTTGCAAGGGAGCAACCTCTGGGGAAATCTGCTGCACCTCAGTTGTATAAGGCTTACTCAGGCAAGCAGGGCTCTGCTTGGGCAGATGTATAGTTCTCTAGCTGCTTGTGGGACGAAAATGAAATGAGCACTTAATAGCATGGGCAGTCACAAAAATGCCATCTGTAAGAGGGGAAAGATTGACTTCAATGCCAAGACATATGACCCACTTACGTTCCCTTCCTTAGCCACGCCGTGGGAGGAATGTAGGGCTAAAAATCAGATCGAGCCATACTCTCCCAAATTATTGGTGTGTTCATGAATTGATGGCGATTAGTTTACAGCAATTAAGCCTCTTTTCTTCGTTGAACATCTCAAAGACAAGTATGGCGAAGTGTTAATTATGTCCAAAATGAGAAGTGGTGCAGTGCTCATAGAAGCAGCATCCCCTGTCCAATCGCAGGCGCAACTTGCCTGCGACAAGCTGGGTGATGTCCCTGTGAACATGACACCACATAAGTCCCTTAACATGGTCCAAGGCATAATTTTCCATGAAGAGAAGATGTTACAGACTAAGAGTTGTGCGCCAACCTAGCGCAACGAGGTGTTCACTTCATCTGGCGTGTCCATAGGGGACCAAAAGTTCAGAGAAGCCACCCGTGCTTTCATACTGGCCTTCGAAGGTGATACACTGCGAGGAAGGTCAAGGTTATGATTTACTGGTGCAATGTAAAGCCTTAGGTTCCTCCCTCCATGATGTGCTTCAAATACCGGAAATTCGGCCACATGTCTTCCCGTAGTAATTCCAGCACTACACGTAGGGACTGTGGTCATCCAACACATCCGAACGCTCCATGTACACACCTCCCATCTGCGTGAACTGTGGCCAGCACCATTCACCCTTTTTGCCGGACTGCACCATCCTATGTAAAGAGAGGAAGATTATGGAAATAAAGACCTTGGACAGAGTGACATACACAAAAGCCCGGAAAAAATATGAAAGGTTTCATTCAGTTACTATGGTTACTTCATTTGCTACAACACTTAGGTTGTCACCACCCTCTGTGGCAATGACAGTAACCACTGTTAAAGCACCATGTGTGTGCCCTAAGGGCTATCACTCTACACCTGTCCCACTGAAGGTTGGGGACCCACCTTCTTCTGTTGCTTCTGCTGCCACAATTTGTTCCCCAATGCATGCGTAGATAGATGTGGCAATCTACAGCATCACCTTGGCCATTATTTCTGTGGCAAAGTGTGCCATTCCTATTTCTTGGGGATTGCCCTGGCAGAGGACAGTGCCCGGTTGGTCACTGGAGATTGTGCGAGCAATTAGAGACTGGAGGCGAGCTCTGCAGTGTCACAAAAGGCACCCATCTGTGGAGAACTTCATAGTTTTTAAGAGGCTCCGTGCCCGAGCTTGACTCCTAATCCGAAGACGCAAGCGTGAGTGCTGGGAGAGGTTTGTGTCTACCATTGGGTCATGTACCTCTGCCTCCCAGGTGTGGACAAAGATAAAACGTGTTTACGGCTACCAGAGCCCTTTCAGTGTGCCTGGGATTTCCAAAATGAAGTAGTTGCACAGATACACGTGCAGTTGCCGAACACTTTGCTGAGCACAACGCTCAGAGCTCTGCATTGGTGCATTATCCACCAGCCTTTCGTGCCCTGAAAGAGTGGGAGGAACGAAAGAGGCTCTCTGTTTCAGATCGCCATGTGGAGCTGAACAACTCTGTTTAGTGCATGGGAACTCCTTAGTGCTCTAACTCACTGCTCTGACACAGCAAGGGTAATATAACGTTTGTCAGAGGAGTCAAAACAACTACTTATAGCCATTTAATAACGTTTGGATAAATGGTCTCTTCCCTCTCAGTGGGGAGAGAGAGAGAGAGAGAGAGAGAGAGAGAGAGAGAGAGAGAGAGAGAGAGAGAGAGAGAATGATCATTCCAGTGCTCAAACCTGGCAAAAACCCACACGAATTGGACAGCTATCGACCCATCAGTCTCGCCAACGTTCTTTGCGAATTGCTAGAACGTATGGTGGGCTGGCGGCTATGCTGGCAGCTTGAGTCTTGCGGTCTACTGTCTCCATGTCAGTGTGGTGTCTGCAAAGGGCACTCAGTCCACCTTGAGTCAACCATCTGGACAGCGTTTTCAAGATGCCAACATTTGATAGCCACCTTTTTTATTTCTTTAGGGCCTATGACACGACCTGGTGACACCACATTCTTAATAAATGACGTGGATGGGGTCTTCGCGGCTCGCTCCCCATTTTTATCAAAAACGTTTTAGCACTGCCCACCTTGTGTTTACAGATCGGCGCCTCTTGTAGTTCTTTGCACATCCAGGACAATGGGGTTCCCCAGGGCTCTTGTGTTGTCCCCCCCATTTTAGTGGCTACTAATGGCCTAGCAGCAGTAGCATCGTCAGTATCTCCCTTCCTCTGAAGACCTGTGCATCTATTCTAGTTTCTCAAATATACATGTTGCTGAACGCCAGCTGCAGGGAGTCATACGTAAGACACAGATGTGGACAATCTCACATGGGTTCCAGTTCTCTGCTGCCAAGATGTGCGTTATACACTTCTGTCACTGTTGCACAGTTCACCCACATCCAGAGCTTTACCTTGATGGCGAACTGCTTAACGTAGTGGCAACGCATTGTTTCTTGGGACTAGTGTTCGATGACTGGCTGACATGACTTCTGCATATTTGTCAGGTCAAGCAGAAGGGCTGGCAGCACCTTAATGACCTCTGCTGCCTTAGTAACACCACTTGGGATGCAAACTGCAGTACGGTGCTGCAGAACTAAAGGCACTTGTTCTGTCACGACTGGACTACGGCAGCGTTGCATATCGTTCAGCATCGACTTTAGCTTTGCAGATGTTTGACCCAATCTATCACTGTGGGGTTATACATGTTATTGGAGCTTTCAGAACAAGCCCTGTACATAATTTCTCTGTGGAGGCTGGGGTGCTACCTCTGTGAATCAGGCGGCAACAACTGCTGGTGAATTATGCTGCTACCGTCTTTGGTTTGCCTAACCACCCGAACCACTGTCTCTGTTCTCCTAATACAGCACTCCACAATCCGCAAAGGCAGCCGAGATCGGGTGTAACAGCTGGCGTCCGTGTTATGTCTCTTCTGAGTGAATTGGAGTCTGTTCCACTACCATCTCTCTTCAAATTCCAGTCGGGTACACCACCATGGTGTATACATCGGACTCTCATTTGACTGGAATTGTCAACATACTCCAAAACCTCAGTTCACCATGAGACACTTCACTGCCAATTTGTATCAATTATTCATGGATTCTGGGGCTCTTCAGTAGTCTACACCAATGGCTTGGTCATGTCAGCTTTGCCTATATGCTTGCAGACATAATGAGTTGTGCTCCCTGCTGGATGGCTGCGGTGTATTCACTGGGGAGCTGGTAGCCATCTATTGGACACTTAAACATACCTGTTCCTCCCTGGGGAGTACTTTGTCATGTGTGGGCAGTCAGTGGAATCACATTGAACTCCAGGCCATGTCGGGATAGAAGGCAACGAGCTGGCTGACAGGCTCACAAAAGAGGCTACCCGTAAACCTATCTTCGTAGTAGGTATTCCGCCTACTGATTACCATTCAACATTGCACCGTAGAGTTCTCGGTGTGTAGAGTACTGAAATGGCACATCCTACAAGTGCCCAACAAATTAAGGTGTACAAAGGACACAACCAGCTGTGGAGGACCTCTCTGCAGACTCATCGCAGGGACTCTGTTGTTCTCTGCTGGCTGCGTATCGGTCATACTTGGCTTACGCACGGCCACCTTCTCTGTTGCGGGGATCCACCTAAGTGTTGATGTGGTACGCATTTGACAGTTGCCCACATCTTGTTGGAATGTCCCAATTTAGCCACTCAGAGGCGGAGTTTTAATCTCTGATGATTTACTTCTGGTTTTAGATGACAATGCTTCTATGGCTGATACCGTTTTAAATTTTATTCGTGTGAGTGGGTGGTATTGATCCATTTGAGTTTTAGTGCAGTGTCCATTATCTACCTGTTCTCCATTTGCCTAACACTTTTAGGAAGGTGGTTTTAATGTGTAACAGAGTGGCCAGATGCTCTACTTTTTTGTTTGTGATCACCCAGCCAAGACACTCTGGCATTCTCTTAGAATCTTCCCCCTCTTACCATCTTTTATTTGTAACTTTTATTTTTTGACTTGTTCAATCCTTTGCTTTATGAATTTTAACACATCGTATACAGCACTGTAGTGATTTTTATTGTATTCTCTATGATTGGAACAAGGAACTGATGACCTCCGTCGTTTAGTCCCTTTCAAAACCAAACAAACCAACCATCCATCATTGCAGTAGTAGAGGCAGCTTAAGCTGGCTCAGATGTACTGTCAGTAGTAGGCAATAACGGTAAGTTCACTTTCTGGCTGCAGTTTAGCGACCCTGCCACTATTTGCCATTCCCTGTCGGGCGACTGTTGATTTGCCGGGATTTGGGAATCTGAAGTTGCAGTGACACCAGGGATCCCTGATGGCCTTCCACTTGGCATTTGTGTGAGGTGCTCCAGTGCCATCTGAAGCCTGTCAACTGGACTACCTTCCACTTTTTCATTCCCTGTAAATTCATACACAATGGCCGCAGTCCCTATAAATCTCTGCCCAGCTGTTTACTCCATAAGCAGACTAAATGAACGAAGCAATGATGACTGGCTCTGCGAAACAGGCAAATGGCTGACTACAGACTGTATGAATTTACTATGAGTTACACAAACGTAGAAACAAAGCTTTTAGAAACAATAATACATCAAGAATTTGAAGATTAAATACAAAGAAAATTACAGCAGAACTTAGGAGAGCTTTGTCTATTACATGATAGGGCAGGTTGCAAACCAGTCAAGTTGATTTGCTTTTTTTAATAAAGCATCTTCCATGTTTCATTAAAAACATGTGGGCAATAGATTTACTAATTTTTAAACCAGTGTGATAAGCACTGTTACCAGTTTTGCATTTATTTCAATAAAGTAATCAAAACCAACTAGTGGATCTTCGTTGCTGTGTACTACCAACATATCCACATCTACATGCATACTCCGCAAGCCACCCGATAGGTGTGTGGCGGAGGGTATCTTGAGTACCACTATCGGTTCTCTCTCCTATTCCAGTCACGTATTATTCTCAAAAAGAGAGATGGTGGTATGCCTCTGTGTGGGCTCCAATCTCTCTGATTTTATCTTCATGATCCCTTGGCGAGATATATGTAGGAGGGAGCAATATGCTGCTAGGTTAAAGGTACTTTCTTGAATCTTTGACAAAAGCCCGTACCGAGCGACAGAGCGTCTCTCCTGCAGAGTCTTTCACTGGAGTTTATCGATCATCTCCGTAACACTTTCACTATTTCCAAATGATCCTGTAACAAAGTGCGCTGGTCTCCGTTTGATCTTTTCTACTTCCTCTATCAACCCCACCTGGTATGGATCACACACCAGTGAGCAGTATTCAAGTTGTGGGCGAACAAGTGTACTGTAACCTACTTCCTTTGATTTTGGACTGCATTTCCTTAGGATTCTTCCAATGAATCTAAGTCTGCCATCTGCTTTAGCGACGATTGATTTTATATCGTCGTCCCATTTTAAATCACTCCTAATGCCTACTCCCAGATAATTTACTTCCAGTTGCTGACCTGCTATAGTGAAGTTAAATGATACA
Organism: Locusta migratoria; assembly: GCA_026315105.1. Classification (NCBI taxonomy): domain Eukaryota; kingdom Metazoa; phylum Arthropoda; class Insecta; order Orthoptera; family Acrididae; genus Locusta; species Locusta migratoria. The sequence goes on from CM048755.1 coordinate 607,520,528, forward strand.
GGAGCTTTCTCTCTATGTATTCACAGCACATTACACTTATCTACATTGAGATTAAATTGCCATTACCTGCACCACGAGTCAATTCGATACAGATCCTCCTGCATTTCAATACAATTTTCCATTGTTACAACCTCTCTATATTATATACTACAGCGTCATCTGAAAAAAGCCTCAGTGAACTTCCGATGTTATCCGCATGGTCATTTGTATATATTGTGTATTTAAAAACAAGTCAGAGACAGTTACTGAAGCTCGTTACTAATCAGTCAGGCCTGTGCCAGATGCCGCCAGTGCCCCGTTGTAAACAGCGCTAAGCTTATATTTCCGCGCGTTTGATAACGCTGTATTCCACAGATATTCTTGCTTATTTTGAAAACTGCCGGACTCAGTTTTGTTGATTTAACAGTGTAGTTACCACTGACCACAGTTCAGTCAGCAGCCAGCCGCCTTTATTAGAGTACTAGGCTACTTTAAATATTTAGTTTTCTACTTTCTGCAAGTAATTGTATCGATAGTATGGATAGGATGTGTGCTTGCTGTGTGCGGACGCAGGAGGAGTTGGCAGCAGTTCGCGAACAGCTGAGCGTGCTGTTGGCTACGGTCAGCTGTCTTCAGGCTGCTGTCTCGGGGTGCAACGATGGTGGGGAGTCTGGTGCGTCGAGTGGGACACCTCAGGTCTCTCATGCTTCACTCTCTGTCCCTGCTGCCGAGGCACCTTCAGGTGTATAGGACGTCGTTGAACCGCCTTCTCCGCAAGGGGAGTGGCGGGTTGTACGGTGTTCACGTTGCGCTAGGGGGAAGGCCAATGTGGAGGCTGGACGTCCTCCGCGCCCGTTCGTCCTGTGAGTGAACGTGTGGCCACTCCTTCAGCAGGGTCCGAACAGGTGCAGGGGGGGAGGGGATTGTTAGTTATTGGGAGCTCCAATGTTAGGCACGTGATGGAGCCCCTTAGGCAGATAGCGTTAAGATCCGGAAGGAATTCCAACGTGCACTCGGTGTGTCTGCCGGGGGGCCTCATCCGAGATGTGGAGGCGGCCTTGCCGGCGGCTATCGAGGGTGCGGGGTGCAGTCGACTAAAAGTCATGGCTCAAGTTGGCACCAATGACGCTTGCCGCTTGGGTTCTGAGGACATCCTCAGATCCTACGAGCGGCTGGCGGAATTGGTGAAGGCTGCTGCCTCCGCGCGCGGGGTGCAAGCAGAGCTGTCGATTTGTAGCATTGTACCCAGGCTTGATCGGGGTCCTTTGGTTTGGAGCCGAGTGGAGGGTCTGAACCAGGGGCTTCATCAACACTGTGACAGTCATGGCTGCAGATTTCTGGATCTGCGTTATCGGGTGGGGAATTGTAGGGTGCTTCTAGATAGATCAGGGATGCACTACACTAAGGAAGCGGCTACTCGGGTAGCAGAGTACTTGTGGAGTGCACATGGTTTTTTTTTAGCCTAGGTGCTAACTCTGACGAGCACTCGCCTGTCAGCATTCAAACAGCGAATTCAGGCCACGTTCGGAACAAAAATTCGAACATCAAAATATTAGCCGCAAACTTACAGAGTATTAGAAACAAAGTTGCCGAATTTGCTGCACTGCATGGAAGTTATTGGGCTCAGATAGTTTTAGGCACTGAAAGCTGGCTAAATCATGATGTGGCAAGTTCATAAATATTTAGCGAAGCGTGGAATGTATATCGGAAAGATAGATCTGATACAACTGGAGGAGGAGTGTTCATCGCTGTGGACAAAGATATTGTTTCTACTGAGATCGAGGTTGAAAGTAACTGTGAAGTTATCTGGGCACGTATAACAGGTCTAAAAGAAGTAAAGTTAATAGTTGGGTGCTATTACTGGCCCCCCAGTGCTGCTGTAGTAGTTTTAGAATCATTCAAAGAAAGTCTACACCAGGTAGGGCATAGGTATCCGGGCCATGTAATATTAGTGGGAGGTGACTTCAACCTTAAGAGTATAGATTGGGACCTCTCTAGTTACATTTCAGGCGGTACAGACAAGCAGTCTTGCGAGCTACTTTTGGACACATTTTCCGAAAACTGTCTTGAGCAGTTAAACCGGCCTCCCACGCGCAAGGCCTGACCTTATTAACGATGTCTGTGTAGAGACAGGAATTAGTGATAATGATATCGTCATAGTGTCTGGTGACCAAAGTTCATAAACCAATCAAGAAGGCTAGGAGCGTGTTTTTGTTGGGAAGAGCCGATAAGCAAATGTTACGATCACACTTAGAAAATGAATGGGCATCGTTTAATTCCGGGACTATGGATGTGGAGGAATTGTGGACTAAATTTAAGTGCATTGTTAGTAAAGGGTTAGAGAAATAAGTGCCAGTAAAGACGATTAAGGATGGAAAAGATCCACCGTGGTATAATAATAATGTTAGAAATCTGCTGAGAAAGCAAAGGCTGTTGCACTCTAGATTGAAAAAAGAACATGCAAATGATGACAGGCAAAAGTTAGTAGAGATTCGTGAGTCTATAAAAAGATTGATGCTCGAAGCATACAATAATTATCACAGCCATACCTTAGCAAAAGATCTTCCTGAGAACCCGAAAAAAATTCTGGTCCTATGTAAAATCGATAAGCGGGTCAAAGCCCACTGTCCAGTCACTCGTTGATCATTCCGGGGCAGTAATAGAAGAAAGCAAACGGAAAGCTGAAGTTCTAAATTTAACCTTTAAGAAATCTTTCACGCAGGAGGACCGCACAAATGTACCATCATATGATCAACGTACTAATTCCGAAATGGGGGACATAGCAATAGGTATTTCCGGTGTAGAGAAGCAGCTGAGAGAGCTAAATACGAAAAAGTCTGCTGGCCCGGATGGAATACCAGTTCGCTTTTATAAAGAGTATTCTGCGGCATTGGCCTCCTACTTAGCTTGCATTTATAGCGAATCTTTAATTTAGTGCAAAGTTCCTAGTGATTGGAAAAAAGGGCAGGTGACTCCTGTTTATAAGAAAGGAAAGAGAACTGACCCACACAATTACAGGCCAATATCGTTGACATCAGTTTCATGTAGAATTTTAGAACATATTCTCAGTTCGAATATAGTAAATTTCCTTGAAATGAAAATGCTTCTTTCCATGAATCAGCACGAGTTTAGGAAACATCGTTCATGTGAAACTCAGCTTGCCCTTTTGTCACATGACATCTTGCGAGCCATGGATAGGCGGATTGTGTTTTTCTCGACTTCAAAAAGGCTTTCGACGCGGTGCCTCACTGCAGACTGCTAATGAATGTACGAGCTTATGGAATAGGTTCACAGATTTGTGACTGGCTGGAAGACTTCCTAAGTAATAGAATGCAGTAGGTTGTTCTCGACGGCGAGTGTTCATCAGAGACGAGTGTATCGTCAGGTGTGCCCCAGGGGAGTCTGATAGGACCACTGTTATTTTCTATCTATATAAATGATGTGATGGACAGAGTAAGTTGTAATTTGTGGCTGTTTGCTGATGATGCGCATGAGTAGAAAAAAAATCCTATAATGTTCGAATACAGCATTAGTAGTGAGCTTCTTGATGCTGTCACGTCGTTCAAATATCTAGGCGTAACATTGCAGAGTGATATGAAATGGAGCGAACATGTAAGGACAGTTGTGAGTAAGGCAGACAGCCGACTTCGGTTTATTGGGAGAATTTTGGGAAGATGTACTTCACCTGTAAAGGAGACCGCGTATAAAACGCTTGTACGACCACGTCTTGAGTATTGCTCAAGTGTTTGGGACCCGCAGAAGATCGCTTTAAAGGAAGACAAAGGCGGTTCAGAGGCGAGCAGCTAGATTTTTATTACCGGTAGGTTCGACCAATGCTCGAGTGTCACGGAAATGCTCCGGCAACTCAATTGGGGATTGCTGGAAGATAGACGATGTTCTTTTCGTGAATTTCTGTTAAGTAAATTTAGAGTGCCGGAATTTGAAGCTGAGTGTAGTGCGATCTTGCTGCCGCCTACTTACATTTTGCGTAAATATCACAAAGACAAGATAAGAGAAATTAAGGCTCGTACAGAGGCATATAGGCATTCTTTTGTTTCTTCGTTCCATTTGGGAGTGGAATAGGAAAGGAAATGCCTAGTAGCGGTACAGTGTACCCTCTGCTACCTTCCCACCTTACCGTGAATTGCGGAGTTTGTATGTAGATGTAGATATAGTGAACTGCAATGGACCCATGATACTCGCCTGTGGCACACCTGACATCACTTATTTAGGAAGACTTCTCTCCATTGAGAATGACATGCTGCATTCTGTTATCTAGGAACTCCTCAAACCAATCATACAATTGGTCTTATAGACCATATGCTCTTACTTTGTTCATTAAACGTCTGTGGGGTACTGTACAAATGCCTTGCGGAAGTCAAGAAACACAGCATCTACCTGAGAACCCGTGTCTATGGTCTGAGTCTTGTGGACGAATAGCGCTAGCTGGGTTTCACATGATCGCCTTTTTTGAAACCCGTGCCGATTCCAGCAGAGGAGATTTCTAGCCTCCAGAAATGTCATTATACTCGAACATAATACATGTTCCAAAATTCTACAACTGACCGACATTAGAGATATAGACCTATAGTTCTGCACATCTGTTCAACATCCCTTCTTAAAACCGGGGATGACCTGCGCCATTTTCCAATCTTTTGGAACGCTACGCTCTTCTAGAGAACAATGGTACACCACTGCAAGAAGGGGGCCAAGTTCCTTCACGTACTCTGTGTAAAAACGAACTGTTATCCCATCAGGTCCTGCGGCCTTTTCTCTTTTGAGCAATTTTGTTTTTCTATCCCTCTGTCAATTATTTCGATATCTGCCATTTGTAATCTGTGCGGCAATCTAGAGAAGGAACTACAGTGCAATCTTCTTCTGTGAAACAGCTTTGGAAAAAGTCATTTAGTAATTCAGTCTTTAGAGTGTCATCCTCTGTTTCAATGCTTTCGTCACAGAGTGCTGGACACTTCATTTTGATCCACCTACCGCTTTGACATAAGACCAAAATTTCTTAGGATTTTCACCCGAGTCAGCACATAGAACTTTACTTTCATACTCGTTGAATGCCTCTCGCACTACATTTTGCTTAGTTTAATTTTTGTTTGCCTAAAAGTCTTTGGCTATGTTTATGTTTGCAGTGAAGTTCCCTTTGCTTCCATAGCAGTTTTCTAATTCAGTTGTAGTACCATGGTGGCTCCTTCCCATCTCTTATGATCTTGCTTGGTACGTACTCATCTAATGCATAAATTGCACTATGGCTTTGAACTTTGGCCACTATTCCTCAACACTATCTGTATTTGCGATGAAACTTCTGTGTTGAGCAGTCAAGTACTCTGAAAGCCGCTTTTTGACACTTTTTCCGAACAGAAAAATCTTCCTACATTTTGATATTTCTATTTATGGCTGAAATTATCGATGCTGTAACCACTTTATCATCACTTATTCCCTGTTCTTCATTTCAAATGGTTTGGGTCTGTCACCAGAAGGTGTAATATGTTGTCGCCATGAAGTAGTTCTGTGTTTAACTGCTCAAGGTAATTTTCAGATAATGCACTCAAAACAATTTCACTGGACACTTTGTGCCTGCCACCTGTCATAAATATTTGGGTCTCCCAGTCTATATCCGGTAAATTAAAATCACCTCCCAAAACTATAACATGATTGGGAAATCTACTCGAAATATTTTCCAAATTATCCTTCAGCTGTTCTGTCATAACAGCTGCTGAGCCAGGAGGCCTATAGAAACATCCAATTAACATGTTCGAGCCTGCTTTAACTGTGACCTTCGCACAAATTATTTCCCACTTGGGATCTCCATCTATTTCCTTTGCTACTAGTGCACTTTTTATCACTATAAACACGCCTCCCCCTTCACTGTGCAGCCTGTCTCTGTGGTATACATTCCAACCTGAGTTTAGAATCTCATTATTGTTTACATCTGGTTTCAGACAACTTTCCATCCCTAGTACCATGTTGGCATTGTGACCGTTTATTAATGAGAGCAGTTCTGGGACCTTTCTATAGACACTCCTGCAGTTTAATACTACATTGATCTTTTCATTTCTTGTTGTGTTCTGCCTACTGCTACCTTGTTGCAACTCAGGAGGCGTCTTGTCGGGCCTAGGGAGGCAATTCTCTAACCTAAAAAACCCCCATGTACACTCCACACGTTCTCAGTTACCCTTGTAGCTGCTTCCTGCGTGTAGTGCATGCCTGACCTATTCAGGGGAACCCTACATTTCTCCACCCGATAGCGGAGGTGGAGAAATTTGCACCCTAGATCTCCACAGAATCATCTGAGCCTCTGGTTTCAAAAAATGTTCAAATGTTTGTAGAGTCTATGGGACTTAACTACGGGGTCATCAGTCCCTAAACTTACAAACTACTTATGAACTACTTACGAACTAGGACGGCACAAATATCCATGCCCGAGGGGGGATTCGAACCCCCGACCGTAGTGGCCGTGCTGACCGTGACTGCAGCGCCTCAGTCACCTCGGCCACCGCGGCCGGCGAGCCTCTGGTTTAAGCCTTCCACTCGGCTCCAAGCCAGAGGACCACGCTCGGTTCCGGGAACGATACTACAAATAGTTAGCTCAAATTCCACACTGCGAGTGAGGGTTTCAGCCTTCACCAACTCCACCAACCGCCTGTATGAACTAAAGATGACCTCTGAACCCAGCCGGCAGGAGTCATTGGTGCCGACATGAGCAACAATTTGCAGTCGGGTGCACCCAGTGCTCTTTATTGCCGCCGGAAGGGCCTCCTCTACATCTCGGATGAGACCCCCGGCAAGCAAACAGAGTGCACACTGGCCTTCATCTCCGACCTTTCCGCTATTTCCCTAAGGGGCTCCATCACCCGCCTAACATTGGAGCTCCCAATCACTAATATACCCCTCCCCCTGTATGCCTGCTCAGACCCTGCTGAAGGAGCAGCCACATGTCCACTCACAGAGTGGCCGATGCCTCATGGGCAGCCACCACATTGACCTTTCGCCCCCGAGCGACATGAACGCTGTTGAACCCGCCACACCTCTTGAGGAGAGGGTGGCTCAACCACATCCGGCATGCGCGAAGATGTCCTGACAGCAGGGACCGTGGGTGAAGCATGTAACACCTGTGGTGTCCCATTTGATGCACCAGGGCCCCCACTGCCACAACACTCAAAGGCAGCAGCCTGAAGACGGCTGACCACGGCCAGCAACACGCTCAGCTGCTCGCGAACAGCGGCCAGCTGCTCCTGCGTCCGTATGCAGCAGTCACACATCCTATATCCTATCCTTCCTAATCAACAATTGCAGTAGAGTGTTAAGTATCTTGTTACTACCGCGAGTTTATAAAAACTGACACTGCTCAGCCCACAAAAATCACAATAGTTCGCTCCTTCTTAGCTGTTACTCTGCTGGTGTTGCTGTGAGTGCAGCTGGCGTGACCAACATTATCAAATACGCAAGAATAAACTATTAAAACAGTAGCACAAACGAAATCTGCAAAGTATGCAGGAACAAAACTTTTAAAACGGAAGTACTAACGAAAATGAAGAACTAGGCTGGCAAATTAAATTTGAAACAAATTAAATTATGATACTTAGCACTGTTTACGATGTGACACTGGCAGCAGCTGGCACTGGCACTGGAGTTGATTCTTTACAATGAGCCTTGTTGTGTTACAAAGCTTTGGTATGTGAATCTTGCATAATATGATCGGAAAAATACTTTCTTGCAGGGAATTTGGGTGATGGTATTCCTAGGAGGTCACAATCATAAAGAAAAAAAAACCACTAATTTTTTAGCAAAAATTGCCTGTTCACGTAATTAGTAATATGATCTATAATTTTCTGTTTGTCAGGATAAACTTCAGGTGTTGGCTTACTTAGTAAGTTCACTAAAATAGATAAAACAGTAAAACTTGTGTTGTGAAATTATGGAGCACATGTTACTGAATATGATAATAAAGTTGAGTGGCAATTGTCAAAACACACACATTTTTTATTGTGGTGATATCGTCCACTAAACTTCAACTGCTAACTTCGTCCTCTGAATACCTAAATCGTTTTTTTACTCCCAAATAAACAGGGAGAAGTGACTGCTACAATAAAATAAAACAAACCAAAGAGCTTACTAGAAAAAATTTACGTGTTTATTTTCCTTGCACACTATTTTAGTGTAAGTAGAGAATTTCAGAGTAGTGATGTAGATATAAGCTAGTAGTTGGACTGACTAAAATTTTTTTGTTTAAAATTGCAGCATTATTAATACAGTTTCCACTTCTTTGATGAATATCACATTAATATTCACATGTTTTTCAACTTTGTATGGGTATTTCAAGAAAGTGAAGACCCACTATTTCCAGCCTAAATGGCACTCAACTACCATGGGATTGCCTATGGACCGCAAAGTCTTTGGAATAAATTAAAGAATATTTAAGGAATGAAATTGTAGTAACTATGCAAAAAAATCACCAATATCTAAACTAGTTTACTCCCCATACATTTTTAATTGAGCACCTGTATTTGAAAATGACAAATTTCCTGTTAACAGCGAAATTGAAAGCAGCTTTAGCAGCCAAAATCGGTGTTTATACACACACAAAATTAAAGAACTGTTTTATACCCATATAACCGTCTGAAATTTTTATTAGTTATTTTAAGGACCTATGAATATGTCTCGGTAGGGGAACACTTGCTGGTATGGTGTTCTGCCTCAAAATGTACCTTTCTGGTCGCAATCCAAAATATTACTACATGTAATTAAAATTAGATATCTTAACAGCAGAAAGTAAAAAAGTAACATTGCACATGTTCACATATATAACGCTATAAGCAGACAATTGGGGTCGCACATTTCCTCCTCGGGGAAGGGAGGGGGGGTTATGGGGTGGCACCTGGAAAGGCATCCACCTCCTATTAAATTAACCACACCAATTTGGGTTAATCACTCTGACACTGCACGTTTCAGAATAAGTGAAAATAAAGGGGAGGGGGTGATGGCAATATGCACTGTTAATTTTCCTTGTTTAATAATAATTTTTCTCTGTTTAATAGGTGCTTGATGCAAATTGCAAAAACATTGATGTCAAGCTGAAAGATAATCATGATGGAACATACAAAGCTGAATATGTTCCAAAAGGAGGGAAAAATGTTGTTCAGGTAAATATGTGAAGTACATATTATCTTTTCTCCTTTCTTTCTTAACTAGTTTTCTTTTGAGATGTGAATAACAGATATTTTTGAAAATAAACTTCATCTGGAATCTTTTCTGTTTTTGAATGTTGGTGACCAGAGACTTGAAATATTTCCACAGGTCAATTATGGTGGCGTATCAACAAGGAATAGTCCTTACAGAGTGTTTGTTACAGAACCTCTTAATCCTGCTAAAGTCCAAGTTTTTGGACCTGGTGTAGAAAAAGGTGTAAAATCAAATACTCCTACCCATTTCAATATTGATTGTCGAGAAGCTGGCCAAGGTAAGTGTTCAAATAATGCCAAAATTACTCTATATCTAGAGTCTAATTTGAAGCTGACATGCCATTCCATATATCTAAATGCAAAACATTTATTTTAGGTGACATACAGCTGTCTCTTAAAAGTGAAACAGGAATTGATGTGCCACTGGATATCAGTGACAATGAAGATGGCACCTTCACTGTTGACTATTGTGTAGCACAGCCTGGTCTGTATACTGCAACAATAATGTATGGAGGACAAATGATCCCCCAGAGCCCAATCAAAATACAAGTGCAACCTCACGTAGATATTTCGAAAATCAAAGTGGACGGACTAGAACCGAGTAAGTCAATTAAAGTTCCTGTTGTCCTATGCCCCTCTCTCTCTCTCTCTCTCTCTCTCTCTCTCTCTCTCTCTCTCTCTCTCTCTCTCTCTCTCTCTCTCTCTCTCTCATCCTTAGACCACCCTGCACCCCCCCCCCCAACACACACACACACACACACACACACACACACACACACACACACACGAAGGTTGAGGAAAATTGAAGATAGCTTTTTCTTTCAGCAATACATACTCATCGCTTCAATGATAAGCGTAAGAGTGTGACAAATCACTTCTTACTGTCTAAAGAGGGTTGGGCTATCAGCCACTATCTTCATATTTCCCACGATCTGTGACTTCAGTTTACTTTTAATTCTTATATTTTATTTTTCCTTCCTGGAAAACAGAAGGTGGTTTTGGTTGCAGTTCAATTCTCCTAACTCTCAGTGGTCATTTCATTATATAGTTAATAATATTATTTTTCTTTTTAGTCATTCATGTAATTTTTCTAATTTTGTATTAGCAGAAAATCTCTTTGATATAATTAGTTTTGTTAACAAGCATTTGCTATAAAGTCCTGGCTGAAGTCAGTCATATGTCCTCATGATAAAAAAATTCACTATATGTAAATTAATATATTTTGAAATGGAGAAGTTCTTGTATTAACTTCAGTATCACGTAGTTACTATGCTGCAGTAGGTAATAAATTAACAAATATTGCAACATTCTTTTAAGTTCTAAGGTGAACTGATAGAATCTTATAATAAAGATTTTTTTTTTTTAATTTTGCAGTTTATTTGGTGAAAATTATATCATCTGTGATGCTTAGTTGTTGACATGATGATTTATTCTGCATACTAATTTTGATAGATATTATTTACTTTGTCAGTTAGGTCCCTTCATTTTGTATTGTGTTTTATATCACCTTGAAAAAATGACAGTAAGTATCCCGCTCTTATTCCTCTTCTTCAATCCACACTTAACCTTGAGTCTTTTGAAGGATTATTGACATCCTCGGAACAAAATTTAATCACTGAAGGACAGGTGTTGGTATACCATCTCCCTCTGCAAATAATGTTCTCTTTATTTGAATAATATTTGTTTTTCTCATATTGCTCTGCAGCATATAGGTTCACTAATATTCATCATTTCTGATTTGCAGCCCTTGTAATGGCCTTGTTTGCATCTCAAAATTCTGTATGCAAGGTCCACCTAATATGAAAAACACTGATTCTACTTTCCACCCAAACATGTTTCAGCACCTTTGTGCCATCATCAGTGGGTTTATTTATTTATTAACGGCTGTAAAAATAAAAATAAAAATTACATTGTTTTAGTACTAACCTATGAGTGAATATTAGGCCTAAACATTGTATGTCTTAATTACCTTGGTTTTATACATGTCTTGGTCTTTTTACATAATTAGAGAATGTTAGCATAGTCATCTGCAACTAGATAATCTGTATGAACATTCTGACAACCTTAACACCCTATTTCTAGCGTGAAAACATAAAATTTGCTAAGAAGGGATATCTTCATAATTAGACTGTATTTTAAATTTTGGTTTTGAAGCACATTTTTTTCTTCCACAGTTTTCTGACCATCACACAAGCATCATTGTCCACAAAAACGCTTATGTTATGTTTTCACACTAGAAGTAGTGTTAGTTCATCACAGTGCTCACTCAGATTATTTGTTTGCAGATGTCTATGCTACCATTCTCTAATTATGTAAAAAGAAACCTACATGACCAATAAATGTATAAAACAAGGTAATTAAGACATACAACATTTACGCCTAATATTTACTCATAGGTTAGTAATAAAACAATGTATTTTCAATTTTCACAGCCATAAATAAATAAACCCACTAATAATAGCACAGAGGTGTTAAAACATGTTTGAGTGGAAAGTAGAAACAATGTTTTGCATATTAGGTGGACCTCATATTCAGAAGGTTCCCTAATTCTGAGATGGATTTTGGTTTATGGAACTTCTTGTCTACCTTTTAAAAGTAATTTTATTCTATTTTCTGTTTTGGTACAAACTGAAGGGCTCCTAAGTCGTCATTACTGTTAAATATTGTCCATTGTAATGCTTGAAATATCATTTTAATATTCTGCTGCTATGGTGACAATACAGTTCAGTTTTTGCATTTAAAAATGTTCCCAACTGGTCTTTGTCATTACAGTTGCATAAATCATGCACCAAATGCACAAAGCACAACTAGGCAGATTTCCTCTGAATGCTGTATTAACCCCGTTGATGTAACAGAATCATATTATGTGGATTTAATGCCACAGAAATACATAAAAAAAAACACCCTTTAGTCCCTCTCCTCAGTTACAGTATTTGTAAAGACAGAAACGTTCATAACTGAAATTTCCATCAAGAGGAGGAACCACCACCACCATAGCACACAAATGTTCAGGGTTAAATGCTGCAAATTTTATCAATATTTTATTATTGAGTATGTAATACAATTCTAGGATATTATGCATTATGGACATTTAAAAAGGGAGACTTTACAACTATCACCATTACAGAAAACATATCCAATTTAAACACTTCATTACCCAGAAATCATCCAATGCAGAATACCATTTGTTTAGTTTTTATAGACTAAATTATGTTTTCAAAAATATGGCGTACTTCAAGTGGATTAGTTGAAAAATAGTAATTAGGAATACACCTTGTTAAATAGTTTCACAATACTAGACCAATATGACTGATTGTGTTCTGATTTTTTTATTTGTTCTTTTCAAAGCACCTCAAAATTCAATCTGTTGGTTAATCAGTTCAGTGTGTGCTGTGAATAATTATATTGAAAAGTATATTCTATTCAAATATTATGGAAGCTTTTATGTTATTACCATGTAACCATCATAAATTTAAATGCGATTGTGAGAGATAAACTTTTACTTGTAATAGATTTATTGATGTTCAATGTTGTTTTCATTGTTGTTGATCATATGAAAGATAATTTTATGTATTCTGAGAAATGTAAATTGCTGTTGTAGCGGCTCCTATCAACAGTTTGCAGCAATTCCGAGTGATAACACAAGGTGCCGGGAAAGCAGACTTCGCTGTTGCTATTACGAGTCCTTCAGGAAATCGTGTGAAGGCTCATGTTATTCCAACACATGAGGGTTTTCTCGTAAATTTCACTCCAACAGAACTGGGAGAGTACTTACTGAGCATCTCGTTTGGAGGAGAAGCCATATCTCCAGCACCGTACCGATTCATGTGTATGCATGACAGTGACCCAAATAAAGTGAGAGCCACAGGACCTGGACTAGAAAGGGGGGTGGTGGGCCGTCCAGCGGATTTCTGTATAGATACTCGAGGAGCTGGCCAGGGAGGCCTCGGTGTTACAGTAGAGGGGCCTTGTGAGGCAGCTATCAACTGCAGGGACAATGGTGACGGAACCTGTTCCGTGGCATACCTGCCTACAGAAGCTGGGGACTACAGTATCAACATTACATTCAACGATCAGCACATACCAGGCTCTCCTTTCCAAGCATTAATTGTCCCAGAAGCTGATCTGAAGAGAATCAAAGTGTCTGGAAATGGAATACAACCACATGGTAGGCAGGCTTTGTGTGGGCCTGCTTGCTGTTAATTGTTTCTTTTGTGTGTTTGCGAGTCTCCGTAGAATAGGTGCACGTTGAAAGATGCGAGTTATGTTATTTTGTGTTTGTGGACAATATTCTCTCAGTCCCCTGATGAATGCTGTTGAATGTTAAAAATGTCATGAAATGTTTTACATTTATAATTTGTGTTAAATTATAGTTAGTTAACTGACATGTACAATAACACTCTGATGTTAGTAAAATTGCTAATGATACTATTTCTTATTTCTTTTTTTATTTATTTCTTTTTAAGTGTTACAGCTTGAATTTTGTAGGAAGTAAACTAACTGCATGACTATTTCAAAACTTAAATTCTAACTTTTAATATCGTGTCTGTTTTTGTTTTGGTTCTAATGACAGTTTAGCTACTTGATTAATTCCTCTTGTAACACTGATTTTTATTTCTGTTGATCAACTCTATTATATAGATATTAAAGATGTGTTGATCTCATCATATACACACGAACAAAAAAGATAATCTGATATGTGATTTTAGGTGTCTTTGTGGATTCTCCAACGGACTTCGTCGTTGATTCACGTGCAATTGCGAAAAGAGATGATGGAAAGGTCACGTGTACAATTACTAATCCGTCTGGAACTAAAACTGAAAATCTCATTACTCCTATGGCTGATGGTACCTACAGAATTAGTTACACACCATTTGAGGAAGGTAGGCTGATACAATTACTAATTTCTGCTTTCTTATTTTACAATACTAATAATCATGTCTCACGTTTTGGTTTTTGATGTTAGAGTTTCTATATGACACACTCAATTTTGGAATGCCACTGAAATTGAGGAGACAAAGCTGTAATAAAAAAGAAAGAGTATTTCAGAATTTGCATAGAATATATCCCAGAAAATATATGTAAGAAAATAGTTTTATTTTATGAAACTCAATAAAGGCATATTAGTCTTAAATAATAAGGAAGACTGTAGATTATTTGACCTTCAATAAAGAGCAGACTATTTTAGTTATTAAAGGTCTTCAATATATATGCATCAGGAAATATAACTTTTGGTTTCTTAATTTTTTCCCTAGGTCGGCACACTATTGATATACTGTATGATGGATTACCCATACCAGGATCACCTTTTGTTGTTAATGTAAGAAGAGGAAGTGATCCTAAAAAATGTCGGGCATTTGGGCCTGGACTTGAAATGGGATTAGTTGATAAACCTAATGTCTTCACGGTAGAAACCAAAGGTATGTTTTTAACTAGCTTACAGGGTCACAGATTCACCCCTTGAAGCTCCCCAATAATTACAAGCATTGTTCCTAGCACTAAAGTACTAAGGGAAACCTGAACTTTATATTTTAAATTTATTTCACATCTTTTGATGTGATTCAAGTTAGAATTAAATCAATGTGAATTTGATTATTTGTTGTAGCATCAGGGTTATTCTTGTATGCATTAGCAGCAATAGGGAAGTCCTTCTAATACAAGAAGAGTGCAACCTCTTTAATAAATGTTTTTTTTCTTTAATTAGGAGCAGGAACAGGTGGCCTAGGTTTGGCCATAGAAGGACCTTCAGAGGCTAAAATGACATGCAAAGATAATAGAGATGGATCTTGTTCGGTGGAATACATTCCATCTGAACCTGGCGATTATGATGTTAGTATTAAGTTCGCCGATCAGCACATTCCTGGATCACCCTTTAAAGTAAGTGTTTACTTTACTGTATTGGTGTAAGAAAAAGTGTTTTCTTATGTTGAAAAGTTAAGTTTGGAAAAAAATTATTATTGTACTATGGAGTAGAGACATCTCACCAAAAAGCAGAGATGCCCAGTCATCAACAGATGTGAGCGAGCGAGTGCGTGCGCCCCCCCCTCCCACACACACACACACACACACACACACACACACACACACACACACACACACACACACACACTTGTGCACATGCCTCTGTCTCTACAAGGTGTCAGTTTGCTGTCCCATTTGACACACAGTACAAATGTTTGTAATTCATAGGGACCAAGCTACTCTGGTCATATATCCCTAGACTGACTTATTTATACTGAGGTCAACATGCACCCCCATACCTGAGGGAGGACTCAAACCTCTGACACAGGAAGCCACGTCATCCATAACGTGGCACTCTAGAGCACTCGGCCATTTCCACATGGCGACTGGCAGCTTAATCATTCAAGCATTCTAAAGCTCTTGCCGCCCCCCACCCCACCCCTGGGGGCCCCACAGCTCTTTCGTGGGTACTTATGTGGCACGCATGGTATCTCGAGCCATTGCAGCCTTTCTTCCTATTTTCCCAGGCAGCATTACTTCTCCCAGATCCCCTCTTCCTCATTCTAATACCTCCATACTATCTGCTCCCCTCCCCTCCCCTACCCTCACCTCCCCTCTCTAGCTGTTTCACTTTGACAGCCCAGCTATTCCCATGGTACCACACTTGACTTTTGCGGTTCTAATGTATTTGGTGTTTACACCTGTTTTTGGCCTAGTGTGGTCCCCCTCAGGGTTTTACTTCCACTTCAAAATTTCTGTTGAAAGTGTGAAGCATTAGGGGAAGAACTTCGTACCTAGCTTTTATGCCGCAGGTCCCTCACCCTTCCTTCCCCACTCCCATGAGTAACCAGTTCGTGCGTGTGTGCGCGTGTGTGCGCGCGTGTGTGCGCGTGTGTGTGCGCGCGTGTGTGCGCGTGTGTGTGCGCGCGTGTGTGCGCGTGTGTGTGCGCGTGTGTGTGCGCGCGTGTGTGCGCGCGTGTGTGCGCGTGTGTGTGCGCGTGTGTGTGCGCGCGTGTGTGCGCGTGTGTGTGCGCGTGTGTGTGCGCGTGTGTGTGCGCGTGTGTGTGCGCGTGTGTGTGCGCGTGTGTGTGCGCGTGTGTGTGCGCGTGTGTGTGCGCGCGTGTGTGCGCGCGTGTGTGCGCGCGTGTGTGCGCGCGTGTGTGCGCGCGTGTGTGCGCGCGTGTGTGCGCGCGTGTGTGCGCGCGTGTGTGTGTGTGTGGGGGGGGGGGGGGCTTTTATGTTCCCTTTCGGTTGAGCCCCATGAGAACACAGGGAATACATTAGTTGTACCAGAGCTGCAAATGCCCCATTTACGCCTAGAAGTGGTTAGCCATCCTTTCGGGGTGTGGGAGCTCCCAGCAATGACAGTTCTGCCAGGTGGTCCTTGCTGTGGCTTGGTGGTACCCTTCGGTTAAGCCCCTGACTGGAGTGGGTGATACCAGGGCAGAAGTCCTGCACGTGAATCATGTTAAGGTGTCCGACCGCTCTTCTGTGGCCAAACTCTCTCCAGATAGGAATAGTGTTTCTTCAGTTCCTGTTCTTTCTTCCACAGCCTTCCTTCCACACCCAGGGAAGAGGGGTCAGGCCCGCTGATTAAGTGCAAAGCCATTTCCCAAGTACTTTGTGCATTCCACGACAGATGTGAAGACATTTGTGCAGCCAAATCTGTCTTCTTTGTAGAATACATCAAAGGCAAGTTTTGTGAAGTCGAGGCACTGTGTAAGATGTGATCCGGCTCTGTCTCGATTAGCGTGTCCTATGCCACCCAGTTAGCTGCACTTCGAGCCTGACAGAAATTGGGAGACATCCTGGTGAGCACCACGCCTCACCACTACCATAACATAACACAGGGCATTATTTTCCACAGGGACCTTCTGTTACAATCAGACGAGGAATTTGGGGCAAAACAGGTATGGTGTGGCATTAAATTCATTCGTCACATCCAGATAGGCCCCAAGGGTAACCGTGTTGACACTGGCACTTTTATCGTGGCTTTCGAAGGGGATACTCTACTTAAGAAAGTCGAGATAATGATCCACAGATGTGATGTGAAGCCTTACATCCCACCACCTATGCACTGCTTATGTTGCCTCCATTTTTGCCATATGCCTTTGAGATGCAACACCAACCCTGTTTGTGGTGACTGTGGGTGCCCTCTCCATACAGGTAACCCTTGTACCCCACCACCTAGCAGTGTAAACTGCCATTGCACACGTGCTCCTCATTTGCCGGATTGCCCAGTATATAAAAGGGAAAGAAAACTTCAGGTGTACAAGACTCTAGATCATCTATCATATTTTGAGGCTCAAAAGAAATATGACCTCCTCCACCCGGTATTGTTGACATCAAGATTTGCCTCTATAGCATCACTGCCACCAACCCCCTCTTCCCTAACCTCTTCCTGTCACCATCCCCCCACCCCCTGGTGATAACCACTCCTCCCCCTCAAGGTACTTCAACCCCAACCATATCCCTGCTCCCCCCCCCCTCCGCCCGTCCCTGCTCGCCCACCTCTCCCTTCCTTCCCCACAGTCAGAGAAGAGAGCATCTTCCCTGACATCTGCTGGGAATGGGACACCCTCAGGGAACCTCCCTCCCCAGGATTCGAAGAAGAAAAGAAATGACAAGCAGTAACAAACAGGAACTGCACAATCAGGGTCTGAAGGCTGCTAGTTTCTTCTCTGACTTGTATGTCGCCTCAACCAGCTCCCTTCCTGGCAACTACTCTCGCCCTCAAAGAAAGGAGGAAGGAAAAAAAGGGGAAACACACACACACACACACACGCACGCACGCACACGCAAATCTCAGAATGAAGTTCCAATGACTTCCCAGCTGCTTGCCGAATCAGTGACAGCTTTGGGCGTCATCCCACCTTTGGGTTGGCGACCACAGTTTTGTAGAAGCAATCCAGCTAGGCATCTCCCCTTTTATCAAAATGGCTAGTCTTCGGTGGAATATTCATGTTATTCGTGCTAATATGGCAGAACTGCAGCTTCTTTTTCCGATCTTACTCCTCCACGATTATCTGCCTGCAGGAAACAAAACTAAAGCCTCGCAATTCCTTTCATGTTCCTCACTTTGCCCTCAGTCCGTTCTGACCTCCCCCTCATAGCAGGAATTCCAGCTCATCAGAGAAAGAACATCGATAGCCGTATCATTTCATTGGATACCCAGCTCAAAGCTGTGGCTGTCAGACTTACCCTCCCTGGCTTCACCTACTCACTCTGTAATATCTACACTCCATCTTTACTCAGCACCTGAGTAGATCTACTGCATTTTATAGGGCAGCTCCCTCCTCCATTTCTACTGGTTGGCGACTTCAACATCCATCACCCCCTCTGGTGGGGTTCTCCGCACCCCTGCCACAGGGGCTCTCTTTTGGTGGAAATCTTCACTTGTCTCAATCTCATCTGTCAATACTGGTGAACCTACATTCCTATCAGACTTCACATGTACCCTCTCCCAAATAGACCTCTCAATCTGTACCACTCAGCTTGCTCGTCGGCTTGACTGATATGTCCTTGCAGGTACACACTCCAGTGGTCATTCCTGTGTCATTCATCTCCTGACACCCATTCCATCAGGGCGTCCTCACAACTGGCAGCTTTCTAAAGCTAACTGGCAGCTCTTTTCCTCCTTAGAAACCTTGAGTGGGCATAATTTCCCCAGTATCGATGACCAGGTCGACTGTCTCACTAACCCTATCCTCTTTGCCTCCAAATGTTCCATCCCTCACACCTCCACCTCATCACGACATACACCTGTGTTCCTTGGTGGAATGAGGCATGCCACAAGGCAATCAGAAATTGGAGACTTGCTCTCTGCATTTTCAAATTTCATCCCGCACTGGAGAATAGCATTCAGTACAAACGATTGAATGGGCAATGCCGTTGTCATTAGTGAAAGCAAACAAGTTTTTGAACAGTTTCACACTTCCTTCCATTGTTTGGGCTAACCTCCGTCACCTTTCTAGGACCTCAGCTCATTCCATGATCTCTGGCCTCAATATTGCAAATGATGTCATTGTAGACCCCGTTGCCATTTCAAACACCAAGGGCCGCTACTGTGCCGTGATTTTCAGCTCCGTGAGCTACCATCTCAATTTCCTCTGTAGAAAATGGGCAGCAGAAGAAAGCACGCTCTCTTTCTCCTCTGAAAACAACAAATCCTATTACACCAAATTTACCAAAAGGGAGCTTCAACATACACTTTGTCACGGTCCTCCTCCCCAGGACCAGAGAGCATCCATGTACAGATATTACACCTGTCTCCAGAGGGCTTGCATTTTCTCCTTCGAATGTATAACCGCATCTGGAGGGGTTGAACATTCCTAGAAGGCGGTGTGAAGCCATAGTCATTCCTATACCTGAGCCTGGCAAGTACAAACATCTTCCTTCCAGCTACCATCCAATCTCCCTCGCCAGTTACATTTTCAGGGTGATGGAACATGTGATTAATGGTCGTCTGGTATGGTGACTCGAATCTAGGAACCTCCTCCTCAAACACACAGTGTGGATTTTGTAACCACCACTCTGCTGTTGATCACCTCGTCACCCTATCAACTGACATTTTGAACAATTCTTAACAGAAGCATCAAAGAGTGGCCATGTTTTTTGAGTTGGAAAAGGCGTATGACACCTGTTGGAGGGCGGGCATCCTCCATACTTTGCATGCCTGAAGAATCTTGGGTCGTATGCCTGTTTTTATTCGGGAATTTTTAAAAGATCGCATATTTAAAGTGTGTGTAGGTTCAACCCTGTCTAATACTTTTCCTCTAGAGAATGGTGTCCCACAAGGCTCAGTGCTGTGCTTTAACATTGCAAAGAGAACAACCAACCCTATCATAGGTTGTCTCCCACCAGGCATTTCAGCTTCTGTTCGTAGATGACTTTGCCATCTACTGCAGCTCACAACAAACATGCTTACTTGAACAGCAACTTCAGCAGAGTCATGATCATCTCTACTTGTGGAGAAACAATGGGTTCTGCTTTTCTGTATAAAAGAAAGGCTGTACGAACTTTTGGCAGCGCACAGTGTTTCTCCCACCGACTCTCCATCTTTGCAGAGATGTTCTTCCATTCCTTAAGACAAAATACTTCTTGGGATTCACGTTTGACAGGAAACTTTGTTGGTGCTCCCACATCTCCTATTTCCTTTTTGGTAGCACGGTGTACCACCTCACTTCATGTTCTCGGAGTACTGTGTGACAATGGGGTGTGGAACAGTCTACTCTTCTTCGAATGTACCGCTCCCTTGTTCGCTTGAAACTGGACTGTGGGTTTATCGTCTTCTCCTCTGTACAACCCTCAACTTTACACCATCTCAACATGATAAATCACCAAGCAATCCATTTGGCAATGGGAGCCTTCTCCACTAAAGCTGCTGATTTACTGCTATCCTACTAGAGGGATGTCGTACTCGGTCAATATGCAAGACGACTGTCATTTGTGTGGCCACCCAACATATGCTATCTTTTTTTATGACTCCCTCGGCCATCTATTTGCAGTGCGTCCATCATCTCTATTACCACCCAGAGTCCACTTGTATTTGTTGCTTCAGCAACTAGACTTTCCACTCGCTGCCACATTCCCGACGGGTGTTAGCTCCACCCTGTCATGGCTCTGTCTAGAGTTACGTGTCAACTTTGAACGCTACTCGCTTCCCAAGGACACTATTCCTGGCCTGGCCTACTGCAACAAGTTTCTTAGACTCCTTACACATCTTGCCGATAATAGCGTCATCTACACCGATGGTTCAAAGAGCGACAATGGTGTTGGGTGTGCCATGATAGCGATAATCCTTCCTATATTATCCGCCTGACCAGTGCTCGAGCTTCACTGCGGAGCTCTTTGCTCTATATCAGGCCACCGTACCTTCAACACCACTCGCCCTCCCACATTGTCATCTGCTCAAATTCCCTGAGTACTCTTCAGAGTCTCTGGATTCTATATCCAGTCCATCCCATAGTACAGTGGATTCAGTAATGCCTCCACTCGCTGTCATTGGGACGACGATGATGATGATGATACTGTGGGTTTCCGGCCATGTTGGAGTGTCGGGAAACAAGATCTCAGATGATGCCGCAAAGGCAGCCATTTCCCTCCCTCGGCTTGCTACCCATTCTGTCCTGTTGGATGACCTCTGTGCCATAGTCTCAAGGCATGTGGTATCACTCTGGAATATGCATTAGCCTTCCCTTCAAGGCAACAAACTCAGGAAGATCAAACCCCTCCCTTATGCATGGTCTACTTCCTCCCGGCCTTCTTGCCGTGAGGTGGTCATAGTAGCTTGCATGCGAATAAGACACTATTGCTGTAGCCACAGCCACTTATTATGTGGCGATCCTACCCCACTTTGTGGCCACTATTCCTAACAGTTGACTATGCGCCACTTTCTGGTGCAGTGCCCATTTTTTAAGTGTCTCTGTCAAAATTTGTTTTTCGGCAGAGTTATTTGATATTTTAGCTGATGACCAGCGCTATGTTGATTGTGTCCTACTTTTTATCTTCCACACTAATGTGGAAAAGGAAATTTAACTCTGTTCCGGCTTAATCATTATAGTCATATTTCATCATGGGCACTTATGACCACAGTAGTTATTTGCCACTAAACAAAAACATTTGTTCGTTTCTACAGTTTGTAGTAAAGTGTTGCAGAATGAAAAATTTTCACTGCTTTTTTTCTTTTTTTATGATACTACAGTACTTGCAAATTTGTTCTGTAAAATGAATAGAAATATAGTGCCTTTCTTTTCTAATTTGTGTTATAAAATATTTGTATAATAGGTTCCCACCCTATTGTACAACACATCTTTAATTTAGTTTTTCTTTTTTAATCATTTTGAAGATGCAGCAATCTTTCAAATTTTTACTAGTTATGAAAATTAATTGTGACTCAGTCTAGACTACAGAGATGTTTATTAATTAGTGACCGGTTTTGATCCTTTCACAGGATCGTTGTCAGACTTACGGCTGAAAATGCACTACTGACGACAATGATGAACTACACATAAATGTAGATCAGCTGATCACTGCCTGTCAGCTGTGGGTCTGAGAATAATTCTGTAAAACTATCAAAACTGGTCATCAATTATTAAAGATCTCTGTGATCTAGACTGATTCATAGTTTTTTTTTTTTTTTTTTCATATCAGCCTCCAGTTGTACTTCTTGCTTAATATCATTACGGTACTAGACAAAATTAGATAACTACTACTGTGGGGCACAAATTTTCAACTTTCTTCTTCGAATTATTTCAATGCCAACTTGCAGTTAATGCTGCAAGTTCTCTGTGTGTAAACATACATTAGCTTCAACCAAACCTTTAATCTTGGAAAGTGATTTAAATTTTATTTATAAGCAAAGTTATGTAAAGCAGGATACTGTAAGATGAACTGTTGTGTGCAGGTCCCTGTCGAAAAATCTGTGGATGCTTCACTTGTGAAAGCTTATGGTCCAGGCTTAGACCCTAATAAGTGCAGGGCTGAAATTCCAGTATCTTTCAAGATCGATACTTCAAAATCTGGAAAAGCACCACTTGACGTTAAGCTAAGGTCAGAAAGAGGTAAGGAACAAATTTATTTCAGGAGAGTAAAAATCGTACTTGAGGTCACACTAATGTTATCTATTAAATGTTATAAGACAGCTTAAAAGATTAGTTTAATTTTGCAAATAAAATCAAACTTAATTTCAGATTTCTAAACTAAAGTATGTAATATGTATATATTATTTTTTTTTTATTAAGGTTCGTTGCAGCACCAGCCGATGATCAAAGATCTCGGAGGTGGTATTTATGAGGTGACGTACCTGCCGCCACCAGAAGGTAGTACTCTAAAAGGCAGAATAACTTGGGACGGGAAAGATATACCAAACAGGTGTGTTAACATACTGTTGACAAGTTGTGTTACATGCAATATTTTTGATTACTTACACATTAACCTCAGCAAAGTAACTATCTTTCTTATGATCCTGTGTACATTAACATTTCAGCCCGTTTCAAATAAAAGTTCGACCTCCTGCAGAACCAGAAAGGGTGAAAGTAGATGGTCCCGGTGTGTCAAGCAAAGGCATTCCAGCGTCTATTCCAGCAGAATTCACAATAGACACAAGTCAGGCTGGTTATGGTGACCTAGAAGTCCAAGTAAAAGTGAGTAACAGTAATATATCTCTCACTATAATTGTTAATATGTTTGTCATATTTGTGTTCATAAACCTTCTCCTTAAGTGCTGAAACTTGATGGTGGACAAAGTAACTTGTAATTTGCAGCTCTTTGCTGACAATGCTGTGGTGTGTGGGAGGGTGTCATCTTTAATTGACTGTAATAGCATACCGGATGACATAGAAAAAATTTCTAGTTGGTGCGAAGAATGGCAGCTAGCTCTAAACTTAGAAAAATGTAAGGTGAAGAAGCACAAGCTATAATATTCATATCATCAACATGTAAGGTGATGCACATGAGTAGGAGAAACAATCCCATAATGTTAGAATACAGCATTGGTAGTGAGCTTCTTCATGAAGTCGCATCATTCAAATATCTATGCGTCACCTTGCAGAGCGATATGAAATGGAACGAACATGTAAGGACAATTGTAAGGTGGGCAGCTGACTTCAGTTAATTTGTAGAATTTTGGGAAGATGTACTTCATCTGTAAAGGAGACCGCGTATAAAACACTTTTTTTTTTTTTTTTTCATGAGAAATTCTGTTGAGGATATTTAGAGGGTTGGAATTTGAAGCTGAGTGTAGAAGGATTTTCCTGATGCCTACTTACTTTTCGCGTAATGATCACAAAGACAATTCCTTCAAATAAAAAGTTGTGCATTAAAGGGTTAACATTGGGCATCATGTTGTAATTTACTGCGTCATTACTACTACTTCTATTAGTAACATACACTGTCAGACTATGAAAGTAATACATTCAGGATGAGCGGTTGGAAGTAAAGGAAACTGAATGTGAGGAAAGACCATGTGATTTTACTGAACTGAAGACAATGTGGGATGAAAGTGACAAAGGTCATTTGCAGTTACAAGTGAGACCTTGGTGCCATGTGAGTAGGGTGTGACCCCACTAAGGCTGTAATGCTATTCAGAAAGGAGTCACTGCCTCTGGATTTTCTCCTGAGGCAAGTTTGTTGACAGTTGTTGCACTTGTCCCTCCACGTACTGAGTGTTGGCACTAGGGTGGAGGCTCTACCAGTTTACTCACATGTTCTCAATGATAGAGAGGTCTGGGGATCTTATTGGCCACAGGAGGACATCAACTTGCCATAGTAGTTCAGACATGTTTTTCAGGTGTTACCTTGTAGAAACAATGTCACAGGGCACTGTGCCACTGGGGGCAAGACTTGTCCGAATGTCTGTGACGTATCACTGCCATCAGTGTCTGCTGAAGCACTACTAGAGCTGACAGATGTGTATCCTGTGGCTACCCACACTGTGATTCAAGGTGTCATAGCTGTTTGTGTCCCCACAACAGTGGAAGGATGTGCCTTGTGCACTCGATGCTATCTTACCCCAAAATGATGATTTTTAGAGGTTCTGGAGAAGTGGGACCCATCACTGAACATAATGCGATTCCATTCGTCTTCTATCTGCGCCTCTGAGGCACAGCACCACTTCAAATCGGTGTTCTAGTGTCGATGGCAAATGACGCACAGTACGGTGGGGTCTCAATTCTGCAGATGCGTGCTGTTCAGAGGCTGTGTGGAACTCGAATGTTACAGCATATCCAATACACTTCTGCGGATGGCAGTTGCCGAGGTCAAGAGATCCCGCATTGCTCGAGACACCCTACAAGGAGTCTCCCTCGAACCTGCATGCCGTGATTGGGTACCCCCGTGTAACCACTGATTCAGACACGAATCCACTGTGACATTTTCCCTGCTTCAGGCAGTGCGAATCCCCTGTCAAATGCATTTATAAGTAGACAGGTTGTATAATGTGTATGTGACGCATTGCAGGTGATTTGATTTGTATGTAAAGTCTTATTTCACTGACTGACTTCTGGCAGTTAACTGATACAAATTTCATAATGAAGGGGAGGTCTTGTAAATGTAATCCCTTAATCACACATCAGTGATGTGTGTATCCTAAAATGGAATGGTAATGAGCCACTACTGGGTGCATCATTTCTGTTGTCAGGCAATGTTTCTGCATATAATATCCTCATATATCACTAAATGTCTCAGCAAATTTATATCATTGCACATATAGTTACAGAAATAACATGTCATAAAAATTGATGGGTGAAAAACTTGTTTTAATACTTCATAATTACTAAAACAGGCATTGCAACTACTCCTTAATAGTTTAAAGATAAGTGATGACATGAACAATCTTCCCTGCAAAAATGAATAAGCTGAGAACTTATTCATGGGTTACGTCACACTACATGCGTGGTTATTTTAGAGCTCGTGTATGATGTGTGTAATCTGTTACCTAAAAATTGTAGTTGTGCATATTGACATGAAATGTGATTTCATTCATAAACATCCTCTAGTTTAACCTTTGATATCTGATTCCTGCAGCTCACAAACTTTAAAAACAAACTGGAGTGGAACTCCCTTAATTCAGTGGTGTCAGTGCTTGTCGGTCAGTATAAAAATGAACGTTTGTCTGTATGTCCTCTATGTGTTCATAAATCATTCATTCAATTGCAATGAAAATTTAGTGAACTGTTCACCATACACCTACGAAAGTTCCTGACCTAAAAACAATAGAGCACGACACAGCTCAGGAGATATGACGTCATAAATAATGAGTGGCCACCGCACGAGAATACCCAGATTTATGCATCAATGGTTGGAAAATGGGAGTAGTTAGGGACCTGCAAAGAAGTTTGCATGTAATTTCGGACGTTTAGGAAGCATTTCCTAACTGAATCCCCCGCCCCCTTCCCCCCACAAAATGATGAAATGAAAAGAATTCTACCACTCACAACAGTTTCGCTGTAAATGCCGTCAAACTGATGCATCAGGAATGACCTAGCATCAAATAAATTTAGCATTACAGGTTTGCATGTTGCAATTTATTTTGTCTGCAAGTCACCCTTAATTCTCGTGCATCCAAAATTAAGCAATCTGTTTTCTTAATCTCTATCTATATAAAAGCGAAAGGACACTTACTCACTGACTGAACACCAAATCTCGAAAACTACTTCACCTATGAAGCTAAAATTAGGCACAAATGTAGTTTATAGGTGGGAAATGTCGGCTAAGAAAGTATTTTGTGATAGGTGCATGGCGGAGCATACTTCTCCTACAGACGCATGAAATCTAAAGTTTCATTCTGATCTTACGAAATTTCACACACTTGACCTTCAAAACAAGAGGAAGGTCACTGTCTACCTTAAGTTTCATACAGTGCATGGGGGAAGGTACTTTGCAACGTAAAAATGGATCCCTAAATACCTTGGTCATGCCATAACTTGAGAATGTCTCAATTGATTTCACAGATCCTTTTATTCTCAGAACAAGGATTGTGTGAAATAAAACTGGAATATTTGAGAACAACTAAGTGCATTTTTCAATGTGACCTTGCATTTCTATTGCATAGAAATCTACAGTTTTTTTCCAATATTGATGACATTTTGCACACTCTACCATAAAAATAAGAGGAATGTCACTGTCTGTATAAGATATTGTTCGGTGCATGGTGGAGGATACTTAACTAACAGAATTTTACAAAATGCATAGTTTTAGTCCAATGTTTATGAATTTTTGCACACATGATCTTTAAACCAAGAGGAAGATCAATGGGTACATAACTGTTTGTATGGTACGTGACAGAGGGCACTTTGCAGAAACCTTTGCCGAGAGAGGGAAAGGCTGAAATGAACATAGAGAGGGGAGATAAAGAGATGGATGTAGAGAGAGGAAGGGGAGGTCGACTACCAGTGTGTAGGATAAATAACACCCAGGCAGTGCCAGGTTTACAGCTAGTTAATTGAATAAATTATGAATACATGTAAGGGTATCTTCTATTAATCCTCTTTATATGTTGAGTGGCTCCATGGATAAGTGTCAGTGGAACTTCAGTGTACTATGTTGTGGCTTGTTGGATATCTTGCATCTTGTTTCTGTCTGCCTTCTGCCTTTGTGAGGCATCTGCAGTCCATTTTTCATGAACATGTTGTATCAGTTAATGTCTTGATGAGATGAAATGTACCGAACTTTGTATTGACATCTGAAAGCTTGATGTCTCTTTGCAACTCTTTTGTCAATTTTAAATAGACAAAGAAGTGTGTTCTCATATAAAAACTACGAAAATACTTATTTACACATATGAAGTACATTTCAAATATTTATCCAGTGCAAACCAATTGTGTAACTTGTAAAGGCACGAGTTCTTGCAGGTTAATGTTGCTAACGCTGACATTGCCTCTAGTAACTTAAACTCTAGCATCTATTTATTTATGTATTTGTTTATTTTTAAATTTTTTTGTCATAAACCAATGTTGAGTAGTTTTGCTGTTAAATATTCCACTGATATCTAAGAAAGAACATGCCATTTTAAATGACATGGTTACATTCCTCCTGTGTGCCTTTGAAGCTGTCCTATTTTCCTGTGATATTGGTGGCCTTAGTTTCCTCTAGTCCTCAGCCCCACATCTGCCTTTATCCTAATCCATGACCCGAACTTCTCACCTTTCACCCACAGCATCTTTTATAGTCTCCCCTTACTTGATTTTCTCTCCCCCTTTACTTTAGATTTTGCCCCCCTCCCCCAAATCTGATCCTTCATATCAATATCTCTGAGTTGCGTAAATTCATCAGTGCCTACACACCTATATACTCCCTCTTGGTGGGGGGGGGGGGGCCTACAGCTCTTGTGGGCATGTGTGTGACGCGTGTGGGACCCCGAGCTGAAGCAGCCTTCCTTCCTGCCCCAGGCTGCTCGAGTTCCCCGATTTATGACTTTGTCCAGAGACGGGCATCCCGTGTGATTTTAGGTGGTCTCCTATACCAGCTTTTTTCTTTCCTCAGTTTCTCTTCTCCTAACCTTTGCTTTCGCCTTTCCCTCCTTACTGTACTCTTTCTCTCCTCCTTTAGTCTCCACCTCGGTGTTTGAGACTCAACCTCTTCCACTTCCTTTTTCTTTCTTTTTTCCTTCCTTCCTTCCTTCTTTCCTTTCTTCCTCCCTGTGTGTTCCTGAAGTCTGACCACGCACTCGCTGCGTAAAAGGTGACTGTGTAATGCGTAAGTCCCAGCTCCAGGTTGGCATGTAGGGCCCGCATGTAACCCCTGGTAAAGGCCAGGCCCAGGGAGGGGTGATTACCCGAGCTGATACCTTCCGATCGTGCCGATTGCTCCCTCTGTCCATTTGTCGGGAGGTGTGACCTGAGGTGTGGACAATCACCTAAGGTGGGTGAGCCCTCAGTGAGGGCTCCCCATTAGGAAGGAGCGCGGCATCGGAGATGCCGGTAATCATGGGGGGACAACTTCACAATGACTACTTCCTCCTCCTCCTCCTCCTCTTCTTCTTCTTCTTCTTCTTCTTCTTCTTCTTCTTTGACCTTTACCCAGAAAAGGAAACCAGATGAACCAAAGACCAAGAATGTTTTGCCTAAGTTGCCAGTTTCTTGTCATTTCACAAACTTATGGCCATGATTTCACATCAGTGGAATCCTTTCATAATACAAAGAGGTGTTGATGCAGTTGCCAGTCCTGTCAAAACTTGTTCCCGCCAATGTAATAGGACACTGTTGCTGGAAACCGAAAGTGCCTTCACACCATACTGTTGTACACTTGTCCAGTCTAGGTCGAACCTCACCGTACCCTAAACTTGTCGCTGGGGGTAGTGTTCTGACGATGCCTTGATGGCCAGTCAGATGACAAAATTCATGACTACCTTTCCAACCAGAGCGTTACAGCTGTCCATCGTGTGTTGAAAAGGGTTAACAGTAGCCTAACACCAACCCGAAATGTTTTTGACTTTTGACAAAGTTGACCCTCCTTCCGAGGTAAAAGCAGGCTATGAAATTAATCTCTGTTCGGCCGTGTGTTCCTAAACCTACCCGATGTTAGTGTCAGCGGTTCAACCACACCCGTCAATCGTGTCCCAATGCAGCCAAATGCGTCACCTGTGGTTGGAACACACATGAGGGTGACTGCCCATCTCCGTCCCTTCCCTGCATCAACTGCATGGGCGACAATGCTGCAAATTCTAGGAAATGCCCTGAGTATAAAGATGAGCAGGTCATCCAGGAAATGAAGAGTCGAGGAAAAGGTTTCCACCTCTGCTGCCTGGAAATCATTAGCAAGTAGAAAGCCTACTGTGCTCCCAGCGGGTACCTACCTACAGCAATGTTCTTTCCTCTCCTCGACCAACAAAGGAGATGGGTACGCAGACGTATGATTTTACCTTCAGCTACACAGTTGTCAGATCGACCAGCTGAAAGATTGCCTGCTCGACATCCCCAAAGCCTTCTGCTCACTATAAACCCCAGTCCACATCAGTTCCACAGAAATCACTAGCCACTAAGTCGGGAGCTCAGACTTCAAAAAAAGATCCTGTTCACAAACATTTTCTTAGAACTTCATCTTCCCAACCATCAGCCTCTCATACTTCAAACGAACTGCCTCTAAAAAGGCACACAAATAGAAACGTTCCTATCCTTCCCCCACCACAGCGTGACTCTTCGGTCACGCCATCCAGCAGTAGACGGCCCCGCCCGTTCTCTCTCTTGCCAGGACACTCTACTGCTTGCTGATCTGTTGGCATTTCACCAGCGAAGGAAGCTGCCCATTCTGATCAATCCAGGAAGAATGCAGAACAGGTGTCGGAACCCATGGAACATGAATGTCCATCTGTCGATAGCAGTAGCAGTGCCCCTTCGCAGCAGGGCCCTCAGCAGCCATCAAGGTGATCCCCTCTTGCCTTTTCCCTTTTTCTCTTGCTTTCTTCATGGTACTCCTTCAGTGGAACATCAGAGGCATTCGTTGCCACTGAGATGAATTAAAACTACTACTTCTTCTGCACTGCCTGCTTTTAGTTGGTCTAAAAGAAACAAAGATCTGCCCAAACGATCATATCGATTTCCCGCTCATTTGGGAAGACGTCTATTATTTTCCCATCCCACTGCAAACTCCCCTACAGGCAGTTGCTGTTCATATCGCCATCCCCGCATTCACCTTCTCTCTCTGTAATATCTATACCCTGTCATCGTCTGCCATTCTTAGGGCAGACTTACTGCACCTTGTTGCTAAGCTTCCTATGCCATTTTTGTTGATTGGCGACTGCAGTGCCCACCACTCACTATGGGGCTCTCCAGCTTCTTGCCAGGGGGGGGCTCCCTTTTGGCAGACCTTTTCAACCACCTTAACCTTGTCTGCCTAAATTACCGGCGAACCAACACATACCTGTTCCCACTTGGACCTCGCAATATGCACTACTCCACTCGCGCATCGGTTTGAATGGAATGTTGTGCCTGATAGGTACTGGAGTGACCCATTTCCCCTCTATAATTTCTCTACTACATCATACCACTTCTCCATGTTTCACCAGCTGGAACATCTCCAAAGCCGAATGGGGGTTCTATTCTTCCATGGCAGTTTTCCCATAATCAGAATTTCCCCAGCTGTGAAAGTCAGGTCAACTACCTCACGGACGTCTTCCTCACCACCACCGAATATTTCATACCCCTAACTTCCACCTCTCCACTTGGGGAATGCAGCATGTTGCAATGCTATTAGACACCACCAATGTGCTATACGTATGTTTCAATGCTAGCATACCTTGAAGAATCATATCAGTTACAAACAACTGTGAGCACAATGCAGTTGTATCATTAAAGAAAGCAAAAAAGCCTGCTGGATTGCTTTCACGAGTTCCTTCAACAGATTTACTTCTTTGTCAGCCGTTTGGGGTAACCTACGCCGGCTATCTGGTGCCAAGGTCCATTCCCCCATCCCTGGCCTGAACAATGCAAACGAAGTCCTCGTGGAACCCGTTCATATATCCAATGCTTTAGGTCGATCTTTCGCTGAGGTCTCAAGCTCAGCTAATTACGACCCTGCCTTCCTCCCTCGAAAACAGGCAGAGGCGGCACGGTCGCCTTCTTTTACATCTCCCGATTGTGAGAGTTATAATGCCACCTTCACCATGCAGGAGCTAGAACGCCCTTGCCCTGTCCCAGTTCTCTGCCCTGGGGCCCGATGCCATTCATATTCAGATGCTAAAGAACCTCTCCCCTGCAGGTAAATGCTTTCTTCTTTGCACTTATAATCACATCTGGACTGAAGGCGAAGTTCCCACTCATTGGCTTGAAGCAATTGTTGTCCCCATACCCAAACCAGGTTATCACCTCATTTCTCTGACCAGTTCTGTCTGTGAGGTATCGGAGCGCATGCTTACTGCTCGTCTGGTTTGGCTACTCAAATCTCGACACCACCTCACAAATGTCCGATGTGGGTTTTGAAGGCATCACTCTGCTGTTGATCACCTCGTAACTTGTCAACCTTAGTTATGAAGAACTTTTTGCGAAAGTGTCAGACAGTGGCTGTGTTCTTAGATTTGGAGAAGGTTTACGACACTTGTTGTCGGGCGGGCATTCTCCGCATCATGCATACACGGGTTCTTTGTGACTGTCTCCCCCTCTTTATTTGTGCCTTTTTAAAAGATTGAATGTTCAGGGTACAAGTGGGCTTTCGCCAGGAGAATGGGGTGCCACAGGGCGCTGTCTTGGGTGTAACGCTTTTCGCCATTGCAATCTACCCAATTATGGATTGCCTCCCAGCTGATGTTTCAGGCTCTTTGTTGACGACTTACAATCTACTGCAGTGCTCAGAGAGTGTGTCTCCTGGAGTGGCGTCTTCAGCATTGCCTTGACAGTCTCTATTCCTGGAGTTTCATAAACGGCTTCCGTTTCTCCCATGAGAAAATGGTATGCATCAACCTCTGGAGGAACACAGTGTTTCTTCCACGATATCTATCTCGGCCCCGTCACTCTCCCATTTTTAGGGCTAATGTTGGATAGGAAACTTAGCTTGTCTCCATATGTGTCTTCTCTTGCTGCCTGCTGTACTCATTCCCTTAATGTTGTGTTCTTAGTGATACATCATGGGGCACGGATTGTACTGTCCTGCTTGACCTTTATCGGTCTACTGTCAGATCAAAGCTGGATTACGGGAGCTTTGTGTACTTTCCTGCACATCTGTCCATTTTACGCCATCTTAACTCGATCCACCATCGGGGGTTATGCCTGACGATATGAGCATTTTTACACTAGCCCTGTTGAAAGCCTCTATGCCGAAGCTGCTGAATTGCCTTTGACCTATTGGCATGACATATTGCTGTGTCGGTATGCATACTGTCTGCTTTCGATGCCCCACCACCCTTCCTATTCATCATTCTTTAAATTCTTTCATGACCCCCTCAATAACCAATATGGGCTGTCTGCAACTGCCCCGCTCCCACCTGGAGTCCGTTTTTGTCGCTTGCTTCAGCAGCTCGATTTTGCCCTCCCTTCCACATTTCAAATAAGTGAGAGCCCAGTGCCACCTTGGCTTAAGGCTAAAGTTCACGTTCACCTTGAACTTGTCTCACTCCCTAATGAGAGGACTTCGGATGCGGTTTACCGCTCGAGGTTTCTTGAACTTCGTGCGCGGCTTGATAACACACTATTCGTCTATACAAATGGCTCCAAGACCAAGGTGTCGGATGTGCGTTTGTCATCGGGGTGACAGTTTTCACTGCAGGCATCATGACCACGGCTTGAATTTCACAGCTGAGCTTTTTGCCCTTGATCAGGTTGTACTATATATGTGCTGATACTGTTATCATTCCTATTTCATCTGCTCTGACTCCCTCAGCACCATCCAGACTCTGAGAGAGACCTATTCGACCCATCCTGTTGTGCACCGAATCAACCGTTCCCTTCAATTGTTAACTGCCGACGTCCCTCATGTTCACCTCATTTGGTCATCGTGGCATAATGTGTGGTTCTCACTTACAAATAATAAGCTTAGAACCAGAACCATTAAACTGCTCCCAGTGGCTTGGAGGACCCCCTTATGCCACTCGCAACGAGAAGAGGTCATCTTGGCCCGGTTGCGGATCGGACATTGCCGGTTCAGCCACCATCACTTGTTAACTGGTGACCCCGCACCATTGTGTTCCTATGGTCACCTGCTGACGGTGCGCCATGTTTTATCGTGTTGTCCAAATTTTCCTCCTGTTTGTATTGCACTGAATCTACCGAATACCCTGGAAAGAATTTTAGCTAATGACTCAGAAGCTGCTGCTCGGGTCTTGAATTTTATCAATTTGACCAATTTATCAAAGGACATTTAGTTCTTCCTTTTGTTGTATTTTATCCTCTGTTCTTAGCTGTTTTCATATAGTCTTATTATCCTTCGGTAATCTCAGTTTTGATTCTGGCGCTAATAACCTCTTTAGTTGTGCGTTCTAAAACAAAAAAAAAAAAAAGCAAAACAAAAAAAACATATCTATGTCCTGTCTCCCATTGACCGTTTGCAACCCTCCTGCCACTTTTCACCTCCTTCCTATCCTTGCTCACTCTGCTGATCACAACCAATCTTTTCACATTACAAGCATAGCTCAGTGTAGTCAGCTGAGACGTTGTAGACACAAAATATTGTTTTTATTTCTGAGCTAATATCATATAAAAGCTGTCTTGAAATAGATCACCATTCTAATGATAAAACTCAATATGTAGTCTGAGTGAGATAAAAGTATGCTCATTGTCCTCTTACAGCACAAGAATTTTGATTCAACATTGGTTTTTGAACCTGATAGTTCAAACTTGTGGATTTCCGACTGGCTTCGGAAAGATGGTAGATGTTAATATAACATCACTATTACGTACAGTGATGGAAGTAAAACTGAGTTTATAATATTACAGTAATTACATGCTGTTAATTCTTCTATGACTGGAACTGAAAGATAAACCTTAAAGCACATATCCAAAATAGTCTGACACAATTTGAAAATCAATATTAAATCGAGGAAGACTGCACAATGGAAGTTTTGTGTTAGTGTTGTGGCAGACAGTTGGCATTTTTCCTGTGTGTTAATTTTATTGAAGGTAGTTACAACTTACAAGGAATGGTACAAAGTTCCAGTTGATAAATACATTATATTTATATTGTATATGCAGTGGTTGTGATGTCTATAGTGTTAGGAACTTTTCACTTAATGTATATGATGCTTTAAAAAAATATTTCTTGTATAATAGCTTTTATTAAAACAGTAGAACCAATAATAAAGTTACCAAGCTTCACACACATTTCAAATTTTTCTGGATTTTTCATATGTAAGAGTGTGTACTAGTTCATAAACATGAACAACCCTCACACATTTTACAAAAAAAATGTTCTCTGTACTTATTTATATTTCTTAGTTAATTGGTGGAAATGAAAATGTATATCGGAAAGATAGATCTGATACAACCGGAGGAGGAGTGTTCATCGCTGTGGACAAAGATATTGTTTCTACTGAGATCGAGGTTGAAAGTAATTGTGAAGTTATCTGGGCACGCATAACAGGTCTAAAAGAAGTAAAGTTAATAGTTGGTTGTTTTTACCGGCCCCCCAGTGCTGCTGTAGCAGTTTTAGAATCATTCAAGGAAAGTCTACACCAGGTAGTGCATAGGTATCCGGGCCATGCAATATTAGTCGGAGGTGACTTCAACCTTAAGAGTATAGATTGGGACCTCGCTAGTTACATTTCAGGCGGTACAGACAAGCAGTCTTGCGAGCTACTTTTGGACACATTCTCCGAAAACTGTCTTGAGCAGTTAAACCGGCAACCCACGCGCAATGGAAATATTCTAGACCTTATAGCCACAAACAGGCCTGACCTTATTAACGATGTCTGTGTAGAGACAGGAATTAGTGATCATGACATCGTCATAGCGTCGATGGTGACCAAAGTTCATAAACCAGTCAAGAAGGCTAGGAGCGTGTTTTTGTTGGGAAAAGCCGACAAGCAAATGTTACGATCGCACTTAGAAAATGAATGGGCATCGTTTAATTCTGGGACTATGGATGTAGAGGAATTGTGGACTAAATTTAAATGCATTGTTAATGAAGGGTTAGAGAAATATGTGCCATTAAAGACGATTAAGGATGGAAAAGATCCACCGTGGTATAATAATAATGTTAGAAAGCTGCTGAGAAAGCAAAGGCTGTTGCATTCTCGATTCAAAAAAGAACACGCAAATGGTGACAGGCAAAAGTTAGTAGAGATTCGTGCGTCTATAAAAAGATCGATGCGTGAAGCATACAATAATTATCACAGCCATACCTTAGCAAAAGATCTTTCCGAGAACCCGAAAAAATTCTGGTCCTATGTAAAATCGATAAGCGGGTCAAAGCCCACTGTCCAGTCACTAGTTGATCATTCCGGGGCAGTAATAGAAGAAAGCAAACGGAAAGCTGAAGTTCTAAATTTAACCTTTAAGAAATCTTTCACGCAGGAGGACCGCACAAATATACCATCATTTGATCAACGTACTAATTCCGAAATGGGGGACATAGCAATAGGTATTTCCGGTGTAGAGAAGCAGCTGAGAGAGCTAAATACGAAAAAGTCTGCTGGTCCGGATGGAATACCAGTTCGGTTTTACAAAGACTATTCTGCGGCATTGGCCCCCTACTTAGCTTGCATTTACAGCGAATCTTTAACTCAGCGCAAAGTTCCTAGTGATTGGAAAAAAGCGCAGGTGACTCCCGTGTATAAGAAAGGAAAGAGAACTGACCCATACAATTACAGGCCAATATCGTTGACATCGGTTTCATGTAGAATTTTGGAGCATATTCTCAGTTCGAATATAGTAAATTTCCTTGAAACGGAAAAGCTTCTTTCCATGAATCAGCACGGGTTTAGGAAACATCGTTCATGTGAAACTCAGCTTGCCCTTTTCTCACATGACATCTTGCGAGCCATGGACGAAGGGCAACAGGCGGATTGTGTTTTTCTCGACTTCAAAAAGGCGTTCGACACGGTGCCACACTGCAGACTCCTAACGAAAATGCGAGCTTATGGAATAGGTTCTCAGATTTGTGACTGGCTGGAAGACTTCCTAAGTAATAGAACGCAGTACGTTGTTCTCGACGGCGAGTGTTCATCAGAGACGAGTGTATCGTCAGGCGTGCCCCAGGGGAGTGTGATAGGACCGCTATTATTTTCTATCTATATAAATGATCTGATGGACAGAGTAAGTTGTAATTTGCGGCTGTTTGCTGATGATGCTGTGGTGTATGGGAGGGTGTCATCTGTAACTGACTGTAATAGCATACAGGTTGACTTAGACAAAATCTCTAGTTGGTGCGAAGAATGGCAGCTAGCTCTCAATGTAGAAAAATGTAAGGTGATGCGCATGAGTAGAAAAAACAATCCTATAATTTTCGAATACAGCATCAGTAGTGAGCTTCTTGATGCGGTCGCGTCGTTCAAATATCTAGGCGTAACATTGCAGAGCGATATGAAATGGAACGAGCATGTAAGGACAGTTGTGAGTAAGGCAGACAGCCGACTTCGGTTTATTGGGAGAATTTTGGGAAGATGTACTTCACCTGTAAAAGAGACCGCGTATAAAACGCTTGTACGACCACGTCTTGAGTATTGCTCAAGTATTTGGGACCCGCAGCAGATCGGTTTGAAAGAAGACATAGAGGCGGTTCAGAGGCGAGCAGCTAGATTTGTTACCGGTAGGTTCGACCAATGCGCGAGTGTCACGGAAATGCTCCGGCAACTCAATTGGGGATCGCTGGAAGAAAGACGACGCTCTTTTCGTGAATTTCTGTTAAGTAAATTTAGAGGGCCGGAATTTGAAGCTGAGTGTAGTACGATCTTGCTGCCGCCTACTTACATTTCGCGTAAAGATCACAAAGACAAGATAAGAGAAATTAGGGCTTGTACGGAGGCATATAGGCATTCTTTTTTTCCTCGTTCAATTTGGGAGTGGAATAGGAAAGGAAATGCCTAGTAGTGGTACGGTGTACCCTCCGCCACGCACCTTACGGTGAATTGCGGAGTATGTATGTAGATGTAGATGTAGATGTAGATAAAATGCAGGCTCATAATTCTCCAGAGATGTATGTCTCTCGAGTGTTTATAGTGCTTTTTATTCTTTATCTATTTGTAAACTGATGTAATTTGTGAATTGATTCTCACTGTTTTGTCTAAATGAAAAACAATTCCACCTCTACCACAAAGTTATTAACTGGATCTTCAGGAGCTTCATCATGCATGTCACTTCATTGATTTATAAATGATTCTACTTGTAACTCAAATTCCTCTTCCTTTACTGGACTGTTTTAAATTACATATATTTATTATTTCTTAGTAATTTCCTATTTAGTCTTTATTAGATGTTCACACATTTTCAGACACCTGGGTGTTTAATCCAAAAATGAAACTTGTAATATCTTCTGGTTAAACTGCTTTTTTAAACATGTTTTCATGTAAGCATTTGATGTAAATTTTTCTTATACATCAACCAGATGACACTTTTGATGTGGAATACTCTTTGAATACACTAGTCTAAGAACACTGATCGTTTAAAAAATTCTCAACCAAGTTTTCAGTTACTACTGAAAACATTCATTTGTGATATAATCTTGAAATTTTACATTGGATGAGGTGTGAAATAATTTTGGTGACTGCAGTCTCTTCAGTTAGAGATTGACTGGTGTTGGTGGTCAAATACCTGCCACATATGCAGACTAAAAGTAAACTGTTTGTCACAATTTTGAAGATGGAAAAAGATTGATCTGAACACTCAAAACTTGAAGGATCTATATAATTTTGTGTCTGAAATAAAAATATGGTGCAAAACTAGGCCCTCTGTTGATCGGAAAATTCTTTGTTACACGGATGAAGAATTGCCAAACAAATAAGATTTATAGTCCTTGTATGTTTTGTTGATTCAAAGGGCAAAGACTCGGCATGTGAAAGTATTCTCCTTCGTTCAGACAGGCTCCAAATCATCTTAGAGAAACTTTTGCATCCTGAAATTTCTATCAGAGTGATAGTGTTTCTCAATATCTTTTGGAGTAATTTGCAGATCACCCATGTCCCTTCCAACTTCTTTGCACCCTGTATTATCAATTTTTAATTTACTAAAGCAAGGATCTTTTTGTCAGTTGTTGGGATTCATACTTTGTATATGCCCGTAGAAAACTGCTATTCTTTCCATAATCACATCTGTTTTTGCCTTTTTTTTTTTTTTTTTTTTTTTTTCAATGTATGTATAAAGTTCAGTATTCTATTATGTTTTCTTCAATTGGCCCCAAGAATTTCTTTAGTATTTTTCCTTCAATGATTTGCAGTGATTCCATCATTGTGTTTTCTTTAAGAGTCAAACTTTCAACTGCACGGTGTGTGTGTGTGTGTGTGTGTGTGTGTGTGTGTGTGTGTGTGTGTGTGGTAAAATTGCTTGTATAGTAGTGTGAAAGTTCAACATGAATGGATATTGATTTTTTTTATATGTCCCCCAATGAGGAAATATGGAGTTTTCATTTTATTAACTCTTGTTTTAATGGCTTATTTATCTGAAATAAGTTGTTTAGTTACCTCTCCTAAACACTTCTCTCAATTTTTCCATATTTTGGTGTCATTATGTTGAGAGCTGTCTTAATGTTTTTCAAAAATGTTGTTTTATCAAAGGAGATCCATATGCCTGCTTTTTCATTTTGTTCTTTGAGCAATTTTATTTGTATAATGACTTTCCTATTGAATCTGAAGAAGAAGATTAACTTTAGAATTTGTGTTTATTAAAGTTTGTTCAATTAGAGCTGTGGTTTAACTATCTAAGCACATTTCATTGAGTGTGGACTAGTGACTTTGTATCAACAGTCATAGGCTTTCCTGTTGTCAAAAAACATGATTACAAAAAGTTTAGACCTTTTCAAACACAATACTGCCATGTTAATGACAGTCTTTCTGAAACAACATTGATATTATAATTATGAGAGTAGAGTTGTTGCTCCTCCATAGATAATAACTTTTGATAAGATTTTGCAGGTAACTGTTGGGATATAGATCCCTCTGGAGCTATTCACATAAGTTTTATCACTTTATTTGTGCAGTGGGAGTATCAAGGCTGTCTTCCAGTCTTCAGGATCTCTTATGTAAACCAAATATTTTGGATGGTGCTGGTTAACTAGTCCAGAAATTTACTTGAGTGTTTCACAAGTGCTGAAGTTAGGGAGTCCTCCCCAGGTGCTTTATTGGTTTTGAAAGTTTTTACAATTTCATTAGAGGAGGAGTAAAGGGAGGGGGGGGGGGGTAGTATGAGTCTTGCTACTCAGTGTTTCCTTGTGTAAAGTTAAATCTTGAGTTTGGACATTCACAGTTCAGTAAATTTTCAAAATATTTTGCTAAAATATCAGTTTTCTTAATAGTTGTGTGCTATTTTAGTCTTTAAAGCAAAGGTTCGGTGGAGAATAATAAAGTTTATGGAAACTGTTACAGAAATTACTAGTGGTGTTAATTTTTAAGACATAGTGAAAGTGTTTTTAATTATAATTTCCTCATACTACTCCTAATGATTTTAGCAGTTTCTTTCCACTTTCCAAGGAAACTTGTCCTGTTTTCTGTAGTCTTGTCTTTTATTCTAATTTTGTCATGAATTTGTTCTTTTTGTAATTGCTCCATATATTCCAAATTCCACCCTGTATGCTTTTTGGTTTTAGTTTGAGAATGGTTTATTTTGCTGTAGGAACAAGAGATTGCTTCAATTTCCAAAATTTTCTTTATTTCTAGTTTATTGTTAAAGTTAATTTCCTTGCTTGAGTTTTTCAATGTCACATTTCAGAATCCTTGTTTTGGTTTGCCTTGTTTTTTGGTTTGAATTTAATTTTGATTTTAGGTAGATAGTGGTCCTAATGTAGCTCTGTATTTCTTATTTGCTTAAAATTCTAGATTTCGTGGGACGATATTCTGAATATTGGCACAAGATCTATCTGAAACTCGCCTAAGTAAGGGTTCGGAGAGTGCCATGTTTTCTGTTTTTTTTTTTTTTTTTTTTTTTTTTTTTTAGGTGATGGTTAGTTTAAAAGCTGTGGATTTTATTACTACGTGAGTCGCTCTGCAACAGTCTATTGGTGTTTTGCTGTTCTTGTTTGTTCTTTTGTGAGCACAATAGTTCTTTACACTGCACTGAATATATTTATTTATTTAGTCATTGCCTAACTGTGTCTTAAATCCTCCAGCAGTATTTTAGTGTTTTTCTTTTGGAAATTTGTGATAATTTCTTAATTATCCCCAAAAATTTATCTTTTTTCTCTGTTTCTTTTCTTGGCTTGGTTGACTAGTTAACATCAATTCACCATTGTATGTACCTTATTTGTGCAAATGAATGTAAACATGGATGTTCTGCATTTAAGTGACTGGAAAACTGTAACAGAACCTAATATTTTGCAGCTGACAATGATAGTTGTTCCTAATGAGGTGCATTTTTCACAACCATTTCTGCATTTTTCCTTTGAAAATTCTGTTGTCCTCTGATTCAAAGGCATCTTTGTCTGCAGTTACAAAATGCTTAATAAAAGTCCGAAATTAGATGCACACTTTGTTGCAGGCCCCCAACGACTCCCATTTTCCAATAATAGATGCATAAATCTGGGTATTCTCACGCGGTGGAGCCTCATTGTTTATAACGTCATATCTCCTGAGCTATGTGTAGTGCTCTTTTTGTTTTTGGGTCAGGGGCCTTCGTGGGCATATGGTGAACAGTTCACCAAAGTTCCATCCCAATCGAATGAATGGTTTATGAACACACAGAGGACACATGGACAAAGCTACCTACCTACCTACCCCCCCCCCCCCCCCCTCTCTCTCTCTCTCTCTCTCTCTCTCTCTCTCTCTCTCTCTCTCTCTCTCTCTCTCTCTCTCTCTCTCTCATTATATATTGAGAGAGATTGAGGTTGTAGCTACTCATTAAATTTTTTTGTCTCAAGTGGCTTGGGTTTTCTGCGAGGAAATGTGTATTGAAGTCACCACATATTACAATGCTAAATGATTTCCTTTTACTTAGATTTTCTACTACTGAAGCTAGATTTTTATAGAAGGGATTCATGTTACCATCAGGGGGTCTATAAAGTGTTATTTAATAGGCTTTTAAGTCTGAAAGCTCAATACCTGACAATTCTATTTATTTTCCTATACTATGTGAAGTGCAGTTATCTAGGGGGTGTAGCAGTAAGGCTGTCTTCAATAAATGTGCAAGTTCCTCCACATTTACAAGATGCCCTTGAGAAGTGATCTAAAAGTTTAAAATGAGGTATCACAACACTCTCTAAATCAAAGGACCTCATGAAATGTTCATTAATGTATAATATTTGTGTGTATGACAGATCACATTCACTTGATAACAACATTTTTAACTCACTTAGTTAACTTTTGAGTCATTGTACATTATAAACATAATTTTTCAGGTTAAGAGATTTTTGTGTTAGATTGTGTTGTAAACTGGTGAGATTTTCCTGTTACCTTAGTTGCAATTTGTTGTTGAGGATGATATGAATCTTTACAGTGGGGCACAGCCTTATTGGGGAATAACTTGGTTGGGGAAAGGGCGGGGGAGGCTCGCAGAAATTTCATACCTCAAAAGAGGAGTAATTAAATCATTGAACGGATTTCTAAAAAATAAAAAATCATTTTAGCCTCCCTCCCCTCCCTGGATTTGCCACCATTTTATTTATTTACTTATTTTGGTAGAATAATTCCATATTTCTGGTTAAAACAAACAAATGTTTTTGTTCTACTGACAGTGTATTATGTTCTCGTTTACAGAATGCTTTACAGTCTATTTCATCCTAAATTTACTGATTACATTAAATGTAATATATTTCCTAAAAGTTTGATTCAGACTCAGGGGGGAAAATGATTTGTTACAGGGACCTGATGGGTATCCAAGGAAAGTGAAAGTAACGGAGAATGACGATGGGACTTTCAAGGCTGTTTATGTCCCTGATGACTGTGGAAGGTACAAGGTAACTGTAAAGTACGACGGCAAGGAAGTTCGCAACTCACCTTTCCAAGTTCAAGCCTACGCTACTGGAAGTGTAAGTAGTACATCATTATAAGATCATTATCAGCTCCATAACAGAATAGACATGTGCAGTAATGTACCATTTAACAAAAACAGATATTGTTGGTTATTTCATCCATATTAGAAGTTTTTAAAATAGGTTACCTGAAGGACAATTCATAGTATAATGCAATGCTTTCTATCACAGACATGGAAAATGCACCCAGAAGTATCTATACAGCTGATACTAGATGTTTCTGAAAGAATGTGTGTGTGTGTGTGTGTGTGTGTGTGTGTGTGTGTGTGTGTGTGTGTGTGTGTGTGTCTCACACATTATTTGTGTAATTTCTATAAATTGTCAGAGGTGAATTTGTCTTCCTTAATAGTTTGTGACTTAATATATGGTACTCACCAAAACCCCTCCTTCAATTATTAGATGTGTGTTGGTTCATCTGTCTGTGTTGCTTTCCCATTTAATTATGCTCCAGATACCATTGTGCTGGAGATAAACAATTGCTATCTCTGTTGGATCTAAAGATTGTTTTTAAGGAAGGCTCATTTTATTTGGCTAAATCTAGTGACTACACGTTCTCCATAAATACTGCTTTTAACAAGAATTGCTTTCCCATTACAAATTCATGATTGTAACTTCCCTATACTCAATCTAGCTTGAACTCTTTATTGCTCAGTGGTTCATTAGTTAATGAATACCGTGACGCGGCATGCCTATTGTAATTGCTGGAATACTGTGATGGTGCTAAGATCACCGACACTGCTAGTGCCTCTATGAACACTGGTACAAATCACGCTTAGTGGCGTTCTTGAAATTATGATATTGCCCGCTATAACACTTTCAGAAAAATGGGCACCACACAAATACTTCGTGAAATCATTAACACAGCCATAGGCTCTGCTGACACAGCAAAGAATTCTCTTTGTGGTACTGGTGAGAAGGGTCGGAAGTGCCTTGGACGTGGACGCAAATGGCTGCTGGGACACCGTAAAGGCATCACTGATATCAGCCGAAGATCCAGTGGTAGGTACCAAGTTGGCTGGCGATTAAGCAACAGGTAGCGACACTTCAGGTAGATACTCTGTGATGGTTGTAGGAGTGCCAGATACTGTAGTATGTGCAGGTGGCTGCAACAAACACAGAGATGGGTGGTCCATCAAACCTGCAGTATCACCTTTCAGAACTACAGGCAGGATTAACTGAGTTGGAAAACTAGGGCACTGGACCAAGACATGAGGGTGTAGCTAATATTGGTGACTTGTGACCAAGCCATCACTGGTGCACACCATGCAGAGAAGGAGAACACAATTATGTTGCACTGTAGCCAGAACCCATTTTAGGTGGTGGCTGTATGCTCACGTCCACACCTTAGCACTAGGAACAAACCACAGAGATGGTGGAAACAGGACACAATATTGGTGGCATGAGCAGCATTTGTGCTTGACGGCTGTGGACTATTTCAACGGGACTCCACCAACTGGCATTAAGCGATAAGAGCGGAGAAATTGAGTGAGGGCCTCATTTGTAGATGAGCGACTCATATACTTTCTCATCTGCACTTTGTAATTTATAACAAGTCTTTCCACCTCACTATTGATTGGGGGTGAAAGGGAGGAGCTGCTATATGGCGAATACCCTGAGATGTACAAAACTGGCTAAAAGACTGAGAGATGAAATGCGGACCATTATCCGTTAAGAGTGCGTGGGAGCCCTATGGGCCAGAATGGCCCCAGTGCCGTAGTTGGGTGCATTAGTAACCAGAACCAGACGACCTTATGAAAGGTGACAAAGTATGGTGTGGACTGCAACTTAGCCATCATTTGCAAAAATGTAGACTCGCAGTCAAAAGTCCATTGATATGACTCATTTTTGGGAACAATTTGTAAAGAGGATGAGCTAGCTCTGCAGCCCCAGGAATGAATTAATAGTAGTATGCTGTTTTTCCAAAAAGTACCTGGAGCTCTTTTACTTTGTTTGGGGTGAGAGAGAGCTGTGATATCCTCAATGTGGTGGCTGAGAGATTTAAGTCCTTGCTGAGATACTTCAATGATAGTAAAAAAAAAAAAAAAAAAAAAAAAAAAAAAAAAAAACTGTGACTTAGCCAAGTTACACTTTAGCCCAGTGTTGTGAAAAAAGCACATAGGTTGTGGAGATGTTCCTCAGTGGAGACACCTGTGATGAGACTATCATGGTAATTTATAGACCCAGAAACTGATGCTAAGAAGCATTGAAAGATGGCAGGTACACTGGAACACCAAACAGAAGGCACGGATACTGGTAGAGACGGAAAGATGTGTTGACTATAACTCGACACATTGTTTTCCTTAACAATTATATTTCTGCCTGTAATCTTATCATAATTATTTCATGCTGAAGTGTATCCAGTAAAGCAATAACGCATGGCCTTGTTCATGAGACTGAAGTGAAAAAAAAGTATTATAGGCTACAAAATGGAATAAATGAAAATAAAACTACAAATTTGTTGAGTCAGAGCAAGCATGTTCTGAGAAACTTTGGATCCATCCTTGTTTAGTAATATTATTCATATAATGCTTATCTTTTTTTAATGCTGAGAAAGCAAAGGCAGTTGCATTCTCAGTTTAAAAAAAAAAAAATGAGGAAATGAAAACACGCAAAAGTTAGTAGAGATCCATGCATCGATAAAAAGATAAAGGTGCAAAGTATACGAAAATTACCACACTCATATCTTAGTAAAAGATCTTGCTGAGACCCCACAAAATTTGGGTCCTATGTAAAATCGATAACTGGATCAAAGATCTCTATCCAGTCACTATTGATCATTCTGGCATGGCAAAAGAAGACAGCAAAATGAAAGCTG
Source organism: Locusta migratoria (assembly GCA_026315105.1). Lineage (NCBI taxonomy): Eukaryota > Metazoa > Arthropoda > Insecta > Orthoptera > Acrididae > Locusta > Locusta migratoria. The sequence continues at coordinate 607,565,507 of CM048755.1, forward strand.
AAGTTTTAAATTTCACATTTAAGAAATACGTATTGCAAGAATGAAAGTAAGAAGATTAGGGTGTAACATCCTCTAGACAGCATTATCATTAGAGACAGATCTTGCACTCAGGTTTTTGGGTAAGGATGGGAAGGAAATCGGCCATGCCCATTGAAAGGAACCATCCTTGCATTTACCGGAGCGATTTCGGGAAATCGTGGAAAACCTAAATCTGGATGGCTGGTGGTGGATTTGAACAACCATCCTCCCGAATGTGAGTCCAGTGAATTATCACTGCCACCTTGCTTGGTAGTTTCCGCAAGAGGATCACACATCATACCTTTGTTTAACCACCAGACAGACTCCTGAATAGAAGATTTAGTAATAGGAAATCCCTGGTGTAGAGGAGCAGCTGAGAGAGCAGAAATGAATAAGACTTCAGGGCGGGATGGAAGCATTCTGTGTTCAATGAAACATATTGAAGGTGTATATGTGGACAAGATGACTTGTGTATGTTGTTACGCTGTAACCCATCGAAACAGTTTTGATTGCCTATAAAATATATTTTGCTGTTTTACTTGACTGTATCACGATTATTGAGTAAGTTATGCATCATTGCTTCTGGTAAACCTTCCAGTTAGTATGGCCGTGATCTATGAAACTTTTCTGTTCCTGACGTTTCGTCCAAGATGGTGTTGGATATCTTCAGAGGCACTCCTCTTCGACTGAGTCTTGCTGGGAAGGTTTAACAGAAGCTATGTCATCCAGTCATGAAAACCTTCATTTTATGTTATGCATCAACTTAATAAAACAACAAAAGTATGACCACAACACACAATTATTTATGAACTCCTGATTGGCTGTCATTGAAATTTCACAAGGGAGGCCACTGGACAGATTAGATATTGAAATCTCTTCCATTCGCATAGTGATGGTGAGATTCTGTTATCAGTGGCAGAGGGAAGTAGTAGGGCATTTTCTCTTTGTTGCTTCAGATAGAATTAAGACAGCCATTTGCATAATAGTATGTGGCACCTTGTACCTCGTAAACTGGTGATTCTGCCTCCTGCCTCAAGGTCAGCCTTGATGACTATGAGAGTCACTGTCTATCAAGCATATACCTGTGCCTCTCACACAGAATTAAAGGCAGAGTTTTGCATTTTAACCTGATTAGTCTTTCAGTATTTCTTTGGCAGAATTTGATGCTAGGTCTGATATTTCTTTTCACACTGCTCTGCAGAGAGCAATTATCTAATAAGATTGCCTCTATATGCATGAGGCCAGGAGATCCTCTTGAAAAGAGAAGGCTCTGCACCATCTGTCGTTCTTGCACATTTCACATTACTCAGGGTGCACGTGTTGAGCTCTTACACAGATTTGAGCTAGCGTATTTATCCAAATTTAAGCCACAATCACATCTAAGCTGCACCCAAAAAATGAGCCTCGTATTTCGATACAAAGTACCCAAATCTAAGGCACATCCGAAAAATAATACTTGATATTCTGGGGAGGGGGGTGGGGGGTGGGGGAGGGGAAAGTTGTATGCTGCATTTCAAAATTGAAACAAAGTTGAGTCATTCTAACAGGAGATATAAATTAGGTAGAATGGATGAAGATACAGCTACAGTAGTTGGATAACTGTTGTAAGCTAACCACTCGAGCTTAAGCAAGATTGTTTTGGTAAAAATACATTTTAGATGTTGGTGGTAGTTGTTGGTAATGGTGCAGTGAATCATGGGAACCATGTGTGACCAATTGTATGCCATTGCAGACTGCCATAGTCTTTCTGAATGGAAACAATTCTGCATTTCCACCTTCCTTTCACTGTGCTATTATTTTCAGCCTAACCACACTCTCTAAAATTTTGAAATATTTGTAGAAAACCATCAATGTACATCTGAAAAGCAAATGTGTGAAAGTGTGAGCAGTTTTATGCTTGGAATGAGGCAAGAGAGAGAGACAGTGTGTTGTGATGAAAAATGCAGTTAAATATGAGGTTTTGATTATACGCACGCACGCGCACACACACACACACTTTGCTTTGACACAGTGCTTCACAAAAGCTATCTTAATTTCTAATGATTGATGTTTCAAATGATTAGTAATTAAATCATGTGGCCAGATACACCATCAGTGGATCAGTTTGTATTATTACTATAATCACAAGGAATTATGGCAATCGCATTTTGGCATATGAATTCACCCCATCTTTCTCATTCCTCATTGGTTACATGAAATACGTAGAAACACAAGAGAATATTTCTGAGGTGTAAAACTCTGTATTTTAAAATTGTGCTACCAGGTTCCTACATAACCACATATTTGAAAAATCACGACATGTTTGTAGCTACCATCTCGTGAAAATATCCTAAAGCCTAGTGCATTGATGGTTTTGATGCAAATAAATCTTTCAGTTGTTACAAATATCTGAAAGGCTGCTACATTCAAAGATGAGCAATACTAAATTTCTCTTTTCTTTGTTGCATGATCTATTAAAATTCAGTGGCCAAATTCAGAAAAAATGTTTACTTATTTTCTACCGTATTTTTATTCGCACAGAAGTTTTGGCACTGAAATCTATTTTTGAGTCTGAAAAGCTTGCCTAGTGCTGCTTATATTTGGCCATAAAAGTTAATTGTCATGGCTCTTACTGCCATTTTTGAGAACTTCTGTTTGGTCTGCACTGGATACTAATTCACAGGTGGTTTTTTAAACCACAAAAACACGGAAAAAAGAAGAGTGTGGCTTAGATTCGGATAAATACAGTAGTTTTTGGTTCCTTAAGTAATGGTAGTCTGGTGTGTTTCAAACTGATAGCTGTATCTGATACATTCATAGCAGATCATGTAGCTAAATTTGGAAACTAGAGCAAAGGAAATAGCTTGTTATTATCACATGACACTTAATGAAGAAATTACAAATATTATAGGAAAAACACCCGCAAAAGAAACTGTGAAGGAGATAGATAATGCAAAGTATTCCTCCAGTATTGTGAATTATACCCCTGGTGTGCCACACTGTGACCACACTAGTTTCATTACTTGATATGTGAATAAGAATGGTGTATCATAAGGGCAAACTGCAGAGTTTGAGAAATGCTAGGTGTACCACGAAAGAATCAATAAATGGCATATGTAAGTTCCTCAACTGCTGTGGATTATATATAAGCAAGTTTCATGGTCAAAGTTGTGATAATGCCACAAATATGGTGTGATTTGCTCTGGGCTACAATTCCATATAAAGTTTTTCAATCCCATAGCATTTTTTTTTAATTTCTACAGAATACAGGAAACTTCTAAAATAAATTTTTTGAGATGGAAATTTAATTTAAAGTCTTTCTGATTTACATGATGTTCAGCTTTAAAAGATGCCTGTAAAAGCATAAATGTTAATAAAGAGGCAATCAGTAAAGTTTGTAAATTCATTTCTGTTGAAGAAAGCAAAAGAGCTATGTTTAACTCTGAAGCAACAGGAATATTGAAACAGCTTAACTTAAAAGATATCATTTTTTGTGTTAAGATGCAGAGAACTATTTTGGAGTATTTCAGTGAGAACAAAATTACAATTGAAAGAAATTGATAAAGTGTGCAAAAAGATGGGAGAGAGAGGACCAAACACTACATAAGAACTTGTACGATTCAATGAAAGTAAAGAAAAACTTGTAGAGAAACAAAAGAAGTTACTTCAATCTGACTCTGCCAAATGTGCAAATAGAGTTTGTCAATCTGATGGTGACATATTGAGTATCAATTATTCAATGATACTGGACAGACTATCCACAGAGTTAACTGTCAAGATGTCATCAGACAGTTTACTGAAAAGTTCTGGTTGTTATCCATTTAGTTGAAAATTGACCCCAAGGAAGTCTATAATGCTTAAAAACAGGTGCAGAATTTGTGCTCGTGGGAACAAATTGTTTCCATCTCAAAAGCTGCCTATTGAGTTCTGGATTTGTGAAAGGTCTTCCTTTGCTTGTGTTTAATAAAATGCTATTTTTCTCTTTGTTATTTGTCCATACACAAGAATTGCTCTTTAAATTTATTTAAGGAATTTGAAATTAATTTCTGAACTGAGTGATCCTTCCCTGTTATTGGAAGGCTGTGGAGGAGAGGGTGGGGGAACCTTTCTGTGTGTTTCTCAAATTCAGAACCTTCTGAATCACCTGGCTGATCTATCAATAGGAAATAATCTGACTATGAAACTTGACATTTGAGAATGTGTTAAATACATTAATGTTCTAAAAGAATAGGGTCTGATATCCTTTGTCGTTCAGTCCCTTTAAAAATCAAACCATCGATCCATCCATCTAAAAGAATAGAATCCCTTGAAATACTGGAGATAGGAAATTATTATTCACAGAACATGCACAATAGTACATTCTGCAGAAAGGAGTATCATTTGAACTATGTCGGCCCGTGGATTCAATGCCGTCAATATTGTGGTGCAAGATCACCTACCAGTAAAATGTCTCTCAAACTCTTGTTGTTTTGCCTGACTAACCTAATTGGTTGAGGTAACCGCTGGCCTGAAGTGGGAAATCCGGTTTCGAATCCTGGTCCAGCACAAATTTTCAACTTTGGCCACGGTGGAGTGGCCGAGCTTTCCGAGGCGTCTAGCTGCGAATCTCACAAGTCCCATAGATTTACAAACATTTGAACATTCTTGTTGTTGCTATAAACCAAAAGTAACAAATTGGTGTGAGTTGACAAGATGTGCAGAATGCCACGAAGGTGTGTGCACAAACCGTACTGTCTAATCCATGGGTTTGAAAATTGCTATTTGTGTAGGACCAAGTGTTCGGCAGTAAATCTAACCGTTTGATAATGGCACGATTGATGAAATTGTTAATGATGCGTGCACTATGGACTCGGGAGTGTCACCTATAAATCTAATTGTCTTAAAATACTGACGAATTGATTCAACAATGTGTTGGAGGATTTTAGTCTTGTATTATAGAGCTTTGAGATTGCCTTTGATAGGCTACAACGGCATCTGAAACCACCAGATACTACCTGCCCAGAACAGGATTCATCTGCTACCCTGCTATACTCAGTTGATGGTGTGCCTGTAGCCTACTGCATTATCTGGTTCCGTCCACAAACGCTGTTCACCATCATGTGGTGTCAGATAAATGTAGCATTCATCTATGAAGGGAACTCTTATGATAATTTTCCATAGTCCATTGGTGATTTTTGAGCCCCCCGTACAATACAGCATGGTGTTGATTTAATGGCCGGGCCTTCTCTAGAGTGATAGGTATGGGACAAGCCAACACTACCTGTAGTTTGAAAATGAATCCAAGTATGTACCACATCTCTCACTAAGTCTTTTGATCAAAAGCTTTGTTGGTATAAAGCAACAATCCATGTGTGATTCAACATTAATATTCTCCTACTTGCCATCAGATAACATCCAAACAATGTCTTCAAATGCCCTATACTAAGTGTGCATTCAACAAATTGGTATACTTTCAACAGATGTGGCTATCGGAAAATTTGTTCACTTTTATGACAGTTCTCAGGACAAAGTTTTTCAAATGATGTCAACTTACAAAAAGAATTGTGTGTTGAAAGACTTCTACTCCTGCGTAACGTTTACCCCTTTTCTTTGAGTTCAGAATGCTGTTAGTACAGGTGTTTGAGACCTGAGGAGGTAGAGTATTTCTAATATCATAGATGATGAATGGAAGTTTGTAACTAGCATAAAGAAGCTGTACTTCTGGCCCTGTTAGAAAACTTCACTTTTTACTTAAATACTAACTTATAAAAAATTTTCTTGAGAAAATGACACCTGATTACATTTCTCACTTTATCGAATACAATGGTGGTGATTGTAATAGTGGCAATAAAAAATCCAAAAAGTGACTATTTTACTAATTATTCAATTTTATTATTATTTTATCATATAGGCAGAGAAATGCAAGATAACCGAAGGAATTCAGCGTGTCCTGACGAGTGGTGAGGAGTACTGCATTACAGTAAATGCAAAAAATGCTGGATATGGTGCAGTAACATGCAGAATCAGATCTACTTCTGGGAGGTAAGAAAATTTTCTGTAGTTAAGAGGATAACAGTGTTCTTAATAAGACATGCAGAAGGCACAAATTTCTAATATTCAGGATATAGTCCTATACTACTGGTATTATGTTTACAGTGTGTGGAAAATCTCACTCATGTGATACAGAATACATCTGCTTGTGTTATTTTCTGGGAGACTCTTTGTTTACAATGTAACTTACAAGTTGCACTTTATATACAAGAGTAATTTATGTAATGTAGAAACATGTTTAAAGTTTGGTGTACCCATATTCACCAGCACTAAAGGCATTTGCTCCTAATATTTTCTTATTTGTACACACGTGGATTTGAAAGTACAGATTAAACTTGCTCCTCAGAGGGATAGTTCATGGGTGTTCGAAATGCTGAACTTTGAGGCATCAGTGCAGAATTGCCTCACTGTAGTTAGAAGCAGATCTCTTGCTAAGTTGGCACTGCTGAACATGACTAAGATAGCACATCCAGATTTCTGTATCATTCCTTCACATGCTCTTCCTTGCTGAGGCTATTAATACTTTCTCCCACTGCTGCCTTCCTGACTGCTGCTTTCTTTTTAGAATAACTTTAAATTTACCTGTCCTGAAAGATACGTTTTAATTCCTTTCTTTTACTTAGCTCCCTGACTTGTACTGCGAAATTTATTGAAAGATGATTGGAAATATTGTGTTAGAAGTCTTATGTGGATTACTATTTCCTAATAAATTATAAAAAATAAGCATTACAGTATACAAAGTAAGATATCAAACTGAGAAATGCACTTCTATTTTAAGTTTTTGCTGCAGTGCAGGTACTTTGTATGAGGAAAACTGGACACAGCAGCCATTTAAACTGAAAATCACTATAAAGGTAGTTATGTAATCATAATTTGTGCTTGCCTTTCTAAGATTGCTTTTGTCAAGGTTATGCATCTTGGCAACAAACAGACGTAATAAATATCAACATTGTGTTGAATATTTTCTGCAATATGTAAATTGTAGGAGGAAGACAGATGACAAAAGTGTCGTTGCACTTGCAGATTGTTAACACAGTAGGCACATTGCGTAATTGCTTGTGTATTTAATTTCTATCACTGACATATCATAAATGAATTATGTTACTGGGCATTTTTTAAATTTTTTTTTTCTCCAAATAATGGTTGAAAAGTTCTCAAATTGGTGGTAGTGCTCAAGAGATAATCAAGAATCAAAGTGCTTCATATCTGAAAATACAAATTTCATTTTGCATTTGTGTAAACAGCCACCACAATGGGAAAAATTTATATACTAATTTTATTTTTATTTATTTATTTTTTCATGGAGCCACCAACTGGCAACTTTTGCAAATGCCAGAATATTTTTAGAGACAGAAAATCTATACAAAAATATTGCAATGTTGTCTATACTGTTTGAAGGATGATAAGAAAGAACCTGATGATTTACTTAATGACAGTGGTTGTAGTGAGGATATTTTAATAAAAATAATTTCCCTTAACAAGGAGGGAGAAATAAATTGAGTATCATTAATTTTGAACTATAGGTATGTGCTATTGTTAGTTTTCAGCACACAATTACAGAACAAGTGAAAAGTATTGTCCATTTCATTGTTTACGAATGACTTTAACTGTGAGAGTTATCATACATATTCACAGGCTGCCCCCAAATATTTACATCTGTGATGTCAGTTGTATCTATAAGAGTGTACACTTTAATATCTTTTCTGATGAGCTAAACTGAACATGTTTCAGCGACTTGGACATAGACATAGAAGATAATGGTGATGGAACTTTCAGTATCTATTACACTGTGAAAGACGCTGGAGATTATACCCTCAGTGTGAAATTTGGTGGACAGCCTGTACCTGACGGTTTCTACACATTCACGGTAAGTACAATTATATGCTGAACTAATTTTGAGTAAACATAAAGAATGATAACCTGTGCATTTCATTCTGTGATGCTGAAGCAGTTTCACAAACTGAGTGTGAATAAGTAATAAAAAATGTGAGCTTGGTTTTTTGAATGTCTTTTGATTTAACAAAGTAACTATCTCAAGTGAATTGTGATGGCAATGAATGGTAACAAGGCATGTTTAAAATATTAATGTTGAATCAAAGCATTGTTTATGATTTAACATAACAAACAGAACGTCTGTCACTTAGGTATTTATTGTGATCTCTCTCTCTCTCTCTCTCTCTCTCTCTCTCTCTCTCTCTCTCTCTCTCTCTCTCTCTTTTACTTCTCACCCTCAAGTACAAAATTAGTCACCAAGTGACTGTCTGGAGATTTCAACAAAGCAATTTCTTCTCTGTTTGTTACAACCAATTGGAAAATACAAATTTATTGAGCATGTAAACTAGTAAAATGGCAAAAACAAGGGTACAAACTGTTATTCCAAAGCTTAATTTGGTGTAATGGAGAAATAAAGTCTCCCAACAGTCATATACTTATTATTTTCGATCAGGGTGGCATTTGAATATCAGCGATTTTTGGTTTCATTTTCAACAGTTAATAGTTTTGTTGTATTTGCCTTCAAATACAAAAGACTATACTCGTACCATAAAAGACATCAACTGGAACATCTTGAATCATGATGAGAAGACTTTTATGTATACTATATCTACAGCAAGTATAGTCAAAAAATAAAATAAAACTTCAGTGTTTTTTGAGATGTAATGGTATCATGTGCCAAAATTTGTGTGTTCTGGCTTATTACTACATTTACCACTTGGAGTATTCCAGTGCACCATATTGTAAGTGGCGATTACATATTTTATATGCTGATTTATTTTTGTATGTCAAGGTACTGTCCATGGGGGGGGGGGGGGGCATATTTAAGGCAGGCATGACACTTACAGCTGCACAGGGTGACTACGTTTTGGGGGTGCAAGTAAAAAAATGATTTTACAATTACAAAAATGAAAAGGAAGGTCTTTTTCTGTTCACTAAATTTTGGAATTGAAATTTCAGCTTAAAAATGTAGCATATTGATTTCATTCATTGAATTAACATATCATCAGTTTAATGTCCACATACACTGCTTAAAATTTGTTCAGTTAGTATTCATAAAATGACATATCAGGTGTGCTTTACATCTAATGCACATGTCATTTTATGTATTTGAACTGAAAAATTTAAGTGGTTTACATTAGTTCTGTGAACTTGAAACTGCTCTGATGATGATCATTCAATCGACAAAATTTATATGCTACTTTTCAAAATCGCTATTTTACATCATAGCCACAAAGCTTAAATTTCTATTTGGCTATTTTGGTCTGGCTAAATTTCACACTTAGGGGAGGTAATTTTTGTATAGGGTATTAAACTGTAGTTGCTTTCTTTGTTTTTTTTACCGAGTTCAATATTTCTATTGTAATTCTTTCAGTAAAAGGGGCTAGTAAACTATAGTAGTTAATTTATAATTTTTCAGTATTGAAATTAGACATGTGCTTTGTATTTTGTTGTTTAAATAATTTAATGAAGTTCATGACTAAGTAGAAAGATTATGCAGTCACATTTGTAGCCTGCAAAAAAATAGCAATGTGGTGTTTGGGAAAAGAGTGGGCATAAAATAATTAGTACACAGGAGTGTCACACGTCCTAAATGTGCTCAGACTATGCCTTTAGGAGACACAGTTTGAAGATATTAAGAAGCACACGAGTGTCTGACGAGCATTTATTCAGCAACACCCATCACAGGTTCAGTTTCACTAAATTAGTAGTATCAGCAACAGATCAGTTTCAATACTTTCCCAAACATTTTCACCAGAGAGCACACTAATAAGAGTCTTAATGTTTTTGTGTGTCCGTCAACTTCCGTTACTCGACCGCAGTAAAGTGTTCGTGATGCTCGACGCTATTGGATTAGTCGCTGTGAGGCTAGCTTTCCCACAGAGTGGGAGTCCGAAGCTTGCCAGCAGTTAGGTGCAAATGTTTATTTAGTGTAAAGGGGCTGCTCACACATTCAATAATTACGGACAATAATATTGTCAATAATATACTGTCAAACCTTCAATACATTTCAGTGGTCCTCACACCATCAATAATATTGTCATTATTTTAAGTTGGCAATGTGATTTCATGACATAAATATGTCAGATCATGAGAAAGTGATTAAAGAAAAGGAATTACTTTTCGCATGTGAAGCTGCTGATGGAAATCCGAACCACTGAGCTTAAAGATTCCTTATTTTTGAATAAGCCCACAATTACACTACAAATAACTTACGACGGTATGGGACAAAATTGAAAAATAAGACGCAATAAGACATCCACAGTGCCAGGCCATGAAAGATTAAATGTAACCAGCTTTACAATTTTTGGCCACATGATGATCATTTCAATGTTTAAAGTTCAGTGCAGTTATGTCCAGTAAAATTCTCGAAACCTGGGAAGCAATTCCATAATATATTTTCTTTTTAACGTGCACATTTATCCTTCTGGATACTGTAGGTCAGTGTTTTTCAACCTGTGGATTGTGACCCCCTGGGGGTTGCAAAGTCTTGTTCGGTGGGTGGGGGGGGGGGTTGCCGTCACATGTTAAAATTGTGGACTTCTCTGTGTGATGTTCATTATGAATTGATCGTGTTTGAGTACAATGTGTTAATTACAAATATGCGCGCAGTCTGAAAAACTGTTTTTAGAAAAAGAAGAAGTACTTCTGAAAAATTCGAAAAAAAGATCTACTTCTTTACAAATTGTCTATTCAGTGGGACCTTTCTTAATAAGGATAATTCGCTTCCGAGTGTTGCCTGAAATGTGAAATACTAGTTAACAAAATGTATTTTCTGTCAGAATATCACGTAAAAGTAGGATACGTGTACCATTCTGAGAAATATACAAAAAAACTTTGTCCAACAATTTAAAAGAATGTGAGCCTTGAGAATGGCAGGGTGTTCTCCTGCCGATATATCGGCGGTTGTCGACGATGTCACCCGGCAGCATACCCGGAAGTTGTTCGAACACTCACAAATTTAAAAGAAAGCTGAAGCAAAAGAAAGAAGATAAAACTGGTTACAGTTTGTGAGGGGGGGGGTGGTCGCCACAATATTTTTACTCGGAAGGGGGGGTCGCACATTTGAAAAGGTCGAAAAACACTGCTTCTAACCGTTAAGTTTCTCGCTTCTAACTATGTAACCCACTAATCGGAGACACTAATTGCTACAATAACATCGGCTAAACTGTACCTCAATTATTTAATCACATTTCCTGACCGAAGCAAATTTGAAGTGTGTCGAGATAGGAACGGCGAACACGAAAAATGAAAAGCGAGTGTCGACGGTGCCCCGAGGACGTTTCACGAAACGACGTGTACGTCCGAGGAGACGAATATTGTCGAACCGAAAATTATTTTTGGGCCCGTCGATACTGCTGACAATATTTACAGTGTCGACAGTACCTAGATACCCGAGCACGGGTCGCGAATATATTGACGGTAGTACGGAACGTGTCAGGGTCCCTTAAAACGTCTAGCACTTTGTGAGAGTGCAAAGTTTCCCGGAGTGGAAGTTTAGCAGGAGGGGCTAGAAGCTGTAAGGTGGAGCGGCGGTGGGCGAGTGGTGGCGACGGCGCGCGGCGTCGTGCACGGGTGGCGATGGTGGCGGTGGTGGTGGCGGCGGTGGCGGCGGCCGCCGCCCCGCCCAGGCGGGCGGATTCCTTGCGCATATAAGGCGGGCGGGCGTGTCCCTGCCGCCTGCCGGGAGGGGATCTTTGTTTCGTGATAGCGCGATTGTGTGCAGTGCGCCTCCAACCGCCGCCGCGGAACCACTGCTCGTGAGTACCCGCGCGCGCGCTTTTCAAACACTGCGCGCCGACGCGCTCTGCAAACCTTAGCGCTTCTGTGCTTCTGGCTCGTCACACCACTGCGAAAACACTCGTCGAACTTACACTTTTTATTTTGTAAACTGGTCTCCTCGCCGTGACGCGCACTTCGCTCGCGTGCCGGTCTGCGATGAAAACTGTCGTACGTGTCGGCCACCGCTCGCGGGTTCTGACGGAACGGCGATAGTGCGACGCTCTTCACCTCCGCCTTTTAACCTGTAAAGAGAAAATACGCGCGCGCGCACAGATCCGTGCGTGCACGCGACGGTCTTATCCAAAAGTGGCTTTTTGGACATGCGTCCTCGGCGGCGTCGTATTTATAAGTGCGCGGCGCGGCGCGGGCGCCCCTCCTGGCCGCTCGGCCGCCGCTGGAAGCGTGCTTTTGGCCGCGGCCCTGCCACTATGTCTCGCTTGACAGCTGTTACCACTCATATCCTGACACATCCATTCTCCGCATTTTTGTCGTCTCCCTCGCGTGAATGTCGGGCTGCGAGATACTTGGCTCGACCCGCCGTTGGCTCGGCTCCGTGTCACGGGATAGCCCGGCGATATCCCAGTCGGCTACTCGTGGCGGGGGTAGAGGGGGGCACCGAGGAGCTGTTCCTCCACGTGAATTTGCTTCGTTGTGCTTTAAACGTTGCATCGCGCCAAATAATTCAGTTTTCCGGAGGAATTCATACAATTGAAAAAAAAAAAAAAGTTGGTTTTCGTTCTAGGAGGCGATCCACTTATAATATTGTAAAAAGATATAAAAAAAAAGCCAAGATCGCTGATAATCAATTTTTATTTACGACGACCGGTTTCGCTGAACTATGTCAGCATCATCTGGTCAAATAAAATATTTTCCATCCCATAATCTTGTAATGTCTTGTAACTGATCGACATTACAAGATTATGGCCTTGTAAAATATTTTATGTGACCAGAGGTTGCTGACATAGTTCAGCGAAACAGGTCGTCGTAAATAAAAATTATCAGTGATCTTGGCTTTTTTTTTATATCTTTTTACAATGGAAAAAGGGCAAAAATGTTCCCAACTTGTCACGCGCCGCGAGATCTCGTAGTCGCCAGTGGCAGTCTGCGTTAAGTAACATATTCCTTCCGTCAAATTTTGAATCGTATCGTGTCGGTTTCACAAATAATTCCATATTTTCCTGAAGATGTTCAAATGTTCGTAAAGCCATCGGGCCAATCTGCAGTGGTCATCAGTCCCTAGACTTACAAACTACGTAAACTATCTTATGCTAAAAACACACACACACACACACACACACACACACACACACACACACCGCAGCAAGGCGCCTTAGAGCGCGCGGCCTTTTACGCGCAGCATATTTTCGTTCGATGACCTAGTTATTACCGTGGTAGAATATTGCACACGAAGCCCCCAACTTTTTAGTCAGATTACCGGCATCTTCGGAACCTTCCCGAGTTCGGAAGTTCTCGAATGACGTCCAGATAGTCTCGTCTCGCCAGACAAAGTTGCTCGACCCAATAACCATAGAGCTAAGCGTACAAGCCGACGATGTACGTGGAATCGATAGACTTGCTTCAAGTTGGAGACTAAACTGCGGTTAGCCATGTCTTTAAATCATTCACCAAAGTCGGCGAGGTGCCGTGCAAAGGGAGAGGAGAGTTATCTCCCACAAATATTCGTGAAGAACACCGCTCAAAATCTACATATTAGGTGGTTTGTCGCGAATGCAAAACTGTAAGGTTACAGAAGCATGTCGCCGCATATCACTGGTAAAAGACTTTTCTCCCAAGATTGGCATTTTCATGTTTCCACCATTCGTGAATTTTATTTGGGTTACGTTGGAAAGGAAAAAAAGGTATTACAATAATAAACCGAGCGAGGCGGCGCAGGACTCGCTTTCGGGAGGTCGGCGGTTCAAACCCGCTTCTGGCCATCGGAAATAAATTATGTCCGTAAATCTCTCCAGGCAAAGAGCACGTCCTATTTCCTTCCCCATTTTTAACAAAAACAATCTGAGCTTCTGCTCCGTTACTAATGACCACTTTGACCACGGAACATTAAACCCTAATCTTCCTTTCTTTGAACACAACAATATCGTCTTTTATTCTGCCAGCGAATTACAGAATAAGAATAGCAGGGAGAAAACTGCTCTTCTGTTCAGTGCGTTGTAAGGTCGGTCGTCGGCACTAGCCGACGAACAGAGCTGTTTTTATAGATAAAAATACAGTTTTGAATGAGGAGTTTATTTCCTTTGAAGTTTAATAACACGTTTTACCTCCGTAGGCATCATTATAGAAAGGCATCACAGTGCGAATGCATCGATAAAATGCGCTCAAATTGTTAACTTAAATAGAAAAGAAAAAAAAAATCCCCATTTCCTGTTTGTCGCGTGAGTTTCTTGCCCGTTGCCACTCGACAGACGTGAGTATTTTTAACTTTTAATCAATTTAAGCGCATTTTACCGATGTAGTCGCATCATGTCATTTATATAACTGCTTATATTGTGATATATTTCTGTAACCAAAAGATACCTATCACAGGAACCTCACTAAATTTTAAAGAAAATAAAAACCTCCGCAGTCAGACCTAGTTTTACGTCAAATATTATTTTCTGTATCAGCCAGAAGCATCGAATGGAAGGAATTTTTTTAATGCATTTTATAAAGTACTTAACTGATAAAAAGTCTTGTTACATACAGAGTAATTGTGCTCGAACTACAGCACAGTCGTAGTCTCTCAGCCGAGTGTTCAATCATCCCAACAATATCATTTAAGATTACGCCTCGTTGTTGTAACTACTTTCAAATAATCAACACATGCCTCGCAATTTATATCAGTCCATGAAGAAGCAATGGGTGAAAACGTTTCGTCGACACTTTCTAAGTGTGACATTGTGATTTTTGTGGATACTGTTCGTCAGTTGCGTGTTGTAAGAGAACATTTCGCCTACCACATGCGTTATCGATAGGTTTCAGAAGAGTCAAACGAAGTTGAGGCAGATTTTGTTCGGTGAAATTCAGTGAGAGTCACCCACGTCCTGCGTCATTTTTTAATAATAATAATTTTTTTAATTTTAGTAGCATATATTGTAGCTATTGGTTAATGTCATGTAGATATATGGATAAGAGACTTTTATTTTCTTAAAATTATAAGACGCACAGTATCTTGGAATGCAGCACAGGTGCATGAAAGCATCTTTGGTACAACTTGTGCTGAAACAGAGGTGTCACTTCTTACCTTATAATTTCAAACATCCCACGTCGTCTCTGAGAATTGAACTATTATATGTAAGTCAGGAGTTTTCTGGTGTGCCTCAACTTTTTTCTATAACAAAACGAATCACATTTCAACTACTAAGGCGAAAGTGAGTGCCAGAGAAGATAATCCCGTCATAGTTTGGGAATTTTATTTTCGTTTTTATATTTCGTATTTCAGGTGTTTCCTTTGTAACCTCCCTGTGGTGAAGCAGAGGCGTCCTGTGTTATTTCCACTCGTCCACCTGCCACGGCATGAATACCCGCCACTCTCTCTCTCTCTCTCTCTCTCTCTCTCTCTCTCTCTCTCTCTCTCTCTCTCTCTCTCTGCCGCTGCACTAATCTTCCGTACTTACTAGATTACCTGCAAACCTATTTTTACTTTTCTCTCAAGATGGGAACTGCTGCTTTGTCAAGAATTGACGACTTCCACGTTTGTGACAACTGAGGTATACTTTCTCTCAGATGAGTAATTGAAAATTCGAAAAGCAGCGGCTCTGGTAAATTGAATAATACAATATTTTTTATTATTATTTTGCGTCGAGACAGCAACATACACTGATCAAAATGGCAGCTGAGTCGTATGTGACTTGAAGGTAGTGCTCACATGCGGCATAAGAAGTAAGTGTGCCCCCCCCCCCCCGCTCCACACACACACACACACACACACACACACACACACACACCAGGGAGGACTCGAATCTCCACGGCGAGCAACCGCGCGCTCCGCAGCGACACGCCTTAGACCGCTCGGCTACTCCACAGCGAGAGAGAGAGAGAGAGAGAGAGAGAGAGAGAGAGAGAGAGGGGGGGTAGCTATAATGTCCCATCGATGAAAAAGGTTTTTGGAGATCGACCAGAAGCTCGGCAAGGATGTGAAAGCAAAACCTAAATCAATTTGGTTGGAAGGGTATTTGTCCCCCACAGCACAAGTCTCTTGGCCATATGAGGAAGAGCTGGGGGGGGGGGGGGGGGAGGAATGCAAAGGCTTTCACGTCACATAAGGAAAGATCGCCCATCATAGTAGACTTTCATTCAGGAAGTCTATTGAAGAGGTCTCTACGTCTGTTAAACACCGTAGCATGCAGTCAGCTAAGCCTTAAGACAGCGCAACCATATTTGTGGATAATCCACAGCTGTCCCTGCGCACGTGTTATATGCAGAATCTACTTGAAACAACACTGCTTTGATATAATGTTTCTAATCTACATGAAAGTCGAAATACCAAACACTAAGAAGACTTATTACGATAATTCTCGTGGTGGCGCCCAGTAAACAACGGTTATTTTGACATTGACAAAATAAATATGAAACAACACAATTCCGGACCGGTGGTGCAGATAAGATTCAGTAGCTCTTTACTCACATGGCGTGACCAGTGCTGTCGACAAGGAAATCACAAATCGAGTCAATATTTCTAGGTTTGCGGAAGGGTTTTTTGACACTATACCTCATAAGCGGTTTCTAATCAAATTGCATACTTACGGAGTATCATGTCAGTTTTCCAATATCCTGTCAGAAAGTCCACAATTTGTGGTAATTGACCGGAAGGTCATCTCGTAAAGTAGTAGAGGTATCTGGCGTTCCCCAGGGATGTCACAGGTCCCCTAGTGTTTCTTGTTTTATAGATGATTCAAGAAACAATCTGAGGAGCTTTCTTATACTGTATGTGGATGTTGCTGTCGTTAATAGAAGACCAAAAGCAACTGCAAGACGATTTATACGTCAGCATGGTGCGAAAATTGGCAATTGACCTTAAATAATGAGAAGTGTGAAGTCATCAATATCAGCGCTAAAAGAAATCCGTTAAACTTGATTTGCACCATAAATCGGTCAAATCTACAGGCCAAAAATTCATTAAAATACCTAGCAATTATTACCAACAACTTGAATCAGAAAGAACACATAAAATATCGTGTGGAAGGCGAAGCAAAGGCTACGTTTCAATGGCAGAACACTTAGAAAATGCAACTGTCCTACTGAAGAAATTGCTTACACTACATTTGCCTGCTCTATTTTAGAGTGATTTTTGCACACTATGGGATCCTCATCTGGTGGGACTGACAGAGACAACAGAAAAAGTTCAGAGAAGAGCAGCTCGTTTCGTATTATATCGATACAGGGTAGTGTGTGTCACGGAGAGGATGCAAGACTTGGAGTGGAAATAATTAAATGAACGGCATTATTCGTTGCGGCGAGAGCTATTTACGAAATTTCTTTCACCAACTTTCTCCTCCGAATGCGAACACATTTCATGTCGGCACCCATTTACATACGGAGGCATGACCTTAATAACAAATGAAATCAGATCGAAGACGGGAATATTTCGGTGTTCCTTTTTGCCACTCTCTATTGGAGAATAGAAATGTTATGAAAGCGGTTCGATGAAGCCACCGGCAAGCACTTAAATGTGATTTGAAGAGGAAATATGTAGATGTACTATTATCACGGAAACGTGATTGTGCCCTTCATTACTTTAATATTCATTTTAGGAATGTCGAAATGCTTAACTTTTTGTTACCATTGTTGCCTTGTGGATACGAGTGCAAAGTGAAGGAGACTTTTCTTAGACCATGCCCACGCCCGCTTTGGTTTCTCGCCATTTTAATCTTTATTATCGAAGATTAACTTTCCAAGAATTCTAAACACACAAATATTTACAGCTCACAAAATATTAATTTCTGTCTTTCATCGCGTGCTTAATAGAGCTTAAGTTATTCAGGAGTGACATTTTCAAGTAGCCATAAGCTATTGTATCAGTTTTTTGTTGTTTTTTCCCCCATTTTTTATTCTTGTTGAAATGACAGTTTAATGCCAAACCATACAGTTGGTTGATACGAAGAGTACAAGGCATGAGGGCTCTAAAATACAGCAGAAACTGAAATACAATCAGAGCCATGATGCTTAATACAGCTGGCTGTGTTACCTCTTTTGTATGTCTTTCCAAAATACGTATACATTTTTGTACAGGTTCTGGCATGAGCAAACGTAATGTTTTTTCTTTTTTTACTCAGACATGTTTCGCTTAAGTAACAGCTTTTACAGTGAGTTTATTATTTTTTCTGCCTGGTAACACGAAAAATTGCTTTTTAGTGTCTGTGTGTATATAATTACTTTTCAAGTGAAGGAATCACAAATTAATTTTTTATGTCTAGTTAGCACTTCCTGTTGCTTCTGTAGCTTTTTTAATGTTCAGCATCATTTTTGGCAAGGAATCATTCCTGAATACGTTATGTTCTCACTAAAATCGGACGTTCAAATGTAATCGAAGTATAAGGATGGGGGGTGGGGGTTGAGAGAGCATCGTAAAATCCTTCCCAGGAATGTGGTTTGCAAATTAGTCGCAAACTGATATTGGGAAATGCGTTGCAAACCCGCCCCCACCCACCCTCATGCGCACACAATGACGATGCTGGTAAACAGGGGACATGTCACACCAGAGCTTCAGGTCTTCACGAATTTCATTCCGGAGACTCAGTTGGACATTGACTATGTCTCATAGGAGGGCGCGTCAACACTGTACGCAGATTTCAGCATTTAATGTATTTTTCATTGGACTAACCTGCGGATTGCGTGACTTTTAATAAGGAGCGATGCAATTTTGGACGATATTGAAAGTAATCGGCAAACCATGGCCGAATACAGCATCGTGAAGGAAGGTAGGGTGTAAAGTTCCGTCGACATCGTGGTCATTAAAGTCCAAGTGCGAGCTCTGGTAAGTTTTTTCAGGGATGGTGGAAGGAAATCGACTGTGCCTTTGAAAGGAACCATGAAGGATGAGAGGCGGCAGAAAGTGAGGCTGAGCAGTGGTCAGAAACGCACTCAGAGCGCCGGATTGATCAATCTGAGGTGCAGCTGGTGCCTCGCTGACACAAAGGACCATTAAAAGGCGGCTCGTAGAAAGAGGCCCCAGTTGACTGCGACCCTTGCGCAGACTATTATTGACCTAAGTACACCAACAAGCCCGTTTGTTGTGGTGTCGAGCACATTCCGCTTGAAATCCCATTTAATGAAGTAAAATTGTCTAAAGTGATTAATCGCGCTTCGAAATAAGGCCCGATGACGAGAGAAGACGTAGCTGGAGAGACTCTGGACGTTGGTGTGATACCGACCTGACTGCCACCGTCCACACGGCCCGACAACCGGGCCGCATACAATACTTTCACTATGCAGCGGAGTGTGCGCTGATATGAAGCAGAGTGAAAATATCATTCTGGAAACATCCCGTGGGCTGTATCTCCACCATATCCTTTCTTCCAGGAGTGCTAGGCCTGTTGGGTTCGCAGGAGAACTTTAGTGTAGTTTTGTAAGTAGGAGAGGTGCTGTGAATGTAGAGACGCGAGCACGGACCGTGAAGCGTGCCGGGATAGCTCAGACGGTAGAGCGCTTGCCCGCCAAAGGTCCCAGGTTCGAATCCCGGTTCCGGCACACAGTTTGAGTCTGCCAGACGTTATGGTTTGGGGCTCCACTGCATTTCATAGCAGGGCAATTATGGTTACACCCTCACAGCACACCAGTAGGTTTTCCATATTGTATGACCCGTTTTGTTACCCTTCATGGCAAGACGCCCTGGGCTTATATTTCAGCAAAACAATTACCGCCAAACTTTACCTTTTACAGCAAAGTCGCCGTATCTCGCCTAAAGTGAGGAAGTTTGGAGCATTACAGACAGGATTTTTCAATCAAATTGGAATCTTGAAACCCAACGTGCAAACTGGATAGAATTTGGCACCATGTCTCCCAGCGGGACATCAAAATACCTGTTTCAGTCTATGCCAAGCACAGTAACTGCTCCCCCTCGGGCACGGGTGTTTGTGTCGTCCTTAGGTTAGTTTACCTTGGTTTGAGTACAAAAAATGTTCAAATGTTTGTATAGCTTATGGGACTTAACTACGGGGTCATCAGTCCCTAAACTTACAAACTACTTATGAACTAACTAACACTAAGGACGGCACAAATATCCATGCCCGAGGGGGGATTCGAACCCCCGACCGTAGGGGCCGTGCAGACCGTGACTGGAGCGCCTCAGTCCCCTCGGCCACCGCGGCCGGCTGGTTTGAGTAGTATGTAAGCTACGTACTAATGACCAAGCAGTTTATTTATTCGTATCAGAAGCATTAATACTAAATGTACATTTGCAAAGAAGGAAACTTTTACTGGATTACATAGTCACACTTTACAAAATTATCTACTTGCCCAGAAGTTGGCAACATCCAATTCATCTTCTGTAGCCTGAAGCAGATCTTGTACTGTGCGTGTTTTAGGGCAGCAACTACACTGCAACAAATGAGACGTTGCCTGGATTGCACCAGTCACACAGTGGGGGCTCGGTGTCAAAAGTCCACTTCTGTAGGTTGCTTTTATATCTTGTCACGCTTGCCCGTAATCTTGTTCAGTGATCGAAAAGTACTCCATTTCTCCATGTGACTTCGTGGTAGTTCTTCGCTAGGTGTTAGCCATTCTTCGGAGCAAGCGCAACTTGCACATGTCGATTCGTGATTTAGAAGCGCTAAACCAAGCAGTTGTTTCAGATTTACAAACAAACAATAATAACTGCTAGAATCAAGGCCAGAAATGGACCAACACGTTATCGATTTGCTTAATGTGTGAAGCTCTCCTCTCGAATAATTCGTCCAATTTTTCTGAAAGGGTTTGTCTGAACATGTAAATCACTGCCAAAGATTTCCGCCCTATTCGGATAATTTCTACAAGGTACATCGTGTTTTATATTTTTATAGGGTAGCGGATATAATTTCTTAGGACTAGACAGGAACGCTGAAAATTTCCTTTGTAGAACTGCTTCTGAAATCTAGTAACGTTTTTGAAGTAAGGTAGGAAGGCAGATTGGGTTTGTTGTCGACATCGTAGTCATTAGCGACAGAGCACAGGCTTGGATAGTTTGTCATGGATGGAATTCGGGCGTGCCCTTTGAAAGGAACAATTCCGGCATTTGCCTAGAGTGATTTAGGGAAATCACGAAAACTAAATCAAGATTAGCCGAGGCGGGTTTGAACTGCAGTACTCCCGAATGTAACTACTGTATGTTATCCCGCGTTTTTAGGTTTTCTGGTTGTAATGCAACAATGCTGTTGTTTACATCTGTCATGCATGCTTGAAGTGTCAGGGGTAGCGACACGTGTTCAGTAATGTAAAAAAAAACACTAAGAAAGTAAGTTTAAGACTGAACGAAGAGAAGTATGTGAATTTTGGTACAGCTTACGTCGTAGAGGTTCTAGAGTTCTGCTCCGGCTCAAGTTGTCTCTCGTTTTGATGTAAGAAGACTTTACCTCCGCTGACGACTGTAAACGCGAGCAGTTGTCACGTCATTTCTGCAGAACAGACCTCTAAACTTAGAAATTTAAGTAGACTTCAAACGGGAACAAGGTTTGTATAGCAACGGACTGCTCGCTTCACACAGCTGCGTCCAAACTACGCTTCTTTTCAACACTGGAGTTGCAGCTTTCATTTCGCTACGGTATTGACGGTTCTCTAACGTCGAGGAGAGGCTGGTGCTGTTTGATCCAAGACTTGTTTTACCGTTTATTCCAGCTGAGTACAGTGTAACGCCAGTGTCTAGTGAATCTCGTTTTTGCAAACGAGAGATAAGGAATTGTTAAAGGTTGGATATGAGCGGTAGGAGACTGAAAAGTTAAGCAGCGGTAGTTATAATCTGCCGGCAAGATATCTAAATTTGACATAATCAAGTGATTTATTTAAAAATCAAATGTATGAAATTTGAAATTTTAGTACATTGACAAGTTTGATTGCTGGGTGCAGTAGTTCGTTTAATTAATATTTTAAGTAATGTTTTATTTTTACTAAGCCTACTTAGACATTTTAAATCTGCTAAATCTATACCTAGAACTGCACAAATATGGTTTTCCTGTGTGGCTCAGAGGGAAAAAACCTTATTTACTTTCTAAAATTTTATTCTCGGTATCAGTAGAGGTATTACTATCTCGACTTCCCCGTCCACTAACGCACTCCGCAACCTCAGACGCAGAAGTGCTCAGAATTGCAGCCTTTAACAAGGTGGAGCGCCAAGAAGAACGTGATGTAAACGTGTCGCGCGGGAGTAGCCGCGTGGTCTAAGGCGTCATGCTACGGACTAGGCGGCAGCTCCCGCCGGAGGTTAGTCCTCCCTCGGGCATGGACATGGGCGTGTTCACGTGTTGTCCTTAGTGTAAGTTAAAGTAGTTTGCAAGTCTAGGATCTGATGATGTTTGGTCCAATAGGTTTACAAACATTTGAACATTTTTTATGTTGATTTCGTGTGGCAGTCTTGGCCGTTAGACTCCAGCTGGGGTCGTGTTCGGCCTGCCTGGTGCAAGTTGTCACTGTACTAAAATTTCAAATTTCATACATTTGATTTTCAAATAAATCACTTGATTATTTCAAATTTAGATATCTTGCCGGCAGATTATAACTACCGCTGCTTGTTAAAGTTCCGAACAGATTATAATTATTCTTATATACATAGTAATATGCCGTTTATATCGAGGACAATGAGTCGTCGTGTTCCAGCATATGAGGGAGTTCATTTTAGGATGAAAGTGGATGGGACATTTCGAAATAATTTTAAATTGTAAAATGCTGATGATCCACAATGACCACCGTACACAGGTTTTATTCTTCTATGGATTTCAACTGGAGCCGTGTTGACTGCGTTAGAAACGTTTACATAAAAAATGTTGTCCACCTCCGTAGTCCAGTGAACAGCATGCCAGATTGCCACGTATGGGGGCCCGGGTTCGATTCCCGGTCGGGTTCCCGATTTTCTCCACTCGGGGATTGGGTGCTGTGTCATCATCACCACCACCGATGCGCAGGTCGCCCATGTAAAAAAAAAAAAAAAAAAAAAAAAAAACACTAAGAAAGTAAGTTTAAGACTGAACGAAGAGAAGTATGCGAATTTCCGAGGCTGTTGCCTGAAATGATCCTTCATGATACTTCCATAGGTGAGATTGAGTCAATAATTAAATCACTAAAGACTAAGGACTCTTGTGGATATGATGGGGTATCTAGCAGAATTCTAAAGTACTGTTCTCCATATGTTAGCCCAGTACTAAGCCATATTTGTAATTTTTCCTTTCGGAATGGTCAGTTTCCTAACAGATTAAAGTACTCAGTAGTGAAACCGCTTTATAAAAAAGGTGAAAGGGATAATGTAGACAACTATAGACCTATTTCTATGCCATCGGTTTTTTCCAAAGTTATTGAAAAGGCTGTATATTCAAGATTAATTGATCATTTCAGTTCACATAATTTCCTGTCAAACGTACAGTTTGGTTTTAGAAGTGGTTTAACGACTGAAAACGCTATATTTTCGTTTCTCTGTGAGGCACTTGATGGGTTAAATAAGAGGCTACGGACATTAGGCGTCTTCTTTGATTTAACAAAAGCGTTTGATTGTGTTGATCACAAAATATTGTTGCAGAAGTTGGAACATTATGGAATACGGGGAGTAGCCCACAACTGGTTCACCTCTTACTTTAATAATAGACAACAGAAGGTAATTCTCCGCAATGTAGAAAATGGCTATGACGTGGGTCTGTTCTGGGGTCTGTTTTGGGACCACTGCTGTTTCTTATTTATATAAATGATATGCCTTCGAGTATAACAGGTGATTGTAAAATATTTTTGTTTGCTGATGATACCAGCTTGGTAGTGAAGGATGTTGTCGTAATATTGACACAGTATCAAATAATTCAGTTCAAGAGATAAGTTCATGGCTAATAGAAAACAAGTTGACGTTAAATCACAGTAAAACTCAGTTCTTACAATTTCTAACACATAATTTGATGAAATCTGACATTATGATTACACATAATGGGCATGTGATAAGTGAGACTAAACAGTTCAAATTTCTAGGTGTTCATATAGACAGTAAGCTGTCATGGAAAGCCCATGTTCAGGATCTTGTTCCAAAACTAAATTCTGCTATATTTACCATTAGAACAATATCTGAGATAAGTGATTTTTCAACACGAAAAGTAGTCTATTTCGCTTACTTTCACTCACTTATGACGTACGGCATTGTTTTTTGGGGTAACTCGCCTGATGCAAAAAGGATATTTCTGGCTCAAAAACGGGCGGTTCGAGCAATATCTGGTGTAAGTTCGCGAACGTCATGTCGACCCCTTTTCAGTAGTCTGGGAATTTTGACTCTGGCGTCACAATACGTTTTTTCTTTAATGTCGTTTGTTGTTAATAATATCAGCTTATTCCCACGAGTTAGTAGCTTTCACTCGGTGAATACTAGACAGATGTCTAATCTACATTTGCACCGCACCACCTTAACACTTGTGCAGAAAGGGGTGCAGTATTCTGCGGCATCCATTTTCAATAAGCTGCCACAAGAACTTAAGAATCTTAGCACTAATCGACATGCTTTCAAATCTAAATTGAAGAGTTACCTCGTGGCTCACTCCTTTTATTCTGTCGAGGAACTCCTAGAAAAGTTAAACAATTAAGCTAATTTATTTTTTCTTTATTGATTCTTTTCACTTTTTCTATTACCATTATTGTGTAACAATTAATGTATTGACTTGTTCCATGACCATGGAGTCTTACTCCTGAAGTGGGTCCTATGGAACAGAATAAATAAATAAATAAATAAATCAGCACTAATACCCCTCTCAGAGGAAGCTAATGTATTTCCATTGCTGCATTACCAGTCCGCACAAGAGCACAAGAGATCTCTATTAATACCTCTGAATTTTTACACGCAAAATAAAATGTAGCTCCCACGAATGTAGCAGGACCACTAGTATCTACTTCCGTGCTGTAGACTTCCGTCCTACAAATTTTCATCACCTGTCTCATTGTTGTTACAGAAACCCCCACTTCGACGTTGGAAATGCAACAGAAATTGTTGACATTTCCCAACCTCTTATGTTTCATGTCAGGCGTTAGTATTAGAGGCAACGTCTCGACTGTACATTGTTTTCTGCGCCCTAGTTCTGCAGTGATGGCCTGCACATGCTCTCGTGATGTGTTGTGTTATCCAATGATTTGCTTTAATAAGAACATTAATCTCGTCGGCTGCCGTAAGCGGTCGATCACTTATTGTTAGACCATCTGTCACAAACGTTGTTTCCCCACAGTTACGCACTAGAACAATCAAATGTCGCTCATTACTGTTCTAGGTACAATGAACACTACATACTGCTTTTATTCTTCTGTGGATTCCAATAAGACTAGTTTTCTACGGTTAGAAACTCGATCACAGTAATTTAGTATAAAGGAAACTAATTTCCTATACGAGTCCGTGATATTTACTTTCTTCAGTAAGAATTAAAAAAAAAAAAAATGTTCAAATGTTTGTATAGTCTATGGGACTTAACTATGGGGTCATCAGTCCCTAAACTTACAAACTACTTACTAACTAACTACAACTAAGGACGGCACAAATATCCATGCCCGAGGGGGGATTCGATCCCCCGACCGTAGTGGCCGTGCAGACCGCGACTGAAGCGCCTCAGTCCCCTCGACCACCGCAGCCGGCAATCTAGGACTGACTGGTATCTAATGTGTACCTTGGTACCGAGTACTCATTTTATAGTCACTTTGATTCATCAGATGGTGAATTACCTTCTATATCTGTTAACATGATTTACGTAGAGAACGTGGGAGCCTTGACGAGAATTCGGCTTCAGACTCCATATAGAATTACACGTGGAGACTGTTTCCAAATGCCAGCTCGACGTCGATAAATATGATACTTTTAGCTCCGGCGTGTAAGCAAGCCATGCTTTATCATGGTGTCAGGATTTCGTTAGCGAAGCTCAGCCAAACAAGCGTCCGCAAACAAACATTTAAATTAAGCACCCGAAGAAAAACCCGACGGTTTCATCTATAAAGTCAATTACGTTCTCCTTCTCTTGTGTTCTAATTTTAGTGTTCTGCCGCACATCTTTACACAGTAGGTGAGAAATAGTTGCCGACATATATACAAAACAATGATATCATTGTCATTGAACAAGAATCTTCATTAAGTGCCCTGTTCTCAGAAGAAATAGCTTGTTTTTAGTGCCTTGTAGTAGTTCTTGCCGGTGATGCCTCTTTACTGTCTACTGCCTTTAGCATATTTTCTAAATGTGTAATGCTACTGCCCATAGCAAAAGTCAAAAGCTGTCGAGATCCGAACGTAGATTATTAATAGCTTGAACTGGATGAAATATCGTTGAACGTTTTTCCACGCAAATCAGGAGTTTTACCGGTGTTTAATCCGGACAGAGAACGACAGAACGGAAAGGAATAGTTCTGACCCTGCGAACTAGTGGTTTGTGTTACATTGTACGTTTGCCTTTGAAAGAAAGGTACGTTCCTCTTGAGAAATCCTGATGGGCAAATCTGTATTTTGAGTAACCTGTTCGACATTTGTGCTGTCTCCGTCATAAGAATGATGATCATTTCTTAAGTGCTTAGGAAGCGCACAGTCATTTTGTCTCCACTAAATATACAAATGAATTCGATTAGAATATGGCCACTCATATCCCACACATTCAGAAATTAGAGATTTTCCGTCTATATAGGACGAATCAGACAATGGTTGGAAAATAATATACAAATTTCAATGATATAATTTCTTGCTGTTCCTGGGAGTTTACTCAATGAAATGTGGCGTCAGCTGTTACGTCGTATAATTAGAGCACCTTGCCGCAGCTGAAATGGAATTTCCTGTTTACTAGTGCTGGTGCGTGGCAGGGTTGTCCGTAACCTGATAGGCGGAAGCTAAAATATTTCGAAACGCCAGGAACGAGAAACATTAATGTCTCATATATCCAAACTACCGCGAATATATTTCACAGCTCCTCCAAGGACTAGGAATTAAAAACCGCGTGGCGTGGAAAAAGTTTTCTATAATATGTGAAAGCGACAGCTGTGTGCGTTCAGTACGCTAATATTACTTGCAGTGCATATTTCTCGTTGAGATGGTACATTTCTGTGCGATGTGTTATTTTAGTTGCTAGGTATGTAAGTGGCCACTGGTTATTTACTTGCAAACCTAAAGCGAGAAGGAGATGACAAAGTTACTAGAGACCTTTAACGAAAGACTAAATTTGAAAATCTGTGTAATGTTTAATAGCATGTAACAAAAACAGTTTGGGGAAAAGTACGGTTGTGTGTTGAAAGCTTGTAAATCATGCCGGTCGTTATCCTATTGATGCGCTAGTACGAAAGCAAAGAAGTCCCATCCACATAACTGTTATTAGATACGGGACAGAAGTTCGCGTTACGGAAGGATGGAGAAGGAAATTGGCCGTGCCCTATTCAAACGAACCAGCACGGTATCTGCACAGAGCGATATTGCGTAAATCTCAAAGAGCCAAATGTGGATACCCGGACGAGGATTTGAACTGCCGTCCTCCCGAATGCGAGTCCAATGCGCTAGCTAGGGCGCCGCTATAAAGCGGTAGGATACAAGTGAACTGACGTGATGAGCCATTGTTGGCTGGCCAGGGTGTTAGGAAAAAGGATTTGACCTGATGGCCATGTTTTCAACTAATCCCCTTTTCAGATTTGTCAATACAGCAGCCAACATATCGCACGAAATCCTGTGTAATTTCTTTTTAGTTCTTTCTCTTACTTGTTAAATGCTCGTACCCTTCGACTTCTAGAAAATAGATTTTATCCCAGTTGTTTTATTGAATTCTGTTCTGAATAAACAGCAGACGTATCTAGTTACGAAACTGAAATTTAATTCCTTGTTGCGCTTTTAATATCTGCATTGCGAAGAGGCCATTGTAGATCACCTCAGAAAGTGCTCTATGGATGAGCCAGACATAGATTTCACTAATCTCTAAAAGCTTAACATTCAGCCAAGTCTTACTTTCAAGTGCTTGACTTCCCTCCACCAAAATAAAAGGTGTATTTCCGATTCGTAGCCCACTATCTCATTTGTCGAACACGAAAGAAATCTACAAAGAAATCCAGGCTTTTCCAGTTGCGAAATGAAACTAACTTGCATAATACGACCCGACGAGCGTGTCGGATATACGGAAGCAGTGTCGGTCGCTTTGAAATATTGAGAAAAGCTATAATAAAAATCTCGTAAAAAGACAAAATTACCTGTTGTGTATGATGCACATCTTTAAATTTAATCAACCGCGCGGATTGCGCGGCCGCTCCCGCCGTAGGTTTGTGTGTGTGTGTGTGTGTGTGTGTGTGTGTGTGTGTGTGTGTGTGTGTGTTTAAGGACCGATGACCCTAGCAGTTTGGTCCCTTAGTCAAAATTTGAAACTTTCAAATTAATCACCGTCATCGTTGGCCAAATTACTGGCTAGAAATGTATGCATTATAAAGGCCTACTTGTTTATAACTTGGATTCTTTATTTATAGTATAGATCGGCATTGACTTGTGTAGACTGGATTCTTTATTTATAGTATAGATCGGCATTGACTTGTGTAGACTATATTATAAATTGGGTTCGATACTGTAGCGGAATTTGTGTATGCTCTTAGTGGAATTAGCCTATTTTGTGTGGGTAAAACTGATATACGGCCAACAACACACTGTGCACGGCGCTCGAGTGTTCATATACGGCCCTACCCCCATGAACCACAGACACTGCCGAGGTGGGGTGGCTTGCGCGCCTCAACGAAACAGATAGCAGTACCGTAGGTGCAGCCATAACGGAGGGATATCGGTGGAGAGGCCAGACAAATGTGTGGTTCCTGAAGGGAGGCAGCAGTCTTTTCAGTAGTTGCAGTGTCAACAGTCTGGATGGTTGACGGAGACGGCCTTGTAACATCAGCTAATGTGACTTTGGTACGCAGTTACTGCGAACAGCTGAAAAACAAGAGAAAACTACAGTCGTTACTTTTACAGAGTACATGCAGCTCTACTGTATGAATATATGTTGGCATCCTCTCGGATAAAGTTTTCCGGAGGTAACAGTCCCCCCCCCCCCATTCGGATCTCGGGTGGGGGGGGGGGTGACTACTCAGGAGGCTGTGGTCATAACGAAAGACAACACTGGCATTCTACGGATCAGAGCGTGGAATGTTCCATCTCTTAGATCGGGTAGGTCAGTTAGAAAATTTGAAAAGAGAAATGGATAGTTTAGATATCATGGGGATTAGTGAAGTTCAGTAAAAAGAGGAACTGGATTTCTGCTCAGATGAGTACATGATAATAAATATAAAAACATTTGGCGGTATTACAGGAGTAAGTGTAATAATGAATAAGAAAATAGGAATGCGGGTAAATTACTATGATCAGCGCAGTGATAGTATTATTGTAGTCAAGATAAATACAAATCCAACACAGACTACAGTAGTAAAAGTTTATATGCCAACTACCTCTGCCGATGCTGAAGAGATAAAGGAAATTAGACAGTCAAGGGAGAATAAAACTTGATTGTGATGGGGGGACTGGAATTCGATAGTAGGAAAAGGAAGGGAAAGAAATAGGTGAATATGGTCTGGAAAAAAAGAATGAAATAGAAGCTGCCTGATAGAATTTTGTACAAAGCATAATCATAAAAAACACTTGGTTTGAGAATCATGAAAAAAGGTTGTGTACGTGGAAGATACAAGAAGGCACCGGAAGGTACCAGATATGTTATAATGGTAAGACAGATTTCAGAAACAGGTTTTAAAATTTAAAGCATACCCAGGGGCAGATATACTCTGGCCATATCTTATTGGTTATGAACTGTAGAATGAAACTGAAAAAACTGCGGAAAGGTAAGATAATGAGATGGAACCTGGATAAATTGAAGGAACCTGAATCTCTTGAGAGTTTCAGAAGGAGCTTTAGGCAACAAATGACGGAAATGGGGAAAAATAAGACAGTAGCATATGGATGGGTAGCTTTCAGAGATGAAATAGTGAAAGAATAAAATGCGGAATGGCATTGGGAAGAGAGGTATTTTTGAAAAAGAGAAATTTGTTAACATCGAATATTAATTTAAGGGTACGGCAGTCTTTCCTTAAGACATTTATGTGGACTGTTGCCTTGTATGGGTGTGAAACATGGACGATAAATACTTGAGACAGGAAGAGGATAGGGGCTTTTGAAATGTGGGGCAACAGAAGAATGCTGAAGATAAAGTGGGTAGATCGCGTCACAAATGAAGATGTACTGAACAGAATTGGGGCGAAAAGGAGTTTTTGGTATATCTTGACTAAAAGAAGGGATCGATTGTTAGGATACATTCTTACAAGGAGATCACATGGGTATCGGAGTTAAGAATTATATATATATATATATATATATATATATATATATATATATATATATATATATGGCACGCGAAGTACAGAACTTAAATAACAATCAGCCAAAGCCATTCGACGCAACTCTAAAAAATTCTCGTGAAAATCGACTTTGAAGTTTTGCAAAGTACACGTAAATACCAATAATTAAAGCTGTTGCAGCATCTGTCGGTTTAGCTCAGGTAGTAGCGTTCTGCTATCACAACAACAGAGTTATATATAACATTTGGGATCACTAATTCCACGTGTTGTCAGTTTTTTGTTGTATGTATGTCGACGAGCTGAATAGCTTGTCACCTACGAGATGGTTGAGTAGGTTAGCTGCTTGGGAAGTCATCAGTAACTATGGAGATGATTTTCAAAAACAGCGTCGTAGCTCTTCACAAACTGAACAATCCAAGACTACCGTCGTCAACTAATAGTGAAGCCAATACTTTGAAAAAATGTAACATGTTTTTTGATTGAAAGCATTATTAACAATCTTTTATAAAATATAGAAAATTACTAATAAACAACAATATGTGCATTTTTCGTAAAAAAAATTACCATTAGATATTCAAATTGTGGAAGTATTCGAACACACCGAAAAAAGGGTCTGTTACGACGGGACTCGAATCCTCCTACCATTTGGTTGTGAGACTAGAACACCACCACCTGAGCTACACTACCAAATACGACTGTTTAAAGTACTGGTACCTTAATGTACTTGTAAAACTTAAAAGTCGATTTTCTCAAGTATTTTTGTTGCGTCCAATGTCTTTGGCTGATTGTTATTTGAGTGCTGAACTTCACGAACCATAAATATTAAAAATTTCTTAAATCCGATACCCATGTGGTCTCCTTGTTAGACACCAGGGAATCGTGAATTTAGCATTGGAGGGAAGTGCGTGGAGGGGGGTGGAGGTAACAATCGCAGAGAGAGAGAGAGAGAGAGAGAGAGAGAGAGAGAGAGAGAGACGTATACAGTAAACAGATTCAAATGGATGTGGGTTACCGTTCTTATGAGATAAAGAGGCTTGCTCAGGATAAAGTAGGGTGGAGAGCGAAATCAAACCAGTCTCCGTAATGACGACCACAACATACGGCCAAGAAAAAGGCCGAAGTGTCTGGGCTGCAGCCGCGCGGAAGTAGCCGAGCGGTGTGGGGCGCCACGTTACAGATCGCGCGGCCTCCCGCGTCGGTGGTTCGAATCCTCCCTCGCGCATGGATGTTTGTTGTTTTTAGGCTAGTTTAAATTAGTGTTGTCGGGCCCGGTGGTCTTGGGGTAAAGCGCTTGACTGGAAACAGAAGGGTCGCGGGATCGAAACCCGGTCGGACATTAGATTTTTTCAGTCTGCGTTTTAACCCATCCTTCACCTCTCAACGGTGTGAGGAGTCGGCAGAAACGACACGTGGTTCGGATTCCACGTTAAGCAGTAGGTCCCATTTCCCCGGTTGGATAACTGGGGTAGGCTAATGGACAAGGAAGTCACCGAAGTGGCGTCCAATTGAAAGACTTGCACCAAGCCAATGAGCCACACGATATTATTATTATTATTATTATTGTAACTTAAAGGAAAGTACTTGGGCTCGAACCAACACATATACACCAAAATCGTATGAGATAAAGATCCCTTATTGCACCAGTGATACTCCCG
The DNA here is from genome assembly GCA_026315105.1 of Locusta migratoria. Taxonomy (NCBI): domain Eukaryota; kingdom Metazoa; phylum Arthropoda; class Insecta; order Orthoptera; family Acrididae; genus Locusta; species Locusta migratoria. The sequence continues at coordinate 607,597,429 of CM048755.1, forward strand.
CATCTGCAAAACTCTGCAGTCGTCCGTTAGAGGCCTCTGCGTGTGCCATGCCGCATTGCACTTTGACCTGTCGGTTCGCCAATAGGGACGGTGCAGTGTGCCTCCGAAGTTGCATTTTGTGATGTTATTTGTGTGGTGAAGCGTCAGATGGGGCGGCGATTGCTAATCAATCCTGCTAATGTATTGCGAGTAGTTGAGATAAAGTTACGAAGAACCCTTCTTCGTGAAGATGGTATTAGTGAAGAAGATGAATCATTTGCATGCTTTCTCGTATCTGTTGTGGTACAGAAATATGAGCATAATACTGTTGTTACAAACTCATAATAATGATGGTAGGGATGATAATGACGAACAACTCATTGCAAGCGGTAGTGCTACGGTAAGTGCGGGAAGAGGCGATGGAAGCAGTGACAGTGAATACCAACGGTCTTTCGGGAAGAAGGTTAAAGTTGCAACTATCATAACGGCTTTTGATGACAATTTGCTAGAGAACATGTACGATGATTATTACATAAGTTATAGTTAAGATATCTGCATTACGTATGGCGTCTACAATTACGTCTACAGTGCTATCTAGAGCATGTTTGCAGAGCTTTGCAGAAAAACGACACCCACCAGCACATTGAGGTGTACGTAGAGATCCTGTAACCAAACGTTAATACAGATATGTTTGTTCGAGCCCATGTACTTTCGTTGTTGGTGTAAGTAGTTTGTAAGTCTGTGGACTTATGATCAAAGTAGTTTGGTCGCATAGAATTTAGAACATTTTCTGGACTGCAGATTTCGTGGCGAGTCGTGCAAGCCATCGGGTGGTCTTTGGGACCCAATGGGCGGTCGTGTCTTCCGCCTTCCCACTAAACCGCGCGCACCCACCCACCCGCTTGCGTCAGGTATTACGGCGACATTCGGAGCGCTTTCAAATAACTTGAATGATACGTATTTTTAGATTAACTATCACAGCGTGCAGCCGCACGGCAATAAATTCGGGATGTATTAATAAGAGCGAGGGCGGACTTACGGGTGGCCAGGATTTTCTTTCCTTTTTATTTCTCCCCCCCCCCCCCCCCCCATCACGACACGCCGCCGCGATACGAAACGAGTTCCGCTTCCACGGGATACGAGCTTCGCATACGGACAAATTAATGCGAGGTTCATCCGGTGGTGTTAGTGGCGGGCGCGTTCCCAATTAATAAATATCATTTGAGGGGCCCGCTAGCCACGGTCAAGGAAACACGATACACGGTGCAGGTCCCCCTCTCCTTCTGAAAATAGCGCGTTTCGGGACGTTAGGCTGGCGGCAGCTGGCGCGCCATCCATCGGCGACCTCCCATTGAGGCGGGAGGGGGCCGCTCAATGGCTCGTGCAGCTGCGACACCCTGCCACTGCCGCTGCCCACGCCTATTTCTGGACGCCTCCAACTTTCTCACTATTGCTATCCGCGCACCGACCACGCCCTCGGCCTAGGGTGACCAATTCTCCCCTCTCACTTATTCTCTGCCTTTTTCTCCAGTATACTGAGTCAGGTATCACTGTTACACCTGAAACCGTGCAGTACAGTGTCCCCAAAGTCTCTCTGTAGTGGCGATCTCCGCGTGCCTCGCGTTTCGGGGCGTGTAATGTTGGTAGCTCTGAGAAAGCGCACCTGCAAATGTTCCGTGGACCCGCAGTGGTGGACTAAGGCTCTGGGAGGCCCGGGATCCCCTGTCCACTTTCAAATACATGTATTATTATAAAAAAGTTTTGGAGGTCCATCCAGGGCGAGAGGAACTGGATAATCTAAGAAAAATAGTTAAATAGCTTCCGAGATTTGGAGGCCCCAGAAAAAGAGGCCAAGTACGCAAAATAAATAAATAAATAAATGCCGCGTGCTTTCGAGGTGTTGGGAGGCCCCCCAAGACGAGAGGGCCGCGGCGCTCTCGTGTGACGTCAGGCAGAGTAGGTTGCGCGCGCATAGCTGACTGGGTAGCCGCTGGGGCACGGCCAAGGAGGTTAGAATAGACGGAGACGCCAAAATGTTCAAATGTTTATAGAGCTTATGGGACTTAACTACGGGGACATCAGTCCCTAAGCTTACAAACTACTTATGAACTAGCTACAACTAAGGACGGCACAAATATCCATGCCCGAGGGGGATTCGAACCCCCGACCGTAGTGGCCGTGCAGACCGTGACTGAAGCGCCTCAGTCCCCTCGGCCACCGCGGCCGGCACGGAGACGCCCTTACGTTGAAAAAGTGAAGCCTACCTCCGCCATATTGATAAGTCTTGGAGATGTGTTCGTATTGTAGAGCTAGTGTTTTATGTCATGTCATGACATAACGTCCCGCGGTTTTGCCGTGATGAACAGCGTGTTAAAAGAATGAAAATTAGCGTTAAAAATAAAATTTTTGAAATATCTTACGATGAGTATTTATTCAATAAAGTGTATTATATGTAAGTATATACTTCGTACTGACTGTTAGTTTAATGGACTGATAGTAAGAGGGCCGACTTAAAGCACAGTTTTAACGGAGAAATGTCTGGCCCGGTGGTCTTGGAGTAAACGCTCCATGTAATAAAAAAGCTGAGCCAAATATGCAACGAACAACCAAGAACACACTAAACGAACGACCGCAAAACACAGATCTACCTGAAGAAGGGTCGCGGGTTCGAAACCCGGTCGGACCTCGGATTTTTTCAGTCTGCGTTTTGACCCATCCTTCACCTCTCAACGATGTGAGGAGTCGCCAGAAACGACACGTGGTTCGGATTCCACGTTAAGCTGTAGGTCCCCTTCCTCGGTTGGATAGCCTAGGGACATGAAAGTCGCCGAAGTGGCGTCCAATTGAAAGACTTGCACCAGGCCAATGAGCCACACGAAATTATTATTATAACGGAGAAATAGCATTCCATGATCGACCAAGATGGTGGACAGGCTTCAACTGACGTATGTGCTCGGCATAGAAAACGGGCACGGCCCACTATGCTGAAGCAGCGAGCCAGTCAGCTATGCGCGCGCAACCTACTCTGCCTGACGTCACACGAGTGCGCCGCGGCCTTCTCTAGGTGGTTGTGGTCTGCCCCCTCAGCCCCCCCCCCCTAGTGCGCCTCTGAGTGGTGGTAGGGTAGGGGAGTGTTGCTTATACAACGACACGAATGTGATAACACCCTTATGCGCCCTGCAAGGCGAGGCACGCGGAAGTCGCCGCTGCGGAGAGACTTTGCGGTCACACTGTACTATCGATACTGGAAATTCTCTCTGCGAGATATCCCGAATAACCTTCTTACAATAATCGACACTATTCTCGATTACCGTAGACGTAGCCAGGATTTGAATCTAGGAGGGGTTTTCAACATATGGGCATAGTAAAATAATAAGAATAATAATAATAAATCAATAAATAAAAAAAAAAAAAAAAACAGATTTAGATATCTGCTTGGTGCAGAAAAAATGGCAATTGAACCTTAATAATGGAAATGTGAAGTCATCCGTATGACCACTAAAAGAAGCCCGTTAAACTACATTTACACGATAAATCAGTCAAAACTACAGACCGTCAATTCAACTAAATACCTAGGCTTTTGGGAACAGCTTTAATTGGCCACAGCGTCCGACTTCAAATTATTATTGTTTGGGGGGGGGGGGGGCAAACACATTGTATAACACTTTGACTGATAACGTTGTACCTGTGTACTGAATGCTGCCAACCAGCCAGCTTTAAGTAAACTTTATATCAACGCAAACAAATGGTGCCACAAATAATAGCGTTTCTGAACATTAGGGGTGGGGAAAAGGCGAGGCCCCTACATGAAAATATTGGGGGTCGGGGGGCCCAGAAGTACTTTCTCCCTCTCCTCCCCAAGCCGGCGCCAGACGCTTCAAGACAGCGTAATGAAGGTAACGGCGGTTTTAACGTGTTGGCAGCTCGACCGCAACACAGAACCGCAGGAACTGATGACCTCTGCTATTTGGTCCTATCTTTACAAACATTTGAACATTTTTGAAAACGTGGTCCTTAGAGAAGGGACGGGGAAGGAAATCAGCCGTTCTATTTGAAAGGGACCATCCGGCTATTTTCTCGGATCGATTAAAGAAAACTTAGATCAGGATGGCGTGAGGCGGGTTTGAACTGCCGTTTTCCCCAGTGTTAGAATGTACCGCCTCGCTCGGTCCCTAGCATACTTAAAATATACGGCTTGGCACTGTAATTGGAGCATGGCCACGGTCACAATGAGTGCCAGCTTTTGCCCCCGCGAATGATGACTTCGCGGTGTGTTTATTTTCGCTGCATGCATATATTAAGCTCGCGCTTACCGGTTCTAATTAACTGTCTAGGTCGAGAGGCTTTGCGACTACAGCTCGGGCGATTCTTATTTAGATACCAAGGTGGCTTCACAATTTATCGACGCCAGCAAACAGCGCTATTATTCCTAGACTTGAAATACGTCTGCGTTCTACTTCGAAATAACGGTTTATAGGTGAATACCCGACGAAATTGTCACCTCGGCTACTGTCAGTACTCAACACATGACCGGGGATACTTGAGCAGATTAACACAATTGGAGTTTCAGTAGAAGCTAATGTTTCATTGACAAAAATTACTGAACAAATTATTCTTCCGAAGAAGCATCACTTACCGAGCTGTTGTGCTAACATAAAATGTTCAAACGTTTGTGGAGCTTATGGGACTTAACTAGGGGGTCATCAGTCCCTAAACTTACAAACTACTTATGAACTAGCTAATACTAAGGACGGCACAAATACACATGCCCGAGGGAGGATTCGAACCCCCCGACCGTAGTGGCCGTGCAGACTGTGACTGGCGCGCCGCAGACTGCTCGGCCACTGCGGCCGGCGCTTCGCAATTGCTCAGTACACATGGTAACTGGATATACAGTCGACATTCCTTTCCTTAGTATCTCTGTCCTCCTGTATGCCTGTTCCTTACCTCTTTGTCTTCTTAGTTTCTCGGCGCGTCTTTATTCCGACGTTCACTTAGTCCCTGGACTCCCTGAGTGGCTTGCAAGCTCTCGACCAATGTTTCCCCAAACACCATCTGGTGCAATACATCCAAGAGTCTGTGTTTAGTCTCGGCGTGTCTGGCCGTTCTGTGGCTTTCATCTGGACCCCGGGCCACATAGGCATTCCAGGGAATGAACGAGCTGATCAGCTGGCCAAGCAGGCCATCGCCTCGCAGTGTCTGGATATTGGTACCCCAGAAAGGGACATCCGTTTGAGTCTGCGCCACAAGATATCCATGGCCTGGAACTCAGAATGGTTGACATTGAGCACGCCCAACAAGTTCCGTGCGATCAAGTCTTAGACAGCAGCTTGGAAAACGTCTCTTAGGCCATCTCGAAGGGACTCAGTCATCCTCTGTCGCCTGCGTATAGGCCATACATGGCTCACGCACGGCCATCTCTTACGTCGAGAGGACCTGCGCTCTGCTGACTGTGGTCCACATCTTTGTGGACTGTCCACTTTTAGCTGCATTGCGGCGATCTTTTAACCCGCCTACTGCGCCTTCTTCGATTTTAGCTGACGACACCTCCATGGCTGACTGTGTTTTAGGTTTTATTCGCGCAGCTGCATTTTATCATAAGCTTTAATGGTGGGTTCATATGCCTGATCTTCAGGCATACACCTCTTATAGTTTTAATCTGTTGTCACTTTTGTCTTGTCAGTCCTATTTCCGACTGGCAGTTGTAGTATGTGCAGAATGGCTGGCTCATCCATTATTATCCTAGTGATCAGCCAGCCAACATCATCTGCTGTGGTTTTAAGTATAGTTGATTATTTGTTCCACCTCTATTGTGGTTCCTTTTTCTTTTATAGTGTAATTATGACCAACACTGTCTTCCGTATGTCTTGTGTACTGGTTGCAGGGTGCTTATTTTTAAAGATACATGAAACCCTGTGATATCTTAGCTGGGAACAGGGGCTGATGACCCGGTAGTTTAGTCCCCTTTAAACACCCCCCCCCCCCCCTCTTTTTACCTACTTCTGCCGCCTCCTCCACTTAACGTCTGTCCTTACCTCCCCGCACTCTGCCGACATCTCCCCCCGCCCCCCTTGTCTTCTTTCTCTTATAAGGGGAACACAAAGTATGGTAAAACGAAATTTGATGGGTCGCAGGTATATCGTGCGGGATTTCCTATATACCACAATGTTAAAAGGATTTGTTCCAATGCGCCTTGGTTTCCACGAAAATCGAGATCGAAGTCCAGCGCGTAACAGCTATACCTGTACTAAGTTACTGTCGGTACGTCAGTCAACGTGATGTAATTAGCAAGGCGGCAGGCCGCGGTGGCCGAGGAGACTGAGGCGCTCCAGTCACGGTCTGCACGGCCACTACGGTCGGGGGTTCGAATCCCCCCTCGGGCATAGATATTTGTGCCGTCCTAGTTCGTAAGTAGTTTGTAAGTTTAGGGACTGATGACCCCGTAGTTAAGTCCCATAGACTATACAAACATTTTTTAATTAGCAAGGCGCTTCACTGCCACACAGACGACCCGAGTTCAAATTCTGCTCGGAAGTTACTTTTTTGTTTTTACACCTGTTTGACGGCTGATTGTGAATAATTATATGCTTTCATAGCCACTCTTATGTTAATGCTTGAGTAATTGGTCATGATAATAACTTTTAATTTCTCAATATGTTATTTTAATTCGTTATTTGGAAGCATACTTTTACGGCGATTGAAAGATATTTCTAAATCAGTAAACCGTCTGTAGTTACCACCCATAACATTTGTGCAGCATTTGCTAGCTGCGTTTACAGTCCCCGGCCCCACTGTAATACCGTCGAATTCAGTGTGTCCATTTGATGCGTCCCAGCTGATTATGCTGCGGCCAGGCGGCTAGTCGTAGGGAATCAAATGTTCAAATGTTTGTAAAGGCTATGGGACTTAACTACGGGGTCATCAGTCCCTAAACTTACAAACTACTTATGAACTAACTAAGGCCGGCACAAATATCCATGGCCGAGGGGGGGAATCGAAACCCCGACCGTAGTGGCCGTGCAGACCGTGACTGGAGCGCCTCAGTCTCCTCGGCCACCGCGGCCGGCTGTAGCGAATCGTTCACAAAGTGCAACATGGAGGATACATGTGCACAATGAACCTGGTTGTTCGTTGAAGGGATGGCTAAGCTTTTTTATTACAGAGGGCGTTTAGCCCCCCAACCGGGCGCGCCGAGCCACGGCGCCCGGAGAACTCGGGTCGACTGTGTGGCAGTCAAGCGCCTTGCTAATTACACCACGCTGACTCACGTAGCGACGGTGACTTATTACAGGTATAGGTTACGCGCTGTACTTTGATCTCGATTTTCGTGGAAACCAAGGCGCATTGAACAAATCCTTTTTGCTTGGTGGTCTGGAGGAATTCCCGCACAACGTACTTGCGACTCATCTAAATTCGTTTGTACCATACTTGGTGTTCCCCTTGTTATTCCCCTCTCTCGCCTGTATATGACAATGGCAATACCTGCCAAATTCGTGGTTGTCGGTAAAACGGCATCAACGTCTGGTGTAAGATATAGATCCGTGCTTTTCAACCTTTTCGAATATGAGACCTCCGCACACTTCTCACAAAGCATAACAAAACTGTCTTATCTCATGGAAACAAATTTAATGTTCCTTACTTCGCTACAGCTTTCTTTGGACAATATTTTTCTGTACTATTCGGAATGCAACACATTTTCCTATTTTTACAAGCTGTTAGACAGAAAAATATATTTTGCTTAACGAGTGTTCCCCATTTCAGGCAAAACTCAGAAGCGAATTATACTCATTAAGAAAGGTTCCACTCTCTGAATAATTTGTAAAGATGATCTATTTTAGAACTTTTCAGAATTACTTATGTTGTTTTACCTATTCATTGGTCATTGAAAACAGTAATTCAGGCTTTATGCTTATTCATCATTAACACACTGTATTATAAAACAATCTAGGATCTATTCTTATTATTCATAATTAATGGTACTCAAGGAACTCACCCTTAGTTTTATGGTGCGAGTACTTCCTCTTGTAACAGCGAACCCTTGAGCAAGACGCTGTATATATAATACACAGCGAAATTGAATATAATGAAAAACACGAAAAAATTAAAAGCGCTTATGTAAATTTTGAAGAAAAAAGTAATGTTAAATAAATTCTAGAATCAAGGAGAAGCCCTAAACCGAATTTATAATAATAATAATAATAATAATAATAATAATAATAATAATAATTATTATTATTATTATTATTATTATTGGACGCCACTTCGACGCCTAATATATCCCTAACTTGCCCCAGTTATGCAACCGGGAAAAGCGGAGCTGTAGTATGGAATCCGAACCAACTCAGAGAAACGTAATTTGTAATAAAACTAATATTGGGGTTAATAATCGAGATGATAAAACAATCCTGTGTGTTTAGTCGTCCTCGTCGCCATGCGTTTAGTCCTTCCCGGCCTGTCTTTCTGGAAAAGTTCTATTCGGGACGCTTGGGATGCGTTGACATCTAAAACAGCTATACAGATTAGTAATAAAAGTTTTATTTACGATTATGTACAAAGTTACTCAACGTATCTCTCTCTCTCTCTCTCTCTCTCTCTCTCTCTCTCTCTCTCTCTCTCTCTCTCTGTCCTCGCGACGGCGTCTTCTTCCTCGTCCTCGATGCTAGCTGCGCTGGGTCCTAGTCGGTGTAAAGCGCCTCGCTGCAGAGCGCGCGGTTGCTGGGCATCGGAGGTTCGATTCCTCCCTGGTGTGTGTGTGTGTGTGTGTGTGTGTGTGTGTGTGTGTGTGTGTGTCGTGTTAGGTTATTTTACCTTAGTTTAAGTAGTTTGTACGCTACGGACTGATGACGTAGTTTGGTCCGATACATTTACAAACATTTGAGTCCTAGTGACTGCCTATTTCGGAGCCGGGCTCTTCCAGTTGCATGTCGGCCTAGATATAGCCGCTTGTAGAGGGCGCGTGTGATTGGCTGCCGGTCGTCCGCTGCCTTCTTCACGATCGTTTATCTGCGTCTGGCGTGTGGCGCTGACTTTACGCCACAAAACTGTCTTTGAAGTTTGACCAAATCTCACCCACTGTGCAGCATTTTATTCAGATCAGTTGGGCAAGTCCCGAGTTCATCGCGTACAATCATCGCGATACGGAATTTCATTAATAACAAAATCATTTACTGCAATGATGGCATGGCTTTGTTGGCCGGGAGACCCCGATTGTACTAGTTCTGGCGCATTTCTGGAAGTCTTTATTTGACGCAACGTAAGCGTCTTGCGTGTCGTTGGCGAAATAACAGAGGACATCCAGTCCCCTGCGGGAAATCGAATCCGGGCGCGGTAGTCAATGTCGTTGTCCACTGAACTGCGGAGATGTGTCCGTATTCTTCGAATCGGATAGTAATTATGACGACAGGACGTCGCGGCTAAATGGTGGGCAGGGCACGTGTCGGTGTTTGTATTGGGATCTAGTATCGCGGGGATAGGGGATAAAAATAAGAGCAGGCCCGCGAGCTTCTTGGCCAAGTCGGTTATTGGCGAAGCGTGTGGCGCCAGGTGAGCCGGACAAGACTGATGATCGACCTCTAGCCGCCTCGCCGGCACGTGCTCTTGGCTCGCCAGCACAAAATAGTCGCGCCACTTTCCCGAAACTGCCGTTTTATCACCGTGCGCTACCGTTCAGATCGTGTGACAAAAAATATGAATTTCTAATTTTTGTTAGGGTGCGGTGACTGGTAATGAAGAACACAGAAAGACATCGACTAAGACGACGACGTCGAATCACTAGGTAGCTTGATAGTGCTAAGCCCAATAGAGAGAGCACTATTCTGTACATCGTCTCTAAGACTCGCTCAGAGACCTGTTGAAATAATCCAAACAACTAAACTTTGCCGTAAGCACGGAGTTCATCAACCAGTCTGTCTGGTACATAGCTGCACTTCGTCGACGGAACAGTATTATAAATTACTAGAAACGTTGGCGACAGGATACAATCCCTCGCCAAGCCTCGCCCTTCCGACCTCGACTGCCAACTAACCTAACTTTCACTTTAAAAAAAGTTAACTGTAGCGTAGCATTAAGGAGGATAGGTATAGATTAAACAAGAAGTTTCTTTTTTTAGTACGTAAGGGCGCAAAGCGCCTGAATTCACGGTTCAAAAACACTAAATAGATTTACAGTTGTACGTTCGATATCTATCATTTCTGGCCAAGCTACTTAGAGTGTAAGCTTTCTTGCAAATTACCCTATAATTGCTATAGATATTTTTACTTTGTTAAGAATACTCAAAAAGGTTTTACAACTGCATTAGGAAACGCTTAAATTTTGTAGTAGTTACTGAATATTTTCAGCATGTCTTCAATGTGGTCGTTACTTTAAAGAGGATAATGAAGGGATACTAATAATTCAGCTTTGGTTTCGCGGGTAACATATCTTCGATTCAATCGACTTTGAAAGATGCGGGGCTTAGCCTATCGGAGGCGGGGTTTAGCCTCTAGACGCGGGGCTTGGTAAGGGATTGTTTTCTAGCGCCAAAGCTACGTATGAAACTTAGGAATCAATTTCAAAGAAAAGTATCATGTTTCGGGATAGCGTTGCTTCTATAAAATGTCTGTAAACCTACTGTACCAAATTGCTTTGGCCAACACACGCACGCACCCAAGGGAGAACTTCATCCTCCTTCGGGAACGACTGCCCAGTACTCAGCATGATGCCTTAGACCACGCCGCCACTACCGCGCGCATTTATAACACGGATTTGGAGGGTTCTAAAATTACATGAGCACTCTTCTTTTTGCACTTCGGTGCCAGACAGAAGGTTCATCCAGAATGAAACATGAAGGCAAAGGTCCCAGGTTAGAGTCCCGGTTCCGGCACACAATTTTAATCTGCCAGGAAATTTCTTGTCCATGTTGTGTGACAGTTAAGTATTTCAGTCCTTCTGGCGTAGTCTTACGGAAAATAGATTGTTTAAAATTACCACTCGGTCGTGAATATTAAGTTTGCGCAGCTTACATGGGATTATGATTGCAGGAGTAGGGTGTTAAAATAAAGTTCATATGTTTGTAAACGGAAGTAACTGCTGCGGTCATCGGACCCTAGACTTACAAACTACTTTAACTTTTGCTAAGGACAACGTACAACACACATTCCTGAGGGAGGATTCTAATTTCCGACGGGAGCGGCCATCAACGCGCGGCTGCAGGTTGTTGAAGACGCTTCTAGTTTTGCCGTCAGCTTTCACGTTAGCTGTTCAGTTCTTCATAGGCCGTGGAAGTGGCGCACTGAGACTGGTGGTTTCCAGAAAGTACTACTACCGGTCGCCTTTTGTCGTTAAATTATTTACCACGACCAGTTTCAAGTCGCCTAGCGATTCCCTGTCAGATAATACATATTCAACGCTTGTTCAGAGCGCTTATGGTGGGGGTCGTGTAAAATTGTTGGCGTCCTTCTTTTGTGCACAAAATACTCGGAAAAACATTGCCAATTTTGCACGTTGTGGATCGCGCGGCCTCCCGCGTCGGAGGTTCGAATCCTACCTCGGGCATGGATGTTTGTGTCGTCTTTAGTATAAGTTAGTTCATAAGTAGTTCGTAAGTTTAGGGAGTGATGACCCCCGCAGTTAAGTCCCATAAGCGTTACAAACGTGAACATTTGAACAAATTTCACGCGTTATCTCCCCCCGTATTTTATTGAATGCCTGTCTATCGCTAGGCTATTCCAAACCGGTCATTGCAGAAATAATAATAATAAAAAAAAGGGGGGGTGTGAAAAACAACAAATTCAAAAATGTTCAAATGTTTGTGAATCTGGGACTCAACTGCTTGGTTATATTAGTCCCTAGCTTACAAACTACTTACTCTAAGGTAAACTAAACTAAGGACAACACAAGCACCCATGCCCGAGGGTGGAATCGAACCCCCCGATGGCGGACGGCCGCGCGCACCGCAACACGGCGCTCCAGTACGCGCGGCTAATCCGCCGCGGCTTGAAAAACCACCACAAACGGCGAGTGGTTACAGTTACCTCGGGACACTTTCAATCCTCTTTCATGTTTCGCTGTCTACATAGTTGGTAGTAGCATTTCGTCCACTTTACTCGTAGCTATAGCGCTGTCAATAATAGTACCAACATGCTTCCATCCCTTGAATGTTCTCATATCACTGCACGTAAGGTAATGCTATTTGACAGATCTTATCAAACGAATCGTGCTCCAAAGAATTACTCCTTTTGAAGGCCACGAAGTTTTTCCATTTCGTTTCCTTCGTTGAATGTACGATATCTATGATCTTGTTCGTTCAAGACATTAAGTCTCCGTGTGGTGGTTACAAGCCCGAGGAAATATTCGCAAAAACGTGTGTAGAGAATAGACAATGATCGGAGCCAGACAGCAGACTGAGAGACAGAAAGAGTGGCAATGTGTGAGAAACAGCGGAACAAAGTGTATGGTGGATACTGAAAGTGGCAGATCAAGAGAAGGGATGGAGGCACTGACGTTGGAAGAGCCAGACGTGAGATACTAGGAGATGTATGTAGTGGGAGGGAGTGCTGTGCATGAAAACTCCATTACGATGAGAGACTGGGTAAAAGGCTCTGTGCTGAGAGCGCCAATATGTCAACACGCCAAAGTCTTTGCTGTGGCAGGCGGAGTGAAGACTCGGGCAGCTGGTTGCTCACTTTCCTGTCAGTCTTTCGAACCGGAACATATTTGCCTACTTTCAGCCGGTATATATCTGTGGAAGAGCGTTTCTGGCTAGTTTCACGAAATGGTGGCCCCGCCGCGGTCCAGCTGTCGGATCGTTGGTTGGGCGCTATGGCTTTAATCGGTTCCTGCAGGTGGCGGGTCTGCCAAGACGCCTTGGCGCCGCGCGCGATCACGCGGGGTTAATGGACAATGTGTGGCGGCCAGTCATAACACACCACCGGCCAACTCCACACCTCATTCTTGGCCCCGACTTGAGAGCCTGTCTCACGTGCTACACTACTTTCACTGACATATATTGCGCAACAGTAACAAACGTTAATCGGCTTTTCCTTACTATGTTCCCCCTACACCTCCTCCCTGCCAGACGGTGATACCTTACACCGCTGCTATATACCGGGTGATCAAAAAGTCAGTATAAATTTGAAAACTTAATAAATCGCGGAGTAATGTAGATAGAGAGGTAAAAATTGACACACATGCTTGGAATGACATGGGGTTTTATTAGATTTACCACATCTACCGTTATCGTGCCTTTTTTCTTTGAGGAACTGCGTGATTCTGGTTTTGTAACTGCTACCGTGACGGGTGAGAGGTACGCCGATATGTTACAGAATCGCATCATCCCCGGCCTGGCTGATAAACATCTGCTGGAACGTACGATTTTTATGCAGGATGGCGCTCCACCCCATATTGCTAGACGGGTGAAAGATCTCTTGCGCGCGTCGTTTGGTGGTGATCGTGTGCTCCGCCCCCACTTTATTCATGCTTGGCCTCCCAGGTCCCTAGACCTCAGTCCGTGCGATTATTGTCTTTGGGGTTACCTGAAATTATTCGAAAGTTAATTTATCACCTGCCTTACTTATTCCTGTTAACTGTAATCGTAACTATACGAAACAGTTCATAAATAAAATTACCTATATGTAGGGTTGCCATATTGAACTCGAGGCAGGCCCGGAGACCAGACGTGCCCCCCTCCCCCTTGGCTAATGACTCACCCCTCCCCCCCCAACTGCGACCAACTCCCCCCCCCTCAACCAGCATTACACGTGAATTCTAAAAGGAAAAATACTAATTATCTCCTTCCTCCAAAAATTGCTGGTAAACTGATAACAAACAATGAACGTACAAACACAAATAATAAACGTCGCCAGTTGACACGTTGCCGCAACAATGTTTGCTTAATAATGCGCTAGCCGATTACTACCGATGCAACAATGAAAAGTTTTCAGAGGCTGAATAGAAAAGTAGCGTTTTGTTGCAATAAGAAATTGACATTTATATAAAGTTATTCATAATTATTAGAGAGGAGCCCGCCGGGACTGGCCGAGCGCACTGAGGCGTCTTGCCACGGTCCGCGAGACTGCTCCCGCCAGAGGTTCGAATCCCACCTAGGGCATGGATGTTGTTCGTCCTTGGTTTGTTACGTTAAGTTCGATGTAGATCGTCGCTACATGAGCATAGTACTTAAAAAGCGTCGTAAAAAATAAGATGAAGGTTACATTCAAGCCCGGAGATGAGTCTTGGCCCGTAGACCCGGAGAATTCATTCCAAACCCGGGCACTCCGGGCGGCGCCCGGAGATCTGGCAACCCTACCTATATGGCACATGTCGTCCTGAAGTAAATACACTGTGATGAAAGTATCCGATTGTCTTGTTTGTTAGGAAATTGTCCCAACTGAATTGGTAATAGTATTTGCAACTGGCGTAGATTTTGTTCCTGTGAGACGTTAGACGCCCCAGCTGAAGCTGCACAGATTGTTTGGCACAGTCCCACCTTTCCCCTTCCGTTGCCAGCTTGCACGAGTAAACGATTCGTCGATCCATCTGAGATGGCTGTCAGCCAACCCGCCAAATCTCCTGGGACACTATTAGGCGTTTTCCGTAGCTGTAGGATAATTACATAAGCCAACTTCGTCGATTGTCACAAGAAAACAATTTTATCTGCTGTGAAGCCTACAAATTCGACACTGCTCTTACCCGTATTCAACTAACATGTCTGGCAGTATGAATGACACTATTGTGGATAGACAGAAGAAAGCAGCGGGGTGTGCAGTTCCCAGCTTTCTGGTCACAATAGCACGCTGTTCCTCCGCCAGTGCGGACCTCGCTGCTCTTGCTTGGATGGAGGAAATCCCTGCGGCTATTCTTAGATGCAGGGGAAGAGCGCCGTCTTTTCGTTCGCGCGTCTCCAAATCGATACTTCACCGATAAACGTATGCCCTTATCGTAACGTTGGTCCAAGACTATTGGTATTATGATGTTTAAATTACTGATATATATGATCTTTTAGCGAGGAGGCTCCGGTGTGCTTACCTGACTGCTTAAGGCTTGCATGAAAAAACGCAAACGTTTTCCCCACATTATTACTTGAAATGACAGAATTTGGAACAAATGTTTCCTTCTACTTCACTTTACGCCCAAGGACTGCAAAATGATTTAGGCACCAAGCTCTTTAAACAGTGTTGTAGTTGAGGGCGACAGGCGAGTGTAGCCGTGCGCTCTAAGACGCCTTGCAGCAGAGGATAGAGTCCTCCCTCGGGCATGGGTGTGTGTCTTGTCCTTAGCATAAGTAGTTTGTAAGTCTAGGGACTGATGACACTGCACTTTGGTTCCATAGCCTTACATACATTTGAGGGCGAACATTGAACATTTGTTTGTATTTGTTTCTGATGGGGCATGTGGAGCATTACTTCATACTAAAAATCGTAATCATTATGTCCAGGGGTAAGAGGGCTTAAAAGAACTTCAGAAAATAACCGCTTTCGCTGGAGACTGGACACAGACACGTGCATTTGACAAATTCTCCCGCACGTGTTAGAATATGCACTGATAATTCGTTGCCGGCCGCGGTGGCCGAGGGGACTGAGCCGCTTCAGTCACGGCCACTACAGTCGGGGGTTCGAATCCCCCCTCGGGCATGGATATTTGTGTCGTCCTAGTTCTTAAGTAGTTCATAAGTAGTTTGTAAGTTTAGGGACTGATGACCCCGTAGTTAAGTCCCATAAGCTTTACAAACATTTGAACATCTTTTGATAATTCATTGGCTTATGTTCTTTCATCAAGACGATATTTCGCTCCCTTTTGGGGACCATAATGATGCGCAGTCTTGACGCATATTCTCAAACGTCAACTTAACTCCCCATTGCACTATTACTTCTAACATTAGAGAAGCAACTTAGTGTTACCAGTGGTCTCTCAGATTGCTAAGGTTGTAATAATCGTGACTCTGTAAGTCAGTAACCACGTATATGAGACCGTTTCTGCCAATCTCTAACGTCTTGATCATGGTGTTGAACGTGTTGGAGAACTGCTTTAAAGATTCACTTTTACGCAGAAACAGGAAAAGTTAATATTGAACAGTTCTGTAGAAAACGGGATGTATTGTTCCTGTGCGTCGTTGCTGTAAGCATGGGATGTTTATTATTATTATTATTTTAAGTTAGTCGTCTGTCCCTGTTCTGAACAACTTCAGAATATAGCAGACACGGTCTTCGATTTAGTGAACTTTCGTTCTTACGCTTGTTAAATGACACTTGCTTACTGAGAATACAGACTACCTCTACTACTTACATTACGTGCATTAACAATTCTTTTTCTAGCCCTGCAGCTATAGGCATGAAATGAATCTCCCTATGCACCTCCAGACTTTTCCAGAACCAGGTTACCTCTGACAGAAAGAAACATTTATGCACCAGGTGGGTGCAGTTGTGCATACCATTCGTTGAATCCACTACAAAAAGAGTTAATGGGAAAGGCTAGTCCATGGATTATGGAATTAAGTGGGTGTCCCTAATCCGTAACCACTTATTTCAAGTTAATCTGTATTGAGATGAACATAAAAGCGATGAGGGTCTAATCACGAGGTAAACTTGCATATGGGCGAAAATTGGTCGCACATTGTGTGACCTCGTGCAACAAAATAGAGTCTTGTAAATGATTACAATGGCAATAAAGAAACATTGAAAACGCAATGAAACCAAGTATCAGAATATATTAAGACTGTTCAAAATGTTCAAATGTTTGTAGAGTCTATGGGACTTAACTACGGGGTCATCAGTACCTAAACTTACAAACTACTTATGAACTAGCTACAACTAAGGACGGCACAAATATCCATGCCCGAGGGGGGATTCGAACCCCCTACCGTAGTGGCCGTGCAGACCGTGACTGAAGCGCCTCAGTCCCCAAGGCCACCGCGGCCGGCTATTAAGACTGAATAGCGAAAACCAACTATTATAAAACCTAGGACTTTAAGAAGTCCTAATGTGTTAATGGACCTTTCCGAAGTGGGGTGGTTTGCATTAATCGACCATACAAATAGTCGTACCGCGTGTGCACCCATAACGAACAGAGGTACTGGTGAAAAGTCAGATTAATGTGCGGTTCCAGAAAAGAGTACTTTTTCAGTAGTTGCAGATGCTTAAGAGATAAGAAAATTTTGTGGTCGATTTGGATTCGATAGTAGGAATAGGAAGAGAACGGGGAAAATTGACTGGCCCCAAGGAATGCGAGTCGTCTGGTAGGATTTACGCAGAGCATAATTTATACGTCCCTGCGGCTTGACATAAAAATCACTGAAATAATAGGTAGAATATATCTTGGGACTCTGGAATGTTTGATTATGAAATCATGTGAAGCAGATTAATAAACCGGGTATTAAACTGAAAGATATTGCTAGGGACAGATGGTGGACGCTAGCTGTATTTCATTCCTCATGGACTGCAGACTAAAACAGAAGATATTGCAAAAGGGTAGGAAATTGAGGAAACTGGACTTCGATAACTTGAAGAAAACATAGGTTGTTGAGAATTAAGCATTGTTGGACAGATGTTTGTTAAGCTTATGGGAATTAACTGCGGGATAATCAGTCCCTAAACTTGCAAACTACTTATAAACTAACTTATACTAAAGACGGTACAAACACCCATGCCCGAGGGAGAATTCTGACTCCCGACGGGGAACCGCCTCGCGCATCGGAGCATAGAGCCTCAATGCGCTCGGCCACTCCGCCACGGCCGATAACGAATCCACCATATTGTGTCTTTTAGCCATACCAGGCTAAGCCATCGTTTTATTTTGCATATAAGGAGCCACCTCCACATGATAGTTATGGAGCCGTACGGACGCTATCCCGTATATTGGTGGCATGGCCCATTCCTGTGGCCCTTCGTACGAAGTATGCCTTGCAGACGCATTACCTTTTGATATTTACCGATAACTAATTGAGGGTTCAACTGGTTTAAAGTTTCCTCCGTAAGATTGGTTGTTTATTTCCAGTAATAAGATTTTACATTACGCTTGGAGGATAGGTTGTAGGGCCCCCTGTTGTGCACTCGGCCTAGGACCCATGAACTCACGCCCTTGGAAAGCTAGCGTATTTAACCTTTTAATAGTTCTTTACTGTTTTTCTTTTAAATAATAGGGGTTTTGTACAAAAATAGACTATTGAGATTAGTTTGTCAAGGGTTGGATGATGGTGGGTTGAACATCTCCAGTCGCACACAGGAAATGTTCTCCTGTTCGCTTCTTTTTTCCTCCACGACAAGCTTTTATTATTTGCTGCACCTCTGAGGTCCCTGCAACTTTTAGCTCCCATGCTTTGTTTTGCCCTTGTGATTGTATCTGTACATTCTTTCGGTAGACACTTCCACTTCTGAACGTGATACTCGTGGATTGACTGACTGATTACCTTGTTGTTTTGTCCCTTAACACCCCCTCCCCCAAATAAATCCATCAATTAATGAAAGCGAAAAATGATCACATAATCGCGGCGGAGTGGCCGAGCGGATTGAGGCGCTATGCTCCGATGCGCGAGGCCGTTTCCCGGTGGGGGTTCGAATTCCCCCTAGGACATTGATGTTTGTGCTGTCTTTAGTTTAGTTAGTTCATAAGTAGTTTAGGGACTGATGACCTCGCAGTTAAGTCCCATAAGCTTCAAACGTTTGTGAACATTTTTTGATCACATAAGTAAAAATGCAATGAAAGGCCTAGTATAAATTCCGCAGTAACTCAACTTCACCGACGAAAAGACGGTGTCTTTGTTCCGAAAATTTGTTTTTACAACCGAAAAAAAAATACCATACCCCTTGCGGGACTCGAGGGGTGGCTGCGAGTAAATGGGAGAATGGATAGGGACCATTGCAGTAGCACTGTGCGATAGCTTCAGAGTTGATGCGTCTGGCAACTCTCGATAATTGCAATCTTACCTTCCAGCAAAGGGGCCGTTTCCCAGATCTTCGCATACTTTCTCTTATTTTTGGTAGCCATTTTGACCAATTAAACAATGCATTTACATCACAAATTGAGCTGGTCATTAAAGTAAAAATAATGATGGATCACCAACACAACACAATGATCGCTAATGCACTTAATTGCCGATCATAGCACATGACATAGCGGTATTTTAGTTCAATGTCCTCCGAAAATACCAGTCCATTAACTTACTATAGAAAAAAAAAAAAACTGGTATTGTTGAGCGACGGGATAGGGATGGAGAGAGGGAAAATATACGCCGCCTCCGAGCGCTGTAAGTAAACAGTGAAGGCATCATGAACTGAAGAAACAATGAAAACAGCGCGACAGTAGGGTCAGCGACAATGTAATCAACACAGGCTGACAGTACGCTGCACGGTTGGCAATGAACATCTGCAATCAGTACGGCAACGCGTCTTCTGATTGCTACACACACATTTGATGCAAAAATAAATAAATTCTCTTCTTCCACCTAAAAATCCCACTGACACTTTTCCCCCCTAAAAATCTCCCTAACATTTTCCCCCTAAATTCCCCCCTGGGAAACCCCCCAAGTTGGCAACCCTGGACTTCCATAGTGAGCGCGGCGTGAGACTCGGGAGGATTATCGATCGGTCGATTGCGAATGCGACGACGCGATGTCATTGTGCGGTAGGCGTGACGATTGTCGTCCGAATTGGGGCGTGACAATTAGCGTATTTCTAGTGAAGCCAGCCTCATTACCCTGCGCGTGTTTTTGCCAGGCGGCAGACAAACGGCTTCGCAGGTGCCGCTGTTGGCCGCCTGCCTCGGCCCGCTCCGCGCTCCCTCAAAAACTGCCGTTGTCCCAATATATGCCGACACCTTTGAAATATGACAAACGGCCTGACACGAACGAGTAATCCTCCTTTGAATGTCTTCCTCCCTGTTTGCTGTCACGAATGTGTCGTTACAAATGTATTGCCAAGTCGTTACTCGTTCCACGGTTTCAGGGACTTGCCGTTTGATGTTGACGTCTGGGTGGACACGCGCAGGATTGGCTGACAGCTGGTTTGGGGGAGGGGGGGGGAGCGTGTGTAACAATCCCAGAATCCGACTGAAGCGTGGAACCACTGGAAGGCTACCTACAGATAACGAGGGACGCTAAGCTCCAGTTTTCACGCAAGTGGGCTCCGAACCGCACTGGGGCAGAACCGTCGCCAGAGGTGATCCGATAAGATCGGCCGACTACACCGCCACAGTGCGTCAGATCTTCGGTTAAGTTAGAATTATTCGACAAGGAGATGAGAACCTAGCCTGCTGGGCGGGTTGCGGCCTCCACCCAAGTAATGAATGCAAAGAAATGAATACGGTTCTGAGGTCAATGATGTATGACTTCTGAAAACGCGATAACCAAGCATGGATCGGAAGATCCAACAACTTTTTCTTTTTAGGCGTCAGTTTGAGATACAATGCCGCAAAATTCTTACTATTGCCCCCCCCCCCCTCCTCATATAAGCTACATTAGCCTCTGCCGCTGGCCACCAAACTCTCCACAGACATGAACATTATCGCAAAACTCTCGTATTTATGAAAACGCCTGCAGGATGCATGGTGTCAGTTCCCCCATCAAAACCTCCGACATTACTGGAGTCCGCGCCACGTCGCGTTGCGGCACTTCTGGTGTTCTACACGATATTAGGCAGGTGTACCAGTTTCTTTGGCTCTTCAGCGTTGAAGGATAGTTGGGCAACTGTACTTGTACCATTAATCGGTACTGTCGGAGAATCGGCACTTCAGTGATTAAATGCGTGTTTTAAATGTAATAACAATAATAATAATAATAATAATAATAATAATAATAATAATAATTATTATTATTATTATTATTATTATTATTTCGTGTGGCTCATTGGCCTGGTGGAAGCCTTTCAATCGGACGCCACTTCGGCGACTTGCATGTCCCTAGCCTACCCCAGTTACCCAACCGGGGAAAGGGGATCTACAGCTTAACGTGGAATCCGAACCACGTGTCGTTTCTGGCGACTCCTCACATCGTTGACTGAAAAAATCCGAGGCCCGACCGGGTTATGAACCCGCGACCCTTCGGTTTCCAATCGAGCACTTTACCCCAAGACCACCGGCCCCGACATTTTAAATGTACAATTGAATAGTTCCGTCATCTAGAAATAAAATTTACTTCCCATTGGCGATAAATAGGACGGCTGAAAAGGACTCGGCACATTTTGCACTACCGATCAATGGTACGTAAGGTGTATCTTATTTTAAATTGAACTCATTATTTCAAGGACTTGGGCATATTCAGATGGATTTATGTGACATGTCACAATACGTTACAACCAATATTGTAATATTAAATAGGATTTATGCGTGATACTTAATGTGAATCCCTTTGATGCCGAAGACGAGTACACTTACCCTGTCGTGTTAAATTTTCATCGTATTTCCCCCTCCTCTTTGTTATGAGCCGGAGACGTGTTTCGTAGAAAGTGAAAATAATACTGTGGGAAGATAGTGTTCGCCGGATTTGTAATTCGCCTCTTGCAGGAATATTTGCTCCAGCAAAACATTACTGCAGCACGAGCAAGATAATTATGTCTCTCGAGAAAATGTTGCCAAGTCGGGAAGCAGTGAAGTAATCCGTGAAGCTACTGACAGTGAATCAGGTGACGTTGCGTTCGGTAGAGCCTTTAGATCTCTGGGGAACTTGAAAGGTTGGAGTTGTAAGTATGCGGAACAGGCGACAGGAGGTGTAAGGTATTATTCAGGGGCCAGAATGTGTTGGCTATAGCGGCGGCACCTGCTAGCCGTCTATCGGCGGCGATGTTCGCGTGGGCGCCACACCCGACCCAACCGTCTCGGGTGTCCGCCGGCTAGCTTCTCATATACTGCACTGCCCACTTCCAAACATAAGAACTGCCACCCTGTCCAGAATAGCTGCCAGTACTCTTAACTGCGCACGCGTGCCCATCTTTTATAACGCCCGCCGCCATCATTCTTGACGAAGTGCGGTGTTAATAAATTTTGTCCCAGCCTGCTGTGATTCAGTGCAGCAATTCGAGCTTACTACAGTTCCCTCGTTTCATTCAGAAAATCCTTGCTGAAACGCAGAGCGCGCGGCTCAGACACAGGAGGAAAACATTACTCCGTTACAATGTGGACATTTTATGGTGCCCATGATGACTTCTCTTCCCTGCCCAAGACAGTGAGACGAATGTCGAGTTAAATATTTATTCGAATTTATTAGATTAGCTTATATTATTCTAAATAAACTTTCACTGCGCTTCCAACACCAGTATTGCAGAACTGCGTCTGGTGAAACAATTAATCAGAAAGAAATCCCCAAAAATATGTTAACGTATGCAGAGAATTTTTACTTTGCATATTACCACTGAATGATTTGCTGCCTTTCCACATCCGAAGTTAATTTCATCACACACTTCACTGTTTAAATTCTTTCTAACGACCCATAGTTTCTTTACGTGGACACCTCAGTGAAGGTTCATCTGCCGGCCGCGGTGGCCGACGGGTTCTGAGGCGCTCCAGTCACGGTCTGCACGGCCACTACGGTCGGGGGTTCGAATCCCCCTCGGGCATGGATATTTGTGCTGTCCTTAGGATTAGCTAGTTCATAAGTAGTTTGTAAGTTTAGGGACTGATGACCCCGTAGTTAAGTCCCATAGACTCTACAAACATTTGAAGGTTCATCTGGTTGAGCTCGCCTCCCCCCCTCCACCCCATATGATTTATTTCGTATTGTGCATTGGAAGGTAAAGGTAAAGCAGTCAACAATCCGAAGATTGGTTTGAACACCACAGTGCTTTACTAGGCATGGTCCTGTTTGGAGGTGGTATGCCATTGCCTTCCTCCGACCTTCGAACTGACTTACCCAGCCGAACCACGGTGCTACTCTATATTTTTCACATGAGCAATACTGCCAGAGGTGAAAGAAGTGGAAAGTGACAGATAAAAATCCTAGGACCCGGCGGGGATCGAACCCGCGACCTTTGGATTTGTAGTCTGGCACTCTAGCACTGTGCAACCGAGGCTCATTGTAAAACTAAATGTAATCTTGTCATTCACTTCTAAATTGTGCGAAGCAGCTGAAAGCGTCATGGGTCTACCAAAGAAAGCCACCCGAAAATTCTTTTTTTGTTGTTTTTTCATCAGTGACTATTAATAGCACAACATCGATTTAGCTTAAGGTTTCAGAATAACAGCCAAGATTTTCGCGTTGCGGCGATATATATAATCATGATTAATACAGTGTTTCGGAGCTTGGAAGTTACTATTCCTTACCTGAAATACAGTGTGCGGAAAATAGAACAGGGCCAATCTTAGCTACTTCTATTATTTTATGGTTCCAAATTTGGTAGGCCATTCTAAGTGCAGTCATTATACTTGTCAAGGCTTAGTCTAGATCAATATCCCTCCAGAAATTTCTAGGTTCAGATATTGCCTATCTAACCGAATGCAACATACTAAAGTGCCTTTCATCCCGTTATCTTCAGTTTTTCAAACTTGTATCCAAACGCTGTGGGTATTCACTAAGTCATGATGGTAATCTATCTGCACCTTTTTCTTCCGATAAACTATCAAATTTAAACTATAACCTAGAGGCGGCAGTCATAGATGGAAATATGGTCCTGTGAAGTCAGTTGAAACTGTGTATGTTTCAGTTAGGCGCCATCCGTCATAATCTATGGTACATACTTTCAGAAATTTAGTATGGGGCACTGGTTTGAAATTCGGACATTAAGCGTATCAGCTGAGGCTCCAGTTTACCAGGAAAGACGCCAGTGTCGCAGGCTTCTGGGAGACACGGGGCCCACTGGTGGTGTAGCTTGCTCGAGACCCGGGGCAGGGTCTGATCTGTATCGAGATGCACTTTTTGGAGAGAGTCCCGGGTATTTAAGCTATTGGCGGGCCGCCGGCAGCTGATGTAACTGTTTCGCAAGAGCATGTGAACAATGGCAGAATTTGGCCTGCTCGGCGCCCCTGTGCAGCTAGGGCCGTGCTGTTGACAGTGTGATGGAGGCTGGCCTTCTCTCTGTCAGTGGATGGCGAGCCGCGGTGCGTAGTCCGGCGCTAAGCAGTAAGTCAGCCACACCGCTGCGATTCGTATGCAGTCGAGACGTCTCAAATAAAAACGTTTTTCTTTCATATTCGTAACTAAGCACTCGTAATTGTGTGTTTCTCGTGGCTGTTCTGCTTTATCTGTGGGTAGTTAAAGGACATTTCCCTTGCATTTTCTTTCTTAAAGCTGCGGTGGAGTGGGCGAGCGCTCTAACGCGCCTTGCTACGGAGCGCGCGGTTGCTCACCGTCGGAGGTTAGAGTCCTCCGTCGGGCATGGTTGTGTGTTCGTCCTTATGTAAATTTAAGTAGTTTGTAACCCAAGGGACTGATGATCAGATTAGTAAAGTCCCATAGTTTTACACACACTTGAACATTTGTTGTTTAAAAATGAAGGCTAATTGTTGACAGCAGTTTCTGAAAATATACATATCCAGAAATTGTTCGGTATTTCTTTGTAATACCAGATTAGGAAACGTCATTACATAACCAGGGCGTAAAAAAAAGTCAGATATGTAATGACGTCGACTAATAAAACGCCGAAATAATTTTTACGACGAAATAAATTTACCAAAATTTAACTGTGGGTCAAAGAATGTAGGAATGTATAGATTATGGCCTAGTCCTCCGAATCATTCCGACATTCGTTTGAAATTTTTGGAAAATTTTTGAAACCCCCATAACGACCGCTGTTTGCTGTTTCCTCCTTACAGGCACGCCTTTTTATATTTTGGAGCTAATTTTGGTGATTTTAAATTATTAGCGATTAACGTGACAAAATTGTATATAAAACTCTTCTGGGTTTTGGACCGCATCGTCAAAATATCAAACACTTCACCGACGTTTCGGCCACTATTGCAAGTGGCCATCTTCTGGGCGTTACATTTAGACACCCAGAAGATGGCCACTTGCAATAGTGGCCGAAACGTCGGTGAAGTGTTTGATATTTTGACGATGCGGTCCAAAACCCAGAAGAGTTTTATATACAATGACAACGGCCGCGGAAGCCTTCGTTTACAACGTGACAAAATGTTCTGTACCTGAAGGATTCGTGCAGGAAATAGGTGTTTGCGAAGAGAGAAGCCTTCAACTTGCTCTAGAAATTCTAGAGATGTTGTCAGAAACTATTCTGTAGGATTGTTGAAAGTCTACTTTGCCCAACACTGCATATTTTATAGAACTCTATCTGAAGGTGTGATCGCACCTTAAAGATCGATCCATTTTTTCCGCAACATGGATGCTGTTTTCACAAAACAAATTCATGTAGTCAGCCACAAATCTCTTTAACGTGAACATATACTGTAATGGCAGTGTAAAAATCTCCAGTAACGAAATGGAGACGTAGATGAGTTACGAACATTAGCGCCATGGAGGCCAAGATCTTTCGCATTTGAGCGATAGACATTCTTTGGACCCGAAATAAGTTTCCCCTACATTTGTATCCCTTATATCACGAAGGAATGGCAGGATGTTAGTCTATTTTCGCTGCAACAGCAAAGTGTCATTAGTGGTTTTTTTTTTCTAAGTAGTATACACTCACTGGCAATGCGGAAGAAGTTCCTGATGACCGCATTGCAATTTGCAAGAGCGCCACAATAAATACTCGTATTCGGAAAGATTCTTTACTAAGATGAGACAAGCTGTTGCGACTTTAAAATGACCTGTAATGAAACTCCCCGACACGATTAAAATTATGTGCCGGAACCAGTGTGTCGGATGTCAGCGCAGTTTAACAATATCGGGCACACAATCACCCCGTTTACATGGGCTCCCAAAACCGGATTTCGTAAATCGATTTCCCAAATCCGCTTTTGGTAAACACTTCAAAATCGATTCTGGAAATCCAATTCTGTAAAGCGGTTTTCTAGTTCCACAATCGATTTTCGTGCCCATGTAAACCAAACCGGTTTTGAAGCGTTCTTGGCTTGTCAGGTTGTGTTTTCTTGTTCCGATTTTTCGGAACATATGGATAGAATTAAATTTTCTACCACGAAATAAAACTATAAATATTAGAATGAGCATGATTCTGTGTATTTAAGTAAATAAAAATAGCGACTGTTCTGACTAAACAAGAAACTGAATCTGCTGTTTTTCAGCCGCCATATTAAGTGGGCTAGGAAATCCGATTCAGGCTATAACATGTATACACGACAGCGAGAAACGGTTTACGAAATTCGGTTTTCGTCTTCCGGAAGATGTGTTGCATGTAAACGTAGTGACTGACTGGATCATTTTGTTTGAAGTGTTACTGATAGCTCTACGGTGAAGTCAATGATAACCGTATCGCGGTATTACGTACATTAGACGAGACGCTACCACGACGGGGTCCTTGGTGATGCTTTGGCACGGCGCGTGGTGACTTCCTGCGGCGCTGGTGTGTTTTCCAGAGCGGGTGTAGCTGCGGAGGTTTTAAAAGCGGTCAGGCCTGGTCTCCAGATTTAGCTTCTGCCATCGCGTCCCGTCCATTCTGCCGCTCCCTTCCGCCACGCTTTTGCAGGAAAACCTCTGGGCGATTCTCCGTCCCTCCCAGCACGCTGTCAAAGGGACGTCAAATCGTGCTCTCACTTCCGGACGATTCTCATTAAATCAAA
Organism: Locusta migratoria; assembly: GCA_026315105.1. Lineage (NCBI taxonomy): Eukaryota > Metazoa > Arthropoda > Insecta > Orthoptera > Acrididae > Locusta > Locusta migratoria. The sequence continues at coordinate 607,623,994 of CM048755.1, forward strand.
CCTAGATTATCGGGTGAGTTACCAAGTTCAAAACCTCGCGCCGTTCGGAATTCGTTTAAAACACACCGTCAAAATGATTTGTATTATAAAGTCTATAATTGCAGGTTATTGGGCTTCGTGGCCTTTTCACTTACATAGAAAAAAAATCGTACATTGTACGATTGTTAATTTTTTCGCTACCAAGAAATTGCAAAGCTGAATAAACTCTTCTCTACATCTACATAGATACTTTGTAAATCACATTTAAGTGCCGGTCAGAGGGTTCATTAACCAGAAGTAGGTGATTGAAATTTCACAAATAGAACTCGCCGCAACGAATAACGTTCTGTTAATGATTTCCACCTCAAATCGTGCAACATTCCGTGACACTCCCCCCCCCCCCCCCCGTAACACGATAAAACAAAACGAGCTGCCCTTCTCTGAATCTTCTCAATGTCTTCCGTTAGTCCCGTCTGGTGAGGGTCCCACAATGGGCAACAGTACTCCAGGAGAGGACGCACAAGTGTGATGTAGGCAGTCTCTTTGGTGGAGCTGTTGCATCTTCGAAGCATTCTGCCAATGAAACGTATCCTTTGGTTCGCATTCCCCAAATATTTTCTGTGTGTTCTCTCCCGTCTAAGTTATTCGTAATTGTAACTCCTAGGTTTTCGGTAGAATTTACGACCTTATGGTTTGACTGATTTATCGTGTAATTGAAGATCAGTGGTTTTCTTTTAGTGGTCATGGGTATTACTTTACACTTTTAATTATTTAGTGTTAATTACCAAATTTTGTCTAAATCGCTTTGCAGTTGCTTTTGAGCCTCTGCTGACTTCACTAACCGATAAACGACAGCATCATCCACGAACAGTCTAAGAGAACTATTCGGATTGTCTCCTAAATCGTTTATAAACACAAGGAAGAGTAGGGATCTATAACGCTTCCTTGATCTATGTGATCTATAATCAGTTCTCTATCCTATTGATAGAGGGTTAAGATAGCCAACAGCACTTCTTTCCGTTAAACTCCGAAGATTTACTTCAAATTGAAATGTTTGCGTGCGTGCGCGCGCGCGAGTAATCGCGGTGGAGATTCTCTTCAGCACAATAGAGTGCGAAGCATATTTCTCGAAAGATCCACAGACTGCCACTCAGTGTCCCAGTTGACTCTGGCTCTACATGATGTTTGTTTGTGTTAGAGGCGCGTGGCAGCTACATATACTAGCTAAGATTTCAAGAATTTGAGACAATTTACCTAGATTTCTGCAGTTGCCATCTGTCCATTCGTCAGAGCTAGCCCAACAACCCTTCGATCACCTCGTGATGCAGTCTTTCTGGAGGGATCCGCGCCTATTAATGTTGTCTTGAGTCGCTATTGTTTCTCGAGTTATTTTGCTATACACACTTTACGAACCGTCGGTGTAATGCTAGTATCCCCTCGTGAGAATGATTCTACTTCGGCAGTGTTGGAAAGGTTGCCGTATTGCTGTACGTGTGCATACTCTGACCGAGCGAGGTTAAGCAGTGGTTACCACCCTGGGAGGACGACGGCTAAATCCCATTTCCACGCATCCTGATTTTGGTTTTCCAAAATGCGGCAAGTAAATGATACCCTTCCCATCCTCAACAGATGACCACATTAATTCTTGAACTTCCTTCCTTTCCGTCTCTGGGTACGCTGTGTAGTCGGCTCTACCCTCAAAGTCCCAGTAATTTTGGACATAGCAAATGGCTGTCATCAAAATGTTGAAATGTTTGTGAATCTAATGGACTAAACTGCTAGGGTCACCGGTTCCTTGAAAGCTACTTAATTTACACTAAGGAACAAACACACACACACACACACACACACACACACAAAATCTCGAGAGCTTGGTCATTACAGATGTTCACACTCAGACTTTTGGGTAAGGATGGAGAAGGATATCGGGCGCACGCTTTCAAAGGAACCGTCTCGGTATTTGCCTGGAGTTATTTGGGGAAATCACTGAAAACCTAAATCTGGACGGCAGGATGTGGATACGAACCGTCGTCCTCCCGAATGCGACTCCAGTGTGTTACCACTGCGCCCCCTTGCTCGGTATGGGACTCGAACCATACCACCTCAGCTTTGCGAGACAACAGCACTGCCGGCCACGGTGGCCGAGGGGACTGAGGCGCTCCAGTCACCGTCTGCACGGCCACTACGGTCGGGGGTTCGAATCCCCCCTCGGGCATGGATATTTGTGTCGTCCTTAGTATTAGCTACTTCATAAGTGGTTTGTAAGTTTAGGGACTGATGACCCCGTAGTTAAGTCCCATAAGCTATACAAACATTTGAACATTTTGAACAGCAGCACTACCCGAGGTCGGTACCACTGTGTACGGTTCGATATAAGATCCTGGCGTAGGCACTCCCAAGAATTCTGTTCGTGGTCATGTAGATTGTTTGTCAAGTCTGCTGCACTAGCAAGCTGGTGTTAGTAAAAAATTTCGAAAAGGCTCAGCTAGAGACTTGGTGGTAGAAACTGGAGGGGAAAAATGTGAAGCAATCCTGTTTAATAGGTACAATTAGCTTGGCTCAGTCAATTTTGCGACATAAAAAGGGCGACTGATTTGTGTGCGTGGGTGTAGCCATGTGGCTCGTTGCGAGTTGGTTAATGTTATATTTTTGTCATCATTAGCGGCCGCGTGACGGGCTGCGGCGACTCATCTGGACGGATATATGAGCGCCATCCGTCCTAGCCACCTGAACCCCGGCCGTGATTCATGCCGTATAAACACTGTAACAGACGTATTTGAAGCCCGTTTCGCAGCAGCTGGCCACTGTACGGTTGCGATAAAGATTTAGGTAAGGCGTGTCATGGAAACGGATGCTGCAAGAGCGATAATTTATTGCACAGGCGAAATGCCGGATTCCTGAAAGCAATTCCATGTTTCCCGAAAATAAAATGCTGGAGTATGTTTAGCGTACGCAGCCTTGTGAGCAGTAACTGGCGCCAGGGTGTAGCGTACGCGACGTGTTTGGCTTCCAGAGCCGCCCGCATGCAGCTTAAGCCTGGGGCTGAACGTGGGATTTAACTAGTGAGACAACAGCTTCTGATTGAGTGTGCCAACAGACGCTCCGTTGAACGTCCAGCTCAAGCGGTCATACACCCCGTAGCTCCGAACCACCTGGTCATAACTTCTGCAGTTAGTAATCTACGCGTATTTACGACCCACGGCAATAACTACTGAATCTGTTGTGCTATGGGAAGTAGTTTCACAATATACGGACCTAACACTCACCTGTGGTGTTTGTTATAAAATTTAGATAGTTCAGCGAATATGGTCTGAGCACACTGAGCCACAGAATCTACTCTGGGACAAACAAGTACATCAGGCAGCAAAGTTAACTTTGTATAACACTTACTTCACTCCAATCCTTATATATGGCATGGAAACATGTACATTGTTAAAGGATTACAGCAGAATCCAAGCAACAGAAAATGAGGTTTATCAGGACTATGAATCAAAGTACCAGGAGAGACAAGATCAGAAATGAGGTACACAGGGAAACAGCTGGTATCAGGGTCTCTATTGCAAACATCTTGGGGAAACGAAGACTGCAGTGGTATGGCCATGTAATGAGAATTGATAGCACAAGAACAGCTAAAAATACTTCAGAATGGAAGTTGGAGGAAGAAGACCAAGAGCAAGGCCAAGGAGACGATGGATAGAGGCAGTTAAATCAGACATAGAGAAGAACGGTTTTAACTGGGATGATGTCAAAGACCAAATGTTATATCAAGATCGGATGAGATGGAGAGCGCTTGTTAGCCACACTCGGGAAACTGGAGATGGAAAATGATGATGATGATGATGATGATGATGATGATGATGATGATGATGATGATGATGATGACACTGATCTACAGAAAAGGGCCTGGCTCCTATATGACAAGTCTTAGTTCACCTCCCTGGTTTCTTGTGGTCTTCATAATTTCTCTTTTCTTTGAAGCGGTTCCTCTGAATAGGCCTAGACTAATTTCATCCCTAACCTTTCTGGAAGCAGAGCGCTTTCATTTTTAAATTAATAAATTTAAATTACAAAATCATCGAAAATGAAAAGTATAATATTGTGTACACATAAAGTGTGTTTTCGGCTCGAAAGGACATCAGACTTGACTATCATTTATCGAAGAGCATACTCCTATTCGTGAACAACATGAGATCTTGGCAGTATTTCTGTTACAGAGAAGCCTTGTTAGTCGAGTAATCAGACGAGTCCATGTACCAATAGAGTGGGCGACGACAGAGGGCACTCAGCAGTGCTGTCATGAATGTTCTCACTGTCAAACAATTTTGGTTTTGTATCATAGTACATAATCAAATTAGCAATTGCTAATCATTACACGGCCTCGACAAGATCAGTCGAAACAACATTACGGCTCGTCAACAAGTGGTTCTTGTCGCAAATGAAATAAAACTGAAATCACCTTGTTCTGCCGATCCCTTGTACCCTCTGTGGCATCATGCTTGGCGGTTTCATTAGGCAACTTAATAAGATATTCAATTCAGAGTACATTTCTGACCAACGTAAAGTAATTGCAAGCTGACTGTGCCTCGCAAGTTACTCAGGGGAAAAATAAAAAATGCAGTGGCTCTCGAAATATGCTACACGTAAGAGAAAATTAGTACTGTGAAGTTGGCACCCCTTTTTCTAAAAATGTGCCTTTTTTCCAGAGTTCTTGAGAGATACGTGATAGTTCTGGAGTTCTGTGTACAAAATTTAAATAGTTCTACAAAATTTCGTGAAAAAAGGGCAAAATACAACAAATTTTAGTTGTTTAGCGCAAACATAGTTCTGATCACAGCTTTAAATAGCTCCCAAAGCGGTCTACAGGAAATCCGAATGACATTTTTTTGTATGCAGGTTTTAATTTGAGAGTTGGCACCTGTGGGCGTTTTTTAAATGTACATGTCACGGACACTTCCCAGTTGTACCTAACTTGTGCCGTGAAAGTTTAACCGTGTGCTGAGGTTTATTCGCCGGTAAGTCTTTACCGAATAATTAAATTGAGGGAGACATTGCTTTTGCAGGGCCGCATCGTTTTAGAACAATAACATTGTTCTCGGGCGTTTGGCCAAACAGCCTTTGTGGCCGCGGCCAAATTTTCACTTCTGTAGACGACAGCCTGCGCAGCTTTCACGGGTTGAAGTGTAACCGCTGTCGCCGAATTCTGCCACACAATGTTCGGATCAAGTTTCTTCCACGACAGTACACTTGCGCTCTCCCCTAGTAAAACAATGGTTCATTGTGTTAGGTGGGAGGAAAGTAACGCACTGAAAGTAGTTATTAATCCTTCACTGCTACCTTTAATATGTAGTTTTGTACTATTAACTATAGGTATATTTTACTCATTGACGCAATGGATTGAAAAATTAAAAAAAAAAAAAAAAAAAAATCGCTAGACTTGTTTAATGGATTTAACATAGTAACATATTTACAAATATGGGTGAAAATAAATTGAACAAGTAAATAATACTCTAAACGTTGCAAAATTCTGGGGCTGCACACTCATTATTGTGAAACGTTGGTTATGTAGTGTAATACTTTGTCAGTCAGGAAGACGTAAGCTCCTGTTGGTCTTCTCCACTGAGTCAAGTACATACAGCTATCACGTACAGTTCCATTTGTGCGTTGGGTTAAAATTGACACAGTTTGAGGTAGCAAAAACCTTTTCACTTTTCGTCTTGCACCCTCATTGAATACTTAAACTTCTGTAACTTGAGTCTCTCTCTCTCTCTCTCTCTCTCTCTCTCTCTCTCTCTCTCTCTCTCTCTCTCTCTCTTCGAATGCGCAGTTGTCATCCTATTTTCCCCGCATCCCGCGACTGTGGGCTGGAACACGAAAATATGCAGTCGGCCTTTAGTAAACATGGGACGAAATAAAGCTGGCACCAGGATCCGGCTGCGAAGGGACACGACCGCTGCCAGCAATCAAAGCACGAGCTTACGGCTGCCGCCGCTAGAGGGCAGCAGAGTGCAGGACGTGTATGCTGTATCCGCCTCGCTGTTGCAACAAACACACAGACGCTCTGCGGCTGGCGTTTTTCTAACAATAGTCCCACTGTTTGGTAGACTGTAGCTCATAAATGACTTAACGGCCAGGCAACAATTTTGTCTCATTGTTTATTTTGTTAATCGCGTTACGTAGACTACCATGATCCCCCTCCCCTTTACTACCGTATCTAAAAGACGACCCACGCTAATTCACATGCTTCGAAGGTAGAATGTAACAAAACATGGTGTATTCATTAGGAGGCGATCGGCCGTCAAAGGTACAGATTATTTCCTAAAATCCAAGTGAAAGTGTCTCAAGAACTTGTTTTACTGCAGGAAACTACAAGTTACTTCCATTGGGAAAAACATTGAAAAAATTAGATTAACTGAAATTCACATCGACGTGTAGGCCTAAGCACTCATTAAACTCAAGATCCATGCGTGAATGTAAATGCAGATTTAAATATACGGTAAAATTCAGAAGTGCCCTCTCGTTGCACACTACAATTATTTGCAATATGTAATTTTAGTGTGTGTGTGAGAGAGAGAGAGAGAGAGAGAGAGAGAGAGAGAGAGAGAGAGAGAGAGAGAGAGAGAGAGAGAGAGGACGAACTCGATATTCCATTATTAAGTAGAATGACCCTAACTGATTCTAAGAGGTGAAAGCTTTCAACTAAGACGAGATACTTTATCATACTAGTATTTGAGATAGCAATTCATAAACGCATCTAAATATTACCCGCATTCCACCTATGAATGGTGAACGAAAAAGATTCCGGGAGGGGGTTCGCCCAACGAAAGGTATCAGGAGGTAGTTTTATTCGCAAACATCAATATTACATCATTCTGTTGACAGGTATGGCAAAATAACTATTTGCGATTCCAGCTGAAGCACTATAAATATTGCTTATAAAGTATGCGGGCCTAGTCATTTACGTGTTAGACTTCCCATAACGTGAAAAACATTTCGATTCCATATTGTCCTTTCACCATTACTAGGAGGGATACTGTTACCGGTAAGATTCGTCCAGTCTTGAGTAGACATACCGTAACATTCATAAGTGGTAATAGTAAGTTCCATTCGCTTTTTTTTGTTACCTATTTCCGCAAGACAAACAGGATGAAATCTACTAACTGAAATTAGAAATACAGTACTAATTATACTGAAAAATACTCATCCCTTTCTTTTAAGAATAATAGCTTGTCGATAACTTCATTTCGATTTCACGAGATGTTTACGAAATATTTAAAGTGGACTTACGTGTTACGTTTTTTGCTTGTTTGAGGTAGTATATCCGGGCCACTGAAATGTCATTTAAAGGTCCCTTGACAGAGACAATTAAGATGGCACCTGTGATTGATCACAATCACTCTTCTGAGCCAGGTGTTCTGGAGATGCAGCGCCTAACGTTCCTCATTTGTTTGTCATACTGCTAACTTAAGAAATTCTTCTAGTGACATTGAAGTGACGCGGTTCGGATATAGTTTGTTCAACAAACTAAATTCTGTTCTAAGGTTTCGTCGTACCCTCTACGGTCGAAGTGATGCAGAGGTTAGCACACTAGACTTGCATTCGGGAAGACGGCAATTTTAAATCCCGTCCTAATGTTCAGATTTAGGATTTGCGTTCTTTACTTAGCACCGTTAAGGCAAATTATTGGACAGTAGGGGAGACCGGGGCACATTTTCCATAGGGGCAAGTTTTCCAACTGGTTTTAGTTTCGAAACATTCCGTTGGATGGTACCACCGGCGATACTGTAGGAAGCAGCGACAAAGCACACTTCATTTACAAAAGTTTCAGTGTTGTACCAGTAGTCACATTGCCGGCAGGACTGTTTTTGCCATTTTTGCAAAGGTGACTAAACTTTCACGTTTTTATTGAAACTTAAACATACTAGCGTTAAGCATATTAGTTTGACACTGCACGACCTAAAAGTCGGTTTCTTTCTTCACGTAACTGTGCATTTGTTTCGTAAATAGCTTCCACGGATAATCATGGGCGTAGTGTTATAGTTCCGAATACGGCGACGGGGCACGTTTTCCCAGAGCATACGGGGCACATATTCCTGCACGTATCTCGTTGTAAAACGTGCCTCGGGCTAGAACATCTCGTATTATTCCTTTAAATATGCATTTATTGTGTAATAAATTGTGCCAAATAGCCCTCTTTCAAATGGTTCATTGTAAAATGTGTTTTACAGACTTAAAATGGTCCGAAATTATACAGAGAAGACCGAGAGGGGCTCTTACATTCCTGAAGTTATAAATGCTGGTCTATTGCATTTAGAGGCTGGTGCAGTGTCAGAAAAGCATCCATGGACTTCAATATTCCCCATAGGACTCAGAACAATTACTAGTTGAAATTCCCTATTTTACAGACAGTCCACCTCCTACAAATTCTGAATGCCCTATCAGTCCTGGACTAGATTCAAACTTGCCAGAAAAAACGACTGATCACAGCCTCCATTCGAGCCCAAATTTTCCAACGCAACATGGTCAGACAAAATCATTTTTCCCAAGAAGGATATTTGCTATTTTCAAAAATATTTCTACAAGACTGTAGATAAAAGTATAGGAAATACAATGATCCGCTGTTTACATTAAAACTGATAAAAATCAAAAGGAAAAAAAATTAAAAACATAAAAAGATGGAAAACATGCCCTGGTCTCCCCTAATTCTGAAATGGAAAATCTTGTACAATGTTTATAATTATTTTATTGCAGATGGGGCGTTAAGCCCTAATCTTCTCCCTTTACATTTTCTTTGCACACTGGAGACAAGTGAATTAGCGATCCGTTGGTATCTGGTGGTGGTCTGATTCCCAGTCCGGCTACTGAAGCATGAACTTGAGCCATCGACGCATCTGGTCGCAAAGTACATGGCAGACTGGCAAACGCCTGTGGAATACTGCTATGCTGATGGCCACTTGTGAATTAGGAGGCGATACCGCCCAAAGCAGCAGGCTCCTTCGTGCGCTTTGGAGGATGGAACAGCAGGTGCAACCTGTGGGGGCAAAGAATATCTTAATTCCTTACTCAACGTAACAGATTCACAAGCGTCACTGAACGCCAAATGTGTTCACAGTTGAACTCGTACTTCAAATCTTCAAATGTTTGTAAATGTATCGGACTCAACTACTGGGTTATTAGTCCGTAACTTACAAACTACTTAAGAATAACACACACATCCATGCCCGAGGGAGGATTCGACCCCCGACGCGAGAGGCCGCGTGATCCGTAACTTGGCGCTCCAGACCGCTCGGCTATTCCCGCGCGGCTGAACTCGTACTTGATACCATTTTCCTACGAGACTCGGCATTGATAAGTAACGTGCTCGTTAAGAGGTGTACAATTGCGGTAACGATGTACCACGTGTTTTAACCACTTTCATCATGGAATTGGAAATATTTAAACCTTTCGACAGTTTCAGGGCATTGAAATAAATCCAATGGTAAAGATGAAAATTTGATTCGAACCCGGATTTGTCGCTTTGGGCCAGCGGTCGCCTAAACCAATTAGGCTATCCAGGCACGCTTCCACTCTAACCCAAATTCTCTAGTTGGCCCAAAGCGGGAAATCCGGGTTCGAATCCCTGTCCAGCACAAATTTTCATCTTTGCCATTGGATTTATTTCAATGCCCTGAAACGGTCGAAATGTTTAAACATTTGAAGTCGTAGCATTACGGCCGTTAATGTCAACAAATTGTGTCTGTTCTTTCGGACATGTCCAAGAACCACAGAAACCATATAAATAATTTAATCATCACCGCCGAATTCAGGGGTAAGGGATGTGGCACTGACCTGGTACACGCCTGAGGCAGGTCTCGGGGCACTGCACATTCGAAGCATATGCTGGAGTTATTTTTTTGCCTGCGTTCTAAGATTTTTCCCTAACATTGAGAATCTCTTCAATTCCTTTCCGCTGTCTTCATTGTGACTTCAACCTACATCTCTCCTTAAAAAAAAAAAAACAAACAAAAAAAAAACACTTTTACCTTAACTTCTATTAGACTCTTCCCATTGACCTTGTGGTTCTACACACCGCCACAGAAGAGTTTGGACGGCCCTGAGCGAGGCTGTTCATACTGGGCTCGCATTATAGACGACGGCGCTTCAAATCCGCTTCGGGTCATCCGTAATTGGGTTTTAGAGATTTACCCAAATCGTAAGAGGCAAACGGCGGGATGGTCCCTCTCAAAGGGCACGTCCGATTTCCTTCCCCGTCTCTGACAAAAACCATCAGAGCTTGCAGTCCGTCAAATAACCACGCTGTCGACGGTATCTTAAACAGTATTGTTCTATCCTTCATTTCGACGGTGTAAATCGCCGTCAGGCGAGATAGCTAGTTACGTCGTCGGAAACATCTTAAGAGTGCGAACAAGTGGCAGAAGACTCGGATCATTTGTCACTACACAGGTGTGAACGCCTGAAAGATTAAACGTCGGAATTGATGAACCTCGGTTGGCCACTCAGCTATTTACCGCTTCGTTTAACACGCTCACTCCATTGTAAATAATAGCTCCGGCAGTCTCCTGTCAAAGCTGCGTCGAGAATTGTCAGTTGTTCTCACGCAGAGGTGTTTACTTGTCAGGGGGAGTGGAGTTTTAGCGCCCATTGTAGGGACCCACAGAGCGCACGCTGGCAGTATTTGAAAGCGAGCGTGTGGAAATAGTGGCTCTATAAATTGTTCGGGGTGCTCGGAGCGTCAGCTGCCAGGTGTGAATTCCCGCGGAGTGATTGAGTGCCGGCGCCTCCCTGCCAGGCATTCCGCCCGCGTGCCTCTGCGCCCCTCATTACCGCCGCCACGACCTAGCACAACCTTGCGACTTCCGCACATTCTTTCCCCGGCCCCGAGCGCAGTTGTTCTCCTGACTCATTCCCCAGAGGACAGAGGTGGGAAACCCCCCAACCTGTGTCCCCCTTATTTGTCAGTCAGGTTGGTCAGAGGCAGGGTGAAGTGTAAGTGACCAAACTGCTCAGGTCATCGATCTCTAAACCTGAACACACTACTTAAACTAACTGTTGAGAACACACACACACACACACACACACACACACACACACACCCACACACACACACACGTAGCCGCGCGGGAATAGCCGAGAGGTCTGGAGCGCCACTTGACGGATCGCGCGGCCTCCCGTTTCGGAGGTTCCAATCCTCCCTCGGGCATGGATGTGTGTGTGTGTGTGTGTGTGTGTGTGTGTGTGTGTGTGTGTGTGTGTTCAACTATTTGTAACTCTATCGGACTCAACTACTGGCTTATTAGTCCGTAGGTTACAAACTACTTAAACTAAGTTAAACTAAACTAAGAACAACACACACACACATATCCATGCCCGAGAGAGGATTCGAACCTCCGACGCGGAGGCCGCGCTTAAGGTTTAGGGATCGATGACTTGAGCAGTTTGGTCACTTCAACTTCACTCTGCCGCGGCGGATTAGCCGTGTGTACTGAAGCGCCGTGCTGCGGTGCGCGCGGATCTTCGCCGTCGGGGGTTCGAGTCCTCCCTCAGGCATGTGTGTATGTGTTGTCCTTTGGTTAGTTTAAGTTCAAATGTTTGTTAAGCTTAAGAGACTTAACTGCGTGGTCATCAGTTCCTAATCTTACAAACTACTTATGAACTAAAGACGACATAAACATCCATGCCAGAGGGGGATTCGAACCCCCCGACCTTAGCCGCCGTGCAGACTGTGACTGGCGCGCAGCAGACCGCTCGGCCACTGCGGCCGGCTTAGTTTAAGTTTGTTTGTAAATCTATCGGACCAAACTGCGTGGTCATCAGTCCGTAGCTTACAAACAACTTAAACCTAGGTAAACTAGCCTACGGACACACACACACACACACACACACACACACACACACACACACACACACCCATGCCCCAGGGAGGACTCGAACCTCCACGGCGAGCAACCGCGCGCTCCGCAGCGAGACGCTTTAGACCGCTCGGCTACTCCACCGCGGCGCTTAGTTTAAGTAATTTTATCATGTGTTAAGGGGGCGATCTTAAATAATTAGTACCAATTGTTGTCGAGATCGCTATTTTATTGTCTGGATGACTAGTTTCGGTAATCCGGTTACCATAATCGGATCATCTGTTTCAGACCCAACATTTTTGACAGTCAATAAAAGCACTTGTATTTTCCCATCAAGGGCAACCACACAATGATCGTCATAGGTTGCCACATCAATGCAGCTAGTGGTGCTTGTATGCATAGATGCCAGCTTAACATCACAACCATAACTGAAAACTCCACTTGGGTGGACCCATCTATATTAAGCAACGAATTTCATCATCTGTAGACATCAAGAATAACACACTAGTTCTCTAAACTTTATTCGCCCCATCTAACCGTAGCAAAACATTCTGTAATTTGTTTCAGATGGACGCGTCGTTTATTGCGTAAATCTTCAAGATTACCTGACATCGTCTGGTCTGAGGGCGATCAATTCGTTTTATAGTGTCCAAATGACAAGCCAATATCGCAAACAATTTATTAAGTGACGACCGTTTTCGGTGCACCGTGTCACCATCATCTGGTCATATATATATATATATATATATAATCTGGTCATCAATGACCAGATGATGGTGACACAGTGCACCGAAACCGGTCGTCACTTAATAAATTGTTAGTTAGCGATCTTCGCTTGTCATTTGGAAACTATAAAGCGTAAATCTTTTATTCCATTATGATCGGCGCCTTAAACAGGTGCACCCCGCTATCCCTATGGCGTCTTAGTTGCGAAAGATATATAATAGATTCGAACGACAGAATCGTGTAATAGTTGCTGTCGTATAAGGGGCACCATAGCAATTAAAGGATAGCAACGAGCTTACGATAGCAATCAATTTCAATGTAATCGTCGTAAAATTACGTTATACCTTGTCACTTGTCACGACAGAAAATGAAGGTGATAACCAATGTGGTAATGCCTTCCGTCTTGCGTTTGAAACTTAAGCAGAACTCTAGTACGTGGAGAGAAGGTGGAGGGGATGGAGCGACAAGGGGAGCCTCAATTTGTAATGCCGGCCCGGGCCAGTAGGAAACCCCACGACACTAACTCGGCGAAGCGTAGGGGCAGGGACGGAAGGTGCTGGGACGCTCCTATTTGCGCGCACATCGATATACACTGGTAGCACAAAATAGACTTCGATATATAGAAGTGACTTAGATATAGTGTGTTTTGGTCCACTTAAGATTACGGTAGTAACACTAAAAGTGGGTCTTTGCGATCGTCTTTTGACAGCTCGGAAATTTAAATGAAAATAACGGCTTAACTATTCATCTGACACGAAAATTGAATAACCGAATTTGTAGAGGAGAAAAATCTCTACAACTTTGCTCTCTTATGTTTTTTTCATATCTCGTATCGTTTGAGACATATTTGCAAAAATAACGGAGATTTGACACCCTCCATTGAATTAACGAAAACTAGCTGTTCGGAGATGTCACGTGACGTTCCTCGCCCAGAACTCTCTGGCATACGCCATCTTGCCGTAGCGTAGTGGACAAGGCGTTGGACTATGACGCTAGTGGTTGGTGGTTCGGAACCCGCCACTACCTAATTTTTCCCCCTAAAAGGGTTTCAGACATTCTTATTAATTAATTTTTTATTATTTAGATTATTATTTTAGTCAATGATTGCAAAAACTTGTAAAACTACAAATCTAAATTGGGCTGTAGAACACATCATTGCGATTTTTTCCCCACGTATCTTCGTTACCAGTCTGCGTCAAACGCTTTTTTGAAATCGAGAAAAACACAATCTGCCTGATGCTCTTCAGCCATGGCTCGCAAGATTTCATGTGAGAAAATGGCAAACGGAGTTTCATATGAACGATGTTTCCTAAACTCGTTTCAAGGAAATTTACTATATTCGGACTGAGAATATGCTCCAAAATTCTACAGCAAACTGATGTCAAAGTTATGGACCTGTAATTACGTGGACCAGTTCTTTCCTTTCTTATAAACGGGACACCTGCGCTTTTTTCCAATCACTAGGAACTTTGAGCTGAATTAGAGATTCGCGATAAATGCAAGTTAAGTAAGGGGCCAATGCTGCAGAATACTCTTTGTAAAACCGGGAGACTTTCTTGTATTTAGCTCTCTCAGCTGCTTCTCTACACAGTAATAGGTATTTCCCGTGTCTTTCATTTGGGAGTTAGTACGTTGATCAAATGATGGTACATTTGTTCAGTCCTCCTGCGTGAAAGATTTCTTAAAGGTTAAATTTAGAACTTCAGCTTTCCGTTTGCTTTCTTCTATTTCTGTCCCGGAGTGATCGAGTGACTGGACAGTGGGCTTTGACCCGCTTATCGATATTACATTGGACCAGAATATGCAGGACGGTTGTCTTGTGGAACGGTCCTCTGGCGGTCAGCTTGCTTGGGCGGTCTATTTTTGATGGGCCTGCATTAGAATGTTCCTGGCGTATTGTGGGTAATTCTGGCGCCACATTTGTGACCGGGCCAGATGCTATGTTCGCACTGTCTCACCACTAAAAATACATAATTGTTTTTTCTCACTGGCTCATTTCGTTCATCGTCCTCTGGCACTAAACCTGGCCTTGACCGAGGCTTTAACGTCGGTGGACAGCTGAGTACCAGAACCCTGCCAGTCACGGTCAATCAGCTGTTGTTTTCTAGACAAACAGTGGATCCGGGGTGAAAGAGGTCTACAAACGAGCGAAACCTTCCTCCGTGTGACAGTTGCTGTTGGCCGGTCTGCAATCTACAACAGACTTAAACAGGACATCTTGGACCATGGTCACTTAATGGACGCCTGAGCGTGTCTGGAAGGACAACAGTGAAATTACGTCAGAGCTTTCCTAACTCTTCCTGACGGCGACACACTTCTATGCTTTCCCGAGACATCCATTGACTAATATTAAGAGAGATTATATCGAATAAAATGAAACTAGGTACACTAAAGACTGAAATCAGAGAAGGGTGTTTTGCATGTTCTTCCCCCCCCCCCCCCTCAGGTTTTTAATCTGTTTTACAGTCGATTCATTATATTAAAGACAGCCGCGATGCAACTACTCGTTCCCTCGGTGTCTTTGGAGGCAAAGTTTGGAAAATTCTGATTTGGGTACTACTTAACCAACATTAAAATCATTGTGCGTTTGCGAAATACATTTTCCTTCTCCAGGAAAATGCAGTGCCAGATTGTAGTAATAGGCCATTTGCGAAAGTGTGTTGACGATGTGCATGAAGGGATAAATGCTTTGCAGTTAATTTCCTAACAGTTCTGGCGTTCGTGGTTAGAGCTAGACTACCATATGTCAAATGAGAGCCTTACGAACATTCTAGGTTGAGTAATTTCATTCGTCACAATCGTCCATTGTCCCAATGTCATGGTGTTCCTGTTGATGTAATAGTTTTCAGACGTGCAGTAGTCTACACTTCCTGGTTCATTTGCCCACTAACGACAACCGTGATCGGAACCAATTCATTATTTATTAAATGCGCCTCCTGTTTCAGTGATTTTTCTCATTTGAAGAGGGTCTGTGTAACATCTTCAAACTAAAAGACAGTGTAATCGTATTTGGGAGGAGCATACGTGGTACAGTGAACAAGTTCTCGGATTGACCGCGTTACGGCCCTGTGGTGCACTATGGCGCATAGGTGTTGCCGTGGTTGTCGTAAAATGTCAATTAGTATCTCGTCCCTGCAAGAGACAGTTGAGTGCATGCATTGGAGCAGACGTACGGTCTTTGTTGTGACGTTGCGTGGATGCGACACTCGGACTCTGACATGTGACGGTTTGTGCAACGGGAAAACATTAAGTTCTGCCAGAAATTAGGAAAAACCGCTGTCGATGATACAGCAGGTATACGGCGAGGACGCGTTGAGTCTGTTTTGCATTTAGATGGCTCCGTCGTTTTGTGCAAGGACGGGACCATTTGGAAGATCATGTCCGTGCTGGTCGCCCACGAACAGATCGAGCGGAACGTAACATCTAGGAGGTTGCAACGTTGGTGCGTGCCAACCGCTCCTAATCGGTGGATGCTCCCGCAGCAGCATTAGGAGTAAGCCGTGGTACTTGTCACAAAATGCTGACGGACGACCTCAACATGTCTCGTGTTACCCAGCACAGTGTGCCGCAAGACCAAGATGATCGCATGACGATTTATGTGGCATCAGTTGTGCGGACGATGATCCGACGTTTCTCAACCGGTTAATAACAAGAGATGAAACATGTTTCCTTTACGATCCGCAACTTAAACGACAATCCGCCTCGTGGAAGGCAGCAGCGTGTGCAACGTACAGAATCGTGTGGGTGCCTATCCTCCAGGCGTCAAGTTAAAACATTTTAAAATGTTTGTAAATCTGTGGGACCAGACTGCTACGGTCATCAGTCATCAGAACCTCCGACGGTGAGCAACCGCGCGCTGCGCAGCAAGTCGCCTTAGAGCTCTCGGCCACTCCACCGAGTCAGGCGTCAAGTGTGAGAACTTACTGACTGAACTACGTATCTTGAAATCACATTCACACCACCGAAACTCTAGTTTTCAAAGCTACATCTGCCATAACAACTGCATCGCCGATAGCCTGATCTCTGCGCTTCATGTGTACTCTACGTGCACAGAATACTGATTAACTTAATCATGAATGTGATTTATGAAAGGTTCACGCAACATAAGGATGTATATTTTTCACAGAATGTAGTGCGCTCAAAACTAGACTACGGGTGTATTTTCTATTCATCTACACGCTCGTCCATTTTACGTCGTGTCAACAAGTTCCATCACCATGAGAGTCGTCTAGACACGGGGGCTTTTTATACCAGTCCTGTTGAGACCCTCTATGCTGAATCTGCCGAATTACCACTGCTCTATCACCGGGAAATCCTCCTTTGCCGCTACGCGTGCCGATTATCATCCATCTATCTTAGCTGTATTTTTCGATGGTTCCCTGGACCTTCAGTATGCAGTTAGTGCGTCTTCTCTACTACCTCCAGGATTTCGCTTTCGCTTGCTGCTTCGGCTCATTGACTACACATTCCCTGTCAAATTCTCGATGGGCGTGGCTCCTTCACCTACCTGTCTCTGTCAACCTTGCACTCCATTCATTCCCCAAACACACTACCTCAGGTTCGGTGTATCGCAGCCAGTTTCTTGCCTTTCGCACATAGCTTCGGGAAAATTTCTTTTTCTACACGGATGGCTCCAATGTCGACCATGGTGTTGGGTGTGCCTTCGTCCTCGGCGACGATTCTTTATAATATCGTCTTCCTGACCAGTGCTCAAACTTTACTGCGGACCTCTTTGCCCTCCATCAGGCCATACAGTACATCAGGCGACATGAGCTGTCTAATAGCCATCTGCTCAGATTCTCTGAGTGCTCTCCAGAGCCTTTGTGTTCTGTATGCGGTACACCCCTTGGTACAAAAAAAAAAAATCAAGGCGTGCTTTAGCTCTCTCATTGACAGTGGAACCAAAATGGAGTTCCTGTGGATTCATGGTCACGTCGGTGTGTCGCGGAACGAGAAGGCGGATTCTGCTGCAAAGGATGCAGCCCTCCTACCTCGGTTTGCTACCTATTCAGTCCCCTCAGATGATCTCCGCGTCAGCGTCTCTGGGCAGGTGATATCGCTCTGCCGCTCCCTTTGGTCTTCTATGGAAGGGAACACTCTTCAGGACATTAAACCTCTTCCAACTTTTTGGCTGACCCCGTCTCGGCCTCTTCGTTGCGAAGAAGTAAGTCTCGCCCGGTTACGTATAGGACACTGTCGTTTCAGCCATCGTCACTTACTAAGTGGTGACCCTGCTCCTATTTGTGGTCACTGTTTCCAGCAATTGACTGTACGCCGTCTCCTGGTGAAATGCCCATTTTTAATAGTTACGCCACAGTCTGTGTTTCCCATCCAAGTTGCCTGATATCTTAGCAGATGACACGCGGTCTGCACATCGCGTTTTACTTTTTATCCGCCGCAGCAATATGGCGAAGGAAATGTAACATTCCCCAGCTGGGGAATGCAGCCATGTTTCCACAGTAAATAGAAATTTACTTGGGGATTGCTTTTTTTTTTACTCTTCATTTTAGAGAGTTGCTGACTGCAAAGAGTCTTCTCCTCTTATTTGGCTTTGCCTTTGTCGTCGTGCGTTTTAACTGTGTTCTGACTTGGGCGCTTAAGACCTCAGCAGTTTTGCGCCCTAAAAAAAGGAACAGTGTAGTGCGATGTTAGACCCTGCTAGTAATGCTAACCTTGGTTTCGGTTTCTTACCTCTGATTGTTTTAAACATAAACCGTTGGTAAATTGCCCTTTGTGTTAAATTCAGAAAAAAATCTAACTTCATTTTACACACAACCGTTCCTCTTCCGCTGCTTTGTGTGTAGAAATCGCTGTTACATTGTGTACAACATTTTAATGAATTTAAAATGTGTGAATTTATGGCAACTTGCATCATAATTAACAAAATATAGTTTGGAGTTATGACTGGTAGACAGCATTCCAAAATATTCAATACAAATATTCAAATGTTTGTAAATATATGGGACATAACTACTGAGGTTATCAGTACCAAGGCTTACAGACTACTTAAAATGACTTTAACTAACTTGCAAAACGTAAACTATGGGCTAAGCAGTTTTGGTGACAAGCTATGACCCGAAGGCGCAGCCACATTCTATCTCGAAGAAGAGAGAGAAAAAAATCGTTTCTAGTATTTCATAGACTTTCTCGCTCGCGTCACGGGAGGAGAGACTTAATGCCGGTTATCCACCTTACAGAGGAAGCAATGAAATCTTATCAGTATATGAAAATCAGGTATGGGGTAATAATTCCTGAAATTCCGAAATTATATCACCTTCGAGCGTAGCGTAAAAAATTTACGTCCAGTTGTCTGATCTGTTCGGTTTTTGGTACTATGTGTGAGGCTAGGATTGAATGTATGTTTGTGAATGCCTCAGCGCCCACGAGGTGGAAACACTCTCGGTGTTACATAGTTTTTTTGATTACATTTCTGATCAGCTGCGCCAAAGCTATCGAGACACCAGGCACGTCGTTCGAGGTAAAATTACTTTGCATCAAACAGGCTACAGAGCGAGTAAACAAGGGAGCAGCTGTACTAGCAATGAGGTGGTGGCCTTGTGTACGTACGCGGATGCCGTGTTTTGGTCGGGTGGGGTCGCTTCTCCACGCTGTGGCTGCACAGTTTAAACTGACGTCGAAACAAACCATATGCCTTTCCCCTACCTCCTGCTTCGGAAGTCCTCGCGTCTTCCTACTTGGCTTCACGGCATTGCCAGTAAAACTGCGAGAAACTTAGGAAACCAATTACTCTATCAAACTAATTCATCCAGATGACTAAATACACGCTCTGCAACCAGTTACTAATCGATTTTAATCGTTTCCTGTTCGGCGGGACTTGAAAGTCCGTGCCCATTTATAGCGTCATAAAACAAAGTGGAAAATGATATCAGACTTGTGTTCCTGAAGGGACGTTAGGGTCCCTCTGATATGTCATATGAAAATCTCGCTGACAGAGATAGTTAAGTGTAACTGCTCACAGACAGCAATAAACAACGGACAGTTCTACGCCTCTGTGCACGATTTCAACAGGCGAGCTTTGTTGACATAAAAAGACGCTTTTGTGTGTTCTTGCGTTGGTAATTTGGTTTTGTATTTTTTATTCGAAACTTTTCATTCAAGGAATAGAGCTCTTTTTATTTATATAGCGTTCAAAACTGTGGCTGGCAATTTTCGTACTGACAGTGTGTCAAAGGCATGTTATTTTTATAGTTGTCTTTGTTGCTAGGCGTCAGTAATAAATGGACGTAGTTTTGTTTACGAATTACGAAACATGAATAGGATGCAAGGATAACTTGAGTTTGTGTTTCCCCCCTCTTCATATCAGTATCTAAAATGACATTTTCATATAAAAATGCTTGATATCTGTTTGTTGCTGGTAAGTCTTATGTTAACCTAGATAAGTATTTTATAATGTCTCCCAATTGCATAATATCCTCTTGGACTTTGAATTCACATTTTTAATTATATAATGTCAAATAAGGAATAAGGAAAAATATGTGAATACACTAATGAGCTTTAATTCACTTTGGTAGTAAAATAACCAAATATGAAGTTATGTGCTTATTTGATATTTTGGGCAGGAAAGGGTTAAATCACGAATATTGGTGTTTGGTATCAAATTTGTTCCAGCCTCAGATGCATTTATACCTACTTTGCGCGCATTTGATTTTTGACACGAATTATTGTACCTGGCGTCAAACATCGTGGTATCACTTTGTACACAGCTGTCGTGTTAATGTACGAAGTGGAAAGTTTTCTGTTAAAAGAAAGCGATCACAGCAATACAGACAGGTACAAAATCTTGCTGTATAATGTTCAGCCGCGTTGGATTGGCCTAGCGTTCTAATGCTCCTTGCTGCGGAGCACGCGGTTGCTTGCCGTCGGAGGTTCGACTCCTCCCTCGGGCACGGGTGTTCGTGTTGTCCTTAGCATAAGTTAAAGTAGTTTGTTAGCCTAGTGACTGATAAAGTAGTTAAGTTCCTTAGATTTAGAAATATTTGAACATTTGTCTTCGTCGTTTATTGCTAAATACTTTACCATCAATAAATATGTAATACCTGTTCACTGAGCAGGTACAAGGCAACTGTCTGAACGTAGCAGTTTCAAACATGACGACTTAGTGACTAAGACTTGTACTGCTTGTTCTTCTTGTGACTCAACACTTGCTCCCCATGTCCGCAAGTATTCCAGTTTTTTTTCTTGTCCTTCACTTTTTACTCTCTACGGTCTCTTGCAGTACCATGGAGTTTATTCCTTACGTGGTAGCAAGGTCCTGGCATCCTTTACCACCTTGTCAGCGCTTTCCATATGTACCTTTCTTCGCCGATTCGACGCAGAACCTCATTCGTTATCTTCACTCGATCTAATTTTCAACGTAATCTCAAATGCTTCGATGCTCTTCTGTTCTAAGTTTTCCACCGTGTACGATTCACTTCCGTATAAAGCTCTGCTCCAAACGTAGACCAATATTCTCAGAAATTTCTTCCTCAGTTTGATACCAGTAGCGTCCTCTTGGCAATGAATGCCCTCTTCGACTGTGCTAGTTTATATCTACATACAAACTTCTCAGCCCACCTCGTGTTGTATAGTGAAGGGTACTTTGTGAATCATCCTCACTTTCTCTTCTTATTATAGTGGCGTATATTTCGCGGAAAAAAGTTGCCAGTATGTCTCAGTTTGCGCTGTTCTCAAATTTGGCCCTCGTCTTTTCGCGAGATATACGTAGGAGGAAGCAATGCATTGGTTGACTCCTCGAACTTGGAACTTTTACAAAAACCCGTACCGTGATACAGCACGTACCTCTTCCAGTGTCTGCTACAAGTGTTTCCTGATTATCGGAATCGAAGAAGCAAAATGAATCGGAAGTTCAGAACTTTCGGAATGGAACCTCCGTAACATCCCTAGTTCTAACGTCGACTTCCTGTGTTGACGCACTACACAATCTGAGAATTCTTCCAACGAATCTGTCTGTCATCTCCCTTACCCACGATTAATAGTAACCGCGGTGGAGTAGCCGAGCGGTCTAAAGCGTCTCGCTGCGGAGCGCGCGGTTGCTCGCCGTGGAGGTTCGAGTCCTCCCTGGGCGTGTGTGTGTGTGTGTTTTGTCCTTAGGTTAGTTTACCTAGGTTTAAGTAGTTTGTAAGCTACGGACTGATGACCACACAGTTTGGTCCGATAGATTTAGAAACATGAGAATACGTACGGCAACCTACATCCTTTTGAATCTGCTAAGTGTATTCGTCCCTCGGTCTCCCTCTACGATTTTTACCCCACACACTTCCTTCTAATGCCAAGTTGACGATACCTTGATGTCTCAGAATGTCCCACTACCCTATCCCTTCTCTTCGTCAGGATATGCCAGAAACTCTTTTTCTAAAAAAAAAAAAAAAAAAAAAAAAAAAAAAAAAAAAAAAAAAAAAAAAAAAAAAAAAAAAAAAAAAATTCAAATGTTTGTAAAGCTTATGGGACGTAACTACGGGGTCATCAGTCCCTAAACTTACAAACTACTTATCAACTAGCTTATCCTAAGGACGACACAAATATCCATGCCCGAGGGGGAATTCGAACCCCCGACCGTAGTGGCCGTGCATCTAATCTTCATTCTTCTATAGCACCACATTTCGAAAGCTTCCATCATCTTTGTCGGAACTTATTGTCCACGTTTCACTCCTATACAATGCTACACTCGAGACAAATGCTTTCAGGAAGGACTTCCTAACATTTAAACGAATACTGGGTATCAAATTTCGCTTCTTCAGAAAAGCGCTTTTCTTCCCATAGCCTTTCTGCATTTTATATCTATTTACTTCGGCCATCAGAAATTATCTTACTACTGAAATAATAAAACTTATAGGTAGGTTGGATGGTGCAAAGGGTAGGCGGATGGTGCAAAGGGTAGGTGGAGGATGCCGTCTAATGGTTATAGACGGGCTTTCCTGCACGTAACAATTTAAGAATCGACGCGTGGCGGGGAATCGGATGTGTGTGGTGGGCGGCTGGTCGGAGGTATGGCAGGTGTGTCAGCAGTGCGGTATGTCGCAAGCGCACGCGGCAAAGGGAAGCTAGTGGCTGCGTCGTGCGTGGCTCGCTAGTGGCGCGCCCTGTGGCAGCGGCGACCGGATTTAGAAGGCGGAAGGGAAGGCGGGCGAGGGCACGTGGCAATGCAAGAACAGTGCTTGCCATTGAGCGGCATGCGCTGCACCAGGGTCAGCTTCCACAGCAGCCGGCAGCCGCCCAGCTTCCCCTGGCGGGAGCCGCCGCGCGCCTTCGCCTGGAACTGGCCGCCCGCGGTGAGTCCGAGCTCTTTTGTCGACTACGGCGCCCCGCGCGGATTATTCCCGATTTATGTAGACGTAGCTGTCAAAATTGCTCGTGTTCTGACAGTTGTGGACGGTAAAAGTAAGGCACCGACCGGCTAATTGACAGACAGACAGATTCCACATTTGTAAACGCGTTGGCCGACGACTCTAATTTCTCTAGAGGTCTTCTAGTCTTTCGTTTTGTCTTGTCTGTCCGCGGCGTCTAAGGCCTTTCTTAAAGGGCAGTCCTTCGTAGCGAGAAAGATGAACACCGCCAATTAACTTTTAAAAAGATATATATATAGTGCTCAGTTTCGTCGTGATTTTTTAGTTCAGCTCATTTCTGAGCCATCTTCAGATAGTTGTTAAAAGCCCTACAATTGATGGGGTTGATGACCGTAGTAGTTTGGTTCCTTCCAGCCACTAACCAATCGTCAGTGTGTGTGTGTGTGTGTGTGTGTGTGTGTGCGCCAGCCAGTAAGCGATACACTTCATCGTGATGCAGTAGTCTCTGTTCTTAAAATTATGTATGGTATAATGTAAAACATAATACTTAAGGTTGAAAACTGCTTTTTCTTTCTGCTAATTTTTATTTCGAACTTGTTTTCGATTTATATGGCCATATTCAAGAAACAGCTGACTGTGAAGTGAATGTAACATAGGATGTCCATTCGTCCCGTTTTTCCCGGAACAGTCTTTTTTTTTTTACGTAATGTCCCGCTGTCCCGAAAGTTTTTATGGTGACGCTCAAACGTCCCTTTTTTTGTGTTTGCGCTTGGCTAAAGTATTTTATGATATCAGCTGTTTATAATCAATTAATTGCGGAAATAAATACGCTAGGAAACGCTGCCTGTACCACTTGTTATCAAACTTTCTGTTCTGAATATTACCAATCTACCAGCACTTCCACATACATACAGTTAGGGTGGAATCTCTTAAATCATTCTGTGAGTTTACTAAACTGAATACAAAACTGCAGGCTACTTGCTCCCAGCAAGACATGATAGCCTTAATGTCAGAAGACATTTTAATGATGTATCATGTGCTGAATTTCATGAGACAATGCCAAAAGAAAATGCACTTCTCGATGAAGTACATAAAGGTGAAAAGTATAGTAACACTGCAGCAGAAGAAATTTAAACATTGATTTGGAAACATTTGAGTGTACGTTGTGAAGGTAAAAATTGTGTCCCGTTTGTTTCCTTAATTGTTTCACGTTTTTTCTGATATTTTTAAAATTTTTAATAAAAATAAATTGGAAACCCTAGTGTAACAACTTCTCAACTAACGTCTTAAATACTCTGCGTTTGCGTGTATCTCTTGTTTATCATGATTTGTAACGTTACTAGTCAGCCGTTTCCTGAAGATGGCCGAATAAGCCGAAAACTAAAGCGAAATAAATAAAAATTAGTGGAACAAATAGTTTGTTTTTAACCTTAAATATGGACTACTTCTACCAAGAAGTGACGGAATAATCCACACATAATATTAAAATATATACCAGAATGTGACACACACACCTCTGTTCGTATGTGCTAGCCAAGAAACGCATACGCGCGCACGCTGTGAAGTGAAGGAATTTTTTAAACAATTTTCTGATCTGAAGATTGCTCAGAAATGAATATCGCCAATAAAACAATACGATTTTAACATTGGGATTAATATCCCTACTTTAAAAAGTGAAGATCGCTTCTCCCGACTTCACAATGACTAATAACATAGTTCCTTTACAGTGTTAGTATATTCGTTGTATAATTCATGAATAACGGAAGCCAAATTCAGTGTCAACTTTTTTATAATGGTTGGTGGTTGGCCTTCCACAACGCCGAAAACTGAAAGAATAGGAAAATAGTCGTCTATTCATAGGGGGGGGGGGAATGCACCTACGGACACAAAGAGGCACATTTTTACTTCGTTTGTGTTTAGAGCTTTCATTAGAGCTGTGTTTTCACTATTAAAACAGTTGTCATATATCCATTATCTGTGCACAGGGTGGGTTTTGTCGTTGCCTAGGAATTGTATATTATTAAATTCCAATTATTACGCTGTATCCTAAGCGAACGTGCACTGTTATTCGTCACCTTTGAATTACGTGTCTACTCGACTACGGAACCAAACCTTTCTCAAATATATAAAACAGTTTGGTAGTGCAACGAAAGCTTGATCCTCATTTATCATTTCTATTACATCAGGCTAGATTACATAGTGGAACTTGTGCTCAAAGACTGTTTACGATTAAAACACGTAAAACAGTATTAACGTAACCTCCAACATAGAGATCGAAATGTTTTAATCGTTTTAAGCATTGATAATGACCACATAGTGGTCTCAATCTAGATATGTGAATAAACTAATATTTACGACTGATTACTGAAAAAAATTTCTACAAATTTTTTCAGTTTTCCTTTCCGAGATTCGCCTTGAACACGTGAATGTTAGTTACTGTCAGTGCCAGTATGAATGCACACTTTGGCTGCTTTGGAAAAATCTTTTTGTAGATAGTTCCTCATACGTCCTTGTCCGTTCCCATCTGTTTTTCACTTTCTCACCATGGGGTGCTGTGCAGTAATTGTTCTCTGTAGTCTTGGAATTGAATACTGCTAATTATATTAAATTAGACTAATCAGAGTCCTAAGAGATCAGTAGTCTAAACTCCACTTACGAAAGATTCGATATCGTTTCGCCGCATGGATTATGTAAATAGCTTCTCAGCCAGCTAGATTTTGGTCGATACACAGCCACTTGTCAAGTTCATAATTGCTATACAATCCCGCTTGCTTATTTCTTTTGTATGTGCAAACACACGTGAGCGACATACTATCTACGACTTTGGCTTTTTCAATAGTGTTTTGAAGTAGCGATGTCACCTGTTGCCATATACGACAGTGCACGACTGACAGTTTGGAAATCGAAACCAGGACGTAACGTCGCAGCCTGGTGATGAGTAATTCCACCAGGCGCTCTCTCCCTGGGCGACAAACAGCTGCGAGGAATGCCAGTGTCATCTATTTCCGGGCAAACCGTCATACGTTACGCTGAAGGGAGTAAACCTATTTTAAATTAAAATGGGTGTACTGCCGGTCTATAGTGTCCAACGGCAGTAGACCGGCAGTACACCCGTGGATATTTTGATTATCAAATACGCCGGGAGAAACTGAAGAATCTTATTTTAAATTCCTTAAGCTTCGTCTGCAGTATACTATCCTCAGACGAAGTAAAACTTTCCATTTTGTTCCACTGTTACTATAGCACTTCTTTGCTTCCTCTTGTCTTTTTTAGGCTGTCTAATTAACTTTCGTATGTATGGTCGGTACAGGAAAATTAGAGAAGCAAGATGGAAATTAATCGCTTGTGTGGACCGATAGTGGTGCTGGGCGCATGACATCATCGTTGTAAAACGACAACGTGATTGAATGAACCAGATGATAGAATACTATCTATGGAGTCACTGAGTTCGCATTTGGTTTTCTTCTTTAATTTTCTTGAGTCATTGCAACCACAGCTCTATCAGATAACATAGTGTACACGTACATTGAGGTGACAAAGTCATGTTCAAGTGTTCGTAAAGCTATTGGACCCCCCCCCCCCCACACACACACACACGTTCCCAAGTTCCGCCTCAGTTACACGATTCGTAACACTAAACACTTTCACACATATAACACTATACGCAGACATTTGGGGTACACATTTCCACACGAGGGGCATGGGGTGACGACGGGAAAGGCATCCCGCCGAAAATATTAACACACGCCAAATCCGAATATAACAAGCCGACCCTCCATGTGCGGGAACATGGACAAGAGAAAGAAAGATCCGATGTTTCTGCACTTAACCAGTCAAAAGTTGGTCCGCCATTATACGATGGGTGTTCTAAAGGTACGAAACGTGTTAACAGCCAAATCGATTGAAACTTGAATATGCCGCTTTGGGGTAAGGTAGTGCGACATCTAGGGATGTGAATCATGCGTCGTCACCTCCCCCTAAAATTCAAGGCTCTGCCCTCAGCAGGCAAGGTGATGCTCACCGTCGTTTTCGACGTTGGGAGATCAGATACTCATACGGGAAACCATTAACAGCGACGTGTACTGCGACACACTCCGTAGCCGACACAAGTCCATAAAGAGCAAACGTCCAGGGCTGCTCGCGGAGGGAGTGATTGCTCCACGATAACGCGTGTCCACGCGTCTCCAGGGTCATACGACGTGTACTGGCCAGGTTCAGCTTGAGCATCCGCTACAGGCTGGGCATGTCGCCATGTAACTGCCATCTGTTTGGTCTGCTGAAGAATAACTCTCAAATGGAAGCGGACGATGTGAAGGACACAGTAGAGGACTGGCTCTTGCCACAGGAATTCTTGGGACAGGGAATCTTCCGGCTCGTTAAACAGTGGAATAGTCGTGCTCTGGCCTCCGGCGATTTCCTTTGAATAGAGACTTCTATTATACCCACACTGTTGTTTCGTAACTTGTAATTTGAACATCCCTCGTATTAGGAGGTGCGTCATAAATTTAGTTACCTAAGTGCATAATGCACAAGTTACCTTCTGGTTTATACTAGAGGATCGTCTACCTTCCACCCACCTCTAAATGTGTTTGTAAATCTATGGGATTTAGCTACTCTGGTCATCAGTCCCAAGGCTTACAAACTACTTTGACGTATGCTAAGGACAACAAATACACCCACGTCCGAGGGAGGACTCGAACCTCCGACGGCGAGCATCGGCGCGCTCCGCAGCTAGATGCCTTGGAACGCTCGGCCACTCCACCCCCCCTCTCTATCCCTCCCCCCCTCTCTATCCCTCCCCCCCTCTCTATCCCTCCCCCCCTCTCTATCCCTCCCCCCCTCTCTATCCCTCCCCCCCCTCTCTATCCCTTCCCCCCCTCTCTATCCCTTCCCCCCCTCTCTATCCCTTCCCCCCCTCTCTATCCCTTCCCCCCCTCTCTATCCCTTCCCCCCCTCTCTATCCCTTCCCCCCCTCTCTATCCCTTCCCCCCCTCTCTATCCCTTCCCCCCCTCTCTATCCCTTCCCCCCCCCCCCCCCTCTCTCTCTCTCTCTCTCTCTCTCTCTCTCTCTCTCTCTCTCTCTCTCTCACACACACACACACACACACACACACACACACACACACACACACTTTCCTATAGTTCGTCTCTTTCATTTTCCATGATTGCCTAAATCGCTACAGGCGATTGGTTCCTTTCAAAGGGCACGGCCGTTTTTCTTCCTCATCCTTTATATAAAGCAGTCAACAATCCGAAGATTGGTTTGAACACCACAGTGATTTACTAGGCATGGTCCTATTTGGAGGTAGTATGCCGTTGCACTTTCTCCGACCTTCGAACTGACTTACCCAGCTAATTATAGGGGACCTGCAGTTTAACGTGGGTTCCGAACCACGATGCTACTCGGTATTTTTCACATCAACAACACTGCCAGAGGTGAAAGAAGTGGAAAGTGACAGATAAAAATCCTAGAACTTGGCGGGGATCGAACCCGCGCCCTTTGGATTTGTAGTCTGCCAATCTACCACTGTGCAAGAGTTCATGCTCTAATGACCACGTTGTCGGCGGGACGTTAAACACGTCCCCCCCTCCTTCCTTCCTTCCTTCCTTCCTTCTTTCTAGAATTTATTTTGTCATTCTATTCAAACTTCGGTTATACCTAAGTAATTTGCGATGGTTTGTCGCTAGTAGGAAGGTTCTTCTCCTATTTATGCGCATCACGTTGAATTTATTTACTTTCAGAGTCCACCGACGGTCCCTGCACGAGTCACTGATGCTCTACGGTATTCGTGTCTTCAGTTGTAATTCTTCATGTATAGGCCACTATGGACTCAGATTATTGCAACTGTTTCTCCTTTCTTTTCTTCCACATTTATCTCATCACTTATCGATGTTTCTCTGCTTCCTTTAGTCTATCTGGCTCAAGTCTTCTTGAACTTGTTCGTTCGCTAGTCTGTTTGTGTTGTCAACACGAGCGAAAGCAACATCGTTCTCTCAATATTGTTATAAAAGAGGATAACGGAACAGTCGCGGCCGAGCGCATTGAGGCGCTATGATGCGATGCAAGAAGCCGGAGTTTAAATGTTCAAATGTTTGTTAAGCTTATGGGACTTAACTACGGGGTTATCAGTCCCTAAACTTACAAACTACTTACAAACTACTTATCAACTAGCTTATCCTAAGGACGGCACAAATATCCATGCCCGAGGGGGTATTCCAACCCCCGACCGTAGTGGCCGTACAGACCGTGACTGGAGCGCCTCAGTCCCCTCGGCCACCGCGGCCGGCGAGGCCGGAGTAGTTTGTAAGTTTAGGGACTGATGACCCCGTAGTAAGTCCCATAAGCTCTACAAACATTTGAACACATGACAGGCCACAGCGAAGCTTCGCGTGTTATATGTCGTTCGCAGCCTCAAGTAACGTAAACGGCGATCAATGCTGCTGACTCGTAAACTGATATCATACATGCTGTGCGGAAAGAAGACTGTACAGAAAGTGATTGGTGTCCGTAGGGAAGCTAGCGTAGGCACAAAAATGAAACAGAAGAGGCTTGTCGATAGAGTTGAAGTATCGAGTGTTCCCAGGAAAGGAACGCACAGCTGCTTCCGGTGGCGTCCTTGTGGACGGCTGGGGCCTGGTGCGGACTTTTAAATGTAGCACGAGGGGCGTGTGGACCGCACGACTGGTAGCAGAGCGAATCGGCGCGCACATCTTGGCAGATCACGAGCTGCGTTCAGAAATAACCGCAGCCGCAGCGCGGCCTGCGCGCCCACCGCGCTATCGCGCCCCAAACGTATCGTAGCTACAATAATTTTCGTAAAAAACTGGAAAATAAGGCCGTGGCCATGATTCTCACTTAACTCTTTGTTCCACATTATGAATTCCGCTCTGGAAAATTTAAATTCTGTATTTTCTGTATTAATACACTGTACTAAACATAAAAAATCTTATTAAATATAACAATTGTATTTTGTCATGATTTTCATGCACGAAACATATTTGTATTTATTAGTTCGGAGATCATTTTGTTGTTAGCGCTGTCGGATCACACTCATGGTAGCATAATCTTCACCATAGCGACAAATAAGATAGTTTGCTGCTAAAATAACATCAACCACATAAACAGCAACTTAACAAATAAATGTTCAAATGTTTGTTAAGCTTATGGGACTTAACTGCGGGGTCATCAGTCCCTAAACTAACTACTTATGAACTAACTTATACTAAAGACAGTACAAACATCCATGCCCGAGGGATGATTCGAACCTCCGAAGCGGGAGCCCGCGCGATCCGCAACGTGGCGTTCCTGACCGCTCGGCCACTCCCGCGCAGCTAGCAACTTAACACAATGCCAAAGTCAGATAATATGTTTGAAAGGGGTACATGACCCACAAGTAGAAAAATATATTAAAAGCATATTGTTCAGCAACAACAATACGACTTTGATACACATAATACTGTGTAACCCGCTCGGTTTGCTGTGGCACGGGAGTAGCCGAGCGGTCTGGAGCGCCACGTTACGCATCGCGCGGTCTCCCGCATCGGAGATTCGAATCCTTCCTCGGGCGTGTGTGTGTGTGTGTGTGTGTGTGTGTGTGTGTGTGTGTGTGTGTGTGTGTGTGTTGTCCTTAGGTTAGTTTAGTTTAACTAGTTTGTTTGTAAGTCTAAGGACTGATGACCAACGTAGTTTGGTCCCATAGGATTACAAACATTTTTTGGTTAGCTGTGTGGTTTAACGCGCCGCTTTTCGAGAAGGGGAGGCGTACCGGCCCCGGTTCGAATCCGCCCGGCGTATTAGCGAAAGGGGTCGGAGTGCCGGCCAGCCTGGATGTCGTTTTTAGGCGGATTTCCACACACCCCTAGGTGAATACCTGGATTGTTCCCAAGTCCCGCCTCAGTTACACGATTCGCAAACATTTCGTAACACTTTATACTTTAACACGTATAACACTATACGCAGACACTTGGGGTACACATTTCCTCCTGTGGGACATGGGGTGGAGGCAGGAAAGGCATCCGGCCACCCCGTAAATATTAACACGCCAAAACCGAATTAACAAATCCGACCCTGCTTGTGGGAGAACATGGTCACAGAGGAATAATACACAGTACTGTGTAAAGCAGTTTCTAATACAGTGTTGTGTACGAATAACACTGGGAATGAAAGGGTTAAGTACTGGCAGTGGCTGCTTCCATAAACGTGGACGAGAAAACTAAGTTTTATTTTATGCATTGATAATGACCTCACAGTGGTCGAAATCTAGATCTGAATAAATTAAATAGCCGGCCGCGGTGGCCGAGGGGACTGGGGCGCTCCAGTCACGGTCTGCACGGCCACTACGGTCGGGGATTCGAATCCCTCCTCGGGCATGGATGTTTGTGCCGTCCTAGTTCGTAAGTAGTTCGTAAGTTTAGCGACTGATGACACCGTAGTTAAGTCCCATAAGCTTAACAAACATTTGAACATTTTTAAATTAAATATTTACGACTGATTGGTGAAAAAATTTCTACAAATTCAAATCATTCGTTGAGCACAAGTGCCACTATGGAATCGAGCCTGATAAAATCTGAGAGACGCTTTGACCGCCCGCTTTGGCTGAATTTTTGGTTTCCCTTGTTGAAGCATCTGTGTTAGTTCATTAGTAACCGTTGGATTCGCGATATGTCTTGCGAATACGTCTGGCACTGGTATCTTTAACATTGATCTAATAAATATTTTTTTCTCGATTTCATATTCTAATACGATAGGGTTATTATTAAATTTCTATCCGTCAAGCAAATTTTAGCTGGACCCTTTTCTGTCGTCGCCTGCATTTGTATAATAGCCTTCAGGCTCTCCGGACAGTATTTTAATAGCTTGGCAGCGGGAGTAATTGTTGATTCACTATCAAGATATGTTCCCTGGATCTATAGACGTGGGATATAGTGTGTCGCGCAGCCAACGCGCGTCACTTGGCTTCTGAACGCAAGCCAGGAGTAATAGGTCAGAAGTGGTGCCAGTGCTAGAATATTTAAATACGGAATAGGCCCCCAGGATGGCGCCAAGTAAATCTGGCGAGAAACTCTGCTCTCGCCTGCTTTCCAGAGCCGCCGCGTTCAGGTAGCGCGCGGCTACACGGCCTGCTCTCGTGTGCAGCATCACAAAACGCCGGAAGTATTACAAGCCACGTTCTGTTTACGAACTTGTTAATAACTCACTATATTCTTCTCCCCTCTACCTCGGTCTTGCAGGATACACAAGTGGCTGCTTAAACCAGTCTCGATCGTTGAAAGGCGCGCTGACACTAGGCTTCCAAATAAAACGACAAAGCTCCCCAGATGCATTAGACAGCCATTAATTACCCACATCTACGCGTATTACATCACGTCCTCTTCTAAATACGAGCCACAAGCAAACAAATTGGCGGCACTGTGCCAGGCTGCGCAGCTTGCATGACTGCCACTGCATTCCTACCTCCTGTGATTCAGGAGGCTTCAAAACTCCCTGTTCGTGTTTTTCAGAAGTTTCAAGAAATTTTGCAGTGTATAAATTTTAGGTAGGCCAAAAATCGCTAGAGAAAAAGTAAACTTTATTGCAGCGGACGTAGTGAGAAATCAATAGACACCCAATGCTTGGCATTGCGTTTTGCGAAGCTGGGTGTTGAACATTTTTGAGATCTAGATACCGTTGTTGAATCTTACGGATTTACAGTATTTGTTTCATGTAATAGTTCTTTGCATCAGCTATCTATGATTGCTATATGTAAATAAATTTGGGATTTATCTATGTAATCAATAAGTCAGAGAGGCGAGTAAAAATTTCAGAATCCATTTGTCGCGATTAATGTAGAAAATTGTGACACATTTGTGAAGCGGGGTTAGAAGTTAGTTTATAATATTTTTTCTTCAACTTCTATGTCGATTTAATTTGACGGTAGCGAAATAATATAGCGGAGCAGTGAAAAGAGTGCAAGGGACTATGTTCGTAAAAGATACGTTATTCCGTAAGTGAGGAAAGCTTAAAATAATTTAATGGAAGTGAACTGAATATGGATGAAGCAAGGAAGAATACAGGTACGCTTCCTGGAACCAAAGACCTCTACAGTTATCGAATGATCATACATAACGCAAGTAGAAGGTTATAAAACATTTCGTCTGATGCACAGTAATTCATTGAAATATTCAAATGTTTGTAAATCTAAGGGACTTGATTGTTGCGATTATCAATCCCTAGACTTAGTAACTACTTATACTAACCTAACGACAACGCAAGCAAGCGCGCCCGAGGGTGGACTCGAACCTCCGATTGCGAACCACCGTGCACTCCGTAGCAAGTCACCTTAGAGCTCTCGGCCACTCCGCCGGGGCGTAATTTATTGAAATAAAATTTGAACTATGGGAAAGCCGAAGAAAACTGTTAGACATCTGGTACCGTAGGAACATAACAATGCTTTGGACAGACACAAAAAGGTGCTAAAAATTGTACAGACGAAGTACCAAATAAAGAATCATAAGCATGAAAAGGCAAGAGGGAGATTGTTTCAAACTGTTAACATGGAAAATGGACGGTTTAGTGATGAAATTTGCTATGATTTCCAGAATAGTTTGACACTGGCATGGGCCGCAGGCGGCAGACAAATAACCGAACATGTAATATAAATTATCCTGCACGTTGGCCGTTTAGATATGTAGAAATAAAAATATTATGTCGAAAAGAAGGAATAGCGATACGGCCGTGTCAAATCAGACCTATTTAGGTTTCTAAAAGTCCTATCTCTCAAAATGTTCAAAAGTTTGTAAATGTGTGGGACTTGACTACTCTGGTCATCAGTCCTTAGGCTTGCAAACTGATTAAACTAACTTATGCTAAGGACAAGAAACACATTCATGCCCGATGGAGGACTCGAACATACGATGGCGCGCTCCGCTGCAAGGCACCTAATAATAATAATAATAATAATAATAATAATAATAATAATAATAATAATAATATGATGATGATGATGATGATGATACCTCTTACGGAGTATCTGTAATTATAGTAGTGGAAAGGCTGAGCTGATACGAGCATTGTTAGAGCGCTTGAGGTAGACTTCCAAACTGTTCGCTCAAATGGGTATTAGATCGCTACACGAAAGCCAGCCAGCAACTATCAGTGAATGAGTCTTGCACAACTGTGCGCGCCTGTGGCACACGTAGCTAATCCATGCAGGCAAAGGAATCCGCTGACTGGAGCTGAAGGCGGGGTCTCTCGAAGCACTACGCTCAGCATTCTTAATTGCTACAGTTAAGTGCACGACAAAGTGAATCTTAACTTTCTCGGCCGTTCAGTATGTGCACTGAATCTCGAAGGAACGTTAATTTCTAAAACAACTTCACTTCATTGTTGTTTCTATGAAATTTTCCCATTTCTAGTCACCTTGTCGTCGCGAGAAAGTATTCCTTAAATTTGTGTTAAAGTTAGATCACGCTGACCTCGGTTGTTACCAGCTATTTTCCGCTACTGTTTTTCTGTATTAGAAGTGTCGAATGCGTTTTATTCCAATTACTCTGATATCACTTGCAGCTTTTATTGATGTTTGTATTTATTTGCGTTTAGCGTTGATGTTTTTTTTTGCTTTCTAATGTTTCGACGACATGGAGCCTACTCTGGTCCGTTGATGGAGAAGGTGATTTTCTTCTGAACACTGTTGATGGCTACTGATCCCCACGCCCCCCCCCCCCCCCCTTCCACTCCGTCCCATATTTCTGGTTTCCTTTCTGATGAGGATGATATCTGCCTGATATAATCCTAAGCCTTTGGAAAAATTATTTTGCGTTCCCCATTTAAATTGTTTTCTGCTCTGTTCGACCCTATTGTTAGACTTGTACAATTTATATAGTGTTTCCAATAAATGTGCAGAAACTTTCTTTCTCTTAACTAATTAAAGCCGGCCGCGGTGGCCGAGGGGACTGAGTCGCTTCAGTCACGGTCTGCACGGCCACTACGGTCGGGGGTTAGAATCCCCCCTCGGGCATGGATATTTGTGCCGTCCTAGTTCGTAAGTAGTTCGTAAGTAGTTAGTAAGTTTAGGGACTGATGGCCCCGTAGTTAAGTCCCATAAGCTTTACAAACATTTGAACATTTGAACTAATTAAGACGACTAGAAATTTCCGCTCTTGACAGGCCTCAAATATTAGAGCAATTTCGTATAGATTTATCTATCGTCTGTAAACCTGTTTGTCATAGAGGATTTAAAGTTCTTCGGCTGTAAGAAGATACGCTTGAGTGGCAGTTAATTTCATCTTGCAGCTCATACCCTTCCACTCCCACGTAATAAAGTCCCCAGTGTAGTATGTGGTCTATTGTAAATCATATTTTTCATCACCACTTATGGGAAGGGATATATTTCCAGAATGAAATTTTCACTCTGCAGCGGAGTGTGGCTGTGGCTGAGCCATGTCTCCACCATATCGTTTCTTCCAGGAGTGCTAGTCTTGCATGGTTAGCAGGAGAGCTTCTGTGAAGTTTGGAAAGTAGGAGGCGAGGTACTGGCGGAAGTAAAGTTGTGAGGCGGCATCGTGAGTCGTGTCGGAATAGCTCAGTCGGTGTCGGGCGCCGTGGTTCAGCGCGCCCGGTCAGGGGGCTCACCGCCCTCTGCAGTAAAAATAGCTGAGCCAACCACGAACAAACAAACTGAACGAACGACCGCGAACCATAAATTTACCTGATCAAAAAAGAAAAGGGAGGGGGAAAAAAAAGGTCGGTAGAGCGCTTGCCCGCGAAAGGCAAAGGTCCCAGGTTCGAGTCCCGGTTCTGCTACACAATTTTAATCTGTCAGGAAGTTTCAAGGATATATTTATTTTTCACAGCGAATTGTCTTTTGAATTCAAAGAAATGGCTCTCTGGTTAAAATCCAAACTGCGAGGTCTTCAGAGGGAATGGGATGAAATTCTCTTCTGGCAATGATTATTTTAGTTTTATATGGTTCCACAAAACCAGTGAATGTCTGTGTCAAGATATAGTTTCATTTTGAACGGTTGATCAGTCGCCAGGACCATCATCGTCCAGCGAATGTTCTAATTAGAACTTCCTTGTTAGTTGAGACTGCTTAGACAAGGCAGAAAATTACTGTATACGACGAGTCCGTATTCCATTCGTGTTGCACACGCAAACAAACCCCGGTAGAAATTTTTATCTCCACAGTTGATAATTGTATAGTGCCACTCAGATATCTAAAATTTTTAGCGCGGATTGTTCATTTCTCTACTAAAATTATGCGTTAATCGGCCCTCTTGCTGTTAATGCATTGAATTGACAGTCAGTGCACAGTTCGTACTTTTAAACAATATATTTTCTTGTGTAAGTACTAATAAATACTCATTGTAAGATGTTTGGAAAATTAATTTTGAACGGTAAGTTTCAAGCTTCTAACATGTTGTACATCATGTACGGACGTATTATTCCTGTTTTAAGTGACATAGAACAACAGCTCTACAGTTCTAAATCTTCTCAAAGACACAGTAATATGGCGGAGGCAGGTTTCACTTTTTCAGCATAAGGGCGTCTCCCTAAACTCCTTGCGTACTAAGCTTTGAAGCCATGGCCGCCATGACACTCCGACCAAAACTCTGACAGTGTATTATAGCTGTCTCTGTATTTACAGTCCTAATTGCATCATATGCAATGTAACGTCCTCAGACTGGTTGTTTCAAGTTTTTGTTTAAAATAAACTCTTGAAAAACGAAAAAAATCGCGTTTATTCTGTTTAAAAATAGTTGTTAGTACAATATTACGAATAACAAACGTGGGTTCTTTAGCTAATCTGACGATCGTCAGATAAAAAAAATCGATTGAGTGCACCAACGCCAGATTTACGAGCACAGTGACGATATCTTTTCTTTGTGCAGTAAGTTTCATTCATATTGAAACTAGGTTTTGCTTTCGAAATTATTGACTTGATAAAAAAATCAATTTATGTTTTATTCCTTATTCATTCCTAAATATTATGTTTAGTGGGGGAAACAACTTTGCCGGACGCGGTGGCCGAGGGGACTGAGGCGCTCCAGTTCAAATGTTTGTAAATCTATCGGACCAAACTGCGTGGTCATCAGTCCGTAGCTTACAAACTACTTAAACCTAGGTAAACTAACCTCAGGACAAACACACACACACCCATGCCCCAGGGAGGACTCGAACCTCCACGGCGAGCAACCGCGCGCTCCGCAGCGAGACGCTTTAGACCGCTCGGCTACTCCACCGCGGCTGAGGCGCCCCAGTCACGGTCTGCACGGCCACTGCGGTCGGGGGTTCGAATCACCCTCGGGCATGGATATTTGTGCCGTCCTTAGTATAAGATAGTTCATAAGTAGTTTGTAAGTTTAGGTACTGATGACCCCGTAGTTAAGTCCCATAAGCTATACAAACATTTTAATTGGAAACAACTTTCATATTTAGGAATCGAAAAGAGAACAATACGTTACATTACAAGTAAAGATGTTGTATAGGTTCGTCCACAATAAAAGTGATAAAATCGCACGTTAGCGAGGTTATTTACACAAGAAATGGTATTCCTTAGATTTCGTGTCACAATCAGAACGATTCGTACACACAAACATCACACAAGTCACCATAACAGTGCAAAATCCTTCAAAAACGAGCGACAATCATACCCAAACAAGTAGTGTTTCGGTCGGATTAAGGTGGGTACCCTCGGCTTCACAGCTGTGGCGTCAGAGTGGCTTCGTTTATTCTTACCACCATGGGGGGCTACGAACGCTGAAGTTACTCTAAAATGTACGTCGGCGCCAGTTTGCAGCTTTTCCGACCACGGCGCCTGCCGTATAGGCTAGTCTACACGACGACACTAGGTTGCGACTCTCGTTTCAGGAAATGAATTGCGCGCAGCTAGTTTCGTGTGTGTCTGTAGACACGGCGCGAATATTATACAATTCCATTTCGTTGTTTTGTGTGTGCCTTAGTCGCCATAGAATGAAAGTTTTGGCAGAGCTATTGCTTCTCTGGGTGAAGTCACTGCATAAGACTAAACATGAAGAATTAAAAACGTGTTTGGGTTCAAGACTGGATTAAAACAAGACGTCAGCTCCGTTACTCAGCGACCTTGCTGAAAGAAATTGTGACTGAAGCCCCTAGAAGTTATTTTAATCAACTTAGAATGTCACCAAAGTGTTCACGTTCCTTTTAAACAGACTTAGTAATGCAGTAAAGGAACAAGATACTGTTATGCGTGAAGCATTGTTACCAGAACTGAAATTACAAATTGCATTACGTTTCTTGTCAAGTAGATATTCGTCTCTGCAGTACCTGTACCGTGTTTCGAAATCCACAATTGCCATAGTTCGTTTGTATAAGTATTTGGAATCGAATGAATTTTAGTCTGCAATTCACTAATCGTCAACCCATCAATCTTTAATTCACGAATAATTGCTTCAACAGCACTAACACGCCGCTGCTTAAAATCGCACAAACACCTATTCAAATGTTTGTAAATCTATCGGACCAAACAGCGTGGTCATCAGTCCGTAGCTTACAAACTACTTAAACCTAGGTAAACTAACCTAAGGACAACACACACACACACACACACACACACACACACACACACACACACACACACACACACACACGCCCCAGGGAGGACTCGAACCTCCACGGCGAGCAACCGCGCGCTCCACAGCGAGACGCTTTAGACCGCTCGGCTACTCCACCGCGGCACAAACACCTATTCATCGCATATTTGTTCAAAAACCGAATTATTTCTTCCGTTCCTCCCTTTATGTTGCGTTTTGTTCTGTATTGGTTATAACCTAACCTAAAAACACGCGCAATCAGTTTCACCAAAGTTGGAAGGTGCCGAAACTGTTTAGTTTCGCCAACGATTTTTTTTTAGATGGAGCCCCTCCACGCTCGCACTAGCATGGTGACCAACTCAATAGTTCTGTCACCTCTGCATGTGTTAATGTTTTTAATGTGGGAGTACTGTGATGTGTGCCGTACGTGTGGGTAAGATTACCCATTAATACGGTCCATCTGGATGATAGAAGTGGTCGAAAGCTTTTGAAACAAGAGCGGTTTTAAGGGCAGAGGGAAAAAAGTGCCAAGGCAAGTGCCAAGGGAAAAAAACCTCTGCGATAGTCAGGATCGGGTAGTAAGAGCAGTAGCGGATTCTTGCTATCTGCGACAAATCATGCAAGGGTGTGGTTATGTTAGTTTTGGGTATCGTGCAATCTCGGTACAATTTTCATTGCGTGTTTGTCATACGTTTGTCAATCCGGTTTGATGATTCGCCCCTCTGCAGCTGGCACTGGCGGTGTTTCCTGGTCCATCATCAGCGGCGGCTGGCTGCAACAATCAAGATTGACAGGCAAGTGGTCGATTTTTGGGATCGGCCTCTAAGTGTATAGGTTTAGTGTGGGATTTGTTTGTGTTTTGTGTTTGTTCACGTTCCCTGCGACTGCCGGTTTGTCGGCGGTAATAGCTCATCTGGCATTGCCAGTCAGTTTTGCTGCGATGCAGGGGTTCAGTGAGCAATGATTTTGTTTGCGTCTATAAGGCTTACCATAGGTGTTTATCTATTCCTGACATAGTGTTTTTGGTCGGTTGTGTTTCCACCTATGGTTGTGGTCGTAGTTACCCAGATTGAGGATGAAGGGGTTGTTTGAATGTCTAGCATTTTTGTACAGTAGTTTCGCCAACGAGTTGCGCGAACGCCTGCCGCGCATGCGCAATGGCCAGTAGCGCAGTTTCATGAAACGTAGTGTCGCCGTGTAGACTAGCCTTAACGCAGGTGTCGGCGGCGGTGTGAGGAAGAAAACAAGAGGC
This sequence comes from Locusta migratoria, assembly GCA_026315105.1. Taxonomy (NCBI): domain Eukaryota; kingdom Metazoa; phylum Arthropoda; class Insecta; order Orthoptera; family Acrididae; genus Locusta; species Locusta migratoria. The sequence goes on from CM048755.1 coordinate 607,663,650, forward strand.
ATTGTTTGGGTACAAGGACCGGCCTTGCTGGTATCCTTGACAATGGCCGCTGTGAGTAGCTGGCAGCGGCGCTTGGCGGGCTGACAAATGACTCTGGCTGACGGGCGAGCGCGCCGCCATTGTTTACGCTGCTTCCGCACCTGCCAGCCGCGCCTCACGCACACACCTCCGCTCGTTAACTCCCAGGTCAGCGCCTGCCACCTGCCACCTCCCTCCTGGCTCAAACCACCATTTCGCTAAGTAGGAGAAGACGCCTACCCGTTATCACCGAATTCGTAAGGAAGGAAGATTGGAGTTTAACGTCCCGTCGACATAGTGGTCATTAGAGACGGAGCTTACGCTTAGAATGTTAGGAACCATCCCGGAATTTGCCTGGAGTGATTTAGGGAAATCACGGAAAACCTAAATCTGGATGGCCGGAAGTGGATTTGAACCACCATCCTTCTGACTGAGAGTCCAGTGTGTTGCCACTGCCCCACGTACCGAATTCGTCCAAACTTATGGTAGATGTAGGGCGTGGTGAGACACGAAAGTGCCCCAAGTGGGAACTACAGATGGCGAAGCGTTTAGGAAATAAATCGCACTGACGTGTTTTACGGTCCACTTTAGATTTGTAGTTTTATAAGTTTGTGCTAAGATTTTGAACCAAAATAATAATCTAAATAATAAAAAATTAATAAGTGTGCCTGAAACCCTTTTAGAAAAAAAATTAGGTAGTGGCGGGTTTCGAACCACCGACCTTTAGCGTCATATTCCAACGCTTTACCCACTACGCTACGGCTATCGAGCAGACGATGAGTCCTTTAATGGCTGTTGTTAACTGTTATACGGCATACGGCATTTGTAGACACTAGATTATCGTACGAAGAACTACGTGTTTTTGTTAATTCAGTGCGCCATTGCTTTGAAATGACAACGTGTAAGTTACAATAAGAATATAAAATACGCAACGCAAGATGCCAGAGAGAGTTCTGGGCGAGGAATGTCACGTGACATCTCCGAACGGCTGGTTTTCGTTCATTCAATGGAGGGTGTCAGATCTCCGTTATTTTTGCAAATATGTCTCAAACTATACGAGATATGAAAAAAACGTAAGAGAGCAAAGTTTTAGAGAATTTTCTCCTCTACAAATTCGGTTATTGAATTTTCGTGTCAGATGAATAGTTAAGCCGTTATTTTCATTTAAATTTCGAGCTGTCAAAAGACGATCACAAAGGCCCACTTTTAGTGTTACTACCGTAACCTAAAGTAGGCCAAAAAGAAGTTTGATACGGATATATCATCACATGCATCTTATCACCTGTCCCTGTGAGCGGGTGTTTAGGAAGCGGTGTTTGGCTCAGCGGTAAAAAAATCGGATTCGTATTGAGAAGGTCGCGGGTTCTACTCCACCCGGCGGCAAATTCATTTCTGCTCCTTGGCAACGCGTACACTTACATATTGTTCCCATAGGACTCGTGAGGGCAAGATTAGATTAATTACATGCCCGCACAGAGGCATTTAAACAATAATTCTTCCCACGCTCAATACATGAATTGAATGGGAAAAAGCCTAATAACTGGTACATTGGGACATACCCTCTGCCATGCTCTTCAGTGGTTTGCAGAGTATTGATGTAGATGTAGACTGACGTCACAATTAACCGCAACATCATACAGGTTATTTTATTAATTTATATAATAAAAAAAGTCATTGGATGAAATTCGGGACTACAAACATTTAAAAAGGACTGTAGTTAACACGTACTTTGGGACGTCGTTTATGTAAATCGATACTTCATTCTTTTGCAATTAATAAATGACATGTACCAGGGAGATATTTATCGAACTCACGATTATTCGCATTTGCACCATATGGACCGTTAACACCCCACGTTGCAAGATAATATGCTCGTTTTAAATAATGACGTCCCATGCTGATGTGCACATATAAATACAAAATAACATATATGATGTTGCGGTTAATTGTGAAGTCAGCAGTGTACGCATTGCCAAGGAGCAAAAAATATTTGCCGTCGGGCGGAATCGAACCCGCGAACCTTTCAATAAAAATCCGATCTCTTACCGATGAGCAAAACACCGCTTTCTAAACACTCTCAGGGGCAGTTGATAAGCTGCATATGGTGATAGATCCGTATCAAACTTTCTTTTATTATCCTAAACGCTTAGTCATCTGGAGTTCCCACTTGCTCCACTTATGTACCCTGAATTTGGACGAATTCGGCGATGGCGAGTAGGCGTTCTCTCCTTGTAACACCAGCCATGGGGGAATCTCATTGAGATGGCCCGGCAGAGAATGTGAACCATCTTACTTTCCTAAAAGAAAAATTTATATTCCAAAGAAAGCAGGTGCTGACAGGTGTGAAAATTATAGAACCATCAGTTTAATAAGTCATGGTTGCAAAATTTTAACACGAATTATTTAAAGAAGGCTGGAAAAGCTGGTAGCTTGGGGAAGACCACTTTGGATTCAGGAGGAATGTAGGAACACGGGAGGCAATCTTCACTTTACGGCTTATCTTAGAAGATAGATTAAGGAAAGGCAAACCTACATATCTAGCTTTTGTAGATTTGGAGAAAGCTTTTGACAATGTTGAATGGAATACACTCTTGCAAGTTCTGAAGTCAGCAGGTATGAAATATAGGGGAAGGAAGATTATTTACAGCTTGTACATCAACCAAATAGCTGTTCAGGGTGAAGAAATAAAGCGCACGGTGTATTTTCTACCATACCCTGAGCAAAAATAACCTTGACATTGATTTGGCAATAAATCCTAACTTGCATACCTTCGGTTTGACTCGTATCTATTAGCGAAGGACATAAATAAATTGAAACTAGCTTAACACGTTGACTGCCGTGTGGTCGCCGGCGGCCACAAGCCCCATTCTGTTCAGTGCGGTATAGCGTTGGTTTGCATGTTTCCATTACAGACAAAGATACGTGAAACATATACTGTGGATCAATATGGCCTGAAAGACGATCTTGGAATGATTAGTGCATATCAGTTTAGCCCTAGTCGCCATGCCCGGCGTGGAGGTGAAACATCGATAAGCGTCCGCCAGCCGTCGTGTTTAAAAGAGTTTATATAAACTTAAGTTCTTTCTATTTAACTTTGTCAGTTGATATGACGAAACATTCCTCACGTCGCTGTTATGGGTGTTAACACAGAAATCAAAATCACATTGGGTTATATTTAAATAAGATAAAGTTATGAACAGTCTTTGTTGTATATGCGGTAATGTAGAAGTCGACAATTCTAAAATTGGAAAGCCACGCGAGAATGGCCGCGTGGTCTAAGGCGTCATGCTACGGATTACGCAACTCATTAGGTTTTATGTCTGGGGTCCGATGACTTCAGCAGTTTGGTGCCATCGATTTACAAACAAAGGACTGGCAAACCCTGCGGTATTGCACGCGATTCTACAGGAATAATCTTTGCTGAACGATGTGCGAAACATTTTGGCAATAGAATTTCGGCTCCAGGTTACACGTAGTAACCAGATAAATGAGATTTTACTAAGTTTACTTGTGTAATTGAAGATTGGTGGGCGAGGGGAAACCAGTAATTGTGTTGAGCGCAGCTATTTGTTTTGTTGTCGATGTCCGAGTTGTAGACCTTGGTGTGTTTGGTGTGCTGCAGGCTGGGCCAGAGGACTACGTGAAGCAGACCGTCGTCCAGGAAACACAGCGCGTGCAGAAGACCACCACCAGCCAGCAGTACAGGGCCGTGCAGTTGGACAACATCCCTCTGCCCACCACCGGAGGACACGTCACAGGTAGGCCAGCGCCTTGCTAACCCACACCTCTACTAATGTCGTGGGATAGCCTGCTAATATCGTGTGGGGGCCGACGTGGAAGCAGGTCATCAAGTCCCTGGCACTCGTGGTCGCAGCAGCTGACACTATAGCTGGCGTCATATAAGAAGGCGCTTCCGCGCATAGAGGCGGAGCGATAAGGGAAGTGTGGAGGGGAGGACCTACGGCCGAGCGCCAACAGTTGCGCCTCCAGGAGAAACATTGCGTAACTTGCGGCCAGTCTCGCGCCTACAGAATGAACGTTATTGGCTGTCACTGCAGTCATGGAGGGGGATGCGCAAACGGCTGAAAACTGGGCCGACTTCGTAGGTGACGCCGACTATAGATCGTTTGCACATATAGCGGTGGACCAATCGAAGTCCCATCCAGAATACAGGGTGTCCCAAAAAGAATGACCAGATTTTAACTTACAATAATATTGAGACAAATGTCACTATGTAACTGAAATAGCGACAGACGCAATCGGCACGGTGTAGTTTCAGAAAAAAATCCGCTAGATGTCGCTATGAGTGCTGATCTGGAGCGTGCAGATATGGCGTCCGCGCAACAGAAGGTGTATTGTGTTATTGAATGTAGTAGTAGTCAATCAGTGATCGCAGTTCAGTGGGCGTTTCATATTCGATTCGATTTCGTGCTAAGCCACCTCACTGGCACAACGTGTGCAGTTCCTCAATGCCGACGTGCCTCGACATTGGATAGGGAGTACAGGACCGCGAGACCAGGCTTTACACTCGTGGTCTCCTAGATCCCCTGACTTAACACCATGTGATTTCTTCCTGTGGGTATGTTAAACATTGTGTTTACGTTCCTCTCTTACCTCGTGACATTGATGAACTAAAAACCAGATTATTAGCTGCTGTAGCTTCAATGACAGAAGACACCCTAGGCTCAGTTTGGGATGATTCAGCTATCGGCTAGATGTCGTCTGTGCAGCCCATGAACATTTATGATGGATTTTTATAAATATCTGCCTTTTGTAATTTAGTATGCAGTTTGTGTTAAGCTCTTCTTCCTAGTAAAAAATTCTATTTAAAATTGGGTCATTCTTTTTGGGACAGCCTGTAATTAGGGGTGCCAATTTCATACCAGTAACGGTGACCCAGGCCATAATAGGCACCACTAGCTCGGACTACACCTTTTCTGCAGGATGAATGCAACTACTCACATGGTCTGCTCCACACACGGTGCGTCTCACTGGCATAGTGCAGTTGATATTGTGATTTGTCCGATGTTGTTCTCGTGTCCATCCTGGTTTTGCGACAAGTGGAAGCCATTGATGCAGTGAGGTGACGCAGTGGAAACATACTGAACTCGCCTTCGGGAGGATGGTAGTTAAATCCAACTCTGGCCATCCAGATATACGTTTTTTATTTCCCCATATTGCTCCAGGAAGATGTGGGAATGGTTCCTTTGAAAGGACATGGCCAATTTCCTTCCTTATCTTTACCCAAACAATCCTAGCGTGAGCTCCACCTCTGACAACACTTTCGACAGAGTGTTAAACACTAAACTTCCTTCCCTGTGTGGAACTGAGCCGTGATTTATCGCACCGTTGCCTTCTGTCACTATATTTGAGACACCTCAAATGTCGCCAGTCACAGTCGTTGAGGGTGGCTGGATGGCCGATAGTCTGTTGTGGACTGTGACACCCAGATTCAACCAATCACGGTACGATTGAACTGTCACGCCCAATTCCTGCACCAATGCCGAAATCCAATTCCCATCCGCCGGGCATCGACCACTATGTGTCATTCGAACGGCGTCTGCTCTCGACGACGTTACACGAATCTCTTGTACAACCGGGACGATAATCTTGTACAACCCCTGCGCAGAATGCCTCTTACACAGCTGCTGCTGGCTCAGGGCGAGTATGCTCCCCAAACACACCTGTGTCATCTGTGCCCCACTATCCCAGGACATTTGACAAGTCAGTGTACACTACAATAATAAATTCTGTTATATAACAATTTTGTCGACGAGCCACTATTACGAGGGGTGTTCAAATGAAAAGGTACGAAACGTCTTAACAACCAAACCGGTGGAAATTTGAATATGCCGCTTTGGGGTAACGTAGTGCGACATCTAGGGAAGTGAAGCGTGCGTCGTCACCTCCCCCTAAAAATTAAAGGCTGTGCCCTCAGCAAGCAACGTGATGCTCAACGTCTTTTTCGACGTCAGAGGTTCGATACTCATCGAATACCTAGAACACCATTAACAGTGACGTGTACTGTGAGACGCTCCTTAGCCTATGCTAGTCAGTCAAGATCAAACGGCCTTGGCTGCTCACGGAGGAAGTGATTCTGCTCCATGATATCTCGTGTCAATACGTCTCCAGTGTCACACAAAGTGTACTGGCCAAGTCCAAGTTGGGGCATCTTCAGCATCCGCCCTGCATCCCGGACATGTCTCCCTGGAAAATAACCCAGAGGCAAGCGCTTCAACTCGGACGACGAACTGGACACAAGGAAACCTTCGGCTCGTTAAACAGTGAGATAGTTGTGCTCAGACTTCTAGTGATTACTTTTAAATAAGGATTTCTATTATACCCACAGTGTCGTTCCGTACCTTTTCATTTGGACACCCATCGTATATCTACCTTCAATACTAAACAAAATGTTAATAGAACACTCTTCACAAGACAACTTTGTAATCTCAGAAAATATATTAAAAAACTGTGTAACGGTTTTTACTGACCTAAGGCGAACGGGGTGAAACAGAGGCAGAGAAAATGGCCGTAAATTTCCTATCGACGACTCTATTTCGATATCGTCAGCCTCAGTTCAGTCTTCAAATTTTGCAACATTTGCTGCAGCTCTACTTCTACTGTCGCAGAACAATTTAAGAGCAAATTACTTTTTATATATAGTCTTTATCAGCATTTACATTGGGCTGTAATTCGCAGGGCACCTTGATAAGAGGGAAAAATCTGAGGAAGAGATTAAAGTTAATAAAGAAGGAATTCTTTAGGATAAAAAATTAAGATATCCAAGAAAACTGATTGAATTACGAAATGGTCTTGCTTTTCCAACCGATGTATATTCACAATACCAACATGTGTGGACACCGGATGGAGAAAACGATCCATGGTCACATAAATTGTGGTTTGCTTTGGCTCGTGAACATATCTAGGCAGTTTTCGGCAGCCCCCCCCCCCCCCCTTAAAAAGAAGGAAAGTGTAAACTAAGTGTACAAAAAGTTCCTTGAATGCGTACTAGCAGTAAAACATTTTGGCCTGTGCAATAGAAAGTTGTACAGTAAGAACCAGCATCATTCCCTAGTAAGAGGAACCGTTCAAAAATTGAGGCTAGAGATAGAGACAATGGATTGAGAGTCCCCTGAGCCACAATTTTTCCTTTTTCCTCCTCCTCCTCGTCCTAAGTTGCTCACATTGCTGTTGTAGTCTAATTTAAACGTTGAAACGGCGTGAAAATTGAGTCGCAGATATTTTGGACGCTTACTTGAATAAATTAAACTCCTCCCCAGAAAACTAAACTACTCACCCCGAATAATAATTATTTATATTTCTCGTCATGTTAGATTCTTCGTACAGACTTATTCCTTACCGAAAGTGGGTGTGCTAGTATTAATAAACATTGCCAGAATTTTTCCGAGCTTATTTTTGCTACTCCCATAGCGAATCCGATTACAGGCTGCTGCTTCTGCTGTTACAAGCAGCTGCATTTTTCTATGTCTTACATCCTAAGAAAACGGAGAGAAAATTACGTATTAATACTTCAAACTCAAACATTTTCCCGAAGCACGATGTTGTATAGTAACACTCTTCCTACACGGATAGTATTGAAGCTATTAACCAGCGAATTTAATTGGTTGTATGAAACCTAATGCCAATTTATTATTCAGCCAGTGATAGTATTCTGCTGTTAGGTTCATGAAGGGACGCAATATTCTCTTCGTTCTTCAGGAAAATTGATTCGTGTTTCCATGGCGGAAGTTGTAAACACCGTCGCTGCGATTTCTGTGTGTCAGCAAGATCCCTAAAATATTGCCTTCCCCTATTAAACTGAAAAACAATGTATATCCAGTGTCTTAAATGCATTACATCACTCTGTCAGTGATGTGTGTGTGTGTGTGTGTGTGTGTGTGTGTGTGTGTGTGTGTGTGTGTGTGTGTGTGTTACATCATTTAGTGGGTGGAGGAGATACGGAATGCGCAATCCAGAATAGCCTCTGGATACCACGAGGTTTGCCGTTTGCGGGCTGAATGTGACGCATCTGTTTGTCGCCTCCGTCACATTAATCAGTTTCTTAAAACAGACCACGGTTTGCTTTCCTGCGGAAACTGGTATGTTGAGCGTTAAAGATAGAGCCGTAGCAGGGATCAAACAATCAGCAGCCCGGCAAACAGACTGCCCTATTAGAGAACGTGTGTTACATTTCTAAACGCTCAACGGCCTATGAACCTTCCGGCTTCCTACGATTGTACTGGTTCGTATCGCAAGATCAGGTGAGGCATTTGCTATAGTATTTGGCTACTACCCCATGCTAAGAGAGATATTAAATGTCCATTGCTCATAGAAATTTGAGTACAAGGTGGAGAGGGGTGTATTTCTGGAAGGTTGTGTGCATGTACGTCAGATAGTGTCTCTGGAGTTTCTCGCTATATTTTTTGTACCGGCACTTGAAAAGTTTATCAAAACGTGATTACAAAAGACAACGTTCTAGCGATAGGTGGAAATTCTGACAGAATCCGATCCAAACGAGGACAAGAGACTGGATCAAGAAATGTTTCAGCTATCGCCCAAGTAAAAGACAAGTGGCACAGTTATAATTACTTTCTGTCGATCGCAGAAAACTCACGCATGTTCAATGTCAGATTGCGCTGTGAACTCGTAACAAGTAGACTTTCCACTGTTAAGTCTTTTTAGGGCCGACAACAGTAAAAGCACGGGCTTCGTGCTTCGCAGTTCACACGAATGAAAGGGGTAAAAATATTTCTCCACAGTGCAGACTGTTTCAGTAGGAAGGCATCACTCCTCACTGCCTCTCGACCAGACGACCTATCCGCAAATATCTAAAGCTGAGAGAGAAGTTACAGACCACTAAGATTCGGGTTTCATAGCATCTTCACTTGATGCAGGATTTAGTTATTCAAGAAAACTAGTGGAGCGAGGCGATTGTTCATAGTGATAATTTTAATCATTTACAGATATGTCGCTGTAGATTTATCTGATCTCACAAAATAATTTCTAAGTGCATATTGCCTCCTCTTGCACGTCGCTTCTGTATCTGCATCTACAGGGATACTATGCGAGTCATATTGAAGTGCCTGGCAGAGCGTTCATCGAACCACCTTTATACGATTCATCTCCCATTCCATTCTCGAATAGCGCGCGGGAAAAAGAACACCTGAATCTCTCCGTTCGAGCTCTGATTTCTCGTATTTTATTCTGGTGATCATTTGTACCTATTAGGTGGGAGTCAATAATGTTTTCGCATTCGGAGGAGAATGTTAGTGATTGGAGTTTCGTAAGTAGACCACGCCGCAGCGATAACTGCCGTGGTAATTATTCCCATCCCAGATCCTGTATCATTTCCGTGACGCTGTCTCCCCTGTATCGTGACAATACGAAACGAGCTGCCCTACTCTGGACCCTTTCGATGTCCTCCGTCAAACCCACCTGATAAGGCTTCCACACTGGGCAGCAATACTCCAAAAAAGGACGGACAAGTGTAGTGTATGCAGTCTCTTGTTGCATCTTTTAAGGGTTCTGCCAATAAAACGCAGTCTCGGATTCGCCTTTCCCACGACATTATCTACGTGTTCTTTTCAGTTGGTCTCACCTGGTGTGGATCCCACAATGCCCAGCAATACTCAGAAATAGGACGCATAAGTGTAGTGTAGGCAGTTTCTGTAGTAGAACTCTTGTATCTTCTAAGTGTTCTGCTTTATCTGTATTTCAGCAAGGGATCGGGCGTATTTGTGCATCAGCGCACTAATTCAGACACCATACGTATAATCGTGTAAATTTTGTCCCAGTCGTCATGCAGTTCCGTACCATTGCGGTCTGGCACTATTTCCTCTTCACCGAACTGCCTTATAGTGCTAGTGGTGCTGTTCTGTAAATCGCCCATCTGTGAGGTACTGTCGGGTCTCCTCGAGCCGCAACCAGTACTACACGTAATCAAGAGTCGGATGACGCACTTCTTGCGACGGATGTCTGCCATTCTACTCGTCGTTGGGCATCATTTCTATTTTAAACGGCAGCTGGCCTTTTTCCGATAGCTACCGTGCAGAAATGTGAGGGCAGCAGGGGTGTTGTCCCAGTCCCCCCATTCCGACAGGAATGCGCGCCCTGGCCTCGGGTGGAGCACGAGTCGGCTATATATATATCCGGGCCTCCAGGCTACCGGATGACTCAGCCCGCTCTGATCACACCTCCCACCTGACAACCAACACACCCACGTTCTTCCGACAAACAAGGAGATCACACGGGTATCGGATACTTTTATTTTTGTGTGTGTATGGTACGTGAAATTCATAACTCTAATACCAATCGTCCAAAAACTCTCGGCGCACCTCCCATAAATTCTCGGAAAAATCGATTTTGAAATTTCTTGAGGCCGTTCAATTACATGTAATACTAGCTGAAAACCCGGCGTTTTCCGGGTATTTATTTATTCCTGCCATTTTTCAGGTATACATTTGTATAAGGGCTGTATGTCTGTAAAATCTCTGGTGAATACAATTAGAAGTAAAGAAGTAATAGATAAAAACTTGGTGCGTGATGGGGCGGTTTTACATGGTTACTGTTTCTGCTCATATCTCACGGGACTACGTGTCGTACAGTGATACAATTTAGAAGGCACATTCAACTATGTGTGTATACTGTCGGTGAAATTTCAAAAATTCAAATGTTTGTATAGCTTATGGAACTTAACTACGGGGTCATCAGTCCCTAAACTTACAAACTACTTATGAACTAGCTAATCCTAAGAACGGCATTAATATCCATGCCCGAGGGGGAGGACTAGAATCCCCCGACCGTAGTGGCCGTGCAGAACGTGACTGGAGCGCCTCAGTCCCCTCGGCCACCGCGGCCGGCTGTAAAATTTCCTGTAGCTACAATTTGTAGTGTAGACATTCTTAAGCCTGCAGCTATTGTTACTTCACGGTAAGGAATGTGTGTATCAAATTTGGTTGAAATCGGCCCAGTGGTTTAGAAGAAAATAAGCACCATTGTCGCTTAATGCAGCAGTTTTTCGCGCATCTCATTGTTTGACGTCATATCTCGTGAACTATTACAAACATTTGAACATTGAAGCATCCTATATAAGTGAAGCTTTTGAGCTGTAACTTTATTTGGTTCCTTAAACTGCTGCAACCCACAAGACGGGTGTGTCGTGGTGGTAGAGAAATACCCCTACACAGCGCGCAGTACTGGCGTGTCTACCACAGTTGGCGATCTATTTACTGACCCACAGTCGTATATTTAAACAGTATAGTTATTCAAACACAGCGAAAATAAATAAGACTGATGGGATTAGAACCGTCGACCTTCCACTTGAATTACCAGTTTAGAACGCTACCATGAGCCACCGCGACTGTCAAAAGCTTCGCCGATATTACATGTAATTAAACAGTGTCAAGAAACATAAAAAGTTTATTTTCTCTACAATTTTTAAATGTTTCATAGAATAGCTTTTGTTGATTGCTATTTGAAGCCTCAACTTCACAAACCATAAATATATAAATGAAAAATACGATATCCACGTAGTCTCCTCGTAAAAGAAATACGAATTAGTAGCAGTCACTCAGTATGGACAGCATGCAGACTGAGAACAGTAGTGTGTTTCTGGAGTACGTTCTTCACTGGGGCAAACAGACTTCTTGTGACATCGACGTTTCATTAGCAACCTTGCTTTTGCAGGGATTAAAGTTTTAAGTCAACGGTTAAGCAGGCAGTCAACAATACGAAGATTGTTTAGAACACCACAGTGCTTTACTAGGCACGGTTCTGTTGTAGCCATTGCTATCTTCCAACCTTAGGACTGGCTTACCCAGGCAGTTGCTGACGGTCCTACATATCGTCATCATGGCTCATTGGCCTGGTGCAAGTCTTTCAATTGGAAGCCAATTCGGCGACTTGCGTGACCCTACCCTACCCCTGTTATCCAACCGGGGAAAGGGGACCTACAGCCTAACGTTGAACCACGTGTCGTTTCTGCTGACTCCTCACATCGTTGAGAGGTGAAGGATGGATTAAAACGCAGACTGAAAAAATCGGAGGTCCGACCGGGTTTCGAACCCGCGACCCTTCGGTTTCCAGTCCGGCGCCTTATCCCAAGACCACCGGGCCCGACTAACAGTCCTTCTGTTTATGAATTTCAAACCACGCTGCAACTCCCTATTAATAATAAGGGGAAGAAATAATTCTGGCAATTGCGGAACTCCCCTCAAAAAGTGCTGTCCGGTAAATTACAAATTTCAGTAAAAGATGGCTTATCTTGCCTTTCACCCAAACCGTACAACGATTTAAGCTTATACTCCAAATAATAGATTTCAGGCCTGTTTCACAAGTCCTCTCCTCTCCACTACGGAGTTTCACACCGAAGTCTGCCATACCAGCCCAACGATGAGGTGCTCGCTGACATTAATATCGAATAGGGTGGTGACCCGTAGTATTGAAACCGCAGTCTTTTACGGAAGACAAAGGATACAGTCTCCTAGAACTGTAGGGGCACATCTTGTAGGTAACATGGACATGTCAAACTGGGAGGCAGGAAATAGGTCCTATTAGATGATATAGCTCAGTGCTTTTCCTCACGTTGTCAGAGAATCGTTTCTGGTAGCCACCAAGTGGGTAGTACTACCAACTTGCAAAACATGTACTGATACCGAGACTTTGAAATGTTACTGTGAGGTGGCGCAGTAGTTAGCATTTGACTCGCATTCGGGAGGATGGCGGTTGGAACCCGCTTCCGGCCATCCTGATTTAGGTTGTTCATGATGTCCCTAAATCGCTCCAGGCAAATGTCGGGATGGTTCCTTACAAAATTCTTTCCCGTTTGTCATACATCCTTCGTATCACAATCTTGACAATGTATTCGATATATTCCCGCTTTCCCCATCCAGTTCTCCCCTGCATCAATCTTAGCTTCAGCCCATGTTCCAAGTTACTGTCGGTTCTAAAAGCACTCTCACCTGTTTGTTTGATCCGAAAGGTTCCGAGACGCCATGTAATAGTCACACAAGTGACACGACGTCGGACTTGCGAGCCACCTGAATGACGTCCAGTATAAAGGCTCAGTACAGGCAGCAAAGCTCTGGGGAAGTAAAACACGACGAAGCTCTGCAATTATTTTTTAAATTCTGCTCCGCATTTTCCACGAGTTCGGCAGCCACGGTTTCGTCCTCGAGCTGAGTGTGTGGTAGCACTTCTCGGTCAACGAAAGCGAACCCTGCCACGTGTGACGAGTTCGCCAAAGCCCGGGCCTCGTACAAATCTAATTGCGTGGCCTGAAATATGAAAAAGCGTGCGGCTAGGTGTGCTATAAGCGTCTGGGACAGGAAGCTGGTGGGCGAGCGCTCGGACGCCTTCCAGAACGACCTGGCGTCTCATTTACCTCGCCCTGACAGCTGACTCACTCGCGGGGCGCGCAAAACCACTCATTTGTCACGACTGTGCGAACGGCCTCGTCGAGATGGCGGGATATTTCTGATGTACATTCGGCTACTCGATGACGGTACAACGGCGCGCTGCCAAGGCGCCACCCGTTCTCGCTGCAAATTCTCCGCAATCCCGACATTGCTGTGCGGCAGGGTTTCATCTCCGTCCTCTCCATTCCCCCCTACTTTAACAGGTTTTTGTGGGTTGCTGTGGTCTGACCAAGCGGGCGGCTTCCAGAAGCCAATCCTCAGGGGATGGGAACGCGCAGTTGGAAAGACATTGCGTTGTTTTCCTTCCTAGAAGATGGTCGGGGGATGGGGGGAATTCAGATCTTGCCGTGGCGTCTCGTGGCCCTAGCCCTGACCCTGTGTATGGGATCGAAACTCCGCTTTCGCTTGGCTTGACCAGTATGTTAATTGTTCAAATTTCAAAGAAAGCAGGCGCTGACAGCTATGATTATTGCAGTTTAATAACTCCTGGTAACAAAATACTAACAAAAAATTATTTGCAGACAAATAGAAAAATTGGTAGAATCCGACTTCGGTGAAGATCATTGGAGGAGAGATGGAGGAACAAGTGAAACAATACTCGCCATATGACCTCTCTTAAAAGATGGGTTAACCGTTAACCCTTTCATTCCCACGTTTGTTTTCAGCTTTATACCAAAGGTTTATGTCATGCTTTTCATGGACAACTACATTTGTATTGAGATACATTATATTACTTCGGACATTACTTAGTTTATTGTTAGCACTGTCAGACGAATCTTTACCACAACACCAAAGACATGACAATTCACTGCTGAAATAAAATGAGCCACACTCACATCCACATATAGGCAGCAACATAACAAGGTCTCCAGGTCTAAGTGGTTCGTGCCTCTTAGTTTGGTACATGCCCCACCAAAGGGCAAAATGTCATTATAGAAGCATGTTGTTTCTAAACAGCAGTGTGTCTTTTAAGGGTAGATACAATACTGCATAACTAGCTTTTAATATCGTGTCTTGGAACAACACTGGGACTGAAAGGGTTAAGGAAACCTACGTTTAGAGCTTCCGTAGTTTTGGAGAAAGTATTTGACAATTTTAACTGTAATACTCTTTCAGATTCTGGAGGTAGTAGAGGTAAAATAAAGGGAACGAAAAATTTTATAGAACTTGCTCAAAAACCAGAAAGCATTTATAAAGGTCGAAAGGTATAAAGAGAAGCATTGGTAGGGAATGGGTAAGACAGGCATTGAGCAAACTGTGAAGGAAAGTAAGGAGAAATTTGGAAAGGGAATGAAAGCTCAGCGAAAAGAAATAAAAACTATGAAGTTTGCAGACGACATTGTAATTCTGTCAGAGACAGCAAAGGACGTGGAAGGACAAGTGATTGGATGGACGGTGTCTTGATACGAGAGTGTAGGGTGAACATTAACCAGAGCAAACCAAGGGTAATGGAATGTAGGCTAAGAAAGTCGGGCGATACTGAAGGAATTAGATAAGCGAGACGATAAAAGCAGTAAAAAAGTTTTATTCGGGTAGAGAAGTACTTCTGGTGGAGGAGATGAAGGGACTTTGTGAATTCAAATCCTTCAATTCCTTACTCACTGAAAATTCTAGAGACTTTATTTATGCAGTTTCAGGCTCCATTCTCGAATAACGCGCGGGGAAAAAAGACCTGAATGTCTCTGTTAGAGCTCTGATTTCTCGTATTTTATTCTGATGATCTTTTCTACCTTTGTAAGCGGAGTCAACAATATATTTTCGCATTCGGAGAAGAACGTTGGCGATTGTAGTTTCGTAAGTAGCCCACGCCGCAGCGATAAGTGCCGTTGTTGTGATGATTCCAACGCCAGATCCTGTATCATTTCCGTAACTCTGTCTCCCCTGTATCATGACAACACAAAAAGAGCTGCCCTTCTTTGGACTCTTTCGATGTTCTCCGTCAAACCCACCTGATAAGGATTCCACACTAGACAGCAATACTCCAAAAAAGGACGGACAAGCGTAGTGTATGCAGTTTCTTTAGTAGTTCTGTTGCATCTCTTAAGGGTTCTGCCAATAAAACGCAGTCTCTGGTTCGCCTTTCCCACGACATTATCTACGCGTTCTTTCCAGTTCAAGTCTGAAGTAATATTAATTCCTAGGAGTTTACGGCCTTCACTTTCGACTGATTTATCTTGTAAACAAAGTTTAACGGATTTCTTTTCGTACTCATGTGGAAGACTTCACACTTCTCAGTATTTAGGGTCAATTACAATTTTTTACACAATAGTGATATCTCATTTAGATCATCCCGCAGTTGACTTCACTAAACGATAAATGATGGCGTCATCTGCAAACAACCTAAGAGCGCTGCTTAGATTTTCTTCCAAATCGTTTATGAAAATAAGGAACAGCAGAGGACCTATAACACTTCCCCGTGGAACGCCCGATATCACCTCTGTTTTAGTCGATGCCTTAACATAGATTACTACGAACTGTGTCCTCTGACAGGAAATCCCCTAACCAGTCGCAAATTTGGGGCGATATACCATAACCACGCAATTTGGTTAAAAGCCATTTGTGAGGTACGCCTTCTGGGAATCAACAAATACGGAATCAATTTGAGATCCCTTGTCGATAGCACTCATCACTTCGTGTGAGTAAAGAGCTAGTTGTGTTTCACATGAACGATATTTTCTAAATCCCTGTTTATGTAAATATCATTCTGTTAGAGATAATTAATATTATTTGAATATAGGATATGTTCCAAAACTCTGCTGCAAATTGACGTCAATGAAATAGGCCTTCACTTCATTCGACAACTTTACAACAACTACAGAAAACGCATTATGCCTATTCATTCCTCTGGACTGTCCTCACTGTATCTTACGTGTACGGTCTTTTCCTCCCTTTTCTTATAACACTATTGGAAGGCTGTATCAAATTGTGTGGCTGAAAGTAAGGCTCTTTTACCACATACGTGAGATGAGAACCTCGAAATTGACGATGACTGTCGGAATTATATTGACGTGCCATAGTTTTATATAACTGGAAAACATTCATTTTCCACCCTAAAGGGGTAGGAAGTGAACCGTGAAAGATTGTTGTATTAGAAACGGATTGGTGAAGGTCGACAGTGATATCAGCAGTGCCCCCTTCAAGGCAAGCGTTCCGACATTTGCTTGAAGTAAATCAGGGGAATCACGGTACACTTAGCTCCAGCTGTTGGACTTGGCAGCCGGCCGTCGTCAACTACTCATCATAATATTTCGACTGGACACCTGCCAGTTATTTTCAGGTGAAAATGACTGGCAGCTGTCCAATCGAAATATCGTGGACTGCGCTTGACATCAAGCAGCTGTGGGCCGAAATTTCTTCCAACATTGAGTTCGCTGCGAAAATTTTAAAATTTTAATTCCAGATGACCGGATGGGACTTGAACGGGAATCCTTCCGAATGCGAGCCGCCTGTATCACTGGTCACAACCTCGATTCTCCCAATCAATAGTTCGACCAAAAATTTTAAAACACACATTTTGATGTTTACTACACTGTATTAATACAGAAAACACTAAATTTTAATGTTTCCAAAGCTGATTTTATAATGTGGGACTGAAAGGATTAAGAGCAGCATCAAATACAACGGAGCAGACGGCTAGGAGTGGAGTTGAAATTCCCTTTCCGCGTAACACATACAGTTCATCTGCGGTATCTCGAAACCAGATAAGGTAAATGACAGGGTGGTTCCTTAGAAAAGGCAAGATTCCCCATTTCCGATTTTCAACTATTACGAGCTTTTGCTTATCTGTAACGATCCGTCGAACTGTTTCCCTAAAGATGCCACGACCGTTTCTCACTTCCCATTGAACGATGCTTTGTGAGTGAGGACGTAGATGTCGACGAGGTGTACACCTCTAACTTGGGTCATTACTACTAGGAATTACCTACAAAGGGTAGTTCATACTGTTATTTGTACCTCTCTTTCGCGTTACTCTTGCGAATAGCGACAGGAATAAATTTGTTTCTGTGTATAGATCCACAGTTTTCTATTGTCTTGTTATTATCGTTAGGTCAAATATATGACGGAACAAGTTGCTTGCGAAAAAATGGGTGTTTTGATTATAATGAGTGTCCCATACATATACTCTCCACACTTGGGAAATGCGAAATATATCTGACTAGCATGTAGGTGGCGTTGATATCAAATAATTCATGTTTTTTGTTAAGCTAAAGTTTATCGATAAAACATTAAAATAGCAGGTTCACGTGGCCAACGAGGTCACGATCTGATTGACATCATACACTTGCCTTGGGGGAGGAAGCCTGTCCAAACCCATCACAAGGCGGTGATCGCTTACTGGTAGTGTGTTCCATTTTCAACCCAAATTGAATTTTAGCTGAAGTCAAATCTAACTGGACCCTTGGTTATGATCCCGATGCTGGACATGCCAAATTGTCAATGCTAAAATTTCAACCACTGAAGGAAACACCGGAAAAGGTGCAACCCGAAGTAACAATGAGTTGCACTTTACACGAAGAATTAGCTTCGAGAAAGTTTTTAGCAAGTCTGGTGCTGAATTTGATAAAGCTTGCCATAGGCAAGGCGAAAACTTATTTCCCAGAAACATTTCGAACATTTTAAAAAGGATCAATGTGAACAATACGTGGGTCTACAACTTCAACAGAAATGAAACTCCATCTCGAACAGTGGAAAGATGTCGAAAAAAGTGCCGCATAAATAAAGCGGCCAAAACTATTTCCTCTGTCGTAATGATGGCAATCAGCACATATTGCCCTCCACAGGGTAAAACAATGTATTTCGCAAGTATTCCATGTCAAGTAGTTACAAATACTCGTGGGCAGAGGTTTTAGTTGAAAAAAAAAAAAAAAAAAAAAAAAGAATTAAATCTTATGGGGATAATGTGAGCGCTTCTCCACAAACGTGCCTTCAATGCAGTACTGCCAGTTGTTGAAGAAACTTCTTCTGAACTCAGACTGATCCCACGAGTGGCTGGGGAACACGTAGAGTCCAGTGGAGAAAAGAACAAAGATAATGCTGTAACATCCCGCCG
Source organism: Locusta migratoria (assembly GCA_026315105.1). NCBI lineage: Eukaryota > Metazoa > Arthropoda > Insecta > Orthoptera > Acrididae > Locusta > Locusta migratoria. Next base: position 607,682,133 of record CM048755.1, read on the forward strand.
ACATCGTGGTCTTAGAGACGGAGCACATGTCGGATTGCTTTTGGTACGCACGAGGAAAGTAGTCGGCCATACCCTTTTAAAGGAACAATCCCGACTTCTGCCAGGAGCGAATAAGAGAAATCACGGAAAAGTCAAATCTAGATAGCTGGAAGTGGGTTTGAACCGCTGTCCTACCGAATGCAGGACCAGTGAACTGATTTTAGCAGTAATTCGCTAACCAGTCTGGAATATTTCATCATGGATGATATTTGCTCTCTATAATATCTGTGTATGTATTCGGCAAAACACTGTGTACTGCAAGGCAGAGGGTGAAAGTATTAATCCTCTTTTCTCTTCAAACGATGGAAAAATGACCATATACATCAGTAATCCTAAGCGTCTCATTATTCCTAGACACACTACGGTAGTGTCGGGATTGTACAGCCTTCGTCGAGGACACGGCTTCGTGGAGACACGGCTTAGCCACAGCGTAGGGGACATTTCCAGAATGATGTTTCCACTCTGCAGCGGAGTGTGCGCTGACATGTAACTTCTTGGGAGTTTAAAAGTTATGGAAGTAGGAGGCGATGTTCTGGCGCTGGTAAAGCTGTGATGAGGGGCCTTCAAGTGTGTGAGGGTAGAGCGATTGCCCACGGAAGGCAAAGGTCTCAGGTTCGAATCTTGTTCAGACACACAGTTTCAATCTGCCAGGGAGTTTCACAAATATATCAGATGAAATCAATAATATATTATGCAAGTTAGACATGGACTCTGATAAAACAGAGGGGTGAGAGGAAACCATCACTGTCGAAAATAAGGTACTGAGAAAAAGTTACGGATTAGTGAAAAAAATGGGTATTGGAGAGTAAGTAAAACATATAACTCGGACAGTTATATACACTACATGACATCGTAGCGAATGTTAACACTGATGCATGAATTACTAAAAATTGAGGGAGATAACGATTTTTTTTCTTTTAGTATAGCCTTGTACGGCAGTGAAACTTAGACGATTAATAGTTTAGACAGGGAGAGGATAGAGGCTTTTGAAATGTGTTGCTACAGAAGAATGCTGAAGATTAGATAGGTAGATCGCGTAAGTAATGAAGAGGTTTTGAACAGAATTGTGGAGGAAGGTAATTTTTGGCGTACCTTGACCAAAAGAAGTGATCGATTGGTAGGACACCTTCGTAGACATGAAGGAATCGTAAATTTAGCAATAGGGGGACGTGTGTGTGTGGGGGGGGGGGGGGGAGTGAGTCGCAAAGGGAGACAGAGAGACAAATATAGTAAGCAGACTCGGATGTGGGTTACAGTTCTTATGAGGAGGTGGAGAGGCTTGCTAAGGATAGGGTACGGTGGAAAACTGCATCAAACCAGTCTCCGGGCTGAAGACCACAACGACATAGTATAGAACAATGTTTATCATAAAATTCAAAAATTTAGTCAGAAGACTGAGACTTGATCTCCAGAGTTCTACGGTGAGATTTTCCTTTTCGTATGGAAACTTTCAAAGCAGTTTGGGCCGGCCGCGGTGGCCGAGGGGACTGAGGCGCTCCAGTCACGGTCTGCACTGCCACTACGGTCGGGGGTTCGAATCCCCCCTGGGGCATGGATATTTGTGCCGTCCTAGTTCGTAAGTAGTGTAAGTTTAGGTACTGATGACCCCGTAGTTAAGTCCCATAAGCTTAACAAACATTTGTATTTGTATTGTATTAAAGCAGTTTGGACAGAGGGGTCCCTCGCATTTAGAGCAAATTTACTTTGACTCATTTTTCGAAAATTGATTCTGTGCTACTCCCTGCCACTTCAAACTCTCCAGCTAGACACGCGTATGCTTTCGCGCGAAAATTTTACTTTCGTCAGTTCAACTGTCGACACTTTCAGTGCAGCATCTATAGTAAGGGTTACCTAGTGTGGACTCGAAATGATTACGAGCTAAAAATCGAAAGCAGATGCCCAGGAATGGGCACAGCAACAGCCGTCCACTAAAGCGGAAGCCATGCGCAAAAGGGTTAAATCTAAGACTCAGGTGGTGGGGAGAGCGGAGACAATAATGGAGAAGTCGAAGGGAGGATGCTCCTAGTATCGCCGTGAACGAGATGGATAGTGCCTTTGGAAACAGTCATGTTTCTTTACTTCCGTAAGGCGTTAGATTCTGCGTTTTAACCATGGGGATAAGGAAGGAAGCTTGGGGTTTAACGTCCCGTCCAAAGCGTGGTTATTAGAGACGGACATTCAGATTAGCTGAAGAAAGAACCTACGTTTGTTATTCGTAAAATTGTACTAATAACTTTTTTTTCTACAGAATAAACGCGATTTTTTTTCGATTTTCGAGATTTTATTTTAAACAAAAACTTGAAACAACTAGTTTGAGGACGTTACATGCGTATATGATACAATTAGTGACTGTAATTTCAGACACAGCTGTAACACACTGTCAGTGTTTTGGTCGGAGTGTCATGGCGGCCATGGCCTGAAAGCGTAGTACGGCTGGGATACGTAGCGCCTTCTACCTTTATTCTTACCTCCATGGTTTAACCCATTCTTCATCTCTAAACCATGTGAAACGACACGTTAAGCTGTAGGTCCCCTTTCCCCTGTTGGATAAGGATATGGTGGTGACATGGCTTAGCCACAGTCTAAGGGATGTCTCCACCATATCCTTTCGTCCAGGGGTGCTAGTCTTGCATGTTTCGCAGCAGAGCTTCTGTGAAGTTTGGAAAGTAGGCGGTGAGGTACTGGCGGAAGTAAAGTTGTGAGACGGCATCGTGGGCCGTGTCGGGATAGCTCAGTCGGTAGACCGCTTGCCCGCGAAAGGCAAAGGTCCCAGGTTCGAGCCCCGGTTCCGGCACACAGTTTTACTCTACCGGGAAGTTTCATTTAAATTAATATTGGATGTTAACAAGTTGCCGGCCCGGCCGCGGTGGCCGAGCGGTCTGCGGCGCGCCTGTCACGTTCTGCACGGCCACTACGGTCGGGGGTTCGAATCCCCGCTCGGGCATGGATATTTGTGCCGTCCTTAGTATTAGCTAGTTCGTAAGTAGTTTGTAAGTTTAGGGACTGATGACCCCGTAGTTAAGTCCCTTAAGCTATACAAATATTCGAATATTTTTTAACAAGTTTCGCTTCCTTAGAAAATGTTCAAATGTTTGTAAATCTATCGGACCAAACTGCGTGGTCATTAGTCCGTAGCTTACAAACTACTTAAACCTAGGTAAACTAACCTAAGGACAAACACACAGCCGCGGTGGAGTAGCCGAGCGGTCTAAAGCGTCTCGCTGCGGAGCGCGTGGTTGCTCGCCGTGGAGGTTAGAGTCCTCCCTGGGGCATGGGTGTGTGTGTTTGTTCGTAGGTTAGTTTACCTAGGTTTAAGTAGTTTGTAAGCTACGGACTGTTGACCACGCAGTTTAGTCCGATAGATTTACAGACATTTGAACATTTGACAAAAACACACACACACACACACACACACACACATGCCCCAGGGAGGACTCGAACCTCCACGGCGAGCAACCGCGCGCTCCGCAGCGAAACGCGTTAGACCGCTTATTATTATTATCCTGATACAGAATGATGCCAGCTCTGTACAAATTTCTGGAGGGGTTTGAACCCTAGCAACCACCACTGGTTACGGCCACGCTCACGACCCGCACACCCCCTCCTTCCGCTCCCCCGTCCCGCGCCTGCGTATTTCACACCGCGACTCCAGATTTCCTCGCCGGGAAGAAGGTTGCGGCGGGGGCGGACTTCCGGCAGGCGAATGTCGGGGCAATCGGAAGAGCGAGGTGTGCGAAGTAATTGGCGACGGAGGGGGGCGGTCGGCGCGTCTTTTCTGGAACAAGATGGCGGCGGCGGGCCGGCGGCGCGAGGGGCTGTCGGCGGCCGCCTCAGTCAGTATGTTCGGGTGGGACGGCGCGGACGAGCAGAGCACGTGGACCGAGCTCTCGCAGCTGTTCCGCGCCTTCTACAAGCGCGTCACCATCAGCGAGGTCGACCGCGAGGAGCGCCCCATCTGCTTCAGCGCGCCCACCCAGGGCATCCGCCCGCCGGAGCACCTCGACTTCGTCCCGCTCAACTTCCTCGCCTGCTACTTCGTCAGCTCGCACAAAGGTTCTCGCGCCTTCCCGACTTAGCGCTAGCAGTACTAGAGCGACGCCCTCGTCTTCCCACTTTTAATACTCTTCCCGTTATTGCTTCTTACCTGTGCCACAGTTTTAACGCTAATCTTCAGGCAGATAAGTAGACTTACAGCTGCCCGTCTTTCACTCGGCGAGTGCAGTTACGGAGCACTAGCTGATCGCTCTACCGGCTTAGCCCCCGAGACTTCGTTTCTAGACCTACGTTCTCTACAAACTACCTAGTTTCCATTTCGACTTTCTTACGCAGTACATTTTTGCCTAAAATATGATACTTCAGTTAACCATTCACGACAAATGTAATACATATACTGGGTGTTTCAGTAGCAATACTAATATTTAAAGACGTGGTACCAAATAGCGTATGAAGATAATAGCGGAAACTCCGTGCGTTTATCAGGCGACACCGATAGCAGTGCCATCTGTTGGTTTGAGTTGGTGGCTGTACTTGCCGTCACATCGGTGATTCCGTATTTTATTTCGCTGCGTACCAAAATTACTTGGCAAAATTTACATTTCTTACGCCATTGAAGATATGTTAGAAGATAATTGGTTTTAAAGTGTAGGGCAGAAGAAACTAAAGCTATAGTCTCTGCCACGAACTGTGCAACACCATGGCGTTTCATGAAGTCGGGCGAAAATATAAGAAATTTATGTAAGTCAAAAAATGAACATTTTACAAATTTTAACGAACTATTTTCAATCTATGATTAGATAGCTCTCATTTCAGACCACTGAAGATGTTTTGTATTCAGTGAAACGTAGCGCGTCTGGAGAAAAACGATCGCACTTAGTGTAGTGGCGTAGACGTACAATACCCTTCATAATGTGTACAGTTTATTTGGATAGAACTCGAACTGCAAATAACGCAATACATGACGTAAGGTTTAACCATATGCATGAATGCATTTTCCATGAATAGTTAGGCAGGAGAACGGAAGGCAGTGTATCAGGCCAAATACTGGAAATTACAACGAAAATGTAAAACATAATTTTACATTTCTGTTTAGCCTGTGTTTCGTAAAATATAATTTTTGCTTAAATACAGACACCTGACAGTGAAGGTATTGTGCTGACGTCTATAATTTAAATTGATTCAAATAAAACTTACTGTTATACATTTGTTGTTATAATACTTTCACCACCATTTTTTTAACTACACGCAATGAACAGATTACATTTACCCTTGGCTTTACGGAATCTTATTTCTGAAATCTTTCTCCCCAAAGTAGTCTGGTCAAATGCTCTGGGCCATTCTTTCTAAAATAATTTATCCAAATCAGTTCTTCGCTTAAGAGTAACAAACTGCTTGTATCTATAAAGAACTTATATTTTAAAAAAGGGTAAATAAAGCTTTCAAGACACTGTTTATTAAAAGTAAACGCTCTCAGTAGGCGTAATAGTAGCGTCTTTAAAGTATCATATTTAACATTCCCTACTTTTCGGGGACATGAAAAAATATTTCGGAATACCTTCATGTTTGCAGTTATTTACTAGTCGTATGTAGCGCGCGCGCGCGCGCACAAGCAACCATTTTCTACTTCTGTAAAGTACACCGAATGACGTAAGTGTTGGAGTCTCACTGTGTTAATCTGCCGTTCATCCCTAGTTTTAGTTTACAACTCATGTCGCTAGGAGGTGCTCGGGAGCGCTGTCGCCCGTTTAGACTAAGAGTTTCCGCTATTATTCTTATAAACCAAGCTATTTGGTGGCACTATAGAAGATTTCTATATAATAATAATGTCACGTAACAGGCAGTAGCGTATATAAGGGAGGGGCCAGTGGGTCTGCCCCCGCCCTTATAATAATGAATATAGAAGGGGGGGGGGAGTGCCGCGGTGGAGTAGCCGAGCGATCGCCGGGCGCCGTGGCTCAGCGCGCCCGGTCAGGGGGCTAAAACGCCCTCTGTAATAAAAAAGCGGAGCCAACCATTCAACGAACAATCACGAACGAATTGAACGAACGACCGCGACCCACCGATCTACCTGACAAAAAAAATAAAAAAAAAAGGCGGTCTAAAGCGTCTCGCTGCGGACGGCGTGGTTGCTCGCCGTGGAGGGTAGAGTCCTCCCTGGGGTATGGGTGTGTGTGTGTGTCCGTAGGTTAGTTTACCTAGGTTTAAGTAGTTTGTAAGCTACGGACTGATGACCACGCAGTTTGGTAAGATAGATTTACAAACATTTGAACTTTTTTTTTTTTGAGAAAAAGTTAGTTATCTGAATTATTGTAATGAATGATGCGTGAAGGCATCGCCGTGGTAGACAATGATACATCCCTGTACTGGTGACGGGAGGGGGTGTAGGTCGTGTGAATTTCGTGCCAATCTTTTTTTTATTTATTATTATCTATATTTCTTATGATTGTCAACAATAAAATGTTTGCTCCCTCTCAGTAAAGTGAGAGGTTTCAGCGCAAATTATCCTCTCAATACGAGCAGCAAAGCCGATACGAAATATCACGGGGTGTCTACTTAAAACTTTACATTAATCTTGGTCCCTCCCGAAAATATATGCTATGTTCGCTACTGGTAACAGATGTCCAATTTTAATGAGTACAGAGATACAACTGTAAGTAAGTAGCCAAACAGATGTAAAGCAAAGGCAAGTGAGGGCATTTCAACTGATTCTACCGTCGGTTCTTGGTAAATCGCCATACTTCAGTAAAAGCACAATTTTGTGTATGTCCATCAAATGTATTCCTAATCAAAATATCCACGGGTGTACTGCCGGTCTATAGTGTCCCGTTGGACACTATAGACCGGCAGTACTCCCGTGGATATTTTGATTATGAAATACGCCGGGAGAAACTGAAGAATCACAAATGTATTCCTATTTTAAACATGGCTAAGTTTGTTCAGCGACTGTTTTATGATTGTAATTGGTGATAAGACAGCCCTAGGTCGTAGAGATAAATGTATTTTACCTAGGTTTCGGTAACTACTTAATCAGTAACTCCTAAAATTACATGTCACGTGGTAAAATAACATGTAAGCGATAAAGCTTAAGTTACAATAACAATAAAATAGCTGGCTAGCCACTGAAGGCCTGCTATCTTGTAACAAATGTGACTTAAGCTTTGTCGCTTACATGTTATTTATCATGAAATTTTAGCTGTTAGTGTTGAAGTATTTGCCGAAAACGAGGCAAAATACACCGGAGGAAGTTTGCCATATTTTCGCCCGTGCGCAGAACTTCAGTTACCTCGACTGACGAGCAATATTAAAGTTATCCCTTCGACCTAGGGCTGTCTGTCTTACTACCAGTTGGTATTCTTTTGTAGAAAATTTTTCAGCAATCAGTCGTTAATATTAATTTATTAACAGGTCTAGATTTCGACCACTGTGTGGTCATTATCAAAGCTTAAAACAAAACGATTAAAGCACGTAAAACATTCCGACCTCCACGTTGTAGGTTTCGTGTTATAACCATCGTGTTTTAAGCATTGATAATGACCACACAGTGGTCGAAATCTACATCTGTGAATAAATTAATATTTACTACTGATTGCTGAAAAATTATTCTACAAATGAAATAAACAGTCGTTTTGCCACCAGGGAATCAAGCCTGATGAAATTGGTATTCTTATTTAGTTAACCGGTTTTCGGCTTACAAAAGACTTTAACGCCTGAAGATGGCCTTTTTAAGTCGAAAACCGTTGAACTATATAAAAGCCGCTTGGGAATGGCAGCGTGGTCTAAGGCGCCTTGTCACGGATTGCGCGGCCGCTCTCCGTCGGAGGTATGAGTTCTCCCTCGGGCATGGGTATGCTGTCGTTAGCATATGTGAATTTAAGCACTTTGCTGATGTCATCAATCCCTACATTTACAGTTTGGTCTCTTAGGTTTACAAATATTTGATTTGAATTTGAACTAAATAAAAATAAACTTGTAGAAGGTTTAAAAAAATATGTGATAGAAAAAATTGTTCCGTAGCACAGTGGTAGTGCTATACTACAAATCCAAGGGTCGCGGGTTCGATCCCAGCCAGGTCGTAGGATTTTTATGTCACTTTCCACTTCATTCACCTCTGGCAGTGTTGTTGTTGTTGTTGTTGTTGTGAAAAATACCGAGTAGCATCGTGGTTCGGAACCCATGTTAAACTGTAGTCCCCCCCCCACCCCCTATAACTGGCTGGGTAAGTCCGTTCGAAGGTCGGAGGAAGGCAACGGCATACCACCTCCAAACAGGGCCGTGCCTAGTAAAGCACCGTGTTGTTCAAACAAATCTTCGGGTTGTTGACTGTTTTACCTTTCACCTGCGATTTTAATTCAGTCTGTTGATGACGTAACAAGAACCGACGATAGAATCAGTGAAAATATCCTCATTTGCCTTTGTAACCAAATGTTCAAATGTTTGTAAATTTGTGGGACTTAACTACTCTGTTTTGGGGCGCCTTTGTAATCCAAACAAACGAAAAGAGAACTAAAAGCTGTCTCTCTGCACTCGACTGAAATTCGTCTATACTACCACCTCCTGTATAGTAATCCCACAGGGTTACCAACTTTCTCCGTCAAAAACATGGGAAAATTTGACTCGATGAAGTGTACAGGTTTAGTACATCACCTAACTCGAAAACTTCTTCATAGAAGTAACAAACCGAAGCCCTATGGAATGACACTACTATTTACCGTCATTTGTGACAGCAGCCTCAATTTTGCGATTATTATTTATAAATGCTTCGTATGTATAACGAAGATTAACAGTTATTTCTGATTCAGCTTTCGCTATATGTACATACCAACGGTTGCTTCACCAGACCTTTCACCGTTCATCAAAGGTAAAAATTGATCATTGGATGCAGGTAGAGGGAGAACCAAGCCGAAACCCTTCGCTGTCTGTAATACCTCTGTCATCTGACTTAATCGCACAATTCCAATTGTGCTACTTTCACGTCAGTTGCATTTTTTTTATTTCCGATGAACAAAATTGATCATTTCGATTATCGTCGTTTACGTCTAGCTGAATATGAGAAAGATGTTCTGAAAATCATCGAAATTAACAGAATCCTTTGCATACAGACTATAGTGGGAGCAACAACTGAAATATAACACGCACATTTTTTACACTGTGAATCGTATCGGAGAACGACAAGACTATTTTGAGTAGTCTCTAATTGACAGAATCTAATTTATTTAAAACTTTTAGTGTGTTTCTTGGGTTAATCGAAAATGCGCTAATTTGATTAGGCGGAACTAAAGCCAATGCTACCGTATTCAAAGAGGAAACAATAAATAAATAAATAAATAAAAAGAAAAGGCAACATGACCCGCGCCGTTGTGTACAACATTGCATAGCCATAACGGTTAATCCATGTTGTAATTATTCGGAAACGAGAATTGGAAAAAAAATGCAGCAGGTTTGTTACGTGGAGTCATCTCAAATGCGGTAGAAGCAATAGCCCGAGTAAAAATCATCGGGAGACGGGCCTCGGCCTAAAATTCAGAATAATACGGCAGTTCTCATACTAACATGAGAGAGTTTGCAGCCCTGTACTCTCGCGCCAACTTGTTCGCTCAGTACGAGACGATTGAGGGGAGCTAGTCGAACTCCGGTGTCACAATCACAAAACTGGCACGAAATTCGTACTTCTAACACTCCACTCCCGTCAACAATATAGAGAAGTATGACTGTGTACCACGGCGATGCCTTCAGGCATCATTCATTAAAATAATTCAGATACCGTACTTTTTCTCTCTCTTGATATTCATTATTTCGGGGGGGGGGGGGGGGGGGGGGGGAGAACCTCGCTGAAGCACATTTCTTACATGACCATCTTCAATGTTTCCCAAGGCAATGCAAATAGTTGTTTAACAAGGGAAATGAAGTTTTTACACAATGGAAAAACTGTCATTAGTTCCCTTAGCAAAACCTATTACTTCGCAGTGAACGTTTGATTAGAAACACTTCGTGGTTTCCTTGCTCTGCTGTGCTTACCTGTTGTTACCTCGTGAGGTACTCTGAGTTTCATTTTACGTGTCCTGCATAACAAACTGATTTAATGACTATATGGAAAATAACAGTAAGCTACCAGTTTATCTAATAACAGTGACTATTGTAAATACCTCCATAACAACATCAATTTCATGCACATGCTTAAAGATGGATAAATAAATATTAAAGTATGTTCATGAATAAACAGATGGCAATATTGAATCATTTGTTGTTGAGCCTCAAGCCAAAAACCAATAAATAAGTGAAATATTGGAAGGATATGAAAATGCTGTTCATACTAATAGTCCAAATCCTAAGCACAATTCCCAAATTAGTTTCGCCAAGAGTTGCTCAAACCAATTAAATATTTCAAAAATAACATTTTCTCCAAGAAACCTACAGTAAATTTCCACCACGGTGGATTAGCCGAGCGGTCTAAGGCGCCCCGCTACAGAGCATGTGCTTGCTCACCGTCGGAGGTTAGAGTCCTCCCTTCGGCGTGTGTGTGTGTGTGTGTGTGTGTGTGTGTGTGTGTGTGTGTGTGTTGTCCTTAGGTTAGTTTACCTTAGTTTAAGTAGTTTGTAAGCTACGGACTGATGACCACCCAGTTTGGTCCAGTAGATTTATAAACATTTGCGCATTTGAGTGAATTTCTGGTGCCCCCCCCCCCCTGGAGTAATGGTGTAAATATAATTAAGTGAAGAATTATTCCTTCTTGTTAGAACCATAATTTATGATGCTTTAGATCTCAAGTGCTTATTTCATATAGCAGTTAGAGAATAATAAAAGGTTTCTTCACAGCTGTAAATACAAAGATTTGAGGTTCGGTTCTGTGACATGAAATTTTTGCAATAGGTTTTGATTGAGCTGTGAAGATAAGCGATTCATAAAAGCAGCCTCCTAATGTGACAACTCCATGTTTTATATATTTAACTGCAATTAAGTTCCTTTGTGAAGAATGCTGTTTACAATTAGGAGTTTCATTATTTTCACAGACAGTAGGCCTAACTCTCACGTCTGTTACAAATTATAAATGATTAGAATTTCTGAAAGAACCAACAGTGCAGTTCAAATGACTGTTCAGTGTACTGGCATTTTCAAAATGTTTTCCAAAGTGACACGCACATGGATATACACAAAATGAAACTCCAAATTCTACACAGCACTCCTCGAAAAGAAACAATTGCACTAGAAAGTAGTGTTGATGAGCTGCTAGGCAGCTCGAAACCAGTTATGGCCTAATAAATATCTACATCAAAGACAGAAAAAGAAGGAGAAAAGAAGGCGACTGGTTGCAGTAATTTATGAAACCTAATTTAACTTAGTCACAGGTTCCACAACCATAATGGATAAGTTTTAATGAATTTGTAGTCAATGGGTATAGACATGCAGTCTTTTAATAACACTAAATTTTTGTACTGTTAAGCTGCTCCCCCCCCCCCCCCCCCCAAATGCATCATTTACAATTCTCTACTTGATATTACTATTATGACAGATAATTTACAAACAAAAAGGGAATTTTTTCCCCTATTAGAACCAACAGTGCAGTTCAAATATTACAGGAAATAGAATATGAATATTGTCTCCTGTGACGCTCTGTGGAATCATTAGAGAAACACGGGCTTGCGATCACAAGTCATTTGGGTAAATTATAAATGGAGATGCACAGACTAAATGTTCTATGTTCCACTGTATCTCCTATCAGTGGTGAGCAAGCCACTTCACAGGTTGGAGAAATGTGCAAGTTCATTACATCGCAAATGAGACGACACTAATTAAAGTATTGCAGTGTTGAGACTGTTCTCTGTGGAATGATTAAATTTGGTATTGTATCTCAGGTGAAGGAGATCATAAGTTTCATCCAGATGAGATAGAGAAAGGAAAATGTTGGAGGGGCACCCTGCTTATGATGGCAGGGTTATTATTCTGCTCTTTCCTTCACCACCAGTCACATATGTTGCATGGGAACATGTCCAACAATAAGCCATGGTACATGTTAAAATTTCTCTGGGTATACTGATTTAAATGTATGTCTTATGCTGGAGAAAAACATTCCTTGCTCCCCACCTAGAAGAACAAATTATCTGTGCCTCTGCTCCCTAAAATTACTGTTGATGAATAGTAAAATGTTTATAGGGATATGGATAAGTTCCTATCCCATCCTTGACCCTTCGAGATAGTTTTTAGTCTTCAATGTCATTAATATCAAAACATTAAGTTCTGGTGCTGCCAAAGCAGACATTATCAATTACTGAGTCAGATATTGCATTGATTAAAAAAGTGAAACTGCAGTTCAGTAATAAAGAACAGATAACCATTGTTACTTTTTGGAAATTCCAATTACGAAAGCACACATTCATCTTCCATAATGTACTGAGATTGGCTTTGTCACTAAAAGTGTAATGTGACATGTTTTAGAATGCTGTAACAATTTTAATTACCTGTATCTATAGAATATGTTTTTATAAAACAAGTTGTTTGCTATCAGAATCTACTACACCACTGGTGAGAAGAAAGTTGTTCCCCCACATCATATAACAATGAAGATTATATCCATCTACAAGAAGTGTACGCAGAGTACTGATACTGACTCCTGTCCACAACAAAATCCTATAATGTATTTGCTCTTACAAAAATTAGTGTTGTCTTGTGAAAAGCTTTCTATTCTTTTCTGACCTGGCATCAACCAAAGGTAATAATTCATGGATTATCTGATCAAATTTGCAACTGAAGTGCAGACATCTTTACAGCCACAAAACATAGGACAATCATGGATGGAGTATGCAGATATGTGTATCGTGGACATGGTGTACCACTGCTATTTACCTCGTATCTTAATAATATGAGGAATAAAATTAGCTGAAAACCCCAGACCCTTTCACAGGTCATGCCATTATCTGCAAGAGACAGTACATGGAAAAAAACTACACAGCAAGCTCTTAAATCAATGTACACCATATGTAGCATGAGGACATGACATGTTTAGAACAGGACTGTCCATTTAAATAGTGTTTTTACCTATATTCTATCAAGGATCAACCTTATTTATGTAATTATCTTGTTGGTATAGCATGAAATGCACATTTCAAAGGGAAACGTTTATCTGTTAAATACCATCTGTATGTCATTGCCTAAGCAAGGTTAACGGCATGAATTTACTGATGATTATATTTGGTCTTTGATTCTTCCTATAAAGTGCCACTTTTAACTTATTTTGTAATTAACTTATCGAGATAACAGGAATGAAAATTTGTCTCGTTATAACTGACAACCTTCTAAGATAGCAACTCATGTAGTTATGAAAATATGTTGCATGTATCTGATCAGGATATAATTTACAGAACCTTAGTATGAAAGAAAATGACATGGTGGATTCAGTACTTATAAAGTGCAAGAGGTTCATTTATAACATGTTTGTGTATCTCTCTGAAAATATAGGAATATGTTTAAAGCTAAACTAATACTCTGAAATCAATTTCATTTCAACAGCTGAGATAAAAATGCCGAGTGGAAATATTGACAAGCCTATAATTGAAGACAATCGTGACGGAACTGTCAGCATAAAATATGACCCACGTGAAGAAGGACTTCATGAGCTGTCGGTGAAGTACAATGGGGAACACGTACAAGGTAAATAAATCTGGAATGAAATCATGAATCTGCAGCAACCTTAATATTGTACATAGTTTCCTTGCATCTCAATTGGACAATACTTAGAGTTATAAACCCTTGTATTAAACAAACCATTTCTTTCTCATCTGTCAATAAATTTTACATTAATTTTCATGCAAATACTTAGGAATATTGAATGTAGCTGTGATAATTACTTAAACTTATGTGAAGATATGTTGCAAGTGCTCATGATATTATTTTATAGCATAAAATTTTAAAGTATGAAGAGTATAAATATAAAATTTAATTTAGTGCTGGAATTTAAGAACTATATACCTTAGCTATGCAAGTCCAACAGTTCTGGGAATTATGATGAGAGGCCCAGCTATTTGGACTTAAAGGCAGACAAATGAAACAATTTATCTGAGTTCGTTTGTTTGTCTTCAAAATTGATATATATTTGTCTGTGGAAGATTTTTTAATCCTATTTCTTGGTATAAAATTAGTTTTATATTGTGTTACTAGTACTGAACATTTTGTGTGTTAAAATTGTAGCTATGGTAAACAAATAACATAGGGTCGCTTCATGCAAGTTGCTTGGACATGATCCTCTAGCCCTATTATTTTTTTAAAGGAAGAGATGCCACCAGAACAAAAATAAACAAATTACTATTCTTTTATCTGCAGGATCGCCTTTCAAATTTCATGTAGACTCGATTACCAGTGGCTATGTCACAGCATATGGACCCGGTCTGACGCATGGAGTCAGTGGGGAGCCATCAAATTTCACTATATCTACAAAAGGAGCTGGAGCAGGTAACTCATCTTCAAATTTGTTAAAGTCCAAAAGGGTCGAAATAACTAGAACCTATGTTTTATACTGATACCTCCCCTCTCCTTGCCCCCCTGTCATGCATGTCATTGCAGTGAATGTCTAGCTGTGCTGTAGATTTGAAATGGTAGGAACAATTGCTTTAGTTCTCAGATCAGACTTATACTGTCTTGTATTTTCAAACACTATTGAACTATCTACTGCATTTATTTTTGTATATGAAATCATTTACCAAGTTGCATCCCTATCTGCAAAAAAATGGAGGAGGAAGTTTAAGATTTAATATCCAATTGAAAGTGTAGTCATTAAAGATAATTCTGTCTGCTGTTTGATTTCAGTCACTTAAGTTTACACTTTTGCCCCATTTTGAACATTTAGATAGATGAGGAGCTAAAGGAAATTATTCGGACAATTAAGGGAGAGGAAAACTCTGTTGTTATGGGAGACTCAAATTCGGTAGTAGGACAAAGAAGGGAAGGGAAGATAGTAGGTGAATATGGTCTGGCAAAAGGAATGATAGAGGAAGCTGCCTGGTGGAATTTTGCATGGAACATAATTTAGTTATAACAAACACCTGGTTTAAGAATAACGAAACAAGGTTATATGCGTGGAAGAGACCAAGAGACACTGGGAGATGCCAGATAGATTTTATAATGGTAAGACATAAATTTTGAAACCAGGCTTTAAACTGTAAGACACATCCAGGGGCAGATGTAGACTCTGATCATATCTTATTGGTTCTAGGTCTTTGAGAGTTTCAGGAGGAGCTTCAAGAAATAATTTAAGTGATAAAAGGAGAATACCTAAAAATGAAGCAGGTGAAATGCGAGTACAGACTACTAAGAAATGAAATTGACAGGAAGTGCAAAATGGCTAAGCAGAATTGGCTGGAGGGCATATGAAAGATTTCGTAACCAGGTTTCAAAGTGTAAGACATACCCAGAGGCAGATATAAACTCTGACCATAGCTTATTGGTCATGAATTGTAGGCTGAAACTGAAAAAACTACAAAAAGGTAGGAAAATAAGGAGATGGGACCTGGATAAACTGAAGGAACCTGATGTTCTTGAGAATTCCAGAGGGAGCTTTAGACAACAATTGACAGAAACGGGGGGACAATAAAACAGCAGAGGAGGAATAGGTAGTATTGAGAGATGAAATAGTGAAGGCAGCAGAGGACAAAATAGGTAGGAAGGCAAGACCTACAAAAAATCCTTGGATATCACAGAACATACTAATTTTAATCGATGAAAGGAGAAAATATAAAAATAAAGTAAATGAAACAGGCAAAATGGAGTACAGACGACTAAGACATGAGATTGACAGGAAGTGCAAAATGGCTAAGCAGGAGTCGCTAGTAGGCAAATGCAAGGATGTAGAAGAATGTATAAATAGGGGAAAAATAGATACAGCCTACAGGAAAATAAGAGATATTTGGAGACGTGAAAAATAGCTCTATGAATACCAAGAACTCAGATGGAAAACCAGTTCTCAGCAAAGAAGGGGAAGCTGGAAGGTGGAAAGATTATATAGAGGGGCTCTATGAAGGAAATGAAATTAGAGGCAATATTGTAGGAAGGGGAGAAGTAGTAGATGAGGATGAAATAGGAGATACTATACTGAGAGATGAATTTGGCAGATCACTCGAAGACCTAAGTTGAAACAAGGCCCCTGCAGTAGATGACATTCCCTCAGAGCTACTGAAGTCTCTGGGAGAACCAGCCATGACAAAACTGTTTCACCTGGTGTGTAAGATGAATGAGAAAGACGAAGTACCCTCAGACATTAAGAAAAATGTAATAATTCCCATTTCAAAGAAAGCAGCTGCAGACAGGTGTGAAAACTACAGAACCATCAGTTTAATAAGTCATGGTTGCAAAATATTAACACGGATTATATACAGAAGGATGGAAAAGCTGGTAGAAGCCGACCTCGGGGAAGATCAGTTTGGGTTCAGGAGAAATGTAGGAACACGGGAGGCAATACTCACTTTAAGGCTTATCCTAGAAGATTGATTAAGAAAAGGCAAACCTACATATCTAGCTTTTGTAGATTTGGAGAAGGCTTTTGACAATGTTGATTGGAATAAACTCTTTCAAGTTCTGAAGCAAGCAGGAGTAAAATATAGGGAGCGTAAGGTTATTTACAACTTGTACAAAAACCAGACAGCGGTTGTCAGAGTTGAAGGGCATGAAAGGGATGCAGTGGTTGGGAAGGGAGTAAGACAGGGTTGTAGCCTTTCTCCAATGTTGTTCAATTTTTACATTGAGCAAGCTATAAAGGAGAGCAAGTAGAAATTCTGAGAAGGAATTAAAGTTCATGGTGAAGAACTAAAAACATTGCGTTTTGCCAACGACATAGTAATTCTGTCAGAGACACCAAAGGACCTGGAAGAGCAGTTGAGCGGAATGAACAGTGTGCTGAAAGGTACATATAAGATAACTATTAACAAGCGCAAAACTAGGGTACTGGAGTGCAGCCTAAGAAAATCACGTGATGCTGCAGGAATTAGATTAGGTAATGAAAAATAAAGGAGGTAGATAAGTTTTGTTACTTGGGCAGTAAAGTAACACATGATGGTCACAGTACAGAGGATATAAAATGTAGAATGGCAATGGGTAGGAAAGTGTTCTTGATAAAGAAAAATTTGTTAACATTGAATATTGATTTGAGCCTAAAGAAGTCATTTCTGAAGGCATTTCTGTAGAGTGTTGCCTTATATGGGAGTGAAACATGGACAATAAACAGTGCAGACAGGAAGAGGATAGAGACTTTTGAAATGTAGTGCTACAGAAGAATGAAGAAGATCAGGTGGGTGGATCACGTAAGATCACTGAACAGAGTTGGGGAGAAGAGGAATTTCTGGCATACCTTGACTAAAAGAAGGGATTGATTGGTAGGAGAAATTTTTACACATCAAGGAATTGTGAATTTAGCGTTGGAGGGAAGTGTGTTGGGTAAAAACTGCAGAGAAAGACCAATAGATGGATAGAGGAAGCAGTAAGCAGATTCAGACAGATGTAGGTTGCCGTTCTTATGTGGAGTTGAAGAGGCTTGCTCAGGATAGGGTATTGTTGAGAGTTGCATCAGACCAGTCTCCAGACTGAAGAGCACAACAACAGATTTTCACTGTTGGAAACCTTACACACATTTCTGTAACAGATAAGAAAATGCCATATTTACCCAAATCTACCCACACTCTAATCTGCATTCGAAAAATGAGACTCGAATTTCAAGGGTGGGGGGGGAATACTTGAATCTAAGCAGTACCTGGAGAGAGAGAGAGGGGGGGGGGGAAGAAGAAGAAGAAGAAGAAGAAGAAGAAGAAAGGCTCGAAATTAAAGTGGTGAAGAAGTTGTAGGCCATATTCTCAAATAGAAACAAAGTTGATTCATTCTAATATGTAATGAAAATGAGATAGAATGGATGAAGATACAGTTATAGAAGTTCGGTTAGCAGTTAGATTAGTGAGATTAACAGTTAAACTTAAACAAAGTTAGTTTCATGAAAATACTTTTTAGGTATTGGCGGTAGTTGTTGGTGGTGTGATGAACTGTGGGAAACGTGCATGTGCTGTTGGAAGACAGCTGTTTCTGAATGTAAACAAGTACGCTTCTGTCTTACTTTAGCTGTGCTATTATTTTCAGCCTACACAAACTCAAAAATTGTGAAATATCCACAGAAACACATAAGCAATTGTGTGAAAGTGACAGCTGTTTTACGTTCGGAATGAGCAAGGAGACGGATATCATATTTTGAAGAAACATGCTATTAACTATCAGATTTTAATTATGCATGAAGATAACTTTGCTTTAGCACATCGCTGTTACAAGAAATCTTAATTTCTTATGATGTTTCAAATGATTGTTTTGTAATTAAATCTTGAGTTTAGGTAGACAGTCAGTGGACCAGTTTGTTTTGTTACCATAATCACAAGGAATTACGAAAATCACTAATACACACTGCCAAAAACACCAAATCTAATGATCATTTCAGTTTTGGCTATAAATTCAATCCATCTATTCTCGCCCCCTCATTAATTACTTGAAATATGTAGAAACACATGTGAATATTTTTGATTTGTGAAATTGTGTATTTTAAAGTTGTGTTGCTAGGCTTCTGTAATCGAAAATCATGATATTCACAGTTACCAACATATACAAAAATCATGAAGCGTTGAGCATTGTTTGTATTTATGTAAAAGACCTTTTTTTATTTTTGTTTCTATGAATAATAGAAAGGCTGTTGTATTCACAGATGAGCAAATCTGAATTTATATTTCCTTTGCTGCATGGTGTACTAAAATTGAGTGGTTGAAACTCGGGCAAAATAAGTACACACATCTTCTACTGTATTTTTTATTCTCATTTTTATAAGCGTAAAAGTTTTGGTGCCAATATGTATCATTGACTCTGCAAAGCGTGCCTATCACTGCTTATATTAGATCGCAAAAGTTAGTTGTGATATCTCCTAGTGCAATTTTTTAGAACTTCTGTTTGCTTTGCAGCCAATTCTAAGCCACAGGTGGCTCATCAAGGATAATATTGAGAGAAATTCCATAAATCTGATGATAATGGAAAATGCATGTTTTTTAAAGTTGAAGTACTATGCCACATAGCTATAAAATGGTCCATATTTGATATAAGTGGCAGTCATAGTTCACTTGTAGATGGGAAGTTGGTTAGGGGCAACCATGAGTGATTCTGCCATCATACTTAATCATTGTGGAAGATCATGTGACTTGACTATGATAGCAGTGATGTTCACACCTGAAGTGTCATCGTATGTGGGTGATGTTAGGAACATTGATTCATCCATATCTTCTATTTGTATGTACAGTGAAGCTATTAAACATAATTTGATATTTGTATCAACTCTGTAAATTCGTAAAAATTACTTACACTAAAAGATGACCTGTTCATGTAGTGTAACACACTGCACCCTGTGCTGCAGCTCGCAAGACAGATAGGCGAGTCAGACACAAATCGAATCAACTCAAATGCTAGACTGCTCGCCGAATTCCACCTCTGAGAATACGATAAACAGTTCATTATTTCATTTCCGTGTCCAGACAGTATTTTCTTTTTTAAAGGGGGAGGGCAGCTGAAATAAACAGCCTTGTCATTTCATTCATAAACGTATTGTGCATGGGTTGTCCAGAAGGTGGCATTTAATTAGGTGGCTTGGATTTGTTCAGCTGCACATTGACAAAAGGTGTCTGCATTCTCTGGAAGGATCCCCTATTTCTGTAGGTTGGTCCTGCGTTGAGGGATGCCCACTCTTAAGCAGTTGAGGAACTAGGGTATGGTAAATTTGCACCAGGAGCTAATTCCAGTGTGTTTAGCGGAGGTCCCATTGGTCCCTAAAGTCTCAATTTTTTTCCAAAAGTACCTAAAAGGTACCCATTTTTTTTTCAATTTGGTCCCTAAAATACTTTTTTTTCTCCAAATTGGAACATACATTTTGTCATTTTTTAATAATTCGAATAAAGCTTAACTGAGGCACATTTTATATTACAGCTAGTTTTAATCTTTGTCTAGGCACTTTTTGTCTCTTGTCGGCTCCTGCACATACAGAAGTGCCCTGTCAAGGAGAGTGCAAGGAGTGACGGTAGGATGTTGTCGACCGCAGGGTGAGGAAACGAACGCGGAGACTGTGCTATTCAGTGCCAGAAACCTTTACGCGACTTGCTCTCAGTCTCTTATGCTAGAAATGACGCATGGAAAATGTTGGCATATGATGGCATTAGCTCCAACGAGGGTGACTTGTGACTCCTACCGACAAAATAATATCGATTGGAGGTAGGATGTGCTAAGAAATCTGCTACCAATTTCAGAAGCGATCAAAAACATTCAGCTATTGAGATTGGTAGTGGTACTAAGTTATTCTCAGCCGCTGTATGTATGTGTCAGTTGCGCCACACTGAATTTCGTAGCTGCGCAAAAAGCATTATGTGAGCAAAAGAATTACAGCACTTTGGTAAGCTGTCGGAATGGTAGGTTGTTAGCTGTGCCTGTGAAAGTCGCGATAATACACTTCAGAGAATTAATTGGTATAGTAACTACTATATGTGAGTACATTTAAGTTTAGTGGAGCAGGTCGTGGCAGAGTGGCTGAGCGCATTGAAGCACCACGCTCCTATGCATGATACCTTTCCCCGTCGGGGTTCGAATCCTCCCTCGGGCATGGATTTTTGTGTTGTCTTTAGTATAAGTTAGTTTGTAAGTTTAGGGATTGATGACCATGCGTTTAAGTCCCAATAAGCTCCATAAACATTTGAACATTTAGTGGAACAAGCAAATAATTGAAATTAAAGTAAACAGTTTTTAATTGGTAGATCACAGACAAAATGGAATATGGTACTGTAGATTTCAAAACAATTTTTGCTTCCCCCCGCCCCCCCCCCCCCCCCAAGAGTTCTTACACTGTATGCAAACCCTTAAAACTACAGATCATTCAATGTTCATAAACTATTTTTCTCGTCTGCCCATAGCCATACCGAAAATGGAATTGATTAGATACGTCACGATATATCGCAAGACTCGCATTGAAATGACAACACTTGCACACAACAATGTTATACTAAAGTACGAAAAGTTCTGTAATGTCAAACCATAGTTGTTGTTAAGTTGGTGTTTGTTGGGCTTGGTAAACACAATAAAAAACAAATTGTAATGTTCACCTATTTGTTGTGATAATGATTTGCAAATTATAATTGCCATGATTGCACATTATTTATATACCGCTAATTCGTCACATCCTTTTTGGCCATCTTCAGAATAATAGGTCTGTGTCTTCTGATGTGCATAAATCAAACTACAAAGTCAAAATATTCAAGCCCTAAGACTAACCTTTGTGTATATGTCATTCTGAAGATGACTCAAAATGGCAAGACACATTATCAGTAAAGAAATAAAGTACAGTCAAGACTTCTTTATTAAATAAATAAAGAAAAATGTGTCATTGGGAAGGGTTGTACATTAAAAAGAAATTAATTGATGTCTTGTATTTCGTATCTCTAATAGCCCCTTAACAGTTCTTTAGGTCCTTTATTATTATTATTTTTTTCTTTTTTAAACAAATTGGTCCCCTAAGTCCCTATTTATTTTTAGATTTCTGGTAGAAACACTGTAATTCTCCCTTTGACATATCTGTGGGCAGTGAGCTCCTCCATTATCAGTGACAGTCATAGCAAGGAAGTGATTGTGAGATTTGCAGAGTGATTTTGCTGCCTGGTGACAGTATAGAGGATGTTTGTGGTCATTCTCCTGCTTTGTTAAACTGTTTGCAGAAATGACCCTCTGGAAATAGGGTAGGGCAATTCAAACGATAGGGTACAGTTTCTGCAGTGGTGTTGGCTTCAAATCTTGAGAGATTGTCCTTTCAGTGTCATTGACTGTAATATCAACCTGCTTAGCACTTGCTGAAGCATTCCCCAAAGGAGCAGCATATTCAGTGGCAAATACACAGAGTGCGGGTGCAGAAGTCTTCAGGGCGGGTGGGCTGCCTCCCGAGCTGCTGCTGATCAGCTTCTCAAGTATCCCATTGTGAGCACTAACCTTCTGTTCCATGTTCAGACATCGCTGACCATACGTTAAGAGTGCGAGCCATTGTGACACCTATGTAAACTGGCGTTCAGCGGGGTTTTAATTACTCCCCTCACCGTGTGATGTTCAGCTTCTGCTATGCTTCCACATTTCATATGTGGAATGAACACACTCGTGTCTTACTGGAATTGGGCTTACTATGTTTGGTGGCATAGTACTTTGAGAGTTCAACCATTGTTAGAGACAGCTTTCTTTCTACTCCCTTAAAGAATAACCCCTGAGTAGCTAGTGCTGTCTCGTTGTCATAGATGAAGAGCCTGGCACTTGCTGGTCATTTGTGTAGGTGTGGGTACAGTGCTGGATCCAGCAAGCTGCCTCAAGGGGAGATCATTCTTCTGCATTCGTCATCTGCTGCTCTTATTCTGTAACAAAACTTGTAATCTTCTCTTCTGAAGGAAGGTGCTGTTAAGGAATGTTGCTTGGTAGTTGAAATGTGATGATGTTGTAAATAAAACTTATCTGTCTGAGGTACCTTGATACATGTAATTTAAGGGGGGGCTTCTTGTTGCAATTTCAAATGATGAAATAAACTTAGCCAAATCATGAAAATTGTGATCCCTTACTTCCTCTAGATACATCTATACTTACTTATACACTTTGCAAGCACATGCTGTGTAGTGGAGGGTACCATGCAAAATTGGAAAATAAATAAATAAATCTCCTGAGATTTGGAGGCACCAGGCGAAGGGCGCTCGAAGGAGGTATTCGGAGTTGTCCCTCCGCTCCCCTCCCCCCCTCCCAGTCCATTTTGTTTATTGCGAACCATTTCTTTCTTGTGTCCAACAGAACACCTGCTTCTTCTTGAGCCTCGGTTGCATTGACACCTCTTGAGATCAGGGTTGTGTCATCTGGATATTGTAAGTACTGTCAAAGTGAGCTTATATCATTTACAAAGCCAAGGAACATGAGTGGAGCCGTTACTGAACCCTGTGGCACACCAAATTCCAGCTTCCATTCTTGTGACAGTGCCTGAACTGATACAACCTGCCTCCCATTTGCCAAATAGGATTTGATGGTTGACAGTGCCTTCAATTCCATATTTACTAAGTTTGCTTAAGAGTACTGTATGAGGAATGCAATCAAACGCCTTACTTACGTCACACAGAGTTAATGCCACAGATTCTTTTTCTTCAAAGCTGTACTTAATTCTGGTAAGCAGGTCCATTACTGCTGTTGTAGATCTGTCTTTACGGGAGCCATGCTGCGCCTCTGTAAACAGTTTATTACTTTCAAAGTATTCTAGGATTTGGTCTTTTCATTGCAGTCTCAATTACCGTAGCAAAGACTGGGATTATTGAGATTGGTCTGAATTTTCCTACCATACCTGGGTCTCCTTTTTTATACATGGGCACTGTTCTTGCAAGTTTCAAAAAGTCAGGAAATACACCAGCAGAGAGATACTTATTAATTACCACTGTTAATGGTCCAGCAATTTCATAGACAATTTCCTTGAGGTCGTTAGTGGACATTGTGTATATATCCTGACTATCCGATGGTTTAAAGGATTTTATAATCTTTATTATTTCCTTTTGTTGTAATTCTGTCTAGTTGATCATGCTGCACCTATTGTTATTTCGTACTGGAGCCGCAGGGTCAATGTTGGGATCTGGGATTGCACTTACTGTGTTTTCTACAATTTCAATACTGTATTTTTGCCTGTAAATATTTCTTGTAGAAAAATTCCTTTTCATCAGCATCAGTTACTGTTTCATAGTGCACATTGAGTAGCAGAACAATGCACTTACATTTTTGTAGTTCACTAGTATACCATGTTTTTTCTTTTATTGTCTTATGGCTGTTTTGTGCCATGTTTATAGGATATATTTTGGTCTTCTGTGGATAACTATGGTCAAATTTGGCTCTGTTAGTCAGGAAGAACTCTTTAAATGCATCATATGCTGCCATTTTCCTTAGTTTAGGTGCCAGATATTGCAGTTTGAAAAGCACTAAGTGTTTCTTTGTTTATGACCATTTTTGTGAATACAGAGTTCGCATGCCAGGTAGCAGATGGTTTCTTATCTCTGTTTTTGTATAGAAATCCATATCTAATGCTTTGTGATCAGAGATCACTGGGTCAAACACATTCATCTTATAGTCCCAAGTGTTTAGGTTTGTGATCAGTGTCTAGGCAAGCATCATTTCTGGTTGGCAAGTAATTTGCCATAGTGTGTCCATATGTGGCTATTATGTTCATAAATTCTCTCCCCTTAGTGCTATTTTCATCAAAGAGTACATTGAAATCTCCACATGATACTATTTTTGATTTCAAGTGCATTAAGTAGCATCGACAAGATTCTGTTTCACTGAGTAAGTTTTCAAAGTTGCCATTTGGTGAATGGTATACTAAGACACGTAAGCTATAAATCTGTGTCCAATGAGAAGCTATTTAAGTCAATATCTTTAATACTTAATTTACTGTTGGCGTATATGGACACACCACCACCACCACCACCACCACCACCACCACCAGAAGCAGTTGTTCTATACCAGGCATTTACCAGATTTAGGTATTCAATAGAGTTGTAGTACTCAGCTTCTTGTACTGCTAACCATTGTTCACGTAGACACAATATATCTGGCTCCACTTCTTCTATGAAGAATGTCAATACATAAAGTTTAGTTCTCAGACATTGTACATTGACACTGCATATAATTATGGGAGTGACATTAAAAACATTGTGTAATTGCTTTTCACTTGGTTGCTGTTGACATTTATCACACATGAGCCTATTTCACAGGGAGACTAACCTTTCTTTGGAGTAAAAAATGCTTTATCATAATATTTTTAGACTATAATAATATTTAAGACTGGTAAACTACCAATCATTATTTAAATGAAGCTTTTTGATGTCTTCCTTGGCTAGACTAATTACCATGCAGTCAATAACATGTAATAATGCTGCCCATTTACCAGTGTGGGCAAAACTTTATAAATTTTCCATGAGCAATAGGACTGTTTGAAATATATACAAAGTAGGCACCTTGTGCCAGTGAAATTAAGGTTGCCCAACTAAAGATCTCATTTATTTTGATTTTTTAAAGTAAAATTAACCAAAATGATGTATAATTTGTTATTTTACATCTTGTTCATAATTTAGATGTAAATATGGCTACATTCTGACCATTTAAAGTGTTTTAATACAAATGTTTGTAAATTCTACCATCTTAAACATTCCAGTGATAATTCTCCTACATTATAGGGGAGTTGTCAATGAGGAAATTTTGCAGTGGTTTTCAAATTAAGCTTTGTAGGCCAGAAAATTGTTGTAGATCTGGGGAAGTAAGCAAAAAAATTGTTTGCAGCATTGTGTTTTCAATTATGTGCTAAAGGCAACCTTAATGTGGGAATAAACAATGAAAATTCTTCAAAAATACTGTCAAGGTTAGGTTGCTAGTCATCTCACAGACATCTAAATCAGTCACAGCAAGGCACCATAACAAATTGAAGCTTACTAAAAAGCTTTTGGGCATGACATCCTTTCTCAGACAGAGAAACCACCCCACCCAGCCACGTGTACACGCACACACATCTCAACCACTGAGAAATAAACATACTGTGAAGCAGTCAACAACATGGTTGTGAGAGGACACCACACAATTGTTCTTACAGCAAAATTTTTGAGCGAGGAAGCTTTTCTTTCTTAAAAAAAATGTGCACGAATATCACTCTATATTTTATTGCTCAATAAAAATATGAAAAATATACCAATTACTGATGCCTCTCCTAAGATTTGCAATGATTCTACACAATACTGTACTGTATTGTTTTAGGAGTTCCAAAATGCGCTTCTTTTCCTCATCAGTATTGACTCCTCAACTTTTATAAGCTTCACGCTAATTCATCATTTCATCATCATGTGTTTAAATTGCTATTTGTGTGTGTGTGTGTGTGTGGGGGGGGGGGGGGGTTATTAAAAAAGAAAAAAGTTCAAATGTTCGTAAAGCTTATGGGACTTAACTGCGGGGTCATCAGTGTCTAAAGTTACAAACTAACTTATACTAAAGACAACACTAACATCCATGCCCGACAGAGGAATTGAACCTCCGGTGCAGGAGGCCGCGCAGTCCGTAACATGGCGCTCCAGACTGCTCGGCTACTCCTGCGCGGCTTTTTATTTTCTTTCTAAAAAAAAAATTGAAAGTGTATCCATTCACAGAAAATCATTCAACAATACTTTTAACAACATTGCTTAATATTTCTTCTGTTGCTGTGTGTATATTTGCATCAGTTAAAATATTTGTGCCATCTACGAAATGAATTAATCTGCTCATTTTATATTCGATGAAAATTTGTTTGTGCGAGGAATAGTAATGGATGTCAAACTAGGCCTTCAGGAACCCTATACACTCATTTCTGCCCAGTTAAAAAATTCCTGATGTAATTTCAATTAATGAAACACCATATTTCAAATACATGGGTGTTTTTATTGATAAGAAGCTAAATTGGAAATAATGTATTGCTGATATTCTCAATTGGCTAAGCTCTACAATATTTATGTTCTGAATAATATCAGATTTTGCAGATAAAAATCTAAAAGAAGTTGACCTGTTTCTCTTATTTTTCACTTGCTGCTCATTTGTGGCATCAAATGTGTTGGTCCATTTAGAAACTCCTGTAGCATTTCAGCAAAGGCCACCCTTCCTAACAACCTCTGTGCGTTAATTGGTGTGAACCACTTTTTGTTAACAATATATCAACATTTGCAAACAGCAGTAACATTCATAAATACTAAAAGGAGAAATGATTAACACAGTTTTTCCTCAAACTTAGTTTGAAACCAATAACATTTTTTGACCAGTGATGTAATAATTCAAACACAAAATAAATAAGTAAATCATACAAATAATCAGCATGTTGCCATGTTTTGTTGCTGAGGTTTACAACATACAATACTACAAAGTTGACATGATTGTGATCCATGGAACTTCAATTACCTACCTTACATTACTTTAATTCAGTTAAGCCTTCACGCAAGATTAAGTACAGCTGCGTATGCAGACAAGTTACTTGCACAGCAGGTGGTAGACAGTTCTGCTAAAAGAAATCGTGAATATTCCTAGCTGTTAGTGGTTAGCTTGACCATAGTTAAAAGTCTGAATTTAAGCCCTTTTCAATTTCAAAGAATTTTTCTGCCTAAAGATTGCATACCTAAATAGATATTTTACCATTGCCACTCAAATTACTTTACAGTTTACTGTTTGTGTAGTTTTCAGTGTAGTATGTCACAGTTTTTATTATCATAAATATTGTTCTTTCAGGAGGCCTGTCATTAGCGGTTGAAGGACCAAGCAAGGCTGAAATAAGCTGCCATGACAATAAAGATGGCACTGTTTCCGTCTCTTATCTGCCAACAGCACCTGGCGAATACAAAATATCGGTTAAATTTGGAGAGAAACACATAAAAGGGAGTCCTTACAATGCAAAGATAACAGGTATTGTAGCTTAGTTTTGTAAAAATAAAACTCTCTCTCTCTCTCTCTCTCTCTCTCTCTCTCTCTCTCTCTCTCATATCACAATTTGGGGGACTGATGATGGGCCAGTCTTTCAGCAACATGCAAGTTGGTGAGCTGTATTGACCAACTTTTCTCCTCTTCAGAGCCACCGTGATGGGGGCATTAAACCCTAATCATCCTTCCTTCCAAGTCTCCACACACAGATGTAGCCATTTTATTGGTGTATGCACAACAAGGTCTCATGTAAAAATCTTTTGCAGTGCTGCTTATTTTAGTGTTGTCATTGGGCACAGCAGAAAGTCTGAGGGTTCCAGACCACCGTGTACTGTTTATACTGATACTTCATTTTGGAACCAAATATATTTAATTCTTCAAGGAATGTGACATGGCTGTACATTCCTGCACATCTAAGTGAACAATATTTTTGTCTTTTAGGATACTTGTCATAAGTTCCAGCTGAGTTCATGCATAGCATTGAGTATGGCTCTCCTGAGTCCATGAATTCTACATCCATTAGAGTCACGGGATCCTCATGAGCAGAAATTTTGCAGACTGCAAAACTGCTGTTTTAATAGGTCTCAATACTATGCTGTCAAAATCTAATACATGCTGGTGTGTATTATTCTTGCATTAGGCATAACACAGTCTTATCACAACCAACAGTCAAAATACAGATCTGTATGACCATCCCATTTTGCAATATTTTTTTATACATCAGACATACATAGCTTAACTCGTGCATACTTTTTTGTGGTAGCTGTGAAATTAGCATATCCAAGCGCACTGTACACTTCCTTCGAAGTTGATGTTGATTGTGTCCCATCATCATGGGGTTACAATTTTGGATTTTAGGATAATTTTTGTATTGGGGTGCCAAATATTTGAACAAATTTTAACACAAAATAGAAAATCACTAGCAATAAAGCTAAATAAACGAAAATGTAAATGCTAAATTGTTCAAAATTGTTAATCTTGTAAAGTTCTTGACTGGTTGCTTTGAAATTTTGAAACATCATTGTGTCCTATTACAGGAGGGTTGTTGTGCAATCACCTACAATTAGTTTAGTTATTTAGTTATCTGTTTTTGTAAGAATCTATAATCAGCATCATCTCAAAGTTCTCTCTGTTGTAACTTTGGCAATAGTGCAGCTATTGTACATGACTTAAAAAGAAAGCAACAGAATTAAGATCAAATAAATATGTATTCCTGAGACATATCTAGTCGTAACATACCACAGATAATTATTATAAGACAAGGGTTTGAGTCTACACTATGGCTTAAATTATAATTCAATGCCTTGCCTTATAATAGAAAATTGTTGTAATGTCTATTTTAGATGCTTGGATATTTTTTTGTGACATTTCATTTTGTTTTTGCACATAGGTGAAGGCAGAAAACGGAATCAAATATCTGTAGGCTCTTGCAGTGAAGTGTCATTCCCCGGAAAGGTGACTGATGCTGACATACGATCCCTGAATGCTTCAATTCAGGCACCAAGTGGCCTTGAAGAACCTTGCTTCCTAAAACGCCTGCCAAACGATAACATTGGTGAGTGTCTTAGAATATCATTACTGATATTGGATGACATTTGACAATGAAATATACTTTACTGGGTACCTATACATAACATTTCCTTAAATATTATGGCATGTACTTTAAACTAGAATGATCCAGTTTCAAATGCGCAAGTATTTCAAATGAGGAGCCATATCCAGTGTTGGTAGTGCATCCACTAAAGTAGTCAAGGCAAACATCTCAGTTTTGATTCCCAGTCCGGCACACAGTTTTAATCATCCAGGGAGTTTCATACATTATATATTAAATGTTGAGATGATGAGATTGGAAAAAAGTAAGATGAGATAAAAGAAGTTACTCAGATAGTTAAAGGAGAGGAAAACTTGTCATGGGGGACTGGCTTTTGGTATCAGGGAAAAGAAAAGTAGTAGGTGAATATAGATTGAGAAAAAGAAAAGAAAGATGAAGTCACATGTTAGAACTTTGCTCAATAGCACACTTTAATCATTACAAACACTTGGCTAAAGAATCTTGTATAGATCGAAGAGACCGGAGACAAGGGAAGGTTTCAGATTGATTTTATAATAGCAAGACTTAGATTTTGGAAACAGTTTTTAAACTGTAAGACACACCCAGGGGCAGATGTAGACTCCAACTGTAATTTATTGGTTATGAACTATTGCTTAAAATGGAAGAAATTGCAAAAAGGTAGAAAAGTAAGGAGATGGAACTTGAAGAAATTGAAAGAACCAGATGTTGTTGAGCGTGAGAGGGAGCATTGTGGAGGGAGCATTGTGCAATGATTGACTCAAAAAGGGGAAAGTAATGCAGTAGAAGAAGAATGGGCAGCTTTGATAAATGAAATAGTGAAGGCTACAGGAGACCAAATAGATAAAAGTAAAAGTCTTAGTATAAGTACTTGGATAATATGGGACATACTGAACTTAATTTATGAAAGGAAAAAATATAAACGTGCAGCAAATGCTGCAGGCAAAAGGGAGTGCAGATGGTTAAAAATTAAGGTTGAGAGCAAGTACAAACTGGCTATGCAAGAGTGGCTAGAGTACGAATGCAAGATGCAAGTATGAAGAAGAAAGGGGGGGGGGGGGGGGCAGAATATCCTGGAATATAACAGATGTTTGTAGACAAAAAAAATACATCACAGTATCATCAGCAAATGGCCACAGGTAATCTACTCGGAAATCAAGGAATCCCACAAAGGGGCTTACGGATTAGTGTGGGTGTGTACGTGGTGAGCACAGGCCCTGAGATAATGCAGTCTTTTTACCTTCTTAAGCTCTCTGAACTGCATTTCCTTCCCCTTCCCTCCTTTCCTATGCTCACCTCTTCCCCTCCCCACTGAGAGACCGATGACCTCAGCAGTTTGGTCCCCCCTGTCCCAAACAATCAAACCAACCAACCAAAATCAAGGAATATGCAGTCTTGTCTATTGCCCTTCAGCCATGGCTCACAAGTTATGTAACAAAAGGGTTTGCTACGTTTCACACGGATGATGCTGTCCAAAGCCATGCTAATGCATGGACAGAAGCTTTTCCATTTCAAGAAAATTTACAGTATTCAATAATTTTGTAGGTCCATTATTTTACCTTCCTTACAAGCATGAGTCGCCTGCAATTTTTTCTTTTTATGTCTTTGCATGCGTCAGTAATGTAATGTGAATAAAATGAGACTTGGCACAATGGGTGTCTATCAACTGGCTGGTACTGAGCATTTCAGTTGTTCTAAATGTTGTGCAGTAGATTATACAGCATAGCAAATAAATCACTTTTTTTTAAAGAAAGGTTCTATGCATAGTACTGTAGACAAAGAAGCCTTTATCTCAGAGGGAGACAGATTTTGTGTAATAATGTAAATATATCATTTTCATAACAAAATAAGAAGTAGAAGAAACCCTCCTCTCAAAATTAGGAATTTCTTTGTCACATTCTGAACCACTGTTGTTTAGTAGTAACTATTTTTTCATCCTGCAAGGGCATACAAAAAACCAAACATGACAATTAACACCTAAAACAACAATTGAACGAAAGCTTTGCATTGTTGAGGTGTTTGAAATGGGCAAGTGTGAGTGCAGGAAAGCAAGTGCCTCCTGATAATTTTTATTACTGCCTTAAAACAGTGACAGCTGTTGCCATTTGTAGTTTCTTCTTCGTGCTACAGTAACAAAAAAGTACTATTATGCTGAGAAAAGACATAAATCACACACTGGAAGTTGTTAACAAAACAGAAAATCTGCCGACTTACATAGGACATCACTTGTATTTCCAATGTATGGTCCAACTGACATGGACCCTATGTCACAGAAGTTTCAAAGCATAACAATTCAGTCGTGCTAACACACAAGTTTTTCACATTTAAGAGTTTAAGGATTTTTCATATTTAGCATGAGTGCTTCTGTGACTTTTTTTATTTGAGATATCATTGAGTTTAAAGGATCAAGTTATTCATTTTTGAATGAATTAAGTACAGATAAAAAGTGGAACACATCTATTTTCTAGGTACTGATATGCTATTAGATCCAAATTTTTTATTGCTTGTGATGAAATTAAATTCCCTGTGCATAATTTCTTTTTTATCATCCTTTTGTGTATTGAGTTTGTCATTGCACTCTCCAGATGCATTCCAATAAAGGTAATTTATGAAACAGTTAAGACTGTTGCCTAATATTTATATGTTGAATAACTTGCTCTTAAAGGAACAAAAATTTGTTTCAGGCATTTCATTTACGCCAAGAGAAGTAGGCGAACATATTGTTTCAGTCAAGCGCCTGGGAAAGCACATTACCAACTCCCCATTCAAGATAACTGTTGGGGAACGTGAAGTTGGTGATGCAAAGAAAGTGAAAGTGACAGGTGCAGGACTTACTGAGGGAAAAACACAAACAGAGAACTCTTTCACCGTTGATACACGAAGTGCAGGTAATGATGATTAGTTTTAAAACCTTCTCATGTTGTGTTGTATTAAAACTTTTATATCTATGTAATGCGCTTTGACCAAATTATAAGGAACATTTATTAAGGTGAAGACACTATGTTTTCAGTCTCCATTTTTGAAATATTATCCTCCATCAATTTGTATAATCTATGCATTCTGAAGCTCTGTGTTTTCCATAAAATATAAATGATCATTCACAGTGGTGGCACAACCTATGAGTTCACTGGTTCTGTGAACCCCCAGAAAAAAGCTCGTCATGAAAATTTTAAATAAATAAATAAAAAGTGTTTTTAAACTATCATTATTTGTTTCTTTCTTCTATCAGATAATTTTATAGGCACAAAGTATTTTTATCGCATGAGAAATGTTTTACATTGTGGAGTCACTATGTATGCCCGAGTCGTAGCACGGCTGAGTAATATAGGTGGTAGTGGCAGCAGCATTGCAATGTGCATGTGTGGCTGAGGTTCAAATTCTCCTCGGACACCCATGGAGGCAGCATATGGGCGCTCTGGCGGCAGGGAGGGGTGAGGAGAAATGCCGCTTTTAACATTGGCATTGGAGCTGGTAGACACACCAACTCCTGCCTTCTTGAGCTCTGGAGGCTATGCACGAATAGTCCTGAAGCAAGACAATGGAGCTACTGTGTACCTTCGCCTTATGCAAGGTCAGATCCACCATTAAGACAACATCCGCCCTACATATTTGTTTTTGGCCCATTCATCAAAAACACATCATATTTGGTAAAATATCTTATAACTGTAAATTAGACACATCAACTGTAAAAGCCTTCAGAAGATCCGATCTTGAATAATAATGAAGTCTCCACTCTTCACCTAGCCCTGTGGTTAGCGGCATCACGTTGTGCCATCGAAGGTAGTGGGTTTCAGACCGACTATAAGCAATTTTTTAAAAACCCAATCTTCTTTTTAACAGATATGGGAACAAAAATGAGTTTTAAATTGTTACTTGCCACACATCTTTGGATGATTTAGCAAATGTGTTGCAACACAACATTCGTTGTAACAAGTATTTGACTGGCGGAGAGCAGCCTTCGCAGATGCACAAGGTTAGGAGGGGGTGCTGTTTAGTGTGTCATGTGACCCTAAGGTAGCTTGTCTCTTTGGCATAAATGTAGACTGGGTTACCACCAGTCTGCTTTGACCCATGATGTCATCAAGATGTTGGAAAACCAGTTTACGCGATATCTTAATAGTTCTGTATTCTAATACAAATAATCTGTAATTATAGTTATTATAGATAATAGAAAGTACCATCAATCACAGGTCTTAGTCCAAAAATTCGCACCTTTGGCACTCGCATATGAAAAAAAAAAAAAAAAAAAAAACACCTCTTGGTTAACCTACACCTAACCATCAGAGAGAAGCTGCAAATCACTTTTTAAACACAAACTGTTAATCTGTTTTGTTTGTAAACAAACTATCATCTTTAACTCAACCACCACATAATCACTCGTGCCTTCTACAAACATGTACACACCTCAAAACTACCGCGCTGCGATGACGTCACGGGTCAAAGCTGACGGGCGGTATCCCCATCTACAGGTGAGCCGTCTCTTCATCGTAACATATTAATTTCGTTAGTCACTTAACAGTGTAATCAGTTACTTATTTTAGTGCTCGTGTGCCTATTCATATGTCTTGGTGTTTATTATCAAAGAAAAATGAATAACATTCAGTATCTTTTAAAGACAAATTACTGAGCTTTAAGCTTGGAACAAAAGTGTGAAACAAAGAACCTTGGTAGGCCGATGCCTCACCTTGAGTTGAAGCAACTGCCAACAAGCCGAGGTAAGACATTCTGCAGATCTTTTAACAAAAATATATGTAAAGGGGGGGGGGGGCGGCAAACCGGAGCATTTTCCCCCTGCGTCACTTGCAGAGGTGCGCCAAATTGTCTCTTTTGGATGCCAAGGGTGGGGGGGGGGGGGCGGCTGAAACATAATCGCGCCAAGTGGGAGGAAGGGGTGGGCGAGACTGCAATATCATGATCTCGCACTCAAAGAAGTGAACCCCCAGTCATCTGAAGCACCAGCCGCCACTGATCTTCCAGATTAAAAGATGGATAGTCCAAGTTTGAATATCAGCAATATTATTAAAAGGATAGACTGCAATTTACTGTAAAGATCATATGCCAAGACACACAGGTTTGGAAACGAAAATATCAATTACACATCATAAGATGATATGCTGATACACAGAAGGGCATGACCCAAGATATAACAACAATCACAAATATTGGCCTAGGTGTGATTGTCTCTTTGTCATTCCTAAAATATTTAAAATTGACACTGTATGTACAATTAGCAGGTTCAAGTGTTATTCAGTGGTTCTGAAAGAGTAGAAAGTACATAGTTTGCCAACTGTATATTTCTAAACACACTCAAAATAAAATGACAAATCGTGAAGGAATTACCCGAATGGGATGGAAGTCAGTAGATACAATGTAAATGTACAGATAAACAAATCAGCACAATTTCAGAAAAGAATGAAGGAATTATCCAAGACAGAGCTTCACAAATTGAGCCAGTCAGTGATGTATTGGTTGACCCCTCTTATGGAACCATTTATTCAGCTCAGCATTGATTGATAGTTGATGAGCACCATGTTGTGGGGTATCATACCAAATTCTGTCCAGTTCTCATGTTACATTGTCAAAATCCCAGTTGGCTTCTGGGACCTTTTGAATTTCTCTGCAGTTGAGATCATTTTGAGCATTATGCAATGAGTTTGCTGGTCACAGTAGAGTTTGTTAAGCACTAAGTCAAGTAGTCCAAAAGACTCTCATTGTGCTTTGGGGTGGGGGACATCATCACCTTCTAGAAATATAAGCCCATAAAGAGCAAGAAAAACAGGGTGTAGAATATTGTTGATATACTACTGTGATCTAAGGGATTTTGCTATGAAATGAAACAACACCCTGGACTGTCACTTATGGCTGTATGCCTTATGGGAGACAACCATCAGGTTGGTGTCCCACTGATTTTCAGAATATATCATAAGACATGTCTTTGCTGTTCATTAGGCCTTAGTTTAAAGTTAGACTTGGCACTGCAGACAATTCTACTTCAATCAGTAATATTCCAGGCCATATGTGCAAGACACCACTGCAAAGAGGCCGGTCGGTGTACAAAGGGGGATGCCACATTTCTTGACTTCCACAAGGTGTTCGATAAAGTTTAATACAGCTGCCTAATGTACAATATTTAAGTGTCTGGACTATCAGATCAACTGTCTGTTTGAATTGAGGAGTTTCTAGCAAATGGAATCCAGCATGTAATTGTCAATGCAGAGAAGTCTTCCAAAGTGTGTGGGAGTGGGCACAAGAAGTGATTTGAAATGGACTGACCATTATGGGTATGGCGGATGTCTGAACTGAGATACTTTGAAAGGATCTTAGAAAGTACAGTAAATAAACAAAACATGCTTTTGGATGAAGCTTGCTCATTAGTGTTTTATCGTACCAGATAGGGTTGATAGAAATGGTAGAGAAGATCAAACAGAGAGCAGTATGCCCTGTTTCAGGTTCATTTAGTAAGCACAAAGATGAGTGGCAACCCCAGTGGAAGTACAGTCTTCTATCAAAGTTCTGAGAGCATACGTTTCTCAAAGGGTCGACTATATATTGCTACATCCTATGTATATTTTGCAAAAAGAGCAAGAGGATAAGATGAGAGAGATTAGAACCCAGACACTTTCATACTGTCAATTTTTTTTTCTGTGAACTGTATACAGTTGTAAAAGTAAAAGGAGGAAGTGACAATGGTACACAAAGCAGCCTCCGCTGCACGCTGTGGTGTGGCTACTGGAGTATGGATGTTTATGCAGGTGCAGAGGTAGGCTGCTCTGTTTTGACTCTGTGTTCAGCCACAGTTCAACCATTCTGCCAGCATTGTTGAATAATCCAACCAGCATCCAGGTGTGACTAAGTACTGAAAAAGTGTACCAATATTTAAATTCTCTAATAAAATGTGAGTCTAAAAATAGTTGTTGGAAAAAGTTCTGTATTAGTATTAAGGTAATTACAGTCTACACCCAGAACCCCCTGTAGAGTAACTTTCGAGATACTCATGACAGGAAGAGCTAAGATTTCCACTTTCTGATATGGTACTCATATTTTTGAAATTATTATTATTATTATTATTATTATTATTATTATTATTATTATTATTATTATTATTATTAATCTTACTCCTATCATCAGTGCTTCAAATATTATGAACATCTAGAAGCAGCCACTTGGTACCAAGACAGTGCATAGAAGTATGCCCCATATTACATGCTGTGATTAAAACAAAGATAATGACGGAAACTACTACATTTCTTAAATCAGATTGATTCATTAATTCTTTGACAATCAGTTTCTTTCATCATGATGATATTGGTCAAAATCTCAGATTTTTATAATTAATTAGTGTGGATATGCACTGAATATTTATAGCAACAAATCAGGTCTTAAGATTTCGTTGTTGTATTGTCAACTATTTTCTAATTTTGTTAATAATGTTAATTTACTCACTTTCTGATGCCTTTTTTGTTCTCAGGCTATGGAGGCTTGTCATTGTCCATTGAAGGCCCAAGCAAGGCAGAAATACAGTGTAAGGATAATGAAGATGGAACCCTGAATATTTCTTACAAGCCCACGGAGCCTGGATACTACATTGTTAATTTGAAATTTGCAGATCATCATGTTGAAGGATCACCATTTACAGTAAAGGTTTGTTTGCAAGTTCATGAATGAAGTAATTACTAAAATAAAATAATTATGTATTATAAGAACACATTTATACATCATTTGCTTTCCTAGACTAGGAAATTATGTTAGTATGAGATTGAATTCTCAGAAAAACATTTGTTTCATTGCTTAGGTGACCGGAGAAGGCTCAAATAGACAACGTGAGAAAATACAAAGGCAGAGAGAAGCTGTACCGATTACAGAGGTTGGATCAGAGTGCAAACTGACGTTCAAAATGCCAGGTAATTTATTCCTAATAGAAACTTTTAATTTCACGACCAGAGCACCTTAGAGATTTGCTGTAGTTTGTTAAAACATATGAGGTGAAATTGTTTCAATGCTGTTACTAACAGTGTCTTCCATTGAAATTGGAATGCTGAAAGTGATAAGACAGATCAGTTGTATACAAAAGTCATCTCACTCACATGCGAGCCTGTGTGTGTGGGTGATGGTTTTTATATACTTCAGCTTCTTTTCAACAGTCTTACCAGTGGTAATTCTGTTTCATGGCAATGACAACTTCTGTATCTGTTTACTATTTTAACCCAGATAGTGCAGATTTTTATATGATGAAGTTGTTAATAGTGATGCCATTAGTTTTGTAATCAACTTTGCAGCCATATCAAACCACTTGGCACGCAACAATACAAGTTAAAATTGATCTGAAATTGAAGTGGGCTCTTCAAAGAAATAAAATATGAGCCTGCATGAATTCTTAAATACAAGAATGAAAAAGTAAGTTGCCGTTCTCATTCTTCTGGTAGGACATGAGTGCTATCTGGGTTAACAGTACCAAACTGGACAGCTGTTGTGCTGTAAAAATATTTGCTACCTATACATAAAGTTCTTGTGTACATGGGAAACCTTTAGACTGAATGTACTAAATATGAGAAAAATTTCATATTTAAATGCCAAAGATTTTTCAGGTGATATTCTTTGCTTTGGACGTGTATTAAAACAATGAAAGCACAAGGATCTCATTTACACACATAAAACTAGTTAAAAATAAAATTGCATACAGAGATTTGCAAAGATAAGAACTTTTGATTTCGGGTATGTAAGCGGGTATACAAAAGAAAAATACATTAATCACTATAAAGGTTGTTGTAAATATAGATATTGTTGTTCTTAAATGGATGCTATTTGACAAACAAGACTGCTTTCAGGGGAGAAAATTTGAAATACTCAGTATGAAGTGCATTCCTCATAGCCTGTGATTCTGAGTTCACCTTCCTCAACCTGCCTCCCTTCCCTTCAACAAATCTTCCAATTTCCCTGAAGTAATCTGAAGTTCCAAGCCCTGGGAATATTGGCACTCATTTTCAAATTTTTATCTCATCTGTGTTACATATTGTGCTTTATTACTGGATAATACTTTTTATGTTGGTGGAATTCAGTTTCTGTATTTTTTTCCTCCACACACACCACACTGTCTTCTGTTTTTATCAAATTTAGATGAGTTCAACATGAAAATTTTGGATCTTGGTAAGAAATGTATGATTCTGAAGTTAAAAAAAATGTAATCCCATTTTAATCATGTTCCGATAACAACATATTCTATCTGCAAAGTGTGATACTAGACCAAAGTGATGTGACACAAGGGTAAACAGTGGACTCGTATTCAGGGTAAAAGTGATCCAAATCTCTGTGTGGCCATCAAGACTTAAGTTTTCTACAGTTTCCTGTAATCACATCTGCCCAATTCCAAGCTAGAACACTTTCCTGAAAGACCTAGTAATCATTGGAACTTTACATACTAATTTTTTATCTGTTTGTTGAATTCAAAATATTTTCCATTCATAAATTTCTTTAGACATGGGAATGAATGCAATTAAAATGTTTCCAAAGCTGTTGCTCTGGAAGAATGTTAAAACAGTTTGTGCTTCCAAACCCATAGTTTTCCAACTGTCAGTTATGATGCATTGAATTTATGCAAATTCTTTAATTTTCTTTTTAGAAGTTTTGCATCTTTTTATTGTGTTTTTATGCAATTCGTTTAATATACTCTAGTAGTGTTTGGTATCTATTGCTTTACTCTTTATTCCATCAGATAAATCAAATATACATCCCAGAAATCACTGGTCTTTAAATATTTGCACAGATGATGCAAACTTTGTCCATTTTGGCACATAACCAATAACTTTCACCTTCTATTTCTGATTGCTATTTCATTCCTGGAATTCAATAAAGGCTCTGTTTTTCTTTTAAAGTAGAATTGGACTACACAATCAGAAGTATTCTATGCAATATGTTGCACAGTATATCTTTCACAAAACTACCCCACAGCTAAAGAACATTACCAAAAATATTTTATTGCTGTGTCTGTTGTAGTGTCATTTATTTCAAACACTGTATTTACTCATAGTTCCATGCCACGTTGTAGCTACACTTTCTTGGTATTTTCATCTTTGGTATGTCTTAAGATCTCCATCATATGGCTCATCTTTAAGATGGGTATACAAGGTGTATATGCTCAAAGATGACTGGAATACATGTGAAAAATTTGGAATTTTTTTCATCTGGGAGAAATGCAGGAAATACCCAGGAACTTATTAGAATTCCAGAAATTTTTCATTCTTTTAGTTGTCAGGTTTTTTTTTTTTTTTTTATAATTTTGACCATTGAGAAATTTACTTTATTAAACTCCCTCAGAAAAATATTGCAGAAAAAAATCAAAATAAAACTATAACTGAAATCAAAATGCACAGTTTACAACAATAAAATGCCATGCACTCAAAAGTGACTGCTGATAGGAGACTGTGTCAAATGCTTTGGAACAAGGACTACACAATACTCAATAAAATATTCTGCAAGTACAATATCTCATCTATTCATATTTTTAGAACATCGGAGGGAAAAAATTAGAAATAGTGATTTGAGAACTGTTAATTTCAAAGTAAGTGTCCTCTTACATCAGACAAATAAGGTTAATAGTGCGAATGTGTTATGAATTTCTTCAGCCCCGAACTGTTTGACTGCTATTTATTGCTTAATAATACTTGGAAGACCAGACACTTAGCAAAATTTTGAGCTTGGGAGACCAGCCATTTATACCAGGATTAAACATTTTAACTTTACATTTATGTTTGATATATCCTATAGGGTAGCCTATGTTAAACACACCAAGCCTCAAGGATAGTTTTCAGATTTATTTTAGTACCGTCATAGATAGTTTCATGCAATAATGCTGGTTAAAAGTATAATTATCCTTTAAAAAATTACAGGAAGTGACTGCAGCCAATCAACAGTTTGTAAATAACAATGCATTGTGGTTTTACTTTCACTGTGTTACTTGGTTAATGCCTCCAAATATACTATACAATCGTGCCATGTAATGCAAACAGTGAAATAATTTTGACAAGGAAGAGTGTAAATATGATAATGCAATTAAAGATGTTCCCTTGAGTTCTAGGCTAAAAACATACTCAAAAATTGTGCCATATTTGTGTGTGTGTGTGTGTGTGTGTGTGTGTGTGTGTGTGTGTGTGTGTAAAATATATATAAGTGAAGTATTTTACAAACTGAAAATAAATGATCTTATCTTAAATTAAATCCTGAAAAAATTGGAACACAGGCAAGAGGCATTTATGAAATAAAAGTGAAAAAACATATTCACTGGCTGTTGCACCTGACTTGAGATTTGTTACTTTCACTTTCCATCAGTTGTCATGCTGTTACCAATATATACATGTTACTTGTAATGGAAAAGTGTGATTTTAACTTTTTTCTCCCCCCCCCCCCCCCCCTTGTCCAAGCATACACTCTGAGTATTGCAATGTAGGAATTCAAGTGCCTATTTTTAACCTCTAAACATGAAGACATTTACTCCTTATAAACTGTCAAAACTTATGAGCCCATTTCTGTCAGCATAAATTGTAGAAAAAAAATTTTATTATAGAGTTTTCTTTCACAAAATTGTTAGCGGATCAAATTGACACTTACATTGTTGTGCAAGATGTAACAGCTTGACAGTGACAATTCATTTTATATGAATACTCTCTTTCAACCAGACTGGAAAGTTTTAACCTTACCCTTAAACCACCCATGGTCTCATTAGAATAAACATTTCAGCAGTCACATACTGCGTGATTAAAAGTACCTACACAAAACATAAGTGAAACCATCTCTGTTGGAATTTGGATTTGTTGTTCAAATGATGTGGTGTAGTGGTTAGGTCAGAGATTTTAAGTTTCAAGCATAATTGAACATTCCCAACCATATTTACTGTCTGTTCACTAAACCACTTCAGCCCAAAATTTGTATCTGTCAATACAGGCATTGACACTTTTTGCCTATCCTTTATGAAATGAGACAGAGTGCTATCTTTAATGACCATGTTGTTATTGACACAGTTAATTTCTATTTTCCTTCTATCTGTCTTTGGACCTGCCTCCTCAATTTTATTTGAAGTATCACCATTGTTCTATCTCCTCCTGTAATAAAGTATTTAATGAACAGTGACAAATGAACATGAATTACAAGGTGATTTGTGACAATGAAATAAAACATTTTTAAAATATTAACCAGTAATCTCTCTTTAGGCACCTCTCTCAGCATACGAACTGAAAGACCTTAGTGACAGTCCAACAGATGATTTTTCTTTAATTAAACAGTGATTAAACAAGCCTTGACAATACAAATTGTAATTCACACTGGTGACTTATGTTATATATTTCTAGCATTCTAGTAATATGAATGCAGTTAATGAGTAGCAGCATTCCTATAAGTAATGTTACTTCTTCTCATTTCAGGAATCACCGCTTTTGATCTAGCAGCGACAGTCACGTCACCCGGAGGAGTTACTGAAGATGCTGAAATAAATGAAGTCGAAGATGGCTTGTATGCTGTACACTTTGTTCCAAAGGAGCTTGGTGTTCACACAGTCTCTGTTAAATATAAGGAAATGCACATTCCTGGTAAGAACATTAATATAATTAATATTTTGTTAATGTGACTTTTTGCCCCCATTATGAACTTGAACTGTGTTTCACCATTAGCTGTATTGTTAATCCTTCATTTTGTACAGGTTTTGAGCACTCTGATTATAATCATAGTTATGATAATCAGAGTGATCAAAACTGTTAGAATTAATCATTAATGATACAGATCATGGTAAAATTGTATTCTTAAAAAGAAACTTTACATATTTACTGTACTGTGATGAAGAGTTGCTTGTTGTTACTATGATTGTGGACTGTGTTTACATACTCCCTTCACCAGAACAGATATGGGAGAGGGTTAAGAATGAGAGAGATAATTACTCTTACCAAGTAATGATTCTAGATACTATCAAAGTAATCCCCTTGCCTATCTAAAGACAATTAACAACATTTCTGAAGGTCTTGGAAGCACACAGTGAAATTTTCAATCGTGCCCAGAAACTAATTTGTTGCTGCCCATTGAATGTCTGCAATATCTTAATGAAGCTTTCCTTTCAGTTACCTTTTCACTTGCAGAAACAAGGAAAAATGCAAGGCGAGTAGTCAGGTGAATACGGCAGATTTGGGATGGCAATAACAGAATGCCTGGCCGCATACTCATTAATAAATAATTACATTGCCTTGCAGTAAGAAACAGTGCTGAGAATGCTGCAAATCATGGCAGTGGCATCAAGACCTTGTTGTAAAGAGTTTGGGTCACTAGTAATATAATCATGATGAAATAATCATATATCATCAAACAGTCTGATCAACATTATTTGTTCTCAAAGGTTGTTGTTCAACCCTGAAAAGGGTGATATTGGTAGCACCAACATTCATCTGTTGCAATAATTGTAGATACATATGAGCGATCATGTCTGGCTCTGTCTAGTAGTTCAAAGAAATTCTTTGTATTAACTCGTTCTGTTTGTGTTTTGGTGCATGAAGGACAATTTTTGCAGTAAGTTTCTGTTTCCTTACATCTCCACGTAAAATCATGAAATAAATACCTGCCACTTAGGAAGTAATTTTAATGAATCTGAATCAGACTAACTCGTGTTTGTCATATGGAATTACACTGTTACCACATAAGCACCGTCTACTACTCTTTTATGGGTGGCACATTAACATGGTGACCCACTTCACAAATGCCGTTAATATGCAAGTTGGCGCAATGTTCAAAGCGATCACTGCGAGGTATGTTGAGAATGTCACTAATCAGTTTCAGTGACCAATGATTAAACTGTTGTTGCCCTGAAATTAAAATAATCCAGGTCCTACCTTAGGCATGTGCAAACAGCGCTGTCACACAGGACCACCCTTTATAGGGGCCCATGCTAAACATTAGAATATAAGTTGAAAACTGCCATCTGTAATTTCTTCTGAAACTACTTTTAATGTAATGTACTTAAATAGTGTACCCATTGTCACATGACTACAGCCACTGGAGTACATGTCAGATTTAGAATATATATATATTTTTTTTTTTTTTAGAAATAAGGTCAACAATTTTATGCCTCTTCTCAAAACGCCATGAAGAACCATGCACTATCTTTATTTGACCAAGATTCTGGATTCCCCACTCCTCTCCACACCCTTTATGTACAAAGTTGTGACTGATAATCGGGCATTACATTCGTCCATTAGCAGATGGGAATCCCAGCTTCAACTGAACTGCGCAGCATGGCCCTCTCCGCTTGCTGTGAACAGTCGAGACAATGTGGCAAGGCGCTCAGCATGAGGCCACCAGGCATCTGACAGAGTTTTTCCGCCCATCTGCTGTGCTTATACAAATGCTGAACTCCTATTCGTAACTGCTGTGATGCAGCACTATTTGTAACTGCTGTGATGTTGTAACACACTACTTGAGGGAAACGAAAATATGGTACGGATTGTATTGGCCAGGATATTCCCATAGAGGTTCGGCCACCTACTGCAAGTCTTTTGATTGATGCCACTCCTGCAACTTGAGTGCCAATGATGATGACGACAAATACACAATACCAGTTCGAGGTGGACAGGGAAATAGGAAAATTAATTGCATACCTTTATCAGCCTTCTCAAATTTATTTTCTTCTTATTATTATTATTTCAAAAGCAGTATCTGGGAAGAATGCCTTTCTTCTCTTGACATA
This sequence comes from Locusta migratoria, assembly GCA_026315105.1. NCBI lineage: Eukaryota > Metazoa > Arthropoda > Insecta > Orthoptera > Acrididae > Locusta > Locusta migratoria. The sequence goes on from CM048755.1 coordinate 607,725,962, forward strand.
TGTCAGTCAAACAAGATATGAATTAAAAACTGAGTTTTGAAAATATTATTGATGAACTGGGTCATCAAAAAGCAAGGAAAATATGATTTGTGTCAAGTCTGTAAAGCAGAAGTGTTTACAACTTACAACCAATTTAATTTCTTATAAAGACAGAGCATGCAAAGTGCTGAACAACACGTGAACTTTTTTTCAATTTTAAATTTCATTAAATTTGAAGGATTCGATAGCTAAGTTATTTTTTATTATTAACATTTTAGTAATTGTCATGACAGTACATCTGCTGTAGTAAGCCTTTTGATATATTGGTACTGTGGCAATGAGTAAACTTGGAATTCTTTTGACTGCGTTGAAGATGTATAACCTTCCCTTGGAGGGGGCGGGGAGGGTAGGATGCGAAAGAGCCCTGCATGGAAGTTTTGCACAGTGCCCTGTACAAATAGGGTGGCTCTGGTATTGTCTTCGGATCTAATCGCAACTTCACAATGTGGAGTTTATTGAGGAAACGGCATCGACAATCTGCGGCAGAACTAAGATAATGCTCACTTTATTGAAACTGTATAAAGGTAGCCTTTGTGAGCAAACTGAAGACAGGAAACATTCAGTTTCAGCAATAAAGGCAAACTAATTTCTCCCTATCATTGGTTACCTGAAAATATCATCACACTAATTAGTGGCTGCGTGAGCTCAGGAAATTGGGAGTGAATTGACCAGTTGTGGCAGTCTGGCAATGGTGAGCCATTTTGGCATGAAGTTGAATGCTCTGACTAGAGGAAGGCAGCTTCAATGTGTGAAGTGTCAACTAGTAAGTACAGTAATTTTACTCAGACTATAGTCAGTTTGATTTCTTAATTTCACATTAGTGAATACTTTCTGTTCTTTTTGTCTTTCAAACTCTGTCTGTGCAATAGTTTCAAAATGATGTTCCAGTCCTAATGCCTCTTTCTAAATTAAAATGTCCTGTCCTATTCAGTTTTTAGAGATAATACTCCCATTTCTAAGCTCTCGGTATCTCATTATTATGAACATTACTGAGTCTTAACAATTACACCTACTTTTAGACCCTAAAGATTTCTTAATCACTACAATGACATTAGTTTTAGTATGGTGACTTATTGAATTAAAGAATGAAACTACAAATTTCTAAATACTATCTCAGTTAATAGGGCTGAGCTGACTCTGTTTATAATAGCAAATGGAATGTGTTAACAAGTAGGATGTGACAGTGGTAGGTCCCTGTAAATAATTTGACAGCTAATATACAGTGCATGCTGGAACATTGACAACGAAAAGTTCAATATCCTAAGCAATAAAAAAATCTGTCTTACTTTGGAAGGTAAAATACCACAAGTACATAAATCTGAACAGTGCTTGAACTTGGTGATGCTCGTTTTATTGTATTAGTAACATTATATGGACAGATGATGGTGTGGAATCAATACTGCAATAAGAAGTATAACAAAGTGTAAATAAACACAAATTTTAGCACTAGTGTACAAAATTTTCTAATTATTGTAATAGGACTGCTGTAATATAGTATCCTTTATTATATATACTCATGTTCAATAGATGTTTATTTAGTTTCCTGATAATTCATTCACAATGTTTTATTCATTTGCAGGATCACCTTTCCAGTTTACGGTGGGTCCCCTGAAGGATGGTGGCGCACACAGAGTTCACGCAGGAGGCCCAGGTCTGGAGCGTGGTGAACAAGGGCAGCCGTGTGAGTTCAATGTTTGGACCCGTGAGGCTGGTGCTGGCTCTCTCGCCATCTCAGTTGAGGGACCAAGCAAAGCTGAAATTGACTTCAAGGATCGAAAAGATGGTTCCTGTTATGTCAGCTATGTCGTATCAGAGCCAGGTGGGTACAGTAATGGGTATTTCTAAAAATAGATTAAGCTACTCTGGTACCACTGTACTTCACACTTTTTAATCTCCTTATATTACCCTCTTTTTAAATGTTACATGTTAAAAAGAAAGGAAGGAACGAAGGAAAGAAATTTAATGTCCATTTCAGGATTGTTAAAGCATGGCATCCAATAAATTTTGGAAAATGATTCATCAAAATCCACTAGCCTTTCCATCTCCCTTCAAAGGGTTAAACTAACTCATAATTTTTTTTAGAATCTCCATGTGTAGCATCATTATTACAAAAGATTTTAATGAGATTGTTGTACAACTCAATTTTTAAATTAGTGACAAATTTGAATTGTACACATTGTATGATAACAGTTCGCATCAGATAAATACCTGACATACTTTAGTTTCAGTTAATTGTGCCCATGTTGCAACTGTTGGTGATTCTCTATTCTATATCCTACATAACTGGTACAGGGAGAATACTTGCTTCCTGAACAAGTGGTGTTTCATATCTGTCACATTAATTTGCTGTAACAAATATGGTAATCAGTGTGAGGACAAATTATCTTTTTGACTGCACTATTTTGTGTAATTTACTACTTCTGTTTACACAGTTTGGTCAAATAGGTTTACAAGCATAAAAAAGGAACTATTTTCTCAGGTGATTGAACCTTACAGTCGTGTAATTGGTTTCTGTATGATACTTTTGTCAAATACATCACAAAAAGTTATGATTTTATTACAAACTGTTGTGCCATAATTCATGAAATTGTACACAGTATCACAAAACACTTTAGTTGAGCACAATTGAGGATGGCTGCAAACATGTATTGTGATAGAAAATCTTAGACATGTTTGTCATGCACTGTTGCATAATTTCATTACTAACTTGGGAAAAATATATTTTCTTGTGTTTGTATGAATATGAATGCCTTATTTAGAACTTTGAGAAGTCTGCTTTCTGCTTTACTTGGCCCTATGATGCAATGTGGAGGTTCTATTTTTGTGAATGGGCCGTTCTGAATATAACTTTTAGTATGAATGCCATAACTTCTCTGAGTAGGGGGGAAAGAGCTAGAAAAAGCTACCACCTCCACAGACTGTTTCTTTTAGAAAAGATCTTTGGGTTCCAGCCAAGTAGTCCCACCCATTTCAACATGTGCAACGTTGTCAAAAACTTGTCGAGATGCCAAGAATAATTATCTCGGTTCTAAATTTGCACCGATGAGCAAAGCACAGATTTGTGGAGAAAGAGCAGTGCTGGAGAGGCAACAGCAGCACTCTTGGGGAAGGTGCAGCAAGAGCAGTCTTCAATGGGGGAGTATAATAAAACTCAGCCATTCCACACATACAAAGTGTGTCAAGAAATAAAGTTGAACACAAGTAACAGTGCAGCTGAAACAACCCAGAGTAGCTTCTCACAGGTTCAGCCAGATGGTAGGAAATAAATAAATTCTTTATTTTGTTTTTAATTTTGCATGACAGTTTATAAATTACGTTGCTTTTATTCTTTGTCCTTGTGTGTGACGTTCTAGTGTGAAATTCTACAGTTTTGAAAAAGTTATCTTTGATTTTAATTGGTGAAGTTATCTTGCTGCATGTTTCACTTCCACACATCTGTGTATAATACTTTCATCTACAGTCAGTCATTTCATTCTTTATTGGTTTTGTCAGTGACTTCTAAAGTGACAGTGTCAATGTGGATGGCCTTTTGGAAAATTATGTCTACTAATTTGGATTCTTCAGATACAGAAATTGGTCTAGAGAATATAACAATGCCTTCTAAAGAAATATTAATGTAATTATTGGGACTACATCAGTACTTCACAAGCAACTAAGCATTCAGTATGCTGTTTTAATTATTATTGTTTACTCCACAATATATCCTAAAGCTAAAATGATGATGTGGTGTTACATGGGAAACTTGCCACCACTTCATTTTTCTTATTTTATAGACTTTCTTTGGTGGGTTTTTAGCTTTCTTATGCATATTCAAGTGAGAGAGAGCTTTTGTGCCCTTGTTTCCATGGTGTGATGACTCTTTTAATGCACAGTTTTTCACTGTTTTCTGTAAGAAAGTATTCTGTACTTATGTACAAAGTATTACTATTGTTAAATTGTAAACCTTTTACCATGTATGCATTATTACAGATGCTCATAATATTTCTGACAAAGGTTTTATTAATTTTATTGATGTGGCTCATACAATATGGCAGATTCATGAAGTTGGCATGAATAACTAGTTTCATTTTCAATGGCTGTTTAGTATTCGCAATTACTCAATACACAGTAGAATTCATAAATGTATTTTTAATGGACTTATACTTATTTGCCTATCTATTAATGTATTCACATTTTAATCCATAATAAAATTTATATCTAGCTCCAGTAGAGCTTATTACAAAACACTGCAAAGTTTAGAGTACAATATAAAAGAATGCGGGTCGTCCAGAAAGTAGTACCTGTTTGGGGAATAAAAATAAAAACTATTAAATATTAGCAAGTATTAAAATTTAAATGAAGAGCACACATTAAACTACTTCTCTACAAATTCATCATGCAAATTTAAACATCTGTCATTGCATATGATGAGTTTTTATATTCCGGTGTCATATTCGTCCACCACCAGTGTGTCAAGATACATAGTCACATAGTCTTTCAGTTCTTCATCACTTTTGAATTTGTTATTACTTCAACAGAATAACATTCAAAAAATGTCAATGCTGCAGCCATATGCTTTTTGTCTTCAGTAAGCATGTGAGGGATCCATCCTGCACAAATTTTTGAATAATGCAAATGATCTTTAACAATTTCATGAGTGAGTGTTTCATAAACATTACTAAAATGTTCACAAATTTCATCAGTTGTAATGTGTTCATCAGTAATCACAGTTGGTCATCCCTAAAAGCTCATCATGAGTGTTCTCTCTCTGAAAGTTGAAGTCACGACACCACTGTAAAATGGAAAACTCGTCCATAACATTGTCTCCGTACACCTCCTTCAGTTGATGATGAATATCGATCGGATGCCTATTTCTTGCATTGAGAATCATGATCACACTCCTAACTTCACAATTGGCAGCATTCTCCATTATTTTTAAACATCATAAACACTAATAGTCACAATACAGCCAATGTGAATGGTGTATAACTTTACACATAGAAAGCAAACAAACAACTGAGAGCATTAAATGCTATCCAATGGCTGCTCTACTCAATAGCGCATCATTCGGTGCAAATGGGTACTACTTTCCAGATTACCCTTGTACTATTAGCTGTGTTGTCAAATATGTCAGATTACATATGTTACTATTCCATACAAATGTTCTCCACAGAAAATTAACAATTTTACTATATAGCCACTGGTTGTTGCATTCTCTGACACAGACTCCACTTCTTTTGTGCTAGATTTGGCCATTTTCTGCATTTACCGTCTTCCTGTATATGGTGTTCTAATACAATTTTAATTAAATGTTTTGATGGCCTTGCTTATTTTGTTACAAATGTGTTTCATAGATCCAGGTAGTAATGAATCACAAGGCTATGGAACATGTCAGATTGTACATAGGTCAGATAAAAATGACAATCAATAGAATAAAGGAGACTATGAAGAATGGATTATTTTAAGAATGACTAACTCAAGTCATAACAATCGTCAGTGCTGCTGAGAGAAGTGGCGCACAGGTAACACACTGGACTCTCATTACAGAGTATGGTGTTTCAACTCTCTCTGGACAGCCAGATTTAGGCTTTCCTTGATTTTCATAAATCAAGGCAAATGCCTGGATGGTCCCTTTGAAAGGGCATGGCCAATTTCCTTCCCCATCTTAGCCAATTAAAATGTAAGCTCAGTCTCCAAAGAACACGCTGTTGACAGGACGTTACACCTTAAGCTGCCTTTCTTCATTCTATTTAGGTGTTTAATATGTTGTGGTTGAGCATTAAATAGCTTAATGCTCCTTTTTGATCCAGAATTTTTACTACAATGTGCACATTGTTTTTGGTTCTTGCATGAGAGTTATGAACTTCACTGTACTTTTTGTAGATAGAAAAGTTCTTACATATAATTGTCAACAAGGAAACAGTATACTTTGAGAAAGAAGTAACAATCCTCATCCTGTGAAACAAGTTCCTGTTCGTGTGCCGTGCTGTTTGAAGCCTCAGGTGACATACATGATATAGGACTTGTTAAGCAGAGAATATTAAAACAAAATTACACAAACATATTCAGAATTTTCTGAAACACAAATACAACAGCAAGGTTGACTTATAATATAATTTCTCTTTTTGAAAAAAAAAAAACATTATATTGAAATGGTCATTATTAATGGAAAGGGCACTCTTGAAATGCCAGTATTATTTAATGATATTATTGTAACACATTTGTTAAAATGTTTCATCCATAAGAGGTATACACTTAAAACTATATTGAACCACGATAACCTCGAAAGTGTATTATGTCTAATTGGTCTATGATAAAAAATCACAAAGTTAGGATCTTACTATTCTTTTATCCAAATGAAGTGAACTAAATAGATGTTTCAAGAGGCTTTAAATATTTATCAGCAACACATACATAGACTATCATTATTTATTTTCTTCCTGTCTCTTGAAATAGAATGTATTCACATGTTTCAATACAAAGCATAATTTCTTTTATCAAAAAAGAAAGTACACAGTGATGTTTAACTGATAAATGGTGGTAATTTGAATTAATGTAGATGGATATCAGCAGTGTGAGTAATAATTGGCGATCAAAGTAAATATATGCTGTAAAATGTGTGTGTGTGTGTGTGTGTGTGTGTGTGTGTGTGTGTGTGTGCCAAGATCACTGTTCAATACTTTATTCAAGATTACCAGTTTTGACAAAACGTTAATGTCATCTTCGAATCTGCAACTCTACATTTCAAAATACAGAATCTCTCCATATATCATTAACAATACCACGGTACAATTGTGCTCTGTCTTGATTTACAATAATTCTGGATCAGCTTGTCATTTGTAAGATCTATAATGTCGTACAATCGTGTTTTGCCGTGACCGCGACAGAACACGATTGTATGTTGTTACAGATTTTATGACTGTTGAGCAGATAGTAAATCAAGACACAACCTGATTGTACTGTGGAATTGTTAATGATGTATGGAGAAGTGCTGTATTTTGAAATGTCGAGGTGCAAATCCGAAGATGACGACAAAATTTTGTGGAAACCAGTAATTTTGAATAAAGTACTGAACAGTGATCTTGGCATATATATTTTACAAGATACAATAATTTAGATCACCCCCTTTGAAGAATGTCAAGCATATAGAAAGTACATATATTGAATAAAATAGTTTCTATAAAAAGAAATTGATGCAACACCAACATTTTAATCTTGATTTACTTACATACTCAACAAGTCAACATATGGTGTATGGCTGGGGTAACTCATATCGCTACGAGTCATTTCCACTCCCAAATAAAGCAAGGGAAAAAGACTGCTTTTATGCCATACACTATAATTGAATTGTTTTGCAGTGATCTTAGGGTGACAGGTCTTTATATTTCCTCTTTCCTCAATGGTGTACCTCAGAAAGAACATTTTCTTCCCTAGAGGGATTCTGACGTTTACAAACCATCATTATAAAACTCACATGTTCATCTAATCTACCTTTAACAAATCTATAGCTGTGTCGTCGTAAGTTGATCCCCAACAGCTTGCATTGCTGTTACGAGCTTTCAACAATGGAGTGCAAACTGCTTCAGACTAAAACACCAATATGGAGTTTTACAATTTCATTTGTGTCTATGACAACACGATTGGTGACAGTAGGCACATGAAGGTGTCACAACCATGTTACTGCAAGTGTTATGGATAAACTAAACTATAGCAGCTCATCTCTGATTTGCTTCTATGCCTTTGTTTATACTGAATGCTATTATTTACTCTTTGCAGGAGAGTACCGTGTTGGAATTAAGTTTAACGATCAACACATACCAGATTCACCATATAAACTATTTATTTCTCCTGCAATGGGAGACGCTCATAAGCTAGAGGTCTTCCAGTTCCCGTCTTCTGGGGTGCAGGCTGACAAACCCACTGCATTTCTCGTGAGAAAGAATGGAGCTAAAGGAGAATTGGATGCTAAGGTAAAATTCTACTTTTTATTTAAACTTATGAAGAAAATATTAGTAGTAGTTAGTAAAAATATTGCTGCCCTGAAAAGGAACTAAGTAACAGGCCAGTGAAAACGTGGCAAAACCAACATTAAATATGTTGTTGAAGGTTTATCCTTCAGAAACTAATCTCTGTAACTCCTATATTGCATACCATTGTAAGCATCAAGTGTCAATTTCCTTCCAGATGTAGTTCTTAGCCTAGTTGTCAAAGTTTAATCCCAGCAAGTATTTTACACCACAAAATATGTAGCTGTAATTTTCGTTCAAGGAGACTGTTTCCCATTACATAAGATGTTTCACATTTCAATTTTTTACAAATGATGAATATGCAGTAGTATTAAGTTATTGCAGCTTCTAAAACTCATCTTTCATTATTATTAAAACAGTGGTGCATTATAAGTAGGCTGAGTAGTTTGTTTATAGTATGTGTCCAAAGAAATAATGGTGTGGAAAAATTGAAAATTGCGCATTTATGTTTATGCCAGACAAGTTGTCACAATTTTCATTAAGACTTGGCTTAAGGTCAATTTCTGGCATCATTTCATTCAACTTATGGCAACTGACTGCAGGAGAAAAGATTGTTTACAACTTCTTTTCAGAATTTGGTTCTATCATTCCTTCTGCCAGTCCTAAATTTCACAAGGTCAATCAAAATTAGTTTTTTGTTCCAAACAACCTCAATGTAGCGCAGTGCCATATTAAGACATTTCTGAAATGGGGCACAAACTTAATAGTGCCTCCTCCTTACTCAGCAGCACTCTTCCCCCACCTCCCACCCCCTGTCCACACACACACACACACACACACACACACCACACACACACACACAAAATCGTCAGTGATAAGTATATAACCAACTATGGGTTAGTAACACTGAATATTGGCCCTTTGTGACAGCCTTTTGAGAGCTCGAAATTTAATTGCAAGTGAAGCCTAAACCAATTGAATAAATGGTCTTTTAGAGGAGAAAATTCTCTACCACTTTGTTCACATATATTTTTCCATATCTAGAACTGTTTCACAGATATTTGCAAAAATAACTGTGATTGCACACTGTGAGTCTGTAACATGTTCCCCCTTTTAAGTTGTTGAGTTTAACCAAACAGAACCAAATTTTACAGATGTATTTGTTGGCCACCAGCGACCAGAACCACCCTCCAGTGGCATAACTTGATGTTGTGAAAGGGCAGCACTAAGCCTTATCTTGGCTGTTGACCCCCCCCCCCCCCCCTCCCAGGGAAAGTTGTTACACACATCTAAAGGCATAATACTTCAAATGGCTATACCATCATATTCTTTTGCTGTAAGTCATTTAATGGAGGTCCAAAGAATTTGTGGATGATATTTCATCTAGGGATGAATATGTCACATCAAAATACCTTTCACATATAAATAAAAAGTTCATAAAAAATTAATGATTATTGTGATTGGTTTCATTAGTTCTGAATGTGCCCTCCAAATATGTGTGTTTTTTGCTGTAATTGAATTTCTTTGTAAAAATTCTTGCAAAAAGTCAGAAAAGTGGAAAAAAATTACAAAAATAAAAATTGCACTGGCCTCTTTTTCAGTCCTAAACAATTGAGACAAAAAATATAAACAATATGAAACTAAAACTATTATACAATATTGTTTTATATATTTAAATTTCACATTATGGATATTTTTGATCTGAGATAGTTGCAAAAAATCATAAAACTATACCTTGGTTCCTCCACCCCCCCCCACCCCCTCGGATCTGGGGCCGACACTTTGCACAGCATGATGTGACGTAACTTAAGAGCCCCAATATTGGCATAAGACAGAGTTCTCTGTAAGCATATCCAAATCTGCAGTACATCAAATTTTGCATGGGCATTCAGTTACAAAGATTGAAGGACAGTTAGTAGAACAGTTTCAATTTGTTAGAAGAAAGGTATCAAGCTGTATGTAGGAACCACCACATACAGTTTTCAAACACACACATCATGAAGGAAAGTATTGATGATGGATTTCAAGAAGAGTTGCGGTGTGACAGATGGTATTGTTGCTGCTCACCTTCTTATCAAAGAACACCATGAATATCCAAATGAAATTTGGTGCTGAACTATTGAATGCTTTTTCTTTAGGAGTAAATAAGATATCTGCTCTTTTGCCTCTCCTCTTCATCACAGTAGTGGATACAGTAACAACTGATCTGTAGAAAATCAGGATTACTGCATGATATGATTTTAGCCTATACAGATAGAACTGGAAGCCTGAAATGATTGCTTTACAGAAGTAGCTCAACTTTACATAGAGACAATACCATATTTCATCACTTATTTAAGTAATTTGGCTACTATTCACATCTTTGGTGTTGGTGTCCCAACAAAAAGGAATTGCTAAGTAATTGGCTCAACAGTTCTGCTGATGGAAATCTCAGTTCAGAGACTGTTAAACACCTGAACAGTACATGGCTCAATTTGAGTTCTGTAGCTGGTTTACTCTGTGATTGGTAAGATTCTGACAGACTGACATATAACGTATACCAGTCTGTAATCAATTCATTTGTGTTGTATGGTGCTGAATGCTGGTGTTCATAAAAATAAGTGGACTGGTCATTTGCTGTCATAAAGATAGATACTCAGGTGGACATCTAGAAGAATGCTTCATTATCATGTCAAAAATTATAAAGTTATGTGAGGTAGCATTAATGACAAATGGTACAAATATACCTATGATAGTATGGAAATGTTCTTTGAACATAAGTAATAGTGGAAAAGATTCGTTTTAATTCAAGGGTAAATGGCTAGCCTGGGCAGCATTACGGATGATATGCAAAACTTAAATATATATTTGCATTAAGGTATTAAATAACCATCATTCAGTGTTCTTGGTTTGTAAGATGAAACAAAGTACTTTTAAGAAAATGATTGTTCCTTCAGTTGCACTTGAAATGTGTTATCCATTTATTAAAAAAATAAAGCTGTCAGTGGAAGGAAAACAATGAATTACATTATATCATTCTTCACTATCATAATGTGTCCTGTCTGAGAGCCACGTTTCAGCACCTCCAGGATATTTGGCATCCTTACAAAATTGCAATTTTGATGTTTCAAGATCAGAGACCAAAATTTTTTCCAGAATTTGCTCAATCTCCTAAAAGTGGTATATTACATGTTTCGAGGTCACTATGGAATGAAAAGTAATGAACTTGTCAAAATCAATTCCAGGTTGGAATACTAACCTTATTAAAAGGATATATTCTAAATGAAGGAAAGACAATCACAACCACATAACTAAAGCTTTCAGTCACATCCGTCATCAGAATAAGAAGAAGAAAGGAAAAAAAAACCACACACACACACACACACACACACACACACACACACCACACACACACACACACGAGAGAGAGAGAGAGAGAGAGAGAGAGAGATTATTTCTACAAATTCAGTTCCATGTATAGCAAATCAATTTCATTTCATTAGCATTATCACTTTCAAGTGCTGAAGATAGAATAGATTTACTGGTAATGTTTTACCTTTTTATGTAGAAAGGAGTAGCAATGAAAACTAGATGCTCTGAAAGGTATTAATTTATTTATTTACAAAGTTTTATATATTTTATTGATACAGTAGTTACTTTGATCCATCTATGATATATTATCTTTGCTTAAAATCATCGAATGTAAAAACTTCACACCTGAAACCAAAATATAACTGGAGATAAACTTCTTTGCTGGGGGGGGGGGGAGGGGGAGGGGAGATACAAACAATAGCTACACAATTTTAATAATACGAAAAGTATGACAAGCTTGAAATTTCAAGTTTTACCATAACAAAAATCTAATTAGTTAAGCCAGGCAAATAATGTGTAAAGACATGTAATGTGTAAGATTGGCCCATGTTAAACATTGTTAGTAAATTAACAGATGACAGTTCATCAGTATTTGTCATCAAATTCAAAAGCTAAGAGTATTACAAATAAATTGTAAAGGTGGACTAAAATAGCTGGTAACACAAAAATCTTTAGTACTTAATTTCATTTAATTGTTGTGCAAAATAACTGGGTTTCTTACTTTTTTCCCATTTTTTATAGATTGTAGCTCCATCTGGCATTGAAGATGACTGTTTTATACAATCAATTGATTCTGAAACCTATTCTGTGCGCTTCATGGCGAGAGAGAATGGAATTCACAATATACACTGTAAATTTAACGGCGTACATATCCCTGGTTCACCTTTCCGCATAAAAGTTGGCAAGGAGGACGCAGACCCAGCAGCAGTTCATGCACATGGCAATGGGCTAGGAGAGATAAAAACAGGTATGTTTGTAAATATTTCATAAAGTAATAAATATTTTAATGTTTTAAGAATGTTGCATAAGCTATACTTCTTGCCTTTTCTCTATGTGTACTATATAAATCATGAATGTCACAGGCAGTTAAGTTCAGAATGAAAAAAGTTTAAAATATGGATGACTAATGTTTCACACAAACATTTTGAGTAATAGGAAGGAACATCACATGTAGTGTTAGAAGTAAAACATAGGTTAGTGAAAATAGATGACCTTGTGTTTAGAAATTGGAGTATACAGTATACAGTAAAACCCAGTTTTTACGTTTTCCCGCCATTTCACCATTTTTTGCTGGTCCCGTCAAATTTCCTATGTTAACAATTTTAATTCACCCCTATTTTTGCATTAACATATGTACACTTTTTCCACATTTTACGCTTTTTGAAACCATGTTCATGAAGAAAAAATGTCATAATTGACATAAATTGATTCTGGCCTGGTTTTTGCCTTTAAAGTGTAGTGTTTATAAATGTTATGCCCTCTAGTTTCTTGACACTTTGAATAAAAGCAAACGTATATTTCACGTTTCGTTGTTTGCAGTAAGCGCCTAGTTGACTTATGATGTGATGGCTGATGGGCGTATAGTATCCCATCAGCCACTGCGCCAATTTTCAGTTTGGCTTTGTATACACAACTGGTAGTTTTTCACGCTTTGCGAAAATTTATTCTCATTTTGAAATGCAAATATTTATCTAAGTATTTTTTGTGATGTTTTATAAATGGTGAGACCGATGGTTTGCTTGTGTATGTTTTTCTGTACATTGAAGGCGCACTATACATTATAACCTCAAAAAAGCGACAATAGTGTGATGTCGACCTATGCCAACATCACAAAAATACTTGTGCATATATTTGCACTCAAGAACACGAATAAATTCTTGAAAATTATCATGTGAAACATCAAAAAATACAGAAAGAACGGATCTTGTGCAGTTTTACTATGTAAATAATTAATGCCAGTTAAAGGCTTGCTGACTAATAGATTATAGTAAATGAAATTACATCAAAAATTTGTACTTCCCATAAAATTACCAGTTCTAGTTCCAACTGGTACATAAAATGGTAACAATTTGGATAACATTTATTATATAAAAAACTTCCTGGCCAGTATTTTGATGCCTATTATGTACATATACCACAAATAAACTACAAAAATTCAAGGGTGATGAAGTAAGCATATTTTATCATTTAAAACATGATTTCTCGCATTTTACACCATTTCACTGAATTCCCTTGAAAAATGGGGTTGTACTGCATATTCATTAACAGTGAGTCATGTACCTAAATATGAAAACATAAAGAAAATGTGAAAGAAAGAAAACTATTATCAAACTTAAGATTTTCTAGTAGTGCAATAAGTCTTTTCTATGAATAATTACATGACTTGTATTGAGTTTTCCGTATTATCTGAAACGTTGTTGTTGTTGGTGGTGGTGGTGGTGGTGGTGGTGGTGGTGGTGGTCAGACCTACAGTGCGACTAGTGGTTTTCACATACACAAACAACTGCCGGATGTTAAATTCATGGAAAGCACCCTAAACAGTCTTGGAACAAATCTGGAATTTAACCTGAAGTTTCTGATATTCATTAAGTCACTGAGCAACATAGTGATATCTAATGAACATATTATTCAAGCTAAGAGTAATGCTGTCCAAAGAATGGGGGCAAATATCTTTTAGTACATACATTTTGTAACTCTCTCAAAAATGACTTCCATTTTGTTATAAGCTAGTTAAATGCATTAAATGAGTATAATGGAATAAGTATGCAAGTGTCAAAAGTATTAAATAGAATATTTTTTCAAGAAAACAAATGTTGAAATAACAAACAGCAGAGATCTTGAGGGAACACTCACATTGACAAACTTTCAACATCCCTGGAAGACATTATGGAACTGGTTTGTGATAAATTTCTTGGTACAATCTTGAGTTGACATGAGGCTGTTGTGCAGTTATGAAATACTTCTAAATGGGTATTCAATGTTTTTGTCATCGCTGAGACCATGAATAACTAAAATTCCCATACTAGTAAAAGTACTCCTTTCCATTCCTTTGCACAATGAATGTTACATTTCAGAAAGATACAAAAAGAGATAGGGTGATGCCGCTGTTTGGCAAACGTTTGGTTTGCAGGTAATCACGTTATTACCGTACATAGAAAACAATAAATTAAAAATGATGTACTCAAAATTAAAGATTTCGTACAATATTTAAATTAACTTTCTCTGCATCACCAATGAATGTCTTTTTCCAGGCCAGAAGACTGACTTCTTGGTGGACACATGTAATGCAGGAGCTGGAACATTGGCTGTAACTATTGACGGTCCATCAAAAGTGTCCATGGACTGCACAGAAGTTGAAGAGGGCTATAAAGTCAGATACACACCATTAGTTCCAGGAGATTATTATATCAGTATAAAGTACAATGGGTACCATATTGTTGGATCGCCTTTCAAGGTTTTGTGTACAGGTAAATTACAGTGCAAAATGGACAAAAAGTATTGTTTTGGTAGTAATAATTCACTTCTCAGGTTAAGGATATTTTAGGACTTGTGACTGTGTATTGAATATAAGCCCAGAAAACTGCAGCCAGTGACATTTTGTAGTATTCATTCATCATTCATTCTCATACACTATTTTTAAACAATTTTAGGCTCATCAGATGGGTTAATATAGAAGTTTTTTGTGTTTTTATTTTTGTACTAACTTGTGGCAGCTTCTATTTTAATTAAAAATTGGCAACGGATTACATACTCTTTATTATGGAATTTAAATATATAACAGTTATAATAAAATGTATCATTACAAATTAGAATATATACATATATCCCAATTGCTACATTAAAGGTAAATTACCTTATTAATATAAATAGAATAAATGTGTACCTTATTAGCTCCTTTTCAGCTAAAATCTTGTGACCTCTTTTATTTTACTTTTTTGCATTTCTTTAATTTTTGCATCTAAAATTCAGGGGTTTACTTGGCAAATTTTTAATTTCCTTTATTGCTTCCTTTTGGCCTATTCTCTATATTTATGTAATAGGTATCATTTTAACCATTCTTAAATTTTTACATGCTTTAGTTGATGATAATGTATGTTTTAGCATAAAGATGATGTTTATGATGATGGTGACAACAAAAGTAATTAAATTTTTGTTAATAGAAGGAAAACACAATTGAATAGATACTTTAAATGTGAATATTAATATCAAAGATAGTGGCAGTTAATGGACTGTGGGGCAGCATCAGAGGATAGTCCTATTTTCTCTCTGCAATAATATCTTTTTCTTTTAAATTATTTTTGTTTGTAAACAGTTTTGCAAAAGCATTGGGACTGTTTACATAACATTGTTACATCTGTTGTTCACCTCCATTTCATGTGAATGTGTGTGTCTCTGCCAACAAGGTGAAACTGGACACTGAGCTGACATGAGGTTGATGTTACAGTGGATTCTACCTCTCGTATAACTGTGAGCTTGGATGTACACACAGTCTATTACATATCTCTTGCATTTGCATCATCCACACTATATGCACTCAGTTGGACTTTTTTGTTGACTCTCCCAAAGCCTGTGCATACAGATGCTTGCTGTGTAGCCTATTAAAAGTGTGAAAATTGCATCATGGTTAGTCCTCATCACATGTGGCACTTGTAGTTCTTGTTGAGATACGGACAATTCCATAATTATTGATATGGTGTCTGTTTTTTCTGACATGTCCAAAACAATAAATACTGATGGCTGATGGCATTAAATTTATGAATTCAAAATATTGAAACATCTCAATCCCAGTCCACCATAAATTTTCGACTATTGAATTAATTTCATTGCCCTACAACAAATGAGATGTATCAAAATTTCAAATTCACAGGAATTTTTTTCGTGATATTGCTTACTTTGAATACAATTGTCTGAATGTGCAGATTAAAGTTTAACTTTTCATCAAATTGGACTCTCTGTCTGGTGATGGAAATGATATCTTATTTGATTGTAGGATTTCTGTCTAATGATAGTTGATCTTTAAGAAGTATGTATGTGATTTCCTATGGGGCTGTAGTTAGTTGGTTTGTGGAGAAAGACCACCTTTGTTGCTTCCTCAATCTGAGCTCCAGAGTTTCCTGAAATCACTGCTAACACATTGACATACACTGTGACCTCATTGACTTGGCCATTTTCTTCCAATCGACCTAGGAGTGGTTTTATTGCCAAATCCTGTAAAACTGTTCCACAAAGTGACCTCTGTGGGCATCCTTACTTTTTATGTCTCTCTTGACCATTCCACAAATCTGAATCTACAGTAATCTATGAAGCTGTTGTATAGACACTGGGAGACCCGTAGTTCATACAACTGGACAAAACAGAGCCAGTCAACATGAATTGTCAAGTGCTCCTGCAATATCAGTTAATACTGCTATTTTGTATTTTTTGTTAAGTGTGTCATCGATATATTTACCTGTCCTAAAACCAAATTGGCACTGATAAAGTCTGTGAAGGTTGCTGTGAGAGTGTAACCCATTTGACAAGATTTGACTTAATCTTGGCAAGTGTGTCAAGCAAATGTGCTGGTCTATGATTCTTATATCATTATCCTTGAACTTTTTTTAAAATTATTATAGCAGTTTTTATTAATTTCCAGCTAGCTGTTACCTTAACCAGCTTTAAACAATTGTTGACTGGTCTTGTTAAAAATTGAACAGTTTGTATTTCTATTTATTTGAGAAACTCGCCATAAATGTATCGTAATTTCATTATGGCTGGAGATACTACCATGCCAAGGTTATTAAATAATTTATATATTTCTTATTTAACGCACGTTTAAGTTGTCTCTTGCAAGAATTTTTCCTACAAGTATTTTGCTGAACATCTCCATCAGTGGATCATCGGTTCTCATATGGTCTACCCCGCACGTTGGTCTTAAGCTGGTCTCTGAGATAGCTTTTCTATGGCATATGTTTGTGGTGATCAAACATTTCTTTGTATTTCTTAGATCAGATTTCTGTAATTAACTATACTCGTATTGATGTGTGCAGTGGGTTATCTCTGATAGTCACTTCTAGCTCAATTTGTACCTTGTCTAGTGTCTTTCAGTACAGGTAACCATGATTATCTTTTTCAGGATATTCATCTATGTCACCACAGTACTGTGCGATATATATATTGTGAGAATCTAGTCATTCTTCTGGTAACAAAATTTGATAGAAGCCAAGAGACTTGTTAAACATTTCAAAGATTTTGTTGGTCATTATACCTGTATTTAAGAGTGCAATAATTGCCTTCACATTTTGTTGATTCAACAATTTACCTGATACCCAGAGGAAAATGTGTGTGTGTGTGTGTGTGTGTGTGTGTGTGTGTGTGTGTGTGTGTGTGTGTTTCCATTTCTGGATACACAACAGTTCAGCTACCATTTCTTGGCCCTTTTCTAGGTTCATCCTTTCTGAAGGAACTACCCTTTGCATTAATTTGAAGAATTTTTAAGGCCATTACAGGATGTATGTACTGGGGGGAAGGTCCTTTCTTCATGTCCTATTCTTGTTATCTGCTTAAGAGCAATGATTACAATTCTTTCATCATCTAGTTTTTTCAGTTTTATGTTTAGGTCAAGGTGTTTGAAAATCAGAGTTGTATTCTATTCACTGTATGTAAATTTTCTCTAGTGTTTGTAATTATTAATTTGTTCATGTTGTTTCATACATATGACATTACTTCATACTTTTTCATTTAATTTTGATGAACATCCATTGCAGATGTTGATAAATCATCTGGTTGTTGAGTCTGCTTTGTAGTGCTGTGGCTTGTACATTATTAAAAGTTATTCCACCCACTTCAAACTTCACTGGTTTTATATACTTTATTTGCCAGTATATAAGGTGCACCCCACTTTTAAGACACATTTGTTCATGTACATCAAATATTGTAAGGCAGTGACTTCAAGTAGTGTTCATAAAAATTACGCAGTTGAGTTTCTTGACAGTTTGTGCTTATTCAAATAGATATATCACCTCTCACTGTTTACAGTGCGTGCCGACAATGATGTGATGGTTGACGAGAGCGATTTAAAGGCTTACAACATTGACACCTTATGATTGCTCCAATCGGACATCATGCCAAGTATCAGTTTGCAAACTTTGCACGATGAGTAGGGGGTTTTCATGTTTAAAATGATGCGTTTTGAGAATTTATTGTGAAGTGCAAATATTTATGTAAGTATTTTTGTGATGTTCCATAAACTGTGAGAATGATGGATGGTTTGCGTCTGTGTATTGGTCAGCACACTGTATGGGGCACATCATGTTATAACTTCAAAAATACGACAACTGTGTGATGCAGAAGCTGTGCAAATCTCACAAAAATACTTGTGTACATATTTGCACTGGAGAATGTGAATAAATTCTCAAATATAGTCAGACAAGACACGGGCAAATACATGAGCAGTGTTTCATTATTAAAATAATGAATGACACCATTATAGGATTACCGAAAAAATTGATTATGAAGAATGAAATTATGTCATAAGTTTTTAATTTCTATGAAGTTCCCAGTTTGTTATGCTTGGCACTAAAAATAGTATAAAATTCAAAAAACCTTTACTACATAATAAAGCTCCTGATGGGTATTTTGGTGCATATTATGTACATATAGCAAATAAAAACTATGAAAATGCAACAGAGAAATGTAAAGCACATTTTACACCATTTTTTGAAATCCCTTGAAAGCAAATCTAACTTAGGGGTTCCTACTGCAACTGGCGTATAAGACATATCCAGTTTTCGGACCAATTTTTGTAGGAAAAAAAAAGTATCTTATATGCTGGCAAACACCAATAGCAACACTGAGCTGTTCCTTAATAATTGCTAATGCATCCAAATATTGAGTCTTATTACTATTTAGAACCAGCATCCAATTAATTAATGTGCAAAAACCGATTCAGAACACCAAAATTAGAACTCTTTCACTATGTGAATTAGAGAAATCTTAAAAATCTGGCAGTAATACTGACTGACCCTTCACCTTACCTTACAAGAGCTGCTAAGGAAAGGCGAATCTACATTTATATCATTTATTCATTTGTTCAATTTTTTGGTATTGTTTAATGGACTACACTGCTTGAAATTTTGAAATAGTTAAAACTTGTTCAGAAAGCAGTAAACTGTTAAAAGAATTGGGCATAAAAAGGGAAAACAAAGGCTGCAGCTTATTTTTGATGTTATTTAATCTTAACGTAGTGCATACTACAGAGAAAACTAAGGAGAAATTTGGGAAGATAATTACATTTCAGAGAAAGCAAATAAAAACTATAATGTATATTGATGACACTTTAAGTTTGTCACACAGAAGCCAGAACTTGTAAGAGCAGAATGGCCCAAACAATGATTTCCCCTTAGAACAATTTACTAAAAATCATTCAGAGTTAAAAAATTATTGCCACAATTTTTTTTCCAAATTCATTATTGTATCTAAATTTCTGCCTGACTGTTTTGTTACCAACTTAAGCCTTTCCTTCTTGACTTATATTTTCATTTCGGTGCAGGAGAGGACCTGGCTGAAAGAGGAGCACAAGAAACCTCATCAGTTGTAGTGGAAACAGTCCAAAAAGTTTCAAAGAGCAAGCAGACTGGACCTGTCCTGCCACTTTTTAAATCTGATGCTTCCAAAGTGACAAGCAAAGGAATGGGTCTGAAGAAAGCATATCTTCAGAAACAAAACATGTTCACGGTTCACGCTGGAGAAGCAGGTGAGACTTTAAAGTAGGCTACATAAAATATTTTAATTTTAAAACCATTAGTCAGATCTGCAGTGTTTTTCGGAATTTAAAAATGGTTGGTATATTGAGGAGGCTACGAGTTGTAATTTTTATAAAAACTTGAAAATAACAGCATTAATTATAATGAAGATTATTCTGCAGTATGATAGTAAAGAGCAATTACAACATACCTAAATTTTTACGCAAACTAAAAAGCAAGGTGTTATACACTGAAGAGCAAACGAAACTGGTATAGGCATGCATATGAAAAAGACACATCTGTAATCGTGCAAAGGATGGAAATGCAGTTGGCAATGCCTGTACAAGACAACAGGTGTTTGGCACAGACATTAAACTGGTTACTGCTGCTTCAGTGGCAGGTTATCACTATTTGAGTTTTAGCATGGTGCTATAGTTGGTGCACTAGAGATGGGACGTGGCATCTCTGAGGTAGCTACGAGGTGGAGATTTTCTCCTACAACCACTGCACGAGTGCACTGTGAAAGTTGGGAATCTGGTAAAACATATCTTGCAAGAAAGGCACCAATGACAACTGAAAAGACTTGTTCAGTGTGAGAGAAGTGCAACCCTTTCACAAATTGCAGAAGATTTCAATGCTGGGCCATCAACGAATTTCAGTGTGTGAACAATTCAACAAAAAATTATCGCTATGGGCTTCTGGAGATGAAGGCCCAACCACATAGACTCGTACAAGAAGTCGTGGCACGTGTGCAGAAACGCATTCTCTAGTTGTGCACAGGGAGAATCCATTCCATTGTTCCGGAGGGGCGGCCAGCTCAGTTGCTCGCTGCCTGCAGAGCCGTACGCTTCATCTGTCAGTCGGCTGTCAACTGCATCCCTCGACCAGTAGGTGACATGCAGCCGAGGCATCCGCCCCTCCAAAGCTGAGAATTGGATTCGCCCAGTGTACAAGCCGAGACAGTAGGGGCCACGAATTCTTGCCCGAGCTCTATCCTTGCTAACTGCAGGATAAAAAGCTTTACACCTTTCCTTGGTCTGACGACTCTCGTTTCCAACTGTGTGTAGCAGATGGATGTGTATGGGTACGGAGACAACCTCACAAATCTGTGGGCCCTGCATGTAATTGGGGGACTGTTCAACCTCGTGGAGGCACTATAATGGTGTGGGGCATGTGCATTTGGAATGATATGGGACACTCGATATGTCTAGATATGTCTCTGACAGGTGACACTTCAGTAAGCATGCTGACTGATCACCTGCATCCATTCGTGTGCAGTCTGCGTTGTGACCGACTTGGGTAATTCCAACAGAACAATGTGACACCCGGTATGTCCATAATTTCTACAGAGTGGTTCCAGGAAAACTCCACTGGCCACCAAACTCTCAAGTCATGAGCATTATTGAGCATATCTTGGATGCCTTGCTATGTGCTGTTCAGAAGGGATCTCCAGCTTCCTGTCCTCTTATGGATTTATGGACAGCCCTGCAGGAACCGTGGTTCCCTCCAGCAATACTTGAGACATTAGTCGAGTCCATGCCACACCATGTTGCAGCACTTCTGTGTGCTCGTGGAGGCCCTATGTGTTATTAGGCAGGTGTAGCAGTTTCTTTGCTTCTTCAGTGTAGTTACACAAGATGGAAAGGACAAAAGTAGTTAAATCGTTGGTTAATCATAAATTTGTACTATTTGGAATATTTCGATGTAGTGTTTTTGTTGTGTGAACCCTGATATCCACAACAGTCTTCTAAATATTGTGGTGTACTAGACATGGCATTTTCATGGTGTTTATCTTTCTGCTTGACAGAAAGCAGTTCTGGCACAATTTACATAGGTAGTATGTATGGTTATCGATCTGATGTCAGTTCTTCTGGACAGCAAATCAATAATCATATGTATGCCTCCAACAGACAAATGACAGTTTCTGTGCAGCTGGTTCCTTGTGGTAATAAAGTTAAAGCTGTGAGCAAGAGAAAGCAATAAGCACGGGACACTTAAATTATAATGTGCAATAAGTTGATAATTTGGGCAGGACTGGAAGGGTCTGGATAACTTAATTTTTTAAGACACGCACCGGCCTGAGTAGGAAATCTGTGGGTTTGAATCCCAGTCAAATGTTTGTAAATATATTGTACCTTACAGCAATAATCATCAGTCCCTAGACTTACAAACAACTTAAACTAAGTTAAACTAAACAGTAAGCAACTGTGCACTCCATAGCAAGGTGCCTTAAATCGCTCAGCTACTCCACTGCAGTGAATCCCAGTCCTGCACAAATTTTCAACTTCCCTGTTGAATTTATTTCAGTGCTCTGTAACAGTCAAGATGTTTGACTAGTACAAATCAGCATGAAAGGCCTGTTATGGCACATAAGGCAAAATTTCCCTCCAACTTTACATTTAATGATAACATTGTTGCTATAAGACTAGTCACAGAGACACCTTTTGCAGGAGTGACATCTTGGTTACTGTGCAGGGCCTTTTTTAAGGAGCAACCACAGTTTACACACTGTCTGTGTATTAGGAACAGTGCACTGTGACTGAAGCTATATGCTTGCATTTTGACTGTTTTTGCTGGCAATGTGTTGTAAATTGAGTTGGCCAGTAGATCATAGTACTGTGGCTGGCTGAATTATACGATCATTAATTTCCATCACTAAAAACTGTTTCAGTTTCATGTTGATCACACACGTCAGTAGGCACTTGGAACATGAAGTAGACATAGGTTCCCTGTTGCTTCAAATGTACACTAATGAATAGCTCAAATATTTCTCCTTCTTTATAAAAAAAAAAGTTGAAAGTGTATAAATAATGAAAATTTTGACATTAGAAGAGTCAGGTGGATGAATACACATGTGTTCATCAACTAACTTGTCTGACAAAATGTCTTAATGGGTAGTGTGTGCTGCTGTACACTGTCTTCTTTCCGCCTTGAAAATGCCATTGTACGTTACTCCCCCCCCCCCCCAAAAAAAAAAGTCATGTAACTAAATATATTAGAATAAGCTATTAATTTTGATGTGAACTATTTTGTAATCCACAGGGAACAACATCCTGTACGTTGGTGTTTATGGCCCTAAAAGCCCATGTGAAGAAGTCTTTATAAAGCACCTGGGAAGGAATAATTATCAAGTGAATTATGTTGTTCGGGAACGAGGGGAGTATATTGTAATTGTAAAATGGGGAGATGAGCACATCCCAGGCTCTCCTTTTAAAGTGGAGGTGTGATTTGTGAAACCACATTGAAATAAAGACTGTTTTGTCCAGCTGGTGCTTCATCATAGAAAATCAGTAATCAAAGTAATTCGAAAGAAGTGGAAAATGATTTTTTGACAATCTAATTGTGTGCAGAAACCCAAATGGACAATTTTATAGATCTCTCAAGCGCATACAGATTGAGGGAGCAAAATATTTTGTGAACTATGGTGCCATACTTACTGTTTAAAAAGAAAAAGACAAAATGAATAGTTGTAGATAGATACCAAATGTAAATTTTAAAGTGATATTTTATAGGTAGCATTTTTCCTTTGCCATACATTGTGTGTATTTCAGAAGTGTGATAGGGCATCAATCGGAGGTAATCATATTTCAAAATTTAATGTACTGAATCATTCCATTTGTAATCATCAATCTCCTATCTTTGTATATGTCTAACTAAACACCTCCATTTGGGTTTCTGTGAAAAAAGATAAGTGTATAATGAAAAATGTGAAGTGTGCCTTAGCATAAATGAGCGAAAATTTAAATTACATTTCTTTTGATCCAGTTTAAATGTCAGCGTTTCTAAATTTTTATCACCTTCTTTTGTGCCAGCACCATCATAATTTTAATTTATTTTTCCATGCATTATTATTGTATTATTACATATTTCATTAAGACATTGTTAGTGTTAATTGATATTTATATTTAAAATTTCCATAAATGTCATTTGGAATCAGTACAATGAAATTGAATGTGCCTTACTATAGTTCATAAGTAAATGACAAAACCAGTACAGCAACTCGTGCAGAATTTTTATAGATAAAAAAACCTACAATTAAATTTCAATACAATGTATTCATCTCCAGGAAATAAACTGTACATACATCCAAATTTTGTCACTTTCTTTCTAATCCTGTCGGCTAATAGTAATTCCCTATGATTTTAAATTTTTTAGAAACCTGTAGAAACACAGTCAAGAATAACAAATCTTTGTTCTAAATGAGGAAACAAGAAATGGATGGATTATTGATGGTGATTGCATTGCTGTTTTGAATGTGTGATAAAGAGGTACACTCTTACAGAAGACCTGGTCACAGGCAGGCCTGTACAGAGACTATATCAGAGTTATTCACTTGACAGTGGCTAATAAAACTGGCAAACCCTCAAAAATTATAATTCCAACCATATTGATGATCTTATAACACTGCAGAAGTGTCTGGAGAAAGTGCTGTGTTTTCATCTAGACGTATTTCAGTGCTGTATCACTCAAAGGTCTAATGATAAATACCATGCACTGTACACAAAGTCAAAGAGTTTGAATCCATTACTTCACATATTAAAAAAAAAATCTTTTGCCTGTTTGAAGGAAATGGAAACATAATTCACTTCACTTTCTAACACACCAGTAATATCAAGATCTTTCCAGAAAGTATTCTACAACACAGTGTATGTCTGTGTCAAGATCAGAACAGTTTATGCTTGAGTGTTTCCCCACTCTACAGTGGCCACCAGCTACTGGCTGCTGTGTGAGTGCCTACCACATGCCACTGGCTGCCATGTCAGGGTGATTGCAGCACAGAACTATGGATGTATAAACTGCCATTTTCTTATTTGAAATTTTAGTATTTATCTTATGGTTATGAATTGGATTTTGCATACTTCAAACTTAGGTAAGTTAAGCATTGTTATGCTCTTAGGGAAAAGGTCCGACTTGTGACACTTTGTTCCCTTTGGGGTTAATAGAGAGGTAGAGGCAGCTCAAAATCTTTGCTTTATGTGTGGAGCAACTGCACATCAGGAAATATTTTTGTTATTTAGGCATGAATGATTTTATCCATTACATTTTGACAATGACAAGTACTACACCATCCGTGCTTGACGTGGCAGCAGCCTGTGTCAAGCATGGAAGAGGGGATGGCCGAGTGAAATAGAAACAGAGGAATTCTGATATAAGTAAACAGTTGGACTTCCAAATATAGTAGAACCTCGTTTTTACGCTTTTGAAGGGACTTCACTGAAATGGTGTAAAATGCAGGAAACAATGTTTTAAATGGTAAAATATGCTTACTGGATCAGCCTTGCACTTCCATAGTTTATTTGTGATATATGTACATAATAGGCATCTAAATATTTGCCAGGAAGTTTATTATACAATAAAGGTTCTCCAAATTTTTACTATTTTAAGGGCCAGGAAGAACAGGTAATTTTGTGGGAAGTAGAAATTTCTGACGTAATTTCATTCATTATAATCGAGGACGACACTGCTGGGCTATGTAACACATCTTCAAAATTACTGCCTTTTACCAGCATTAATTATTTACGTAGTAAAACTCCTAAAATTTCGTTCTTTTTGTATTTTTTGTTGTTTCACATGACGATATTAGAGAATTTATTCGCGTTCTTGAGTGCAAACATATGCATAACTATTTTTGCGATGTTTGCATAGGATCGGCATCTCGCACTATTATCGCTTTTTTGAGGTTGTGGTTATTATGATACCCAACTTTGACAGATATCATTCTTTATTAATCAGAAATATGTATCACAAAAACAATGCAACTCTTTTTTTTTTTTTTTTTTTTCTCTCATATCAACAAAGCAACTGGTTCTGATTGTTTGAGTACACGCCAGGCGCTCTGGCAAAGAAGTTGGTGGAAAGAGGAACTACATTGCCACGAATCGCCGCATCGTATGTCAACTAGCCGTCTACTGCTAACAACGAAACACGAAATATATGTTTGAATAAATGCAAAGTGTCAAGAAACTCGACTGCGAATAATTTTTAAGCGCTATACTTTAAGGCGAAAGTCATACTAGTGTCAATTTATGTAGATTATGTCATTTTTTCTTCATGAACATGCTTTCGAAAAGTGTAAAACGTGGGAAAAGTGTAAATATGTAAACGTAAAAACGAGGGCAAATTAACATTGTGAACTTAGGAAATTTGACGGGACCAACAAAAATTAGTGTAAATGGTTGGAAAACATAAAAAGGCGGGAAAACATAAAAACCTGGAACGTAAACACTAGGTTTTACTGTACAAGCAAAATTACTCATTACATAAATTATTATAAAAGTTGGTGGTGTTGGTGTTGGTGTTGGTGGTGGTGGTGGTGGTGGTGGTGGTGGTCTGGTTTGATGCAGCTCTCCACGATACCCTGTCCTGTCCAAGCCTCTTCATCTGAGAATACAAACAGCAACCTACACCCTCTTATATCTGCTTACTGTATTTGTCCCTCGGTCTTCCTCTGCAATTTTTACCCCCACACACTTCCTTCAAATGCGAAGTTGACAATTCCTTGATGTCTTGGAATGTGTCTCGCCAACCTATCCCTTGTCTTGGTCAGGATATGCCAGAAACACTTTTTCTCCCCAATTCTGTTGAGCACCTCCTCATTAGTTAAGTAATCTACCAATCTAATCTTCATCATTCATCTATTGCACCACATTTCAAAAGCTTCTATCATCTTTTTATCTGAAATCCTTATTGTCCATGTTCCACTCCCATACAATGCTACACTCCATGCAAATGATTTCAGAAAGGACTTCCTAACATTTAAACTAAATTAGATGTCAACAAATTTTGCTTCTTCAGAAATGCTTGTTTCTCCCCCAACAACCATTCTGAATTTTATATCTTCTTTACTTCAGCCATCATAAGTTGTCTGGCTACCCAAATAACAAAACACATCTACTACTTTTATTGTCTCATTACCTAATCTAATTCCTTCAGCATCGCCTGATTTTCTGACACTACATTCCATTACCCTTGTTTTACTCTTGTTAATGTTCATCGTATATCTTCCTTTCAATACACTGTCCATTCCATTTAATTGCTCTTCCAGGTCCTTTGCTGTCTCAGACAGAATTACTATGTCACCAGCAAACTGCCAGGTTTTTATTCCCTCTCCCTGGACTTTAATTGCCTCTCCAAATTTCTTGTTGCATTCCTTCACAGCATGCTCGATGTACAGATTGAACAGCATTGGGGAAAGGTTACAACCCTGTCTTACTTCCTTGCCAACCACTGCTTCCCTTTCATGCCCTTTGACTGTAATAATTGATGTCTGGTTTTTGTACAAGTTGAATATAACTCTTCGCTCCCTATATGTTACCCCTGTTACCTTCAGAATTTGAAAGAGTGTATTCTAGTCAACAGTGTCAAAAGCTTTCTCCAGGTCCACAAATGCTAAAAATATAGATTTTCCTTTCCTTAACCTATCTTCGAAGTTAAGTCATAATGTATTGCCTCGCGTGTTCCTACATTTCTCCTAAATCCAAACTAATCTTCCCCAAGGTTTGTGTTAGTATTTGGCAACCATGACTAATTAAACTGATAGTTCTGTACTTTCACATTTGTCTGCACTTGCTTCCTTAGGAATTGGAAGCACTATATTCTTATTCAAGTGGGAGGGTATTTCTCCTGTATCGTATATCTTGTGTACTTGGTGGAACAATTTCTACATCACAGGCTCTCTTAATGATAATAGCAGTTCAGATGGATCATCATCTACTCTAGCGGCCTTGTTTATATTAAAATATTTAATGCTATGTCAAATTCTTCTCACAGTATTGCATCTTATATCATCTTCCTCTATTTTGTCTTCCTTTTATAGAATACTGCCTTAAACTTTATTTCCTTTGTACAGGCCTTCTATATATTTCTTCAATCTTTCAGCTTTCCCTTTTTTGGTTAGTACTGGTATTCCATTGGAGTTCTTGATATTCATACCGCTGCTTTTCTTGTCTTACAGCTTAAAACCTGGTTTCTAAACCTATGTCTTACAGTTATAAAGTCAATCTGGTACCTCCCAGTGTGTCCTGGTCTTTTCCATGTATGTAAACTTCTTTCATGATGATTGAACCAAGTGTTTTTGATGAATAAATTGAGTTCTGCACAAAATTCTACCAGGTGTTCTCTTTCATTCCTTTTCCCCAGTCCATATTCACCTAAAACATTTCCTTCTCTTCCCTTTCCTACTACAGAGTTCCAGTCCCCAATTATAATGAAGTTTTCTTCACCTTTAATGGTCTGCATGATTTCTTTTATCTCCTCATACATTTCTTTGATCTCTTCATCTAAAGAGCTAGTTGGCATATGAACTTAAACTACAGTATTGGCTTCGTGTATGTCTTTGGTATGGTAATGCGTTTACTATGGTGTTCATAGTAACTTACCCACTTTCCTATTCATTATGAAACCTACTCCTGCATTACCACCAACTGATTTTGTATTTATAATCCTGTACTCACCTTAGCAAAAATGCTGTTCATCCTGCCACCAAACTTAATCCCCACCATATCTAACTTTAACCTACCATTTCTCTTTTCAAATTTACCTACCCAATTGTGGGAGAGAACATACCACACTACAATTTGTAGAATGCCTGTTTTGTTTTCTTGATGATGACTTCCTCCTCAGTAGCCCCCGCCTGCAGATCCGGAATATTTTACCCAAGAGGATGCCAGCATCATATATTCATACAGTGGAGCTGCTTGTCCTCAGGAAAATTAATTACTGTAGTTTCCCCTTGCTTTCAGTCAATCATCCAGACTGTTGCCACTGTAACTATCAAAAAGGCTGCTGCCCCTCTGCTGTGGTTGCATCTACGGTACGGCTATCTGTATCACTGAGGCACGCTAGCCACCTCACCTTGGCAATGTATGTGGTTTATGAGGGCAGTGTAAATCTTACACAGGATTTTTATAGGATATTTATATATAATTTCATTTTGTATAAAACTTACAAAATGAAATTATATGTAAATTTCTCATGAATTCCAAAGTGTAAGATGCAAAAATATGCCAGGAGTGATCATGGTAAATAAAATACCAATGTACTTAACAAACCTAAAAATATTTCTGGTATGCATGGAGGTGACAAATCACAAACCTATCATTAGCATAAACAATCTGTATTGATCTCTCTTAGCAGGCCAGTTCAGAGGGTTAACACTATTGTAACTAGGGAAAATTTTTCAGACTTGTGACTTCTTTTTTTTTTTTTATTTATATTGTTTTAGTTACCAGTTAAACTTTTATAATCTCATACTGGCTGATACTCTAATGAAGAATTTCACTGTAACCTGCTACTGCAGAACAAAACTGCAGCAATAAAACATAAAAAAGAGAATAGTACCAAAATATAAATAGAAAATGTGAGATTTATAAGAAAACACATTGCGCAATCAAGTGTCTGACAACAGTAAAATGTCAGAGGCTATAGGAGAAACTACTATGCAGTACTTTGTAACAATAATCAGCTTTTGATGAGTGTGACAGCACAGTTGTTTACATTTGCATGTCATGAAAAAAACTTTCAAATGCTGGTTTATGAAGTATCACTTTTAAACCTACATTTATGCAAGACTGAGTTTTGCATTTGATAATTTGTAAAGAAGTTATTGAATCAACAACCGTTTGGCAGTTATTCAAAACTTAACACTTTGAGGAGAAGCAACATGGAAAACTTTCAGGCTCAGACCACCAGTCATTTAAGCCATTATTAGTTATTTCATGGGTAAATACATTCATAGGAAGTGAAGACAGACAATCAAGAGTCAAGTCCAGACAGCCAATAGCTTTGTAGACAATTGTGTTGTGGTAATAATTCTGCTGTGCTTTAGGTTCCTGCCCAACTCGACACTCTAAAATCACAAAACATCCACATAATACAGCAAAACAGTTTTGACAAGCATGAATGTAAATCTGATTGCTACTAATTTCATTCATGTCTGTACTGTTAGGTTGCCTAACCACACTCAAAAATTGTAACATTCATACAAAACAGTGAAGTACTTCACAAAACACAATAAATGATTAATGGCATTCTTATAGATTACAGTAGCTGCCACATAATCTAAAACTGAAATATATGCAAGCTTTTAAAAGAAACACATGAAATGAAAAACAACAGTCTAATTTCCTGTCTGCACCCAACTCATTGACTCCATCAATTACCTCATTGTTAGCGATAATTTACATATTGCTAACAACATGCACCAGGAAGTTCTATATTGGTGTATAAAACATTTACTTTTGAAACCACGGATAAGTTTCATAGCTTCAAAGGGAAGCATAATTTTACTTAACATGGAAGAAATTTATTATCACCCAGGAAAAATTATTTTTAATAAGAAAATCTGGGAAAAGTCCAGGGAATATTTTTTCTTGTCCATGTATACATCCATTTTTGTGTATAAAACAATTAAATATGTCATTTTTCTGCAGTGAGAATCCAGAATGCAAATGTGGTAATGGGCAAACTACACAAGTAGAGAATGCCAAAAGCATTGGAAGCATATCATACAGAAAATATTCATTACTTAAAATACTGAGGAATATGGAAAAAGAAAAATCTTAAATGGGAAAGTTCCTTATTGATGGTAGTGGGGGTGAGAATTAGTGGATGACCAGGAACTATCATCTGCCATTTAAAGAAACATGCCAACAAAGAACCATACATGTGATATGAGGTAGTGGGCCATGACAAGCCAACATTCCACATTGGCTGCTTGTGTAGCAGGCTGGGATGGAGGGTATACTTCAGTGACATGTTGATGAGTCCCAAATGGGGGAAAGTGGTGGAGCACTACAGCACTGCACTGCAATGTATAGGTGTCAATAGGATTGAACTGGTCGTAATGAATAAGAAGAGAGGAAATGGGAGAGTTCACAAAATATGAAACAAAATCCTCAGTATTAGAGTCAGACTGCAAACTTTCCCTCTACATTAAAGATTACTGGATTCTTGCTCCAAAGATCCTTAATGTTCTCTTTCAAGAGCAAGATACTGAGACACTGAAAAAAATCAGCTCAAAATTTATGCAATGAGAAATGCCTTACTTACACAGCTGGATGTACTTAAGGATTAGCATAAGGCAGTAAAATATATCAAAGAGACTGACAGGAAGGTGAACCTTGAATCAACTCTCAAACATGTTTTTCAGTGAATTAATATTGCTCACTTGGGGAAGATTTTTATTCAGGAAAATGATGATAGAATATAAGGAAAAGACTACTATAGTAGATCAGAAAGACATCAATCTTACATAATGCAACATAAAGCAGTATAATAGCTTCTGTAGATGGGGGACATAAGGTATTTAGAATCAAAAGATCATCACACATTTTAGAAAGCAGTTGTAACATGGTTAGTGTCCTCACTAAATAACAATTGCATGTCACTGTTGACACAGTTAAGTCCCATAAGCTGTACAAATATGTCACTGTTGTTGGCTGCTGGGGAATGTAACAGCAGCCAGCACACAAATAATGATGCCCTTTTCAAGGGAAATACAGCAACTTTCTAAATGTAATTTATGTATTTGTCAAGAAGATGGAATTTATTCTTAAAAGGTGTGTGAATAGGCTAGATGAAGAAAGACTGCCTGGTTTATTGCAAACTGCAGTTGTACCAAGACACGCAATGAAATCATGTAGCTGGATGCTTATGGGAAGCATCCACAGGTGACAAAGATAGTGACCTAGAAGGGTCCAAAACATGTAATTGCTTCTACTGGCAATTAACTGAGTGGTAAGTAAAACTCTGTTAGCATTCTAATCTGACCTCCATGGATTGCAGCACAATGTAGACCATAACTCGAACACCTTCATATTACTATATTTGTTTGGCAGGATGGTGACAATATTGTTAGTGAAAACAATCAAGGAAAAAGTGTAACTAAAAGTGATAATAAGTATAGAGCATGTGTTAAAACAGTATTAAAATGAGTTCAATGCATGGAGTGTGAACAATGTTTCTATGAGTATTATGCTAAAGTATTTATAGAATTCGTAATGAATGACTTTTAAGTGCTGCATGTAGATAGCAGAAATACATGAATGAGATCATTAGGAACAAAGGTTAAATAAAAAAAATGGCTTCAGAGTGATACTGATGCTTTAAACAACAGTGACAATTTTCTCACTGAAAATAAAAGAGAGTTAGAAAAAATGCTGTGTGGAAAAGAACACTTAAAGTACAGATGCATGGCACCAACAAACAAGGTCTTTCTGAGAAATGTACAGGAGAAAAACAAAGGGGGTAATCAAAATAAATGTGAAAAATATGCATAATTCTCGACATTAACTGTGAATGGGTAAAGCTGAAAATGTGTACCCAGCTGGGATCTGAACCCAGGTATCCTAATTTCTAGGCAGTTGCACTGCATCTACACCACTGGGGACACACACATCATTACAACTGCAAGGAATAATCGAGCACACCTCCTGTCAGATAAAAGTTCTCAACTTTTCTCTGCCCACTGTTACTCAAACTCATGGTATTTGCAACCTATTCTTGTGAGAGTAAGGGCCTAAGAGTATGTTTGCACTGAAGAAAGGATCATTGTCTAAATATATATAAGTTACATATACATGGTGTCTGTTCTTTCGGACATACTCGAAAGCACAGACACCACGTACATATAACTTAAATAATATATATGCTGCACTCAACATTAAAATATGCAATGAAATCCACATGAAACAAGTGACAGACTATTCACAACTCAGAAACAAAGGAATATGAGAAAACCAATGTAAATGTACAGCAGTGTCTGCAAAACCATGAGGGAAAATGAGATTCCAAATCTAATAGCAATGCATGCCTGGAACAATAAAAGTGTTTACAGTAAATTAAAACTGGGGCAAATTTTGACACAGTTACTGCTGGTATAAACAATGAATGCTTGAAACTCACAAAATAAGAATGTATGGTGGTTGTTGGAGGTGCAAATGATGTAAACAAAAAGGGTGCCAACAGCTTCATAATGATCACAGTACTTCAGTGCTTACACTTCATAAACACATAACAACTCTACCACTCAGGCATGACCTGCCAGATTGCTTGTGCATCAACACAAAAATTAAGCAAACACACGCTAAACTAAGATACCTCTGTGCTAAATTTATGGACATAAAATTACTAGGTATAAGTATATATGTAAGGGACTGTTTCACTGGACATGGTAAGTACCTGAATCAGTACAGCAAAAGGAAACCTGCCACAAATATAAACCAGGCCAGAGAAGAAATATTCCATGAGAAAAACACCATAATCAAGCTTGTAATGTAGCTACATTTTCTGTTACAGGAACACTGCTAAAATGGACCAAATCTACAGGAACTGGTCCAATAACAACAACAAATCTTGCTGACGGGGAAATTAAAATGGGGGGGGGGGGGGATGTCAATGAAACTGAAAAAGTGGTCATTGCACACAAAACAAATGAGCTAGGAATATATATATTTCCAGTTTAATTATGACAAAGCAGGAGGATTACCCAAAAGAAGGCAATTTTATAAACGTTTTAATCTGTGTACGAGAAGAAAATAATCTCTCCTTTCTACATTATGATGTAGTTGAAATGGGTAATAAGTTAGGCACATTTGAACAATATGTAACAGACACTTCTCACCACATCATTACTGTCAGCAAACACCAAAATTATTCAGACAACATACATTTGTTCAAACTGCAAAAATACAGTGTAGTTGGGATTTGTTATTGAACTAACCACAAAGGTGGTGGAGTAGCCACCTATCATAAATTAAATAATTCAATAGTCTGTAGAAAGTGTGCCATGGTTTAAAGAGTATGCCTGTGATTTCCACTTGAAATTGTAGCCATCAAAATAAAATTCTTTTCTGTTATATATTACGTAGTAGCTGATGACCCAGAAACATTTATGAACTCCCTCAATTCTGTTTTTATGGAAAAATTGTAAATATTGTAATACAAGGGGACATTAACATAAACACTTTATGTAGTCACAAGAAAGCAGACAGTTTGAGGACTTTGTAGTTTTGTATGGGGCAATATCTGTTTTAGGAGATGCACCAACAAGAATAACCTCTACTGGTATAAGCTCTGTTGACCCTGTAATTACAAACTGTGAGAATATTATCACAGTTAACGGTGTAAATGGTCACATATCTAACCACTTAGTCCAACTATTAATCTTCAAATGTGCCTATTATATAACAACTAAAAATAAATGATAAATCTGAAGCAATGAATTAAAATTTGTTATGTGATGGGAATTGAACCCAAAGCTTACTTGGCAGATGTCTTACCGCTAGACCACCGCATCATTAGCAATTAAGGTGCCTCGGAATAGTCTAAGTACGATTTCCTTCATGTCACAAACTTTAATTCAGCTTCTGTGTTCCATAGAACAATGCCACTACTGCCAAGGCTCTCCATGCAGTGGAATAGCACTCGGCAATGGACATATTGGAACATTCCTGTTTAACACTTTTGCTGTGGCTGACACTTATAAGCATTTGTGCTCAATGTAGGATAGTGTCAGCTGCAGCGAAAGTGCGAAAAGTGATTGATATAAATATCAATGTAATTAGAAATATACAATCCCTGAGACAGGTTTTCATCTCGAATATGTCGAAGTTTGTGACATGAAGGAAATCGTGCTTAGACTATTCTGAGGCACCTTAATTGCTAGTGATGCGGTGGTCTAGTGGTAGACTTCTGCCTAGTAAGCATGGAGGTCCAGGTTTGATTCCCAGTCACATCATAGATTTTAATTTAATGTTCCAGATTTATCATTAATGTCTTTGACATATTCGAGACAAAAATCCATCTCAGGGATTGTATATTTCTATTTACATTAAATCTAAAAATGTTTATGAATACAAAACAATATTCTCAGCTAATAATATTGTTGAACTGAAAGAGAGCCTTAAACAAGACTCACGGCATTTAGTATTTGAAACCCTAGGAGTAAATGGGAACCCTTTAAAGACATTCTGTCATCACATTTAAATAAGACAATCCCTATCAGAAATATGAGTAATAATCCACAAACAAGACCTACCCATTTAGATGATGTTGCAACAGACCTAAAAGTGAAAATAGAAGAAATGGACATGTTGCAAAGAGTGGCAAAAACAAAGGAGCACAGGGATAAATTTAAGCAATATAAGTACCAATTCCATAAAGAAGTCAAAAGATTGAAGGCTGAAAGAGTGAACTCAAAAATACAAAAAACAGTCTGTCCATCAAGAACATATTAGTAAATTGTTAATGAAGTAAGAGAAGATAAAACTATCATAAAGTTAGTATGATAATACCCATTTAATAAGTAATGTATTTAATGGCTAGTTCATGGATGTTGTGGTCCAGCCTTTGTACCACAAATAAAGGACATATATAGATCAAACCAAGGCCAGTCCAGTTCCAGTCAGCTGCCTGAAGTAAATCTGAAGGATATTCTACAACTCATCAAAGAATTAGAAAACAAAAAAAGTATGCTGGTCGGAAAGAATTTACACCATTTTTAGTTAAACAATGTTAATACAAGTTAGCATATTCCTTGTTGCACCTGATAAACAGATTATTAAAAGAAGGGTTTCCAGAAAATCTAAAATTTGCCATTGTTACATTGTTTTACAAAAGAGGTGACAAAGATCATGTACAAAATTACAGAACAATAGCATTGAAATCAATTTTTTGAGACAGATAAAATAATCCTGGAATATATATTAGAAGATTATAAAATGCACAATCTCTTTGGTGATTTGTAACAAGGTTTTATGTCTATTGTAGCATGATTATGAGTGCAGTACAGATTATACTAGATGTTCTAGAAAAAATGTATGATACCAATCAAGTATCAGGAATGTCAAATTTCGTGTGTCTTAGGGGTATGTAATAGGTCATTTCTTGTTTATTTTCTCTGTAAGTGACTTTCCAAAAGCATTTAATAATGGTATTTTTACAATGTATTCAGATGACACAACAGCCCTTGTCTAGTGAAGTGATTTGTTTAATATCAACAAATAATACATTTCCTTGAGAGATTATTGTCACTTTATGCCAAACATAAGGAGGGGCACTGAATTAAAATTTGCTTAATGTTGCCAAAGAAGTAAACAGTGTTACAGAAAGAGCTAAGACAAAGTTAAAGAAGGACAACCTAAAAGTAAACTTACAAAAATGTCTTTTAATATATGTAACTCACAAGAGTGAATTGGAGCCCAAAGTAATTATATATTAGATAAAATACACAGACAGTTCACATTCCTAGGAGTGTACATTGATAGTAAGCTTTCATTGATCAAGCAAATTGACAACATGTCTTCAAGATTTATGTCCAGTTTCTATGTTCTAAAATAAGTTAGCTCCATATGTTAACGTGAAAACATGAAGATAGTATACTTTGGGCTAATGTTTCCTTATCTATTATATGGTCTAGTATTATAAGGGGGAGCAGCCAAACTTTATGTAGAATGCCTATTAAAATTGCAGAAAAGACCAGTGTGACTCATAGGGTAAGTTATGCAAGAACATCAGGCAAGGGTTTGTTTGTACACTTCAAAATTAAGACTGTTTATTCATTATATTTGTATGAAACAGTTATATTAGATACAGAGGATAAGAAAGAAACATGTCACAATGTACGAATACATGAACATAACACTAGGCAGGCTCAAGATTTCCATATGATAAACAGGTGAGCGAAAATAATAATAATAATAAACAGCAAATAGTCCATATATAAATGGTGCAAAATACTTTAATGCACTTCCTCAAGTATTAAAATTGTTGAACAGATGAAATATTTAAAAAACAACTAAAATCATGACTCATTCATCAATGCATCTTTGTAACTAAAATCGTACATGATATATAACAAAATCTGTACTCTTACCACTTATACTGGGGTGACAGCATTTTCTTATTCCCCACATGAAATTAAACAGATACACAACTACTTCTTACAAAAAGTAAAAGGCATGTATGAAGAAGGGTGGATTAAGAGGGGTTTGGGGGGTGGGGGGTGGATAGGCATGTTGTGCCCCACACCACAACAGTGGGAGTCAAATTCAAACTAAATACCGGTTTGATGCAGCTCTCCACGCTACCCTGTTCTGAGCAAGTCTCTTCATCTGAGAATACATTCGGCAACCTACATCCTTTTGAATCTGCTTACTATATTCGTCCCTCGGTCTCCCTCTACGATTTTTATCCCCCACGCTTCCTTCCAATGCTAAGTTGACAATTCCTTGATGTCTGAGAATGTGTCCAACCAAACTATCCCTTCTCTTGGTCAGAATATGCCAGAAAATCCTTTTCTCCCCGATTTGGTTAAGCACCTCATCATTAGTTAAGTGATCTACCCATCTAATTTTCATCATTCGTCTGTAGCACCACATTTCAAAAGCTTCTATCATCCTTTTATCTGAACTCCTTATCATCCATGTTTCACTCCCATACAATGCTACACTCCAGACAAATGCTTTCAGAAAGGACTTCCTAACATTTAAATTAATATTGGATGTTAACAAGTTTTGCTTCTTTAGAAATGCTTTTCTTGCCATAGCCATTCTGCATTTTATATCTTTTTTAATTCGGCCATCAGAAGTTATTTTGCTACCCAAATAACAAAATTCATCTACTACTTTTATTGTCTCATTGCCTAATCTAATTCCTTCAGCATCGCCTGATTTTCTAATATTGCATTTCATTACCTTTGTTTTACCTCTTATTAATGTTCATCTTATATCTTCCTTTCAAGACACTGTCCGTTCCATTCAATTGCTCTTCCAGATCTTTTGCAGTCTGTGACAGAATTACTATGTCACCGGCAAACCGCAATGTTTTTATTTCTTCTCCCTGCACTTTAATGCCCTCTCCAAATTTCTCCTTCCATTCCTTTACTACCTGTTCAATGTACTTAAGCTTAAGTATTGTGGTATGAGTGGGACAGTGCACAAATGGTTTAAATCATACTTAACTGGAAGAGTGCAGAAAGTAGAAATAAGTACTTCACATGATATAGATGAAACAATTAATTCTTCTAACTGGGGAGTTATCAAAAATGGGGTACCACAAGGTTCGGTTTTGGGTCCTTTGCTGTTCTTAATATATATTAATGACTTGCCATTCTACATTCAAGAAGATGCTAAGCTAGTACTTTTTGCTGATGATACAAGTATCACACCGGACAAACAGAAATTAACTGATGGAATTGT
The DNA here is from genome assembly GCA_026315105.1 of Locusta migratoria. NCBI lineage: Eukaryota > Metazoa > Arthropoda > Insecta > Orthoptera > Acrididae > Locusta > Locusta migratoria. The sequence goes on from CM048755.1 coordinate 607,764,215, forward strand.
AAACGATATCTTCCAGAATGTTATTAAGTGGTTCTCTACAAATGCACTCTCATTAAACTTTGATAAAGCCCAGTATATACAGTTTCATACATTAAATGGCATGACACCATTAATAAATTTAGACTTTGAACATAAATCTGTAGCTAAGGTAGAATATTCAAAATTTTTAGGTGTTTGCATTGACGAGGGACTGAATTGGAAGAAACACATTGAAGGTGTCCTGAAACATTTGAGTTCAGCTACTTATGCTATCAGAGTCATTGCAAAATTTGGTGATATACATCTCAGTAAATTAGCCTACTATGCCTATTTTCATTCGCTGCTTTCATATGGGATAATATTCTGGGGCAATTTAACATTGAGTAAAAAAGTATTCATTGCACAAAAATATGTAATCAGAATAATTGCTGGAGCCCACCCAAGAGCATCCTGCAGACATTTATTTAGGGATCTAGTGATCCTCACTCTAGCTTCACAATATATATATTCACTCATGAAATTTGTTATTAACAATCCGACCCAATTCAAAAGTAATAGCAGTGTGCATAGCTACAACACTAGGAGAAAGGATGATATTCACTATTCAAGGTTAAATCTAATTTTGGCACACAAAGGGGTGAATTATGCTGCCAAAAAAGTCTTTGGTCACTTACCACATAGTATCAAAAGTCTGACAGATAGCCAATTAGTATTTAAAAAGAAATTAAAGGAATTTCTGAATGGCAACTCCTTCTACAATGTAGATGAATTTTTAGATAAAACTTAAAGTAATAATAATAATAATAATAATAATAATAAAATCCTTTAAATATTGATTGTCAAGTATAGACAACATTTACTAAACTGACAAGTTCCACATCATTATGAAATGTCGTATATATGATCTATGGAACAAGTATTAATCTAATCTAGTCTACAACATTGGGGAAAGGCTACAACCCTGTCTTATAGCCTTCTCAACCTCTGCGTCCCTTTCTTGCCCTTCAACTCTAATAACCGCTTTCTGGTTTTTGTGTAGGTTGAATATAACTCTTCGCTCCCTATATTTTACCCCTGATACCTTCACAATTTGGAAGAGTGTATTCCAGTCGACATTGTCAAAAGCTTTCTCCAAATCGACAAACGCTAAAAACATAGGTTTCCCTTTCCTTAGCCTATCTTCTAAGGTAAGTCGTAATGTGAGTATTGCTTCCCATGTTCCTACGTTTCTCCTAAATCCAAACTGGTCTTCCCTGAGTTTGGATTCCACAAGTTTTTCCATTCGTCTATAAATAATTTGTGTTAGTATTTTGCAACCATGACTTATTAAACTGATAGTTTTGTAATTTTCACACTTGTCTGCACTTCCTTTCTTTGGAATTGTAATTACAATATTCTTCTTGAAGTCAGAGGTTATTTCCCCCGTCTCATACATCTTACATACCAGGTGATACAATTTTTTAACGACTGGTTCTCCTAACGATATCAGCAGTTCAGAGTGAATATCATCTACTCCAGGGGCCTTGTTTCGAATCAAGTCCTTCAGCGCTCTGTCAAATTCTTCTCGCAATATCATATCTCCTATCTCATCTTCCTCCACTTCATCTTCCATTTATAGAATACTGTCTTCAAGTTTATTTCCTTTGTATAGGCCCTCTATATATTCTTTCCACAGTTCAGCTTTCCCCTCTTTGCTTAGTACCGATTTTCCGTCTGCGTTCTTGATATTCATACAGCTGCTTTTCTTGTCTCCAAATATCTCTTTTATTTTCCTGTAGGCGGTATCTATCTTTCCCTTAGTTATGGATTCTTCTATGGTTCTGCATTTGTCCTCTAGCCACTCCTGCTTAGCCAGTCTGCACTTCCAGTCAATCTCATTTTTCAAACATTTGTATTCCCTTTTTCCTATTTCACTTGCTGAATTTTCATATTTTCTCCACTCATCAATTAAGTTCAGTATATCCTGTGTTATCCAGGATTTCAATTAGGCCTTGTCCTTTTGCCTACATGGTCCTCTGCTGCCTTCACTACCCTATCTCTCAGAGCTACCCATTCTTCTTCTACTGTATTACTTTCCCCCGTTTCAGCCAATCCTTGCCTGACCCTCCCTCTGAAACTCTCAGCCACCTATGGTTACTTCAATTTGTCCAGGTTCCATCTCCTAACCTTCTGCTTTTCTGCAATCTACTTTTCTTAATCTGTAGTTCATAACCAATAAGTTATGTTCAGAGTCTATATTTGCCCCTGGATATGTCTTACAGTTTAGAACCTGGTTTCTAAATCTATTCCTTACCATTATAAAGTCAATCTGGTACCTTCCACTGTCTCCTGGTCTCTTCCACGTATACAGCCTTCTTTAATGATGTTTGGACCAAGTGTTGGTGATCATTAAATTGTGCTCCGCGCAAAATTCTACCAAGCAATCTCCTCTTTCATTCCTTTTTCCCAGTCCATATTCACCTACTACATTTCCGTCTCTTCCCTTTCCTACTACCGAGTTCCAGTCCCCCATCACAATCAATCTCCCTTACCTTTCTGAATGATTTCTTTTATCTCGTCATACATTTTTTCAATATCCTCATCATCGGCCGTGCTAGCTGGCATATAAACGTGCACTACTGTGGTCGGTATTGGCTTCATGTCTATCTTTTCTACGATAATGCGTTCACAATGCTGTTCATAGTAACTTACCCGCATTCCTATTTTCTTATTCATTATCAGAGCTACTCCTACGTTACCACCAACTGATTTTGTATTGATAACCTTGTACGCACCTGACCAGAAATCCCTGTTCATCCTGCCACCGAACTTCATTAATCCCTACCATATCTAACTTTAACCTATTCGTTTATTTTTTCAAATTTTCTAGCTTACCTACGCGATTAAGGGTTAGAACATTCCACGCTACGACCCATAGAATGCCTGTTTTGTTTTTCTTGATGACGACATCCTCCTGAGTAGTCCCCGCCCATAGATCCGAATGGGGGACTATTTTACCTCCGGAATATTTGACCCAAGAAGACGCAATCATCATACAGTCAGACAGGGAGCTGCATGTCCTCGGGAGAAGTAACGACTGTAGTTTCCCCTTGCTTTCAGCTATTTGCAGTAACTGCATGGCAAAGCCATGTTAGCTGATGTTACAAGGCCAGCTCAGTGAATAATCCAGACTGTTGCCCCTGTAACTACTGAAAAGGCAGCTGCCCCTCTTCAGGAACCACACATTTGTCTGGCCTCTCCACAGATACCCTTCCACTGTGGTTGCACCTATGGTATGGCTATCTGCATTGTTGAGGCACGCAAGCCACCCCACCTCAGCAATGTCTGTTGTTCATGGGGGTGGGATCAAATAATATTTTAATTAATTAATTAATTAATCATCTGTGTCAAAGTATACTAATTTAGAGTCCCCTGTACTTCCATTTTCACCAAGCCACCATATTTTGTGCTCCCCCCCTCCTTTTCAGCTTTCGAAATGTGTGTAGTGTATCCCAATCTGTCGCAGACATATTGCCGCGAGAGACCACGAACACCAACTGCTGGCGTGGCGCAGGGGATAGCGTCACGGACTGCGGAGCAGAAGGTCGCTGGTTCAATCCCGCCCACCGGCAAAAATTTATTTCTTTGTAATTTACAATTCCAGAAGTTTCTACATCTTTCTTATGTTCACTTGTAAATTCTACTTGTTTCTTATGTTAACTGTTCTTCTAATTTCTGGTAAATTCTGTCTGTGTATAAATAGCAGAGCACCCTGCCTGAGAGTCAGTCAGTGCTGCGTGTATGTTGAGTTCGTAATAAACGTGCTTTCGTTGCCTTCGAAGTCAAGCCTACTTCCATTGCAACGTGACATTGTTTGGTGGAGGTGCCGGGTACACTGTGCGTCACGGACTGCAGAGCAGAAGGTCGCCGGTTCAATCCCGCCCACCAGCAAACAATTTATTTCTTTGTAATTTACAATTCCAGAAGGTTCTACATCTTTCTTATGTTCACTTGTAAATTCTACTTGTTTCTTATGTTAACTGTTCTTCTAATTTCTGGTAAATTCTGTCTGTGTATAAATAGCAGAGCACCCTGCCTGAGAGTCAGTCAGTGCTGCATGTATGTTGAGTTCGTAATAAACGTGCTTTCAGTATAAGTGCTGTGTTTAGTTGCCTTCGAAGTCAAGCCTACTTCCATTGCAACGTGACAATGTGCACTTTACATCAGCTGTACAACACCCTTTCCCTTTGCCCACATTGTTGTCATTGCTACTATTGTCAGACAGCTCGCCCTGAATTCAGTAAACTGTCCAAACTGATAGTCAACAGTGTCAAGTTTTTCAATTTTGTTCATCATGAAATGAGCTCCAAAAATAACAGCTTTCTCCTCTAAAACATAATACAAGAAGTGGCTTTTTAGGTATTATGGTGACCAGTGTTTTTTGTTCCTGCAATAATTAAGTACGGAATTCAGTGTAAGTTAACATTATCCAAGATTACTGAGGAATTATTACATATTCTCATTCACAGTGGACTGTTTCTGATTCTGTGACAGTGAAGCTAGATTAGAAACTAGACAATATTTGTGTATGTCACTTTACTTGATAAATACATAGTTTATAGATGATCACCCATCATTAACATGAGGTAAATGGTTCAATGTAATGGAAAAGACCAAATTAGATTTATTTGCTTAGGCAGCGGAAAATGGGTTTTTTAGGGTGGCATACTTGTTGAAGTAATGAGTCTTATTGAGGCAGTTATTGCACATGTTTCCTTAATTTTTCAAACCCTCTACATGATCATGCATTGTTTTCTGAGACATATGTATGTGATTTTGTTTATGCAATCATTATAAATACAGCTGCACAGTCTTATGTAAAACAGTAGTATCTTCCTTCGATGTTCCCCTTTTACTGATAGTATCCTTTTTCTTCCATATATGTGTGCACCTTTATCTTGTTATCCATAAATATTGTAAATGATATGTATGTATGATATGTCCATGTCACTGCTTAACAGAGCAGGTGTCCTTCAAAATTCACATTAGTATTTCACCATCAAACCCCTGCTTCTTTAAAGAATTGAAACCTCTGTATTAAATAGCTCCAATTACCCACTTACGTTACAATGAGCTTAATATTTGTTAGAATTCAGTAAGTGCTTTCATTATGAAATACTCAATTAATCTAGTATAGGTAATATGCTCTTCAAGATAATCTGCAACCAGTTGCCTTTTATTGTTGTTTCATTGTTTCTTTTACCTGACTAGGTAGTGAAATAAAATTTGTATCCATTACAGATTTGGTATCTGCAAATGTGATAAATATAAGATTTCAGGAAAAACTACAACCAGTCGCCAGTAAAAGGCAACTGGTTGCAGTTTTTCTGTGGACTACTTTATCCATCACAGCTGCAGGTTGTGTAATAGATACAAATTTTAATTTGATCTCCAGTTTAAGCAAAAGAAATTTATTCAGGATTATAAATTTTTCTGGCATCATATCATCATTTCTAGGAGTTGTATAATGATGTAATTTTGCAGGTCTATTCAGTGAGGCCCATGAGCAGTGACTGAAAAGTGTGGTCTTAATAGAATTACCTATAAAGACAATGAACAGTGAAAATGTAGAAAGTGATAAACTTTTTTTCATTTCATCATATTGTGGGTGGTCTCACTGAGGAAAAAATCCATCATGATTTGAAAGTAGTGTAAATTTTTTTCGAACTCATTACAAAATACTGGATGATTAAAGTATTAATGCGTACTGCTTCAAAACGGACATGCAGTTTTGAACTACAATAATTGTTTTATTGTGTTAAGGCTTGACATAAGATTATGTTTTCAAGCGAGTAGACTACAACTGATTTTTGAATTCAGTCAGTCATTAATTATGCAAAAATATTGAAAATAATTTTTGTTGCCCTCGGTAAGTCATTAAATAGGCAATCTGCAAGGGGCTCTGGGTTCCAGGATAGTCATTTAGTAATTACACTGATGTGACAAAAATCATGGAATAGCTCCTAATTTTGTACCAGACCATGTTTTGCCCAGAAAAGTGCAACAGCTCTACATAGCATGAACTTCTAAAGTTCAGCCTTGAAGAATTTTTGCAATCACATTTTTCAAGTGACACTTCTAGCATGTCAGCTAGGACCCTTTTATATGCAATCAGTAATGGATAATTCAAAATAACTCTCATGTGCCTCACTGATGTGTTCAGCCAAATGCTACCTCTCAGTAGGTTTTAATAAAAAGAGAGTATTAATGTTACTAAACAACTATAATCTTGACTGATACTTTTTAAGTTTTGAAAACAAAGTGAGAAAATGTTGAAAAGAACATAATGGTATTAAAACAGGGGATGGCTCAGTAAAATCTGCTGCTTTCAAAGCAGTTTTGCACTATAGTTCCTCCTCTAAATCATCACATGAACAACAAGATGTAAGCTACTAAGTTTTGGATCATGTTTTCTGCTCATGTATTAGTACATATCAGGAATAAATATGGGTCCCAAAAGAAACAATTGTGCTAAACTCAGGCCACTATTTTCATTCATAAACGTCACCGGAAGGGTATCTATGGAGATGTCAAACAAACATGTGATTCCTGAAGTGGGGCAGCAGGATTTTCAGTAGTTGCAGGGGCAACAGTCTGCATAATTGATAGAACTGGCATAGGAACAGTTACTGTGAACAGCTGAAAGCAAGGGGGAACTACAGTCATTACTTTTCCCAAGAACATGCAGCTGTACTGTATGAATATATGATGATGTAGGAAGGTAGGTAAACTACTACTAGCAGCACCATGATCACATTATCGTAGTCAAGATAGATACAAAGCCAACACCAACTATAGTAGAAAAAATTTATATGCCAAGGAGACAAGGAGATTGAAGAAATATATGAGGAGGTAAAGGAAATTATTTAACAATTAAGGGAGAGGAAAACTTCATTGTGATGGGGGACTGGAATTTGGTAGTAGGAAAAGGGAAGGGAAGGAAAAAAACTAGGTGAATTTGGACTGGGGTAATGGAATAAAAGAACAGTTGCCTGTTAGAATTTGGCATGAAACATAATTTAATCATAACAAATGCTTGATTTAACAATCATGAAAGAAGGTTGTATACATGGAAGAGACCAGGAGAAACCTGAAGGTACCAGATAGATTTTGTAATAGTAAGACATTCATTTTGAAACCAGGCTTTAAACTGTAAGACACATCCAGGGGCAGATGTAGACTCTGATCATATCTGATTGGTTCTAGGTCTTTGAGAGTTTCAGAAGGAGCTTTAAGAAATACTGAATTTAAGTGATGAACGGAGAATATATAAAAATGAAGCAGGTAAAATGTGAGTACAGACTACTAAGAAATGAAATTGACAGGAAGTGCAAAATGGCTAAGCAGAATTAGCTGGAGGGCATATGCAAGTCTGTAGAAGAGTGTAAAACTAGGGGAAAAATTACCACCTACAGGAAAGTAAAAAGAGACATTTGGAGACAAGAAAAGCAGCTGTATGGAATCAAGAATTCAGATGGAACACCAGTTCTGAGCAAAGAAGGGATAGCTGAAATGTGGAAAGAATATATAGACGGGCTCAACAAAGGAAATTTGGAGTAGGAATTCAGGGTGAAGGGGAAAAAACCTTGCAGTTTGTCAATGACATTGTGATTCTCACAAGGACAGCTAAGGACCTGGAAGAGAATTTGAATGAAATAAACAGTATCTTTAAAGGAGTGTATCAGATGAACATTACAAGAACAAAACAAGGGTAATGGAATGTAGTCTAATAAAATCAGGTGACGATGAAGGAATTTGATTAGGAAACAAGACAATAAAGGCCAGTCTCAGTGGACACCCTAACATGACGCCAAGTAACAATCATGTTTATCATTTTTGGAAGACACTGATATCTGGCAGAATACCCAATTTCAATGAGATGTCAACAAAGTGCTGGGAAAGTCTAAGAAATTACATAATTTATGATGGTTGCAGTACAGATGATGTAAAATTCAGAATGGCAATGGGAAGAAAAGTGTTTCTGAAAAAGAGAAATTTGTTATCATGTGTATATTAGTTTCAGTTTTAGGAAGTATTTTATCAAAACATTTGTGTGGAGTGTTGCATTGTATGGGAGTGAAACATGGATGAGAAAAGTATAGAAATTTTGAATTGTAGTGCTGCAGATGAATTATGAATATTAGGTGGACAGATTGCATAACTAATGACTGGATACTGGTACTAAACACTCATTGAGTAAAGAATGCCTGAGACTTAAAGCAAGTCTAACACTCATGGTCAGATATACACTGAGGAGTGTTCTCCAGAACTGGGGAGAACAGAAATTTCTGGCACACCTTGACTGACAGAAGGGGTCAATTGAAAGGACACATTCTTAGACATCAACAAATCATCAAGTTAGCATTGGAGGGAATTTTGTGGGGTAAAAATTGCAGAGGGAAACCAAGAGATTAATACAGTAAGCAGGTTCCAATGTATGTAGGTTGCCTTTCTTTAGAGGAGATGAAGAGGCCAGCTCATGGTAGTGTAGGGTGGAGATCTGCATAAAACTAGTCTTTGGACAAAGACCACTTCAACAACATATATAGCAGAGGATAATCTGGTTCTGATTGCATAATTTCTTCCTTATCACATCCAATTCATTTTTTGTTATAAATTTACAATAAGTTCCAAATTTTAATATTAGGATTTTTCTAAATTATTGGTGTTTGAAGACATCACAGAGTTCATAATTGTATTTACCACCCTTTGATGCATAAATGTATCTTTGTTTAATATGAAGTTTGCCCTGTAACATCACACCCATAAGACCATCTATAATGTGATTTGATTCCAGCTACATCATTGGGCAGGGCTGTAACATCATACTGCACAGGCTGATGATGCCAATGGGCAACACTGATGGCCCATGGTGTAGGCAGGTGGGTGTGGCCAATGGGCCATCACATCTTCAATGCAATACTGAATAGCAAACGTCGTCACATTGGGTCACTCCATTGAAAAACTGAGCAAAATATGTGCTTGTGTCAGGTCAAAGTGATGTGATCTATGTTATGTCTATAGCCACTCTTCCCCTCTTCATCACTACATCTACTGATGTTATCAAAAATTAATAAATAAATCCCTGCTGGCACAGTTCTCTATTGTGACTGGAAAAACTTGACAAGCTTGATGGTTTCATACCTCCAGCAATCACAGGTAATTGTTTCTGACCATTAGCTGCTGAAGCATTAAAATAAAAATATACAAAATGCAAAGTACCTTAATGAGACAAAATTGTCAAAAATATCATCTGATGCTGTCATCTTTCTTGTTTTAATACTGCTACAATGGTTTTAAACATTCTGGATAGTCATCCAAATCTTTGTTCAAATTCTAGTCATAATCAAACATGGATTAGAGTATTCTCCCAGATTCTCAGTGTATATCTGCTCATCAGTATTATACTTGCTTTGAGCATCAGGCATTCTTTATTCGATGAATTTCTTGAGGTTTTCCCATGATTTCTTCTGCTTTTAAAAGTTTTGATTTCCACCACATTGTCATCTATCACCTTCCAAACCCAATACAATGTTTATCCACAAGCTTTCCACATCTTTAGCAGAGCCTACCTCCTGTATCCTGATGCTGTTGAAACCAAGCATGCCCCCTCCAATACCTCTTCCTGGTGTCCCATCTACCTTGCTTCTTTTATTCAGCAAGGTCTTTGAATCCTTTCTCTCCCACCATATCCATAACCACCTTCAACAACGCCACCTCCTGGCCATCACCCAATGTGGATTCCGACCATCCTTCTCTGCTGACAGCCAACTCCTACATCTCACCCATGTTGTCTCCCTCCAACTCAACTCCCATCATTCCACAATATTTGTGTTCGTGGACCTGGAGAAGGCATATGCCATTCTGGTCTCCTCTTCAAACTCCAAATCTATGCCCTTCCTATACATTTATGTCTCTCTTATCAAATCCTTTCTCTCCCACCGAGCCTCCTATGTCACGGTCCACAATTCTGACACCTATACTTTCTATCCCACTGGTGGAGTCTCAGAGCTCTGTCCTTTCCTCTCCCCTCTATCTCCTCTGCATTGCTGATGTCCCCCAACCACCACCACCACCTGTCCATTTCCAGCAATATGCTGATGACACTGCCTTCCTTGCACTTGCTGCCACTCTTAAATGATCCCAATGACTCCTCCTAACCCAACGTACCAAATTTTTCTCCTGGCATAACCAGTGGCTCCTCAGTAAATACCAAGAAAACCCAGGCAATCCTCATAAGTTGCACCACCCCTCATTATGATTCCACGACTTTTACCTCATTGTTTATGACTGCCCCATTCACCTTAACCCTACTCTGAAATACTTTGGTCTTAACCCTAAAGTGCTTTCTCAGATGGACTCTCCACCGCAAAATCATCACACACAAAAGCACATACCTGCCTCAGTCTCCTGATGATCCTATCTGGCAGGACTTTCATCCTTCATACCTATAAGTACTTGATCCACCCCATCCTTTGCTTCTTCAGAGTATCCTGGATCTCCACCCCCTCCCTCCCCTAAATAATTCAACAAAGCTATTCAGATCCTCAAAGTCACATGCTCTGCTTCACCTAGAATATACTCCTCCCCTCCCCATGCAGATCCTCTAGGATCTCATATCCTTCACAGAACTCCATCTTTTCCTCAAACACCTCCATAATTTTTATACCATCCATAATCTAGACTCCCTCAATCCTTCAGTCTCTGACCCCAGTATGTTGCCACAGCACTACATTTGATTGCCTTCTTTTGGAAGATGGTTAGAGGTGCAGCATAGCTGGATCTCCTCTATTATTCTTTTATGCACAAATTACACAGCTACATCAAGATATTCTTAGCTGTATGCATGAGTCTGAAATGCATTTTCCCAGTCTACGACTAAGCAATTGGAAGTTACAGAAAATAAGGTACAGTTATTGACATGTGGAGTTCTGTATACACATTGTGATCGTGTAACAATACATGTGGCGACTTTTACATGTACAGTCTCCATATTATCTATGTAAGCTTCCTTTGTCTTCCTGTTTTTATTGTATATCCAAAAATGAAAAGTCAAAATTCCCAATTGTGAAAATGTTCAGAATACTCTACCATGTGTTTAATATCATATCTCATTTGTGTTGATGTTTACATCCTTAGAAAAGTCTAGCTACCTCCTAGCCATACTTCCATTGACAGCGTTACAAAAACAATTCCCAACAGTAGCATTAGAAATTATTCTGCAGATTATTAATAATATCCTCTAAACAAAATAGTAAGCTTTTTCATTGGCATTGTCACATATTTCACATAGGATACTGTCTAGTTGCCTTACTTATGAAAGTGTTATAATACACAAATCACTTGGATCTGTACCATTTACCGGTTAGTTCCACTTTACATTTACAATCTCGAGAGTGTTTTCATCAAAATTTCTCCAGAAAGGACAGTCTCCACAGTCATTGCTACCTTACTTGATAAATCTCTAATTATTTCTTCATTATCATCTCATTTATTATCAATGCACCACCATAATCATACTTCAGTTTATGAATGCTTCATTATACCCTTATTAAACTTCATCATAAACATACCTTTCGTATCCTTTACCACAAGTAAACTACCAACTACACAACTATCATGTTTAGTGCCAAAATATTCCTAAAGAGAAATAGCACTTCACAGCAACATGCCAACTGCATCATAGAACAGACAAAATGTCACTTACTCGCTTCACTACCAATACATTACTGTATAGCAAAAGATCATTTTAAACAAAATTAACAAATACAAATCTTCTTTCATTGCTATTGAACACCACCACAAACAATACTTTCTTCTCTTGTTTACGAAAGCTTGAAGAGCTCAGTACGAGACTGTTAATCACAAAATTTTACTAATCACTTATACCAAGGACAATTTTCACCATTATCACAACTATATTCTAGGTGTTATCTTTGTTATATTTTCCCCTTTTATAGAGTTCATACTGGATGGTTACTGTAGATCCCATTTCATGCCATTTTGTTACTTACAAGTTCTCTAATGACCAGTCTGCTATTCCTACAGTATTGTTGAACATAATCTTGAGAATTAATCAAGATGTAATGAACCTTCTGTATACTTCTTATGATCCTCTATTACAGGTCAGGTCAGGTCAGGTCAGGTTAGGTTTTAGGTTTTGGGTTTTGGGTCTTGGGTCTTAGGCTTTAGGTTTTATATATATATATATATATATATATATATATATATATATATATATATATATATATATATCCTTTAGTCTTGCTAAAACTTCAGAACGGCTGAACCTATTTGGCTAAATTTAGTTTTGAAATATTTGGAAAAGTCACCCAGAAAGTAGGAAAATTTAGGAAAAACCAAAAGCGATTTTTTTCTATGAAAAAAAAAAATCATCACTTGAGTACATCTTGACAGGACAAGGTTTGTGTGAAATAACTTTTTTGGAAAATCTAACGGAAAATTAGAAAGTTTGAGAAAAACTGAAAGTGCGTTTTTCAATGTGTTTTTGATTGAATTTAGCACTATAACTTACTATCTGCATGGCGGAGAGGGGTAATTCTTTTTGGTTTGCTCATTATGGTCTTGGAAAAGTTTTCAGTAAAAAATAGGGACAGTTAACAACGAACGTCACAAATTTGTACCAATTTCCTTTTTCATTGTATTTCTTAATGTATTCAATACTATAAGTTGAGAACTGTTCATCCGATTATGATAAAATTTTTATCATTTGACGTTCAACGAAAGATGATTGTTCTCACGAACTAAAAATTTGGGAAAGTTGCCTGGAAAATTTGAAAATTCGTGAGAAACTAAAATTGCTTTTTTCAATGGGATATCAATATTGTCTATTGTCACATTGGAATGGAAGCAGGCTTGACTTTGAAGACAACTGAACACAGCACTTCGACTGAAAGCTGGTTTATTATGAACTCAACATACACGCAGCACTAACTGCCTCTCGGGCAGAGTGCTCTGCTATTTATAAACAGACAGAATGTACCAGAAATTAGAAGAACAGTTAACATAAGAAACAAGTAGTAGAATTTACAAGTGAACATAAGAAAGATGTAGAACATTCTGGAATTGTTAATTACAAAGAAATAAATTTTTGCCGGTGGGCGGGATTGAACCAGCAACCTTCAGCACCACAGTTGGTGACACTATCCCCTGCGCCACACCGGCAGGCGGTGTATGTTGCCTCTCACGGCATTGCTCCCTCTCCTGGAAAAAAAGCAACCCGCTGTCGTCTGATAGGGGGCGTATAACACGATACGGCCCAAAGTATCACTTAAATAACATTTCTGACAGTCCAACCTTCCGTACAGGAGTAAAAATCCATACCAGATCTCCTGGGCTGTACACAATAGGTCGGTGCTTGTTGTTATACCACTGATGGTCCTTCTCCTGGGAGTCCAGTGTCCGTACGCGATCCAGTTGTCTTGCTTCTTTGACCCTGATGATGAGCTGTTTAACATAGTAACCCTGAGTGTCGTCTGGTTGGAAAGGGAACAGCATATCCATTGTTGTCTCAACTTCATGGCCATGGAGCAGGAAAAACAGCGTGAAGCCTGTGGTGTCTTGTCTTTTGGTATTGTAAGCAAATGTCACGACTGGCAGAATTGTATGCCGATCCTTCTGCTCAACATCGACAGCATATCGGCTAATGTCTTGTTAAAACGTTCCATAAGACCATTTGTCTGAGGATGGTGTGCAGTTGTCATTCTGTGGACTATGTCGCACTGTGACATTACCTCTGATACTAGTTTTGACTGGAATACTTTTCCACGATCAGATATCATGACACATGGTGCTCCATGCTTCAAAATAATGTCTTCTACAAGGAATTTTGTGATCTCTGGAGCTTCTGCAGTCAGCACAGGTTTGGTGACAGCGTAGTGTGTGAGGTAGTCAGTGCAGACTATTATCCATCGGTTACCAGTTGTCGACTTTGGGAACCTCCCTAAAAGGTGCTGCCGGCGGAATCGGTACGAGATGTCCTGGGGGTAATTGTGGCACATGCTTCCGTCACTGGCACTCTTTACAGTGATTCACATACTGCTTGACAGATCGGTAGAGACCTTTCCAGTAATACCTGCATCTGATTCTGTCTAGGGTCTTCACGAATCCCAGATGACTGGATATTGGAGCATCGTGGAAATATTTGAGAATAGCTGGCTGGAGTTGAGCTGGAACAACCAGTAGCCATTTGGGGCCCAGTGGATTGTAGTTGCTCTTATACAATGTTCCGTTTATAAGTTGGAACTCTGCATTGTTCAGTTTTCCTTTCTCCAAGGCCTCTATCATTTTTAATAGTGCTGGATCTTACCTCTGTTCAGCTGTAACGTCTAATTTAGTGAGGGCTGAAATTTCATTCATGCTGTTGTGTTCCAATAATGGATTCCTTGAAAGGAAGTCGGCATCCTTGTGTTTGCACCCGTTCTTGAATACCACTGTGACATCATACTCTTGGAGTCTTAGTGCCCATCTTGCTAGTCGACCTGATGGATCCTTCAAGCTAGTCAGTCAACGCAAAGAATGGTGGTCTGTCACAACTGTGAATGGTTTGATGAATAAATACGGCCGGAACTTGTTGATAGCCCAGATAACTGCGAGACATTCTTTCTCAGTTGTAGAGTATTTTATCTCGGACTTTGAGAGTACTCTTGATGCATAGGCTATCACTTTTTCAGCACCTACCTGAACTTGTACAAGCACTGCACCAATCCCATAACCAGTGGCGTCTGTGTGACGTTCCGTTTCTGCATGCTCGTCATACAAGGCTAGCACTGGTGCGGAAGTTAGAGCCTCCTTAAGTGCCTGGAAAGCTCTTTCTTTTGTCTCATCCCAGTAAAACTTGGCGTCTCCCTGCAGAAGTTCTTGTAATGGACGTGCTTCTTACAAAATCCTTTTATGAAACATCAGTAGTATGAGCAAAACCTGAGAAAACTTCTCACATCACGAATGTGCTGAGGAGTTGGAAATTCTGTGACTGCCCTTACTTTATCTGAATCAGGACCAACACCATCTCCGTTGACTAGGTGCCCCAGGATTTTTCTCTCTTTGGCAATGAAGAGGCACTTCTTTGGACTGAGGCAGAGTCCTGCAGCCTGAACACACTTCAACACAGTTGACAGGCAACTCAGATGTTCTTCAAATGTTTTTGAGAAAACAACAATGTCATCTAAATAGTAAAGACACGTCATCCACTTAAGGTGTTGAAGCAAGTTGTCCAACATCCATTCGAATGTAGGGCGGAGCATTATATAATCCACATGGCATTACTTTGAATTCATAGAGGCTGTCAGGTGTAATAAAAGGTGTCTTCTCCCTGTCAGTTTCGTCAACCTCAATTTGCCAGTAACCTGTCTGCATGTCCATAGTTGAGAAGTATGTAGCTCCTTTCAAGCAGTCTAAGGTAGACATTTTTCTTTGTGATTTTGTTCAGCCGCCGATAGTCGACACAGAATCACCATGTGCCATCCTTCTTCTTTACGAGGACCACCGGAGACGACGTGAGGACTCTCTGGAGGTTGTATAATGTCATCATGCAACATCTTCTCCACTTCTTTCCGAATTATCCATCATTCAGCGGGCAACACTCTATATGAACGCTGGCTAATTGGTGGATGATCCCCAGTATTGATACGGTGCCTTACTGTGGGCCGTTTTGTCTGACTTTTCCCCTGCTGAGGTGTGAATGCACCCAAAAATTGATGTAGTATCACTAATGCCTGCTGGCATTGTTCCTTGGTCGGTCCGGGCCCTATTGGCAGTTACACATTTATTTTCTCCAGTGTGTTGTCTGTACTAACAGAAGAGCATGGGTCTTCGTTGATGACGTTGAACTCACCATTCTGGCTTGGTTCAGCCTTCCCGATGCATATTCCTTTGGGGATACGTTGCGACTGCTCGTGACAGTGATCCAAATCTCTCCTTGACCTCTGGTAATGCTTATGATAGCTGCTGGTATGTAAATTTCTTTGGTGAGCCTGAGAAACTTTTTCCTATCAACAAGAACTTAACAGTTTAATTGCTCATCTGTGTTTGTGTCTGCAACTCTTCTCATCATCAATTGCAGGGTCGTCACATTGTCAACAGCAAGTAACTTCCCAGAAA
This sequence comes from Locusta migratoria, assembly GCA_026315105.1. Classification (NCBI taxonomy): domain Eukaryota; kingdom Metazoa; phylum Arthropoda; class Insecta; order Orthoptera; family Acrididae; genus Locusta; species Locusta migratoria. Next base: position 607,780,352 of record CM048755.1, read on the forward strand.
ATTCTATATTACACTTACCCGTCTGTACAACTACTTCAATTTGCAGCTCAGATCTTCCACAGTCAATGATAGATGGTGATGCCTGAATGAAGTCGCATCCGAGGATGACATTGTGACTACATTCTGTTAACACGACAAATTCAAACGGCTGGGTCCTGTTGTTGATGGTTATTCTTGCGACACAAGTTCCTGCTGGCTGGACGTACTTTCCATTCGCAACCTTCAGCACAGTTGCCCCAGTATCACAGAACATTGTCTTCTTTAGTGTGCGGCAGTAATTATCCAACAATACAGAGAAAGACGATCCTGAGTCAACAAGTGCCCGGACAGGTTGGCCGTCGATTATGACGTCGATGAGATTTCCCGACATCTAAGTGACTGTCGTCCATGGAAGATTTTCGTCTGCGGCGGCCTCACCTCCGTAGATGGTCGCCTCGCTTAGTTTTCCTGGGTGCAGCGGCTATGGGAGCGGCTGGTACCTCTGTACGGCGACGGTGAACGGCTGCGGCGCGTCGGGGAGCGACCTCGTCTAGGGTACGGTGATGGGCTTCTTCCCATAGGTCGACTGAACTCAACAGCAGGTGATTGCCTGGGATAGAACTGCTCTGATGGCTGACGTCTTGCAGCAAAATAATCGTCGAAAACTCGCCTTCTCTCTCTGCAGTAGCGTACGACAGGTCCAGGGCGCCCACAGTGGAAACACAGTGGTGTGCTGTCTTCTGTCCTCCAGATGTCTGTTCTTCTGTGGGGCATCATAGTTGCCGGGGGAGTTTGTTGTGGCCACATCATCCGGTTCATGGGCTGCGGTTTGGTGGCTGCAGTGTATGTCATAGCAGGGCAATGCCATTCTTCACGTTGGGTGCAATAGGCACGGCAGACAGGAGCTAATGTCTTGAATACCTCTTCCTCAGTGGCATCGGCTCCCTCATCACTTACAGGGATTACATCCATGGCCATGATCTGATGCATGCTCGGTCTAATAGTCCTGGCTGCCAAAAACTGTTGTAATTCTTCTCTCACAATTTGTCGTATGAGGGAAGCGAAGTCATGCTGGTCTTCCACTACGGCCCTAGGGACTACATTGGCGAGTCTCTCATACTTCTTTTGTCCAACCCTCATTTGTTGCATCTCTTCAATACTCTGGCACCAGTTAATGAACTCTTCCGTCGTAGCGACTGCTTTGATCAGAAGAGCTTGGAACATGTCTTCTGCAGTACACTTCATCAAGTGCGTGATTTTGTCAGCCTCAGTCATATTCGGATTGACTATGTTACACAGGGCCAAAACATTCTGTATGTATGACTGTGTCAGGTCACCATGTCGTTGGGCCCAGTTCTTCAGTTGTTCTTCCGCTGAGTGGATTTGTCACTGGTGGTTTCCAAACGTCTTCTTTAAGTTCTGCCTGGAATGTTTCCCAGTCATTCAGTTTGTCTTCATTGTTCTCAAACCATTGCTGGCCTGTTCCATCCAGGCAGAAATAAACATTGGCCAAGCACATTGTATAACCTTGGCGACTCGGTCGAACCCTTTTAGCCATTTGTTGGGGTCCTATCCAGCGTCTCCAGAGAACACCGACGGGTGTCTGATGTGTAGCTGGCTTACTGCTGGTTTTGTGTCCATGGTTCTTCTGATAATATGGACTTTTGGAAGGATGTACTTGGTATATCCCTTGTATTCCGGTTCTAGTCCATGTAAGTGACGGCTTTTACATTACCTAATCGGAGCCATGATGATGCAGCTGTTGCACAGGATACCCAGTACCTACCAAACAATGTCACGTTGGAATGGAAGCAGGCAACTGAAGGCAACTGAACACAGCACTTATATTGTAAGCTGGTTTATTACGAACTCAACATACACGCAGCACTAACTGCCTCTCGGGCAGAGTGCTCTGCTATTTATACAGAGACAGAATATACCAGAAATTAGAAGAACAGTTAACATAAGAAACAAGTAGAATTTACAAGTGAACACAAGAAAGATGTAGAACATTCTGGAATTGTTAATTACAAAGAAATAAATTTTTGCCGATGGGCGGGATTGAACCAGCAACCCTCAGCACCGCAGTCTGTGAAGCTATCCCCTGCGCCATGCCGGCAGTCGGTGTACGTAGTCTCTCACGGCAATATCATTCATCTGATTCCAATAACATTTTGCATATCTGATGTTCAAAGCAAGAGTAACATTTCTATGAAATAAAAATGTGGAAAAGTTTCCCGGAAAATTCTGAAAAAAATAGAAAGAGTTTTTTCTATGAAATGTCAATACCATTCATCTGATTGTGATAAAATTTTGCACATTAGACGTTCAAAGTGAGATGAAGGTTTGAGTGAAGTAAAAGTTTTGAATAGTTGACCAGAAAGTAGGAAAATTTATGGAAAGCTGAAAGAGCTCTTTTTGTTGGGATATCAATATTACTCATACGATTGCGACAAAAATTTGCACCTTTGACGTTCAAAGCATTGGTATATTGACTAGACAACACAACAACCAAGTCATTATTTTACATGTCTTAAATCTAAATTTTCCTCACAATTTTTCCATATTTTATCACCGTTTAAACCTTCCCTAAACTTTCACGAATGTGACATGAACATTATCATGGACATGTGTGTGTGATCTGCCCATTCTTTCCGCCCACCATCGATTTGATACGTAGACTATCTGATGATGTATTTATTAAGCTGCTGGGTCTAAAACACATATGATTTAAATTAATATGGTTTATATTAAGAGGTAAGTGATATGAAGTTCACCAGGTCATCTAGTTTAGAATATATAAATTACACTATGCATGACACATGAACTCCATTGCCTAATTGCCCCCTTTACAGTATGACATAATCAGAGTACCAAACAGAGTGACTGACCTCACTGGACTGTAACAACAAGAAAGCTACAAAGCAAGAACAAGCAGAAATCAATTGGCAGAACTCAGTGAAACACAAGTGAAGCATATACTACAATTTACTGTGACTCGAAAGAATACTGGAGCAGGTGCATATTACCATAAAATGAATGAAGAGTAGAACACAGGCGTATTAATGGGCGGGGGGGGGGGGGGGGGGGGTGACAGGAGGTGGCAGTGCCCCCCCTCCCATTATTTTTTATAGCAACCATGTTTGCCTTTGACTGAAGCATCTTGTATCAAGTACTACACGCTCTCTTCAACTTTCATAATATTTTTCAGTCTGTGACTGGTAATAGACGACAACATCTGTAATGATGGGGTGCTCAAGGTCGCTATTACATATGAATGTAATTGAATGGAAACTGGAACACCTTGCCTAAATGAAATTTCCATGACTTTGCCCACTCCCCCCAGACCAAAGTCCTGAAATCACCATGACAAAGTCAGTAAATAGGTTTTCCTGCCCCTCTAAAGAAATAGTTAGTATGCCACTGTTTCTATTATAATTTTGGACAGCATGTCCTTAACCCCTTATAGGGCACAGCAATTTTTTTGCTTCAAAGCAGCAGACATGAACATTACTAAGTATCTGTTTACACATGGAAACAGAAAAATATGGCTTTTTTATACTGAAAAACAAAAATTGAATTTTATGAATTTTTTTGCTTGGTAAAAAATCGACCACAATCCATTTAAGGACATTACCTGAATGTTTTGTGGTTCATTTTTCTACCAAAATCTTTAGACTCATATACGTAACTCATATAGTAATAAAAAGTCTTCTCTTGATGGAGGTAAACAATTTTATTCCTGGGAATGACACTAAAACAAATACTTTGAACAAAATTCACATTTTCAAAACAATTTTTCTATTGACAATAAACATTTTAGCTTTTTAAACTAAACTTTGTAAGCATATTCATCTTTCAAAATTATTTGGTAATCAAGCAAAGTGCGTCCAATAACAATGATTTCATACCATGAAATAGTGCAAAGCATTGCTTGAAAAGTTCTACCTTTAGGAACTAAAATTAAGAGAACTTATTTTCGGTTTTTCTCAAGTACTGCACATTGCGCATTTTTTTGAAGTACCTGTCACAGGCATGTATGCTGCAGTAGTAGGAGAAAAGCTGATCTTGGAAGTGATGTGTGATTTATTCTTATTAATAAGAACTTTTGGGTGTGATATAGCTGCCATCCTTTATTTGGAACAAAAACTACCTATTAGATAATTTGCAGTATGCTCTGGATTATTAAATGTGACTGTTGTTTGCTGTGCATGGATAGTTTGTATTTCTTTGTACAGAACATAATCATTCACTATTGCTGGATCTATAAAATAATAAAAAGTTTCACCCAGCAACACCCTGACTTCTATGCTATATTGTAGGATGCATGATTCTGGTCAAATCTATCTACACCACTCATATAACAGTTTATTCAGCAGTGGCTTGAGGGCAAGGGATCATTTGTTTCCCCCTCCTTCTTGTCATGATGTGTAACAAATGTTTTCTCTGTAAAACTGTGCATACTGATTGCAACAGTGATTGACTTAGTAGCCCTGTCTTTTCATTTTGCTACAGACACATCTCCTGACATAGCAAAGTCAGATTCTCCCATACTAAGTTCTGTATCAGTTGAAACAATTCCCTTTGGCAAATACCTTCTTGAAGATGAAATCATCCCACACCCTAAAATACCTTTCTTCAACAATTTAGATAGGAAGGTGGAAAAAGAAACAATCATAAAAAAACAGTATCCATGATGTTGGAATGATGATGAAAGTTGTATTGTTACATTGAACACTTCTACCTCTTTTACACCACCTTGAATATCTAAATATTAATTAAGTTGATATTACCCTTGCACAGAGCAGAATCTGCTGCCAGAATCAATGTCTGTTACAGATTCTGGGGGCAGAAGAAGGCACAAAGTAGTCTCAGATGACATACGAAGTAATTGAAGAAGTTTCTCCATGATCTTAGAGTAGCTGAGAAGGACAGAAAAGACAAATGAATTGTTAATTCTTGTTGATTTTATATGTATGTTCATGGTAATTTGTATTATTCATTCATGACTTGGTTGATGTCAAACACATTTTTCCAATATCCGTCTAGAAATGTAATAAGGTGAATAAATTGAGTTGAGAAGTTTCACAGTGAACTTGAGTTCTTATTTATATTTATGAAGAGCATCTCAGTTGAACAATTAACATCAAGAAACTTATAACAGCACATTTTGGAAACTACAGAGGTACAGCTAACGCTGGATCTTTTAAATAAAATCCATCCATTAAATCACGTGCTTAACCTAGCTGGAAGTTAACTTAATTATGGAAGTGTTGGTTCATGGTTGGAAGAAAATATTTTAACCAGTGTCCAGAATGCTTCATGTTTCAACTGTGAGACAGGAAGAACACTTCATATGGTGACTGATTTAGTGGACCAAATCTGCAACTATACACGTCACAAATAGTGGTTTTTGGTTTCCTTTAATGAATGGCCAAACTTAAATCCTTCAAGCAGATACTAGTTGAATGCTTATCAGGAACGACATATTCTATCTCCTTGATGAGAAGAATATTAGAGTGCAAATTTAGCACTAGAAGAAAAGAAGATTTAGTTCAGAGATCGGAGAGGTGGCAACAGACACAGAACAATTGCTGATCATGCTGTACCACAGCGGGGCCTCGACATTATTTGTCTACACTTTGGTGAGCATACCATTTTTGGTTGTTTAATTTCTTTCAAATTATTGTGAAAGTGAAGTGCCATTGTAAATTAGTGTAGTAGTTCATGTATTTAACAAGACTTCAGTCTAAAATTTATTCGATAAAAGAAAACTGATCTTGTAAAACAAATTAGTGAAGAATTTGAGAATCAAAAAAGTGAATTAGTAGGTCATATTGAAACTCAAAGTTGGACGCTAGAGGAACTGTCAGTTTCTGTAGTTAATCAAAGAATGAATTTTCAAGAAAATTTAAGGGAACTAAAATCAGATATCAAGAATGAAATATCTTCTTTAAAATCTGAAATGTATCTTAAGTTAGAAGAACAAGATGTAAAACTTGGCTCCTATCAAGATGATTTAAAGGTGTACATAGAAAGGTGTTAAGCTAACTATGATGTGGATCTAATGAAACAAAATGTTTCTAGAGATAATACAACAGATGTAGTAAATGAAATTGTAGAAGCTAAGTTTGCTTTGAGAAAAAAAGAGATAGTAGGAGATATTTTACAAAATGTTTAAGAGACTAGTCTAGAAGTGCAGGTTATTAACAAGTGTTTGATGAAAAGTTAGGTTCTGTTCATGACAATTTATCAGACTAATATAGGAAATTAAATTCTTTAGAGGAAATATCTTTTTACCGGTGATCTTGGGGTAAAGCGCTCGACTGGAAACCGAAGGGTCGCGGGTTCAAATCCTGGTCAGACCTCGGATGTTTTCAGTCTGCATTTTAACCCATCCTTCACCTTTCAACGATGTGAGGAATCAACAGAAATGACACATGGTTCAGATTCCACGTTAAGCTGTAGGTCCCCTTGCCCCGGTTGGATAACTGGGGTAGGCTAGGGACAGGCAAGTCGCCGAAGTGGCGTCCAGTTGAAAGACTCGCACCAGGCCAATGAGCCACACGAAATTTTTATTATTATTATTATTAACTCAAATTAAGGAAAGAGTACTTAGTACAGAAAGTCAGTTAGAAATATTAAAGAAAATTCATTATGAAGATAGTGAGAAGGGAATCTCAGGGTTGGACAACATTTGTGAGCAAATGGTACAGGACTTAATAGATAGGAAGATAAAAGAAAATTGTTCCCAGAAATGATCAAATGTCTGACATAGGTATTACCAACCACCAGTTAGACAAACTGTGGGATGAGATAAATAAAACCAAAACAGCCTTAAACTTGAATGGGTGTGCCATTTCCAATAACTACCAAGTAACTTCTCCTATGCAGTCAAGAGAAGATTCATCCAATTGTGCTCAAGGTATACACCTATTGAAAGAGTTACCCAAATTTAAACTGGGGGGGAGAAGTACACCATAACCCTTTCCTACGGGTATTCTGAAGAGAACCCTGTTTGGCATAAACACTATAAAGCTTGTTCTGCATTCACTCAAAGAATGACCCGGCAGTCCTCTGGCCGTTTGACAGTGTGCTGCCAGCAGATGGTGTGCAGCTCATGTCAGCTGTCTTGGATGACCGTGCCCTCCTGTGGCTAGGGCAGGAACTATCTCGGCTGGGCCAGCGCAAGCCACGAAGCACAATATGGCACGCTAGGCCATAACATCCCTCCTCCCTTGGGGCGAGGGACCGGAATCCGGAACAGCGGCGAAGAAATCTGGCTGCTGGGGCTCTTCCACCTCCATCCGATTGTCTAGTGGCTCCATCCACTCTCTAGCTGGAACCACCTCATATGGACAAAACACCTTTGTGAATATGAGGGTTTCGCTCTCATGAGCGATGTCTTGCCGCTCCCAGCACTGGCGATGGTGGTAGATCCTCTATTTCCCCTTCCTGTGGTACATCCATCGTCAACTCTGGGCCCCCGTTGGCTGGCCGCAAGGTGCCCCCACTGCTGGTTACCTGAGCTGTCCACTCCTTGGAGCTGGCCACTAGGGCTGCAGCGGGAAAGTGGGCCCCAGACCCCATCGGTGGCAGGACTTCCCCCTGCCAACCAGTCTGCGGAAATGAAATTGTTAGAGAACTGTCCCCTGATGGCGCCGCCGACAAAGGGGGGCATGACCTGAAAAAGGGGGAAGGGACCGTAGGTGTGGGAGAAGGATGACGGACCCAGAGCTGATCGTGGTGGCAGGTGAGGATGCCAGTAGGAGAACGGACCTCGCAGAGATGACGGCCACGCTCCCGGACGACCACGACTGGAACCCAGCAAGGATGGAGGACAAGGGAGGGTGGGAGAGCCCATATGCAAGAGGGACAACAGCGTCTGATGAGGGCGGCCATGAAGGAGCTCAGAGGGGCTCTGCTGAGCGGCCGGAGTGGACCGATAAGATGACAGGAATCGAAGGAGGGCTTTCTCCACTGAAAGATGTGACACATACTTGCGCATTTGCATCATCGGACAAACCTCTCCGTTACCCCATTTGATTCTGGGTGAAAAGGTGGGGGCAGGACATGGTGGATCCCATGGGTAGAACAAATATTGTGAAAGTGTTGTGAAATAAACTGTGGCCTGTTATCTGTCAACAATGCAGCCAGGAGACCTTCAATAGAAAATATCTTTAACAGGGAACGTGTGGTAACTTCTGCGGATGAGCAGGCCAGGCGAACAGCAAACGGGAAGATGGAGTATGCATCAATGACACAAAGTCAATAGCTATCTAAGAAGGGCCCTCCAAAATCGACATGGAGTCGTTCCCAAGGTGCGGACGGAGTGGGCCATGGAGAGAGAGATGAGCGAGGAGCTGCTTGTTGGGACACACAAGAAGAGCATCTTGCTATGAGGCGAGTTATGTCCCCGTCCATGCCTGGCCAATATACATGTTGACGGGCAAGCATCTTTGTGCAGGAGATGCCCCAATTGTCCCAATGTAGAAGACATAGAATTCAGTGGTGCAATGACGCTGGAACCACCACTCGTTGTGAGCCATCTTCCGTGGACAGAAGTAAAATGCCCTCATGGGCACTAAGGTGCTGACAAATTGCATAATAATTGCGGAGGAGGTCTGATGCCCGACCTTGAGGACGCTCTGACCAGCCTTGCTGCACCCGGTGAAGAACAACCCAGAGGACAGGGTCAGCAGCTGTAGCCTCCATGATCCGTGAGGTATTGATAGGGAAACCGGTGACTACATCTACTGCTGACTCATCTACTGCAAAACACAAAAGCTCTTCTGCATCAAAGACTGGGTCAGGGCCTACCAGGAGGCGCGATAGGGCGTCAGCAATGGCGTCATGAGCCGTAGAGTGGTACTGTATCTCGTAATGAAAACAGGAGAGGTACAAGGCCCAGCATTGGAGACAATGGGCCGCCTTGTCCGGAAGAGCCGCCAACAGTTGGAACAAAGACACTAACGGGTGGTGGTCTATATATAGGGTGAACTTGGACCCATAGAGATAAAAATAAATTTTTTTTAGATCAAAAACGATGGCGAGGGCGTCCTTGTCCACCTTTGAACACCAGCGCAGCACCTATGTAAGAGTTTTAGATGCAAACGCCAATGGGCGTTCTGACCCATTGGGAAACCGATGTGCCAGCACCCCCCCACACTGTGCTGGGAGGCGTCTGCTGCCACGACTATCAGGAACCTCTGGGTGTATGCAGTGAGGCATGGAGCCTCAAGGAGGGCCACTTCAAATGATTGAAAAGCCCGCTCGCAAGCTGGAGACCAGTGGAAGGGGACGCCCTTACATAACAATTGGTGCAGGGGGTGAGCCACTGTGGCTGCTTGCGGGAGGAAGCGCTGATAATAGGCGATCTTGCCCAGGAATACTTGAAATTCTTGAACGGAAGAAGGACAGGGAAGATCTGTGACCGCACGCATGTGATCAGCCATGGGACACACCCCCAACCTAGATACCTCGTAGCCTAAGTACTCAATATACGGTTGTAAGAAATAATATTTCTGGAAATTACAGTGGAGGCCAGCCTCCTCCAGAACAGAAAACAAGGAGCAGAGGTTGGCAATACGGTCAGCTGCTGTGGACCCCATCACCACAATATCATCCATGTAGTTCACGCAACAGGGAACTGGTGCTAGCAACTGCTCCAAAAAATGCTGAAAGATCGTGGGGGCACTGGCCACCCCAAATGGAAATCTCTGATATTGATATAGGCCAAAAGGTGTAGAAATTACCAGCACCTGCTTGGAGGTGTCATCTAAAGGCAACTGGAGATAAGCCTCTGCCAAATCTCTCTTCAAAAAATACTGGCCCCCTGACAGCCGATCTATTAATTCTGCTGGGCAAGGCATGGGAAAAGAATCAATGATGGAGTGAGAATTTACAGTTTTCTTAAAGTCGCCACATAAACGCATATGACAACTAGATGGGAGGCCCACTTGCTTGCTGTGACAGGAAGCAAAATACCCTCCACCATCAGGCAACCTAATTTTTATTTAACTGCGCCATGGAGGGCGATCAGGAGGGGCCGAGCCTGACAGAAGACGAGTTGAGCTGTATTTTTAAGTGTAATAGTGACCTGAAACTTCTTAGCACACCGAAGACCTGGCGCAAACAAGGACGAGAAATCCACGCGGAGCTGCGTGAGACTCTCGTATGGAATTTGATCGGAAATCAAGCAGACAGAATTGATAATAGTAAAGCCAAAAGCATGGAAAGCATCGAGGCCAAAGATATTTATAGCCATCGCACTGTTTACTACCCCAAATGGTACCGCGTGGCTAACATTCTGATATGTAGCTTCGGCAACAAACAACCCCAATAATGGTATAGTGTGGTCGCCGTAGCCAACCAATGCGCGAGGCGCCAGACATAAAGTGGGGGAGCCTAATGCTTGATGAGTAGCAGAACTTAGAAGTGATGGCGTCATGCCAGTGTCCACTTGAAGCGTGACAGTTTTCCACAGAATGCGGCTGTATGACAACAGGAACGACCTTATTAATATCAGTTAGCAGTCTTGTTAACAAACAACTGCTACATGTGAGTAAATAACTGATGGTGACTCACTAACTGCTGACATCTAAAATGGCTCACCAGTAAAGAGCTTATTTAGATGAGAATGTGGCTGATTCGGCACAGCATATATCAACTATGATATGAAACTATAGTTATATACACACATACATGACATTTAGGTTTAGATATAGGGACTGATGACCCCGTAGTTAAGTCCCATAGACTGTACAAACATTTGAACATTTGATTTTTAGGTTTAGATAATAGTCATGGGTATATAGTGTGCAAAAAATATATATAAGATCAGAAAGCAACAGCTGATGACTGGTAGAATACTCGAGATGTATTTACTGCTTCTTATTCAGTGTTTCTGAAATACATACATATTGTCTTCAACATATTGTGTACACATTTCAATATCTGGTATTGCCAGTGTAAAATTTAATGACTTTATGGTATTGAATCTTAATTTAATCAGTATTGATGTAAAGGAATCATAGGTTCTTACTATGATTGGAACTATAATGTGGCAAGCGAACCACTGTGATCTCAATTAATAAACATCTTACTAACTTAGATTTAAGTTTTGTACTTTTATATCCATGTTTATTTATATTATGTTAAATATGTGTTTCTTATGTATTTATGTATGTGTTATTCCACATGAAATAGTCAATGTGATTTTCTTCTATGATGAGGTAACAGAGTATTCTTCTTAGATTAAGATACTTGATGATTTATCTTCATGAAATGAAGATAATTTAGAACAGACAATGAGTTTGTTATTCTAATAGATATCTATTTTTGTCATTCAGTAAGTTTTATATGATTAATTGCTTTGGATAAAGAAAATTTATTGTCTTTAGGTCCTATATTATTACAGTATAAATGTGTCGTTGAAATGAGACTAGGCAAGAGCAATTTCAAAGGACTATGCCTCTCATGGATTGTTTATCAGTCTGAGGTGGGATTTTACTCTTGTTCACTCACTTCAGATTGGGGGGGGGGGGAGGGGGGGGGGGAGGAGAAGCATAATGAATACGAGTGCAGGATAGTGTAAAAATTTGCTAGGTACAAGTACATTGCAATAGAGATGGAGTTATGAAGTGAAAATCACAAATGGAAATTATAATTTAGAGGTGTTGAAGGATATGAAGGAGACAGGTCAAAAGTAGTTTTACTTGGTGAACCAGGTAAATGGTGTTGTTGGGAGTGGCAAAACCAAAAAGTGTGGCTGTTTCTCCTGTTACGTACCCACAGTGCAGCCCTAACTGATGTAGGTGGATGTGCAGTCCAATTGGAAGTGGCTGGCACCTTGGGTATGCAAGCATAGAGCTTGATACACTAATTTTGTTTCTGTTTCTTTGGTCTATCAAGAGGCAATATAAATTTGATTTTTCTGTACTCCAATTAAAAACTTAGTTCACAAATGTTGAACAGCCCAGAGGTGATTTCATTATTCTCAGATACGTGTGCTATTTTTGGAAGTTATGTGTTTATTTTTTGGACCTTTTCGAATGGAGTTCAAAGTACTCTTTTACCCTTAATTTTGGAATCTTCCAATATACCTGAATTTACAGATGGTCATTAAGTTTAGAGAGTTACCATCCATTAAAGACTTTAATTATTTATAGTTCATTTGAGCTTCAAGAATTTGTAAATGATGATGCTACTATAACCTGTCCATGTTTAATAGTTATCCTTTGCATATGTCCATTATTTTTGGAAACAAAACAAATAAATAAATAAATAAAAATAAAAATAAATAAATTTAAAAAAATGATAATGAAATATTTGATATCTCAAGTCTGAGGGAGGGATTATGTAGTGTTACAATGAACACTACTACCTCTTTTACATCAACTGAGGTATCTAAATATTAATTAAGTTGATATTACACTTGCACAGAACAGAATCTGCCATCAGAATCAATGTCTGTTACAGATTCTGGGGGCCAGAAGATGGCACAAAGTAGTCTCAGATGACATACGAAGTAATTGAAGAAGTTTCTCCATGATCTAAGAGTAGCTGAGAAGAACAGAAAAGACAAATGAAGTGTTAATTCTTGTTGATTTTATATGTATGTTCATGGTAATTTGTATTATTCATACATGACTTGGTTGATGTCAAACACATTTTTCCAATATCCGTCTAGAAATGTAATTAGGTGAATAAATTGAGTTGAGAAGTTTCACAGTGAACTTGAGTTCTTATTTATATTTATGAAGAGCATCTCAGTTGAACAATTAACATCAAGAAACTTATAAATTATAACAGCACATTTTGGAAACTACAGAGGCACAGCTAACGCTGTATCTTTTAAATAAAATCCATCCATTAAATCACGTGCTTAACCTAGCTGGAAGTTAACTTAATTATGGAAGTGTAGGTTCCCAATTGGAAGAAAATATTTTAACCAGTGTCCAGAATGCTTCATGTTTCAACTGTGAGACAGGAAGAACACTTAAAAGTGACAATACAACTTTCTCTCCCAGGGGCATATTATATCCATAAACCTTTCCTTCATAAATATGATAGTTCAACACATATCCTGTTACAGAGTAACATATATCAAAAACTTTGTAGGCTTGCTGTATTGGTTTGAGTGGGATGTGCTGTTTGAGATAGGTCCTGCCTTTTAATGCTATCATACTTTCATCTACTGAAAGGAATCTGTTTTTAGAGAATGATGCTCTGAAAACTTCATTCAGATGATTAAAAAGTGGTCTTACTTTATAAAGTTTGTCAGAGCCAGGAGTGCCTTTATTGGGCAAATTTTCAGTGTCATTCAGATGCAAATAATGAACAATTTTTTGAAATCTTTTGAGTGACATTATGTCTCCAATTTTTGGTACGTGAAAGTTGGGGTCAGTTGACCAATGCTGGTGAATGCATGGAAGAGTATGGAATTCCATTATAATTATATGGTACCAATAAAAGCTTTCAACTCCTCTAAGTTCAGATCTCAGATGGGGAACTAAAATTTACTGGAACATTTGGCCCAAAATATTCACTATAAACAATGTCACTAAATTTTCTTGGTTCACCTCCACATTTAGTGAACTACCATCCTGCACAGGATGAAATGTATCAGGGAGGCACTGACTGGTTCTGGGTTCAGGATGTACGCATTGATCTTTTGCATCTATATCACCCCCATACTCAGAATCATCTGAAGAAATAACAGAACATGGATCTTCAAGAATCTGCATTATCTCTGCATTGTTCAGTCTTTGTCTAGCCATTTCACTACAAAAGAAATTGTACTGATGTTCCTATTATTGACCACAAAAGGAAATAATAACCATAAAAAAACATTGAACACTCATATAGTACAGTACATAGTACAAGCAGCTGTGATAGATATTTTGTAAATAAGAATTACTTCAAAGCAAATCATCTTGATACCAAGTGCAAGAAAATATAGATGTCCAACTCTGTACTACAGCATGCCAAATGTGTATACAACTTGATAATAACATCTCAGTGGAAAAGTGACTGGCTATTATGACAAGTTTTGTAATGTTCTTTGAAGATTTCACTCACCAAAAACATTTATGAAACTGATGACTACACCTTTCTGTATTTTGGCAGAATAACAGTAAGTTAATGAAGAACTTGCTGAACAGTGTAATTGCAAATCGTTTACTTCAAGACTACTAACTTTCAATTCCAAGACACTATTGACACTTTTGCAAAGATAAAATTTCAGATAATGACTACAATGGGTAAAATTTATGTAACAACAACAATACACTTGCCTGCAAAGTAACAAAGGTGATAAATGTTTTTGATGTGGTTGGCTACATTTTATGGTTGATTTTCCAAGCACTGTGACAATGTGTTCCTGCCATCTGTTGAGAATTTAGCAAACTACATTGTGACTACTTTTCCAACCACAAAATGTTCTCAATGATCTGCCGCAGCCATAAGGACTACATCACAATGTAAATAATGAGAAAATGTGTGCCAAGTGATGCGATCGAAAACTGACCACAAACATATAGATGGTTAAACTTGAGTTCATCTGAGGACACACACAGTCCCTGACATTCTCTAGAGCACTGGACGTAATGTTTTTTGTCCTGGACGACCACCTCAAAAGTTTTCATTATCAGCTCTACCAAAATAGGAGAACAAATCAAACACAAGCTGGCCAAAACAGCCAATCACTGGTGCTTTCTCTTTCCTATCCTTTCTTGTCTCAAGAACTCCATGGACTGACTACAAATTCTCACAAATACATGGCTATGACAATAATACTCACAATCACAAGCTGAAATTTCACATGGCTTGTGGGTAAACCAAATATGTCCTCCAGGGACCAAGTGTTCTCCACAGACTGCGGACTTTATGGTATGGTTTGACCACATTATGTAACAGGCAAGACCTACAGCAATATTTAAACACAGTTATCACCTCATTTTCTGAGCTAAGCATACTAAATTGAAACTGTAATGTTTTTGATACAAAAGTGAAAACATAAACAAAGGTGTCTGAGATATATCTGAGTATACAATGGATTGCCTAATCAGTATCAAAAGTAAATAAGTAATAGGAAATGGCCTATCAATTGGTAGAAACATAAATTATGAAATAGTATGATGTAAGTCTGCAAATATACAACAGCATATGGCTGGCCAAATAGACATCCTGAATTTCAGCTTAAATACAGATCTGACAGTTTGGTGGTTTGACAGTCCAAGCTCTGAATTTCTCAACTGATAATGGCACTACAACATGAAAACAAAAAACATTAATTACTCAAATCTCATTAACTTTTGACCCCATATATATTATTAAAAGATGCTCACCATTAGATGAGGTTTCGATGTGTAGCATTGAAAACACAATTTTCCATCATAAATTTTTGCGTTGATTTTTTCAAAAACTACTGAGTGTCAAGCAAAAAGGCAAAACACGTGTCCCTTTATATTCAATATAGAACGTCCATGAAAAATTTGATTGAAATGGGTGACCCACATCTCACACCCTTTCCTTTTAAGTTGTTTAATTTTAAATCTCAGCTTAGTTCATTTAATTGGTTTGATATGTTTTCTAATATGGAACATTTGTCAGCTGACTGTGTTTTTGAGAAATTCTTTTCTGTATTCACCACATTGTATGAAATGACTATCCCGCAAAGAAAATGTAAAGTGACCCACAGTGAATCTAAAAAGAAAAAAAGAAATAATGAATGGTATACTCCCAAACTAGCCAGTTTAAAAAACAAAGTCATGTTGTTTTCTGATCTAAATAAAAAGATTAACACCCAGAAATCCAAAATTTTCTTTACAGAAGCTAAGAAAAAATATAGTGCAGCTATTATTGAAGCAAAAAAGCAACACAACATTAACAGTATTGAGTCATCAAAAAATAAATGTAAAAAAGCGTGGAAAATAATAAACTCAGTTGCCAAAAACAATAAACAAAAAGAGGTAGCTGTCTCAGCAAATGATTTTAACAACTTTTGTACACAGTCAGTTAGGGACATTCAGAAAAATATCATTAAACCTGTGGAAACTGCTGCTCAAATGATGGCAAATTGTAATTTGGGGTCTAGGTATGACAAACATAGTTTCGTGTTCTCTGAAGTGACTCAGCTGGAGGTTGTAAATATTGTAAATAAGTTTAAGTCTTCTAGCAGCATTGATATATATGGCATATCCTGTATGATATTAAAAAATGTTATTGAGTGCATTGCTGGCCCCCTAACGTATGTTATAAATAAATGTTTGACACAGGGAATCTTCCCCAATCTACTGAAGTTATGTAGAGTTGTTCCTGTATATAAGAAAGGAGAGAGAAATTGTCCATCTAGTTACCGCCCCATATCCCTCACTCCTGTTTTCTCCAAAGTGTTAGAAACTGTTATGTATAACCAAATGTGTAATTTTTTAGACAATAATGCTATTATTTGCAACGATCAATTTGGTTTTAGGAAAAATAGATCGACCACTCATGCTATTGGTTCGCTCGTTAAAAAGGTTCTCCAGGTATTTGAAGATAAGGAGTCTGCTCAGGTCACCTTTTGTGACCTGAGTAAAGCTTTTGATTGTGTGAACCACAAGTTACTTCTGTATAAATTAGAGATTTTAGGTTTTCAAAACAGTGGCTTGAGTATCCTTCGGTCTTTCTTGGAGCACCGTAAACAGATTGTTTGTATTAATGAAGACAGATCTAATGTAGCGGATGTCCTGTGTGGTGTGCCTCAGGGCTCGGTGCTAGGCCCACTGCTTTTTGTAATTATGATTAACGATTTACCATATAACGTAAGTGAATTAGTAGGTCATATTGAAACTCAAAGTTGGACGCTAGAGGAACTGTCAGTTTCTGTAGTTAATCAAAGAATGAATTTTCAAGAAAATTTAAGGGAACTAAAATCAGATATCAAGAATGAAATATCTTCTTTAAAATCTGAAATGTATCTTAAGTTAGAAGAACAAGATGTAAAACTTGGCTCCTATCAAGATGATTTAAAGGTGTACATAGAAAGGTGTTAAGCTAACTATGATGTGGATCTAATGAAACAAAATGTTTCTAGAGATAATACAACAGATGTAGTAAATGAAATTGTAGAAGCTAAGTTTGCTTTGAGAAAAAAAGAGATAGTAGGAGATATTTTACAAAATGTTTAAGAGACTAGTCTAGAAGTGCAGGTTATTAACAAGTGTTTGATGAAAAGTTAGGTTCTGTTCATGACAATTTATCAGACTAATATAGGAAATTAAATTCTTTAGAGGAAATATCTTTTTACCGGTGATCTTGGGGTAAAGCGCTCGACTGGAAACCGAAGGGTCGCGGGTTCAAATCCTGGTCAGACCTCGGATGTTTTCAGTCTGCATTTTAACCCATCCTTCACCTTTCAACGATGTGAGGAATCAACAGAAATGACACATGGTTCAGATTCCACGTTAAGCTGTAGGTCCCCTTGCCCCGGTTGGATAACTGGGGTAGGCTAGGGACAGGCAAGTCGCCGAAGTGGCGTCCAGTTGAAAGACTCGCACCAGGCCAATGAGCCACACGAAATTTTTATTATTATTATTATTAACTCAAATTAAGGAAAGAGTACTTAGTACAGAAAGTCAGTTAGAAATATTAAAGAAAATTCATTATGAAGATAGTGAGAAGGGAATCTCAGGGTTGGACAACATTTGTGAGCAAATGGTACAGGACTTAATAGATAGGAAGATAAAAGAAAATTGTTCCCAGAAATGATCAAATGTCTGACATAGGTATTACCAACCACCAGTTAGACAAACTGTGGGATGAGATAAATAAAACCAAAACAGCCTTAAACTTGAATGGGTGTGCCATTTCCAATAACTACCAAGTAACTTCTCCTATGCAGTCAAGAGAAGATTCATCCAATTGTGCTCAAGGTATACACCTATTGAAAGAGTTACCCAAATTTAAACTGGGGGGGAGAAGTACACCATAACCCTTTCCTACGGGTATTCTGAAGAGAACCCTGTTTGGCATAAACACTATAAAGCTTGTTCTGCATTCACTCAAAGAATGACCCGGCAGTCCTCTGGCCGTTTGACAGTGTGCTGCCAGCAGATGGTGCGCAGCTCATGTCAGCTGTCTTGGATGACCGTGCCCTCCTGTGGCTAGGGCAGGAACTATCTCGGCTGGGCCAGCGCAAGCCACGAAGCACAATATGGCACGCTAGGCCATAACATCCCTCCTCCCTTGGGGCGAGGGACCGGAATCCGGAACAGCGGCGAAGAAATCTGGCTGCTGGGGCTCTTCCACCTCCATCCGATTGTCTAGTGGCTCCATCCACTCTCTAGCTGGAACCACCTCATATGGACAAAACACCTTTGTGAATATGAGGGTTTCGCTCTCATGAGCGATGTCTTGCCGCTCCCAGCACTGGCGATGGTGGTAGATCCTCTATTTCCCCTTCCTGTGGTACATCCATCGTCAACTCTGGGCCCCCGTTGGCTGGCCGCAAGGTGCCCCCACTGCTGGTTACCTGAGCTGTCCACTCCTTGGAGCTGGCCACTAGGGCTGCAGCGGGAAAGTGGGCCCCAGACCCCATCGGTGGCAGGACTTCCCCCTGCCAACCAGTCTGCGGAAATGAAATTGTTAGAGAACTGTCCCCTGATGGCGCCGCCGACAAAGGGGGGCATGACCTGAAAAAGGGGGAAGGGACCGTAGGTGTGGGAGAAGGATGACGGACCCAGAGCTGATCGTGGTGGCAGGTGAGGATGCCAGTAGGAGAACGGACCTCGCAGAGATGACGGCCACGCTCCCGGACGACCACGACTGGAACCCAGCAAGGATGGAGGACAAGGGAGGGTGGGAGAGCCCATATGCAAGAGGGACAACAGCGTCTGATGAGGGCGGCCATGAAGGAGCTCAGAGGGGCTCTGCTGAGCGGCCGGAGTGGACCGATAAGATGACAGGAATCGAAGGAGGGCTTTCTCCACTGAAAGATGTGACACATACTTGCGCATTTGCATCATCGGACAAACCTCTCCGTTACCCCATTTGATTCTGGGTGAAAAGGTGGGGGCAGGACATGGTGGATCCCATGGGTAGAACAAATATTGTGAAAGTGTTGTGAAATAAACTGTGGCCTGTTATCTGTCAACAATGCAGCCAGGAGACCTTCAATAGAAAATATCTTTAACAGGGAACGTGTGGTAACTTCTGCGGATGAGCAGGCCAGGCGAACAGCAAACGGGAAGATGGAGTATGCATCAATGACACAAAGTCAATAGCTATCTAAGAAGGGCCCTCCAAAATCGACATGGAGTCGTTCCCAAGGTGCGGACGGAGTGGGCCATGGAGAGAGAGATGAGCGAGGAGCTGCTTGTTGGGACACACAAGAAGAGCATCTTGCTATGAGGCGAGTTATGTCCCCGTCCATGCCTGGCCAATATACATGTTGACGGGCAAGCATCTTTGTGCAGGAGATGCCCCAATTGTCCCAATGTAGAAGACATAGAATTCAGTGGTGCAATGACGCTGGAACCACCACTCGTTGTGAGCCATCTTCCGTGGACAGAAGTAAAATGCCCTCATGGGCACTAAGGTGCTGACAAATTGCATAATAATTGCGGAGGAGGTCTGATGCCCGACCTTGAGGACGCTCTGACCAGCCTTGCTGCACCCGGTGAAGAACAACCCAGAGGACAGGGTCAGCAGCTGTAGCCTCCATGATCCGTGAGGTATTGATAGGGAAACCGGTGACTACATCTACTGCTGACTCATCTACTGCAAAACACAAAAGCTCTTCTGCATCAAAGACTGGGTCAGGGCCTACCAGGAGGCGCGATAGGGCGTCAGCAATGGCGTCATGAGCCGTAGAGTGGTACTGTATCTCGTAATGAAAACAGGAGAGGTACAAGGCCCAGCATTGGAGACAATGGGCCGCCTTGTCCGGAAGAGCCGCCAACAGTTGGAACAAAGACACTAACGGGTGGTGGTCTATATATAGGGTGAACTTGGACCCATAGAGATAAAAATAAATTTTTTTTAGATCAAAAACGATGGCGAGGGCGTCCTTGTCCACCTTTGAACACCAGCGCAGCACCTATGTAAGAGTTTTAGATGCAAACGCCAATGGGCGTTCTGACCCATTGGGAAACCGATGTGCCAGCACCCCCCCACACTGTGCTGGGAGGCGTCTGCTGCCACGACTATCAGGAACCTCTGGGTGTATGCAGTGAGGCATGGAGCCTCAAGGAGGGCCACTTCAAATGATTGAAAAGCCCGCTCGCAAGCTGGAGACCAGTGGAAGGGGACGCCCTTACATAACAATTGGTGCAGGGGGTGAGCCACTGTGGCTGCTTGCGGGAGGAAGCGCTGATAATAGGCGATCTTGCCCAGGAATACTTGAAATTCTTGAACGGAAGAAGGACAGGGAAGATCTGTGACCGCACGCATGTGATCAGCCATGGGACACACCCCCAACCTAGATACCTCGTAGCCTAAGTACTCAATATACGGTTGTAAGAAATAATATTTCTGGAAATTACAGTGGAGGCCAGCCTCCTCCAGAACAGAAAACAAGGAGCAGAGGTTGGCAATACGGTCAGCTGCTGTGGACCCCATCACCACAATATCATCCATGTAGTTCACGCAACAGGGAACTGGTGCTAGCAACTGCTCCAAAAAATGCTGAAAGATCGTGGGGGCACTGGCCACCCCAAATGGAAATCTCTGATATTGATATAGGCCAAAAGGTGTAGAAATTACCAGCACCTGCTTGGAGGTGTCATCTAAAGGCAACTGGAGATAAGCCTCTGCCAAATCTCTCTTCAAAAAATACTGGCCCCCTGACAGCCGATCTATTAATTCTGCTGGGCAAGGCATGGGAAAAGAATCAATGATGGAGTGAGAATTTACAGTTTTCTTAAAGTCGCCACATAAACGCATATGACAACTAGATGGGAGGCCCACTTGCTTGCTGTGACAGGAAGCAAAATACCCTCCACCATCAGGCAACCTAATTTTTATTTAACTGCGCCATGGAGGGCGATCAGGAGGGGCCGAGCCTGACAGAAGACGAGTTGAGCTGTATTTTTAAGTGTAATAGTGACCTGAAACTTCTTAGCACACCGAAGACCTGGCGCAAACAAGGACGAGAAATCCACGCGGAGCTGCGTGAGACTCTCGTATGGAATTTGATCGGAAATCAAGCAGACAGAATTGATAATAGTAAAGCCAAAAGCATGGAAAGCATCGAGGCCAAAGATATTTATAGCCATCGCACTGTTTACTACCCCAAATGGTACCGCGTGGCTAACATTCTGATATGTAGCTTCGGCAACAAACAACCCCAATAATGGTATAGTGTGGTCGCCGTAGCCAACCAATGCGCGAGGCGCCAGACATAAAGTGGGGGAGCCTAATGCTTGATGAGTAGCAGAACTTAGAAGTGATGGCGTCATGCCAGTGTCCACTTGAAGCGTGACAGTTTTCCACAGAATGCGGCTGTATGACAACAGGAACGACCTTATTAATATCAGTTAGCAGTCTTGTTAACAAACAACTGCTACATGTGAGTAAATAACTGATGGTGACTCACTAACTGCTGACATCTAAAATGGCTCACCAGTAAAGAGCTTATTTAGATGAGAATGTGGCTGATTCGGCACAGCATATATCAACTATGATATGAAACTATAGTTATATACACACATACATGACATTTAGGTTTAGATATAGGGACTGATGACCCCGTAGTTAAGTCCCATAGACTGTACAAACATTTGAACATTTGATTTTTAGGTTTAGATAATAGTCATGGGTATATAGTGTGCAAAAAATATATATAAGATCAGAAAGCAACAGCTGATGACTGGTAGAATACTCGAGATGTATTTACTGCTTCTTATTCAGTGTTTCTGAAATACATACATATTGTCTTCAACATATTGTGTACACATTTCAATATCTGGTATTGCCAGTGTAAAATTTAATGACTTTATGGTATTGAATCTTAATTTAATCAGTATTGATGTAAAGGAATCATAGGTTCTTACTATGATTGGAACTATAATGTGGCAAGCGAACCACTGTGATCTCAATTAATAAACATCTTACTAACTTAGATTTAAGTTTTGTACTTTTATATCCATGTTTATTTATATTATGTTAAATATGTGTTTCTTATGTATTTATGTATGTGTTATTCCACATGAAATAGTCAATGTGATTTTCTTCTATGATGAGGTAACAGAGTATTCTTCTTAGATTAAGATACTTGATGATTTATCTTCATGAAATGAAGATAATTTAGAACAGACAATGAGTTTGTTATTCTAATAGATATCTATTTTTGTCATTCAGTAAGTTTTATATGATTAATTGCTTTGGATAAAGAAAATTTATTGTCTTTAGGTCCTATATTATTACAGTATAAATGTGTCGTTGAAATGAGACTAGGCAAGAGCAATTTCAAAGGACTATGCCTCTCATGGATTGTTTATCAGTCTGAGGTGGGATTTTACTCTTGTTCACTCACTTCAGATTGGGGGGGGGGGGAGGGGGGGGGGGGAGGAGAAGCATAATGAATACGAGTGCAGGATAGTGTAAAAATTTGCTAGGTACAAGTACATTGCAATAGAGATGGAGTTATGAAGTGAAAATCACAAATGGAAATTATAATTTAGAGGTGTTGAAGGATATGAAGGAGACAGGTCAAAAGTAGTTTTACTTGGTGAACCAGGTAAATGGTGTTGTTGGGAGTGGCAAAACCAAAAAGTGTGGCTGTTTCTCCTGTTACGTACCCACAGTGCAGCCCTAACTGATGTAGGTGGATGTGCAGTCCAATTGGAAGTGGCTGGCACCTTGGGTATGCAAGCATAGAGCTTGATACACTAATTTTGTTTCTGTTTCTTTGGTCTATCAAGAGGCAATATAAATTTGATTTTTCTGTACTCCAATTAAAAACTTAGTTCACAAATGTTGAACAGCCCAGAGGTGATTTCATTATTCTCAGATACGTGTGCTATTTTTGGAAGTTATGTGTTTATTTTTTGGACCTTTTCGAATGGAGTTCAAAGTACTCTTTTACCCTTAATTTTGGAATCTTCCAATATACCTGAATTTACAGATGGTCATTAAGTTTAGAGAGTTACCATCCATTAAAGACTTTAATTATTTATAGTTCATTTGAGCTTCAAGAATTTGTAAATGATGATGCTACTATAACCTGTCCATGTTTAATAGTTATCCTTTGCATATGTCCATTATTTTTGGAAACAAAACAAATAAATAAATAAATAAAAATAAAAATAAATAAATTTAAAAAAATGATAATGAAATATTTGATATCTCAAGTCTGAGGGAGGGATTATGTAGTGTTACAATGAACACTACTACCTCTTTTACATCAACTGAGGTATCTAAATATTAATTAAGTTGATATTACACTTGCACAGAACAGAATCTGCCATCAGAATCAATGTCTGTTACAGATTCTGGGGGCCAGAAGATGGCACAAAGTAGTCTCAGATGACATACGAAGTAATTGAAGAAGTTTCTCCATGATCTAAGAGTAGCTGAGAAGAACAGAAAAGACAAATGAAGTGTTAATTCTTGTTGATTTTATATGTATGTTCATGGTAATTTGTATTATTCATACATGACTTGGTTGATGTCAAACACATTTTTCCAATATCCGTCTAGAAATGTAATTAGGTGAATAAATTGAGTTGAGAAGTTTCACAGTGAACTTGAGTTCTTATTTATATTTATGAAGAGCATCTCAGTTGAACAATTAACATCAAGAAACTTATAAATTATAACAGCACATTTTGGAAACTACAGAGGCACAGCTAACGCTGTATCTTTTAAATAAAATCCATCCATTAAATCACGTGCTTAACCTAGCTGGAAGTTAACTTAATTATGGAAGTGTAGGTTCCCAATTGGAAGAAAATATTTTAACCAGTGTCCAGAATGCTTCATGTTTCAACTGTGAGACAGGAAGAACACTTAAAAGTGACAATACAACTTTCTCTCCCAGGGGCATATTATATCCATAAACCTTTCCTTCATAAATATGATAGTTCAACACATATCCTGTTACAGAGTAACATATATCAAAAACTTTGTAGGCTTGCTGTATTGGTTTGAGTGGGATGTGCTGTTTGAGATAGGTCCTGCCTTTTAATGCTATCATACTTTCATCTACTGAAAGGAATCTGTTTTTAGAGAATGATGCTCTGAAAACTTCATTCAGATGATTAAAAAGTGGTCTTACTTTATAAAGTTTGTCAGAGCCAGGAGTGCCTTTATTGGGCAAATTTTCAGTGTCATTCAGATGCAAATAATGAACAATTTTTTGAAATCTTTTGAGTGACATTATGTCTCCAATTTTTGGTACGTGAAAGTTGGGGTCAGTTGACCAATGCTGGTGAATGCATGGAAGAGTATGGAATTCCATTATAATTATATGGTACCAATAAAAGCTTTCAACTCCTCTAAGTTCAGATCTCAGATGGGGAACTAAAATTTACTGGAACATTTGGCCCAAAATATTCACTATAAACAATGTCACTAAATTTTCTTGGTTCACCTCCACATTTAGTGAACTACCATCCTGCACAGGATGAAATGTATCAGGGAGGCACTGACTGGTTCTGGGTTCAGGATGTACGCATTGATCTTTTGCATCTATATCACCCCCATACTCAGAATCATCTGAAGAAATAACAGAACATGGATCTTCAAGAATCTGCATTATCTCTGCATTGTTCAGTCTTTGTCTAGCCATTTCACTACAAAAGAAATTGTACTGATGTTCCTATTATTGACCACAAAAGGAAATAATAACCATAAAAAAACATTGAACACTCATATAGTACAGTACATAGTACAAGCAGCTGTGATAGATATTTTGTAAATAAGAATTACTTCAAAGCAAATCATCTTGATACCAAGTGCAAGAAAATATAGATGTCCAACTCTGTACTACAGCATGCCAAATGTGTATACAACTTGATAATAACATCTCAGTGGAAAAGTGACTGGCTATTATGACAAGTTTTGTAATGTTCTTTGAAGATTTCACTCACCAAAAACATTTATGAAACTGATGACTACACCTTTCTGTATTTTGGCAGAATAACAGTAAGTTAATGAAGAACTTGCTGAACAGTGTAATTGCAAATCGTTTACTTCAAGACTACTAACTTTCAATTCCAAGACACTATTGACACTTTTGCAAAGATAAAATTTCAGATAATGACTACAATGGGTAAAATTTATGTAACAACAACAATACACTTGCCTGCAAAGTAACAAAGGTGATAAATGTTTTTGATGTGGTTGGCTACATTTTATGGTTGATTTTCCAAGCACTGTGACAATGTGTTCCTGCCATCTGTTGAGAATTTAGCAAACTACATTGTGACTACTTTTCCAACCACAAAATGTTCTCAATGATCTGCCGCAGCCATAAGGACTACATCACAATGTAAATAATGAGAAAATGTGTGCCAAGTGATGCGATCGAAAACTGACCACAAACATATAGATGGTTAAACTTGAGTTCATCTGAGGACACACACAGTCCCTGACATTCTCTAGAGCACTGGACGTAATGTTTTTTGTCCTGGACGACCACCTCAAAAGTTTTCATTATCAGCTCTACCAAAATAGGAGAACAAATCAAACACAAGCTGGCCAAAACAGCCAATCACTGGTGCTTTCTCTTTCCTATCCTTTCTTGTCTCAAGAACTCCATGGACTGACTACAAATTCTCACAAATACATGGCTATGACAATAATACTCACAATCACAAGCTGAAATTTCACATGGCTTGTGGGTAAACCAAATATGTCCTCCAGGGACCAAGTGTTCTCCACAGACTGCGGACTTTATGGTATGGTTTGACCACATTATGTAACAGGCAAGACCTACAGCAATATTTAAACACAGTTATCACCTCATTTTCTGAGCTAAGCATACTAAATTGAAACTGTAATGTTTTTGATACAAAAGTGAAAACATAAACAAAGGTGTCTGAGATATATCTGAGTATACAATGGATTGCCTAATCAGTATCAAAAGTAAATAAGTAATAGGAAATGGCCTATCAATTGGTAGAAACATAAATTATGAAATAGTATGATGTAAGTCTGCAAATATACAACAGCATATGGCTGGCCAAATAGACATCCTGAATTTCAGCTTAAATACAGATCTGACAGTTTGGTGGTTTGACAGTCCAAGCTCTGAATTTCTCAACTGATAATGGCACTACAACATGAAAACAAAAAACATTAATTACTCAAATCTCATTAACTTTTGACCCCATATATATTATTAAAAGATGCTCACCATTAGATGAGGTTTCGATGTGTAGCATTGAAAACACAATTTTCCATCATAAATTTTTGCGTTGATTTTTTCAAAAACTACTGAGTGTCAAGCAAAAAGGCAAAACACGTGTCCCTTTATATTCAATATAGAACGTCCATGAAAAATTTGATTGAAATGGGTGACCCACATCTCACACCCTTTCCTTTTAAGTTGTTTAATTTTAAATCTCAGCTTAGTTCATTTAATTGGTTTGATATGTTTTCTAATATGGAACATTTGTCAGCTGACTGTGTTTTTGAGAAATTCTTTTCTGTATTCACCACATTGTATGAAATGACTATCCCGCAAAGAAAATGTAAAGTGACCCACAGTGAATCTAAAAAGAAAAAAAGAAATAATGAATGGTATACTCCCAAACTAGCCAGTTTAAAAAACAAAGTCATGTTGTTTTCTGATCTAAATAAAAAGATTAACACCCAGAAATCCAAAATTTTCTTTACAGAAGCTAAGAAAAAATATAGTGCAGCTATTATTGAAGCAAAAAAGCAACACAACATTAACAGTATTGAGTCATCAAAAAATAAATGTAAAAAAGCGTGGAAAATAATAAACTCAGTTGCCAAAAACAATAAACAAAAAGAGGTAGCTGTCTCAGCAAATGATTTTAACAACTTTTGTACACAGTCAGTTAGGGACATTCAGAAAAATATCATTAAACCTGTGGAAACTGCTGCTCAAATGATGGCAAATTGTAATTTGGGGTCTAGGTATGACAAACATAGTTTCGTGTTCTCTGAAGTGACTCAGCTGGAGGTTGTAAATATTGTAAATAAGTTTAAGTCTTCTAGCAGCATTGATATATATGGCATATCCTGTATGATATTAAAAAATGTTATTGAGTGCATTGCTGGCCCCCTAACGTATGTTATAAATAAATGTTTGACACAGGGAATCTTCCCCAATCTACTGAAGTTATGTAGAGTTGTTCCTGTATATAAGAAAGGAGAGAGAAATTGTCCATCTAGTTACCGCCCCATATCCCTCACTCCTGTTTTCTCCAAAGTGTTAGAAACTGTTATGTATAACCAAATGTGTAATTTTTTAGACAATAATGCTATTATTTGCAACGATCAATTTGGTTTTAGGAAAAATAGATCGACCACTCATGCTATTGGTTCGCTCGTTAAAAAGGTTCTCCAGGTATTTGAAGATAAGGAGTCTGCTCAGGTCACCTTTTGTGACCTGAGTAAAGCTTTTGATTGTGTGAACCACAAGTTACTTCTGTATAAATTAGAGATTTTAGGTTTTCAAAACAGTGGCTTGAGTATCCTTCGGTCTTTCTTGGAGCACCGTAAACAGATTGTTTGTATTAATGAAGACAGATCTAATGTAGCGGATGTCCTGTGTGGTGTGCCTCAGGGCTCGGTGCTAGGCCCACTGCTTTTTGTAATTATGATTAACGATTTACCATATAACGTAAGTTCCCATTCAATCTTATATGCTGACGATACAACCTTTATTAATAATGATCCTGACATTGAATCGTTGAAAAGTCTAACAGAAAATACCATCAGTGAAGTATCAAAATGGTTTACAGCAAATGGTTTCTTATTAAATGAAAATAAAACACAGTTCATGTTTTTCAGCTTAAGAGACACGTTACCAGTGAACGATTCAAATAATGTTAAATTTCTTGGAATATATTTAGATAGCAAACTTAATTGGAATTACCACATTAATTATATAGCTGCTAGGCTTTCCAGAGTTATTTATTTGCTGAGAAGGTTAAAAGGTTTTGTATCAGATAAGTATATTAGATCAGCATATTTTGCCTTTTTTCAGAGCATTATTTCTTATGGTTTACTACTATGGGGAAATAGTAGCCATGTACATGATATTCTTCTACTGCAAAAAAAAGTTGTCAGAATTATCACTGACTCAGGTAGACTAGATAACTGTAAGCCATTGTTTGTGAAACTTAAAGTTATGACTGTCGTTAATCTCTATATATACACTGTGGTTCTGCATACCATGAACAATTTACCAAATCAGAAATTAAGAGAAAATATACATTCGTACAATACAAGAAACAAAAAACATATTGATGTACCTTTTCAACGATTAACTAAGTCTTTAAAAAGTTACGACATAATAGGTTCCAAATGTTTCAACAAATTTTCTTTTTGTAAATTAGATTGTCCTATTGAAAAGACCAAGCCAAAACTATATGAGTGGCTGGTCGATCATCCTTTTTATTCAATCGAGGAATTCTTTGAATTCAGTCAAAAACAAATAATATTGTAAACTTTGGCATTTCCTGATGTATCAAATTAATCATCTAGCTCCCTATATTAATAGCATTAGTAATAAGTATTAATTTTTGATTTTTCTCTGTAACAGTTGTAACAGGTAGTCATAAAACTGCAGTAAATATCTCTCTGTAAACCATATGTTTTCCTGTACTCTGTTTTTTTCTGTATTGGTACATTTTGATGGATTGGGTTTATTACCCTATTTATTTATATGGTATCTCCTGTCTATTGATTCATTACAAAACCTATGTAAAAGTAGTAATCCAAACTCTTGTATATAAATTTGTACCTACTTTGTAACTTGACGTTGTCTATTGCTTTTGTAAGCCTAACGACAATAAAATATTATTATTATTATTATTATTATTATAAGACATTATAAAATTTGGTTTTGAGGCACCATGTCTTCAGATCCTTAAGATGTGGCAACCATATAGGTAAGTTTGTAATTGAATGTGAAGCCCAGAAACCTCACTATGTATTTAAAAGTCAGAACAGTACTTCTCATCTGCAATGCAGATGTACAGTTGAAAACTTAAAAACCAGTCTTCTCTGCCCATCACATCTAACCATCTCAGGGTTAATTGCAAATGATGTGTTGTCATTGCAAGACTAGAGGAATAGGAAAATCCAGAGAAGTCATCCACAAACAGAGAAAACTAGACAGCACATTTAACTATGGATGTAATACTGTTAAGCACTATGGCAAACAAATTCACACTGAAAACATTAACCTAAGGGACTCCATTCTCCTGCTCAAAGTGATCAGAAAGGATATCACCGACTTGTTATCTAAAATAACACAAAGAAAAGAAGGACTTAATAGAACTGTGAAGAAAACCATGAAACTTCCATTCGTGGAGCTGCCTGAGAACAAGATGCCTCCAAGTAGTATTGTAGGTCTTCTCAATATAGAAAAAATACACCCAGATGGTGATAACAGTACAGGAAAGCCTGTTCTATAACTACCTCCAGGAAGGCCAGGTTATCAAATAATGGAGCAATATATCCCAAAACCACTGTAATGTTTCTAATATGTAGCGCACTCCTTATAAACCATTGCCAACATCACAAACACAACCTTTTAGGAACCTTAAGTAAAGAATGTGTAAAGTCTCAATATTTTTGCACTCTGTTTAAAATACTATTGGTAAAACACATTTAAGAGATAGTATGTTTATTTAAACTTAACTTTTGCTATCTCATAATGTAATATTGATTTGTGATACTTTCATAAATAACAATCACAAACACTAAAAATACATTACACAAAGTTACAGAATATTCTATCCCCATAAATTCATGTACCAATATAAATGTAACAACATTACATGTTGTAACTATTGCACAACATTATTACATATTTACTTTGTTTTAAAATAAATTAGGGCAGATCATGTTTCATATATCACTGGATCCTAAATCAAATATACATTATGATTTGACACTCATTTCAACTATCTGTCTGGTACTAAGAAATTATTGCCAAAATTAACTACAATACTACACCACTAAGCAAGCCTGTATTTATAAAAAATTAAACCACAAATTGAATTATATTAAAATTATGAGTATAAATAACAGTACACCGAAACACTAATTATAAACTATTGACTCACCTACATAAAAATCATAAATAGAACCAATAATTTTAGTATAAAGTCAAATGCAGACTTGTATGTATACAACTAATTTAAATGAAATTACTATAACTAGGTGCATCCATGTTGTGACAATAAGTAATTGTTACAAATAAGAACTAAAAACAACATTTATAACCTATTCCAAATGTTAGTTTAGTATGTGTATGAAAAATGAATATTAAAATTAATTTATGACTATGGTGGCATGGCTGGATATGTTTGGGGAGAAGCTATACTTTGGCAGACAACTTTGGGCTATACTCATGAGCAGACTATTTTGTCTCATTGTCTGTTAAGTGATTGTGCAACAAGTACAGAAATGTTTTAAATGGAAATAAATATATATGAAGAAAAGAGAAACAACTTCTTTACATCATTTAACATCAATCTTTCATTTCCATGTATAAGGTGAACTGTACTTCTGCAAGATCTTGGATCAACGGTTTTCAACACTATGGCCAACAAATAAGTTAAGTATATTTTTTAATACAAGTGAACCCCAACACTTCTGCATGTCCTCATAATAAAACTGTGTCTTACATAACATACACAGTTTGTCTAGACCTATTATAGGGAGTGACAATGAAAGCAGCGGAAGAGCTGCCTAGATTCCAGCACCCAGACAAGGTAGCAGTTGATCATACACTCTAAGGTCTTTCACAAGCTGCTAGTGACAGCAACACTATGATAACTACTAGGGTTTTAAAAGAGGAATTAAAATGGTTTCTCTCCATGAGTTGGGAAACTGGTACGACACCAAGATGAAATTAAAAGGTTGAGGAGGGTTTATGTGTTCTGCCTTGTGAGGTGTCATATCATACTGTAGTAGATTCCATAATGTTGTGGAAATGTATCATGAGCAGCAGACAATGCAGACTCCGACTCTCACATCGAGATAGGCAGTTATACTCCTCATCAATGCTGGACTGGAATTCCAAAATGCCCCTCTCATCAGCCACTCTGAAGCACTGGAAAGCTGAATTGTAGGCTGCCATAATCAGGCCAGTGTCACACAGGCTGGTCTGGAGGGTAAAATATCCTATTACAACTGCTACTGGACACCTGCCTCCTCTCTCAGATATCTTTTTGATGGTCCCCCATACATCTGAAGTCTTAATGGTATGGTTAATGGACCTAAGGAAATGTTGCCATGACCTCTTCTTCCTCTTTCGATTAATTCAGTGACATTTGGCCTTTCCCACCCAAAAGGCTGTCAGGTTCTCTGCAATCAGTTGGCACTGACAAGGTCTGGTCCTGAAGGCTGAATGGTGTTTGTAATTCCACAAGGGACAGGCTGCCCTTTTGGTTGTCCTGAAGACCATGGAATTATGCATCAACAGTGTGGTGGATTGTGTCAGTAATATGATCAACCCATTCCTGTATGCTGTCATGGGGCTCAAGTTTGACATGTCGGCTCGACAGTGTCCAGTCTGTCCTAATAAGCTCACATCACAGAGGATTCTTTTGAGTTTTACTCTGTCTAGCAGGTGAATCCAAATCAGGAATTTATCATTGTCATGCAGGTCATTATGCACTTTCAATTGAGGAGTAAGGGAGAGCAAAGTGAGAGATCAATGGCAGAGAATGACCTTGTGGCAACACAGAAGTGTGAGCTCTGATCTGTATTCAGCAAGTATGCGCAGGACGACTACTCTACCCCGTGGGGCTGAGCTCCAAAGCACATTGTGTGCATTGAAATCACCACAAAGGATGAAAGGATGAGGGAGCTGAGTTAAAAGGTCTGGAGAGCCTCTTCATGGAGCCCATCTTGTAGGGGCAGATACAGAGAGCATATAGTCAATCAGTGCCGCAACTGCACTGACCCTGCAACTGCCTACAGACTTGTAGCAAGGGAGAGAGGTGTGGAGTGATATGTGGCAATGATGAAAATAGCCACTCTACCTTCACCTCTCTCCCCACTGAGCTCGACCTTTCTGTGGAGAACATAACCACGTATCTCAGGTGAGTTAGAATGTATGAAATTTGTCTCCTGGAGACACACACACACACATACACACACACACACACACTGGTGTTCACTAAGTCAACAATTGTAGTTCTGCCACATGTGTCCTAAATCTCTGCAAGTTACACTGAAGTATGGCAGCCATCTATTAAGGTGGTAAAACTTTCAGTCTCTCCTTCAATCAAGGTGGGGACACTGAACTGGACACTGGAGATTCAGTCTTGGGGCAAGAAGTTTGCCCAAATTGATGTCTAACTCTATGACCTCTGGAGTGGGGACAGGAGAAGCATCTGATATAACAACAGTGGTAGGTTTTAATAGCTTACTTTCTAGTTTCACATGAGTCTGATACATTTTAGTTTCTTTTTTGGCCTTTGGTTGCTTGACAGTCACGGTAGTAGAAGCAGTAATGGCCATGGCTGCTTGTTGGCCAGCCTCTACTGCTGGAGTTGTCAAGGGTTCTACAACATTTGTACTGGTAACTTTGTCTGATTTTGTTGGATGGGTTACAGGGCCTCTCACTACTACTACATAGCAGGTACACAGATGTGCAGGTGTCTGTGCTAACACTACCAAACTCCGTTTCAGTAGAGGCATCAACTTTAGCAAATTGTCTGGCCACTTAGGCAGAGCAATTTGTACTAGACTAAAGAAACACTACAGAAGTTGGAAACTTAGACATAAAAATTCAACATTTGTAGACCATCTGCTAACAGAAGGCCTGTTTAAGATAATTTTTTCTAGTTTAATTTAATCAGTTTAAAATTTTAAGATATATTCACAATGTCCCATGTTTCCAGACATTGGACCTGTTGAAGATAAGATAATTTTTTGGTCAATTTTTCAGCTAATCTCAATTGTTTCAATTTATATTTCTTTGGGTAATGTCATAATTTATTATATTGTCACATATTCTATCAGTAAGGAACTTATAACACAACTTAATAATTCCCTTAGGTTAGTTATAAACCAAAGCACTAATCTCCCTTGATAGTTATCTATGTAGCAACTGATCTTTCAAAGATCTTATAATGTTTACCTGATGATGATGTAACAGCCAAAGACCAGTTTGTAAACCAACAAATTTGCAGAATATTTCACAGTTATCGTATGTGTTTCATTGATAATGTTATTTCATTTGGGATTTGTGTTAGAAACATTAACACATCATCTTTCATTTTGTAAGTATTTATTGTGTATCTTGTTTTCTGACATGTTCTACATCCAAGAGGCTCCCCTCAATTTGGATCTACTGGAACAAAAAGCACATCTCATCTCTCTCTTTTATGAACACTCGTAGAATATGCTTAAAGAATCTTGTATTTCATAAATCAACATTTACACAGTATGGTACACACATGTGACATAAGTCACCGGTAACAAAAGACACCGTCAGTATAATGCAATCGAAGTGCCGAGGTGCACTTTATGAAAAACAAACAAACTCTGAGCAGCCGGCGTGCTGCAGCGCACTGCAGCAGCACCACGGCAGGTGGCTCTGGCGAGATCACCTGATCTCTGACAGCGCCAATTGTCATAGCGGGCAATATGAATTTATTATTTACTACATACGTCACCTTTTTTGGTAAACATTTTCAATGTCCAATGTCCATCATGTCATCTTCACGTTGAAATGTTCGGGTAGGTGCACGTCCATAAGGTTTGTAATGTCCAGGTTTGTACTTTCTTGTCATTATGGGCGAGTCCGGTGTTTTCGATATAGGTATCACATTCTTTTTTGTTATTATAGGAGACATAGGTCCACTGTCACTATTTTTATTGCACACTTCACTCAAGAACAGTAAAGTTAGGTCTGTATTACACTGTGTATAATCTTTTTGGTCACTTTCGGGTAAGTTCACTTCATAGTCAATTCCCAATTTTTTCGTCGGCGTTATCCAAGGGTATCATAGTCATCCTAGGACGGAGCTGGTCCACATTCCTTGCGATGTCACCTCCGACTGTGCTAACCTTGTACGTATGGTTCCATCTTTGAGCAGTGATACATCCTCTTATCCACTTTGGATGATGTACATAGCCTCGTGCCCAAACCAAGGCGCCCTTTCTATATCGTCCCTGATTTGTGTTGGTGGACTGTTCCTTTGAGGGTAATATGAGGTGCAGTAATGTCCGGAGTTGTCTGCTATGCAGCACTTCCGCAGGGCTCTGTTTACCCGTTGGTGTGAATCTGTGTGATACTAAAAAGCTGAGGAGTGATTTCTTCATGGACGATGATGCTAGATGTTTTTTCATTTGCGTTTTAAATGTTCGCACTAGCCTTTCCACCTTCCCGTTTGATTGGGGGTGAAAAGGCAGTGCAGTGAGATGGGAGATGCCTCTGTGTCTGCAGAATTGTGCAAAATCAGAAGAGGTAAACTGTGTACCGTTATCAGACATGATGGTTTTTGGTAGGCGCAAAGATTTTGTCGAGGGCCGAAAGGGTGGAGGCCGTAGTAGGCGCCGAACATTTAAAGACAAATGGAAAATTTGAGTACACTTCTATGACCAGGAGCCAATAGGAATGAAGGAAAGGGCCAGCAAAATCTATGTGAATTCTTTCCCATGGTTGTTCAGGTGTGAGCCACGGCGAGAGCGAAGATTTGGGTGTCGGAGCATTTGTGGAGCACGGGCTGCAGGCAGCCACCATGCACGCAATGTCAGCATATATTCCCTGCCAGAACACATGACGGTGGGCCAGATTTTTTGTTCTGGAAATACCCCAGTGGCCTTGATGTAGCAGATTCAGGACATCAGTGCGAAGAGCCAAAGGAACAACGACTCTTGGTGTGACATCATCAGTGGCCAGCAGGACCACCCCATGAAGTGTGGACAGACACAGACGAAGATGATAGTAGTTTCGGAGCGGATCCGATGCTTTTCCTGACGGTCTTTCTGGCCATCCGTGCTCAATGTGGTGGACAACCTGGCGGAGGATGAGATCAGCAGCTGTGGCTTCCGCAATGCGATGTCCATCGATCGGAAATCCGTACACCGTCGCCTGAGCAGCTTCATCCACATGGAAACAAAGCAATTCATCAGCATCAAAAACGGGATCAGGGCCCATAGGAAGACGAGAGAGAGCATCCGCATTCGCATGCTGTGTCATGGGCCTAAAATGAATCTCGTAACTGAATTTAGACAGGAATAAAGCCCAACGTTTCAATCTGTGTGCTGCTTTGTCAGGAAGAAATACCGACAGATGAAAAAGTGAGACCAATGGCTTGTGGTCTGTGATAAGGTGGAACCTAGTGCCATATAGAAAGACGCTAAACTTTTTTAAAGCATAAACAATGGATAAAGCTTTCTTTTCAGTCTGGGAGTACTTTGCTTGTGAAGCATTGAGAGTCTTGGATACATAAGCAATTGGTCACTCTGTGCCGTCAGAAATTTATGAGAGAGTATAGCCCCAATGCCATGTTGTGACGCATCAGCCGCAAGTATTAAAGGCAGCCCTGGACTGAACGTTGCTAAGCAAGGTGATTTTTGCAAATGAGATTTGAGTGTTTGAAAAGCCTTTTCGCATGCATCAGACGAAACAAAAGGCACATTCTTCTTCAAAAGACAATTTAAAGGCTGTGATATTTCCGCTATGGACAGTATGAACTTGTGATAATAGGCTATTTTACCCAGGAAGGCTTGTAAGTCCTTCATGGACGTAGGTCGAGGAAGAGCCTCAATTGCAGCAATGTAATCCTTTAAAGGGCTGATACCCTCACGTGAGAGACGAAACCCCAAGTATGCAATGTAGGGTTGAAAATATTTGGACTTGTGAAAGTTACATTTTAACCCCACTTGTTGCAAAACAGTAAACACTTGTCGAAGGTTCCTGAGATGTTCATCTGTGGATGGCCCTGTGACCACAATGTCATCCTGATAGTTAATGCATCCCAGTACCGGTGCAAGAAGTTGTTCCAAAAATCTTTGAAAAATAGCTGGCGTGCTGGAAACACCAAACAGCAACCTTTGGTATTGATAAAGACCAAAGGGTGTGTTGAGTACAATAAATTGACGTGATCGCTCATCAAGAGGCAATTGATGGTATGCTTCAAACAAATCAATTTTTGAAAAATATTGTCCGCCTGCTAATTTGGCAAAGAGTTCCTCCGGCCGGCATGGGATACGTGTCAACGATACTTTATGAATTTACGGCATTTTTAAAGTCGCCACAAATGCGAAGGGATCCATTAGGCTTGAGAACCACTACCAAGGGAGAAGCCCATTCACTGTCGTGAATTTACTACACACACTCTCTCTCTCTCTCATATTTAAACCATTTTTGCCTGCTCATTTCACAAGAAATGATATAATGAGTTTAACTGCCATGAATCTTGAGAGATATTGTATCCTACTTACACCATGAATCCAGTTTTTAATCATGTTGCCATCTTGTGATAAAATAACATCCTAAGTACTGTACTTGAAACTGCCCACCTGTTCTAACTTCATTCCTCCTATTTGATACTTAACCTGTTTAAATCTCTTTCCCACAGACATTACTTTCATTTTGGAGATGTTGATCTTCATATCATAACCTGTATATCTATAATCTAGCTCGGAAATAAAAGATTGCAACCTATTAGTTGTATCTGTCATCACCACTAATTCATCTGCATATAGAAGACAGGTTATTTTATTTTCACCTATTTTAATCTCACCCTGTCAGGTGCCAGGTGGTGCCAGGTTACAGCCTTGTCTTACGCATGAAAATACCATGAACCAATAACTCTATTTACCATCAACTCTGACTGCTGCCTGACAGTCTACAAAAAGAACTTTAATTGTCTGCAGAAGTTTTTCTCTTATTCCATAATCTTGTAGAACTGACAATAACTCCTAGAAAAATGGCCATACGCCTTTTCTAGATCTATAAAACATAAATACCTCTCCCAGTTCCTCTCATATCACTTCTCCGTTATCTGCTGTAAGCTAAGGATTTGGTCCTGACAACCTGTAAGAGGGAAAAACCCACACTGATTTTCAACCTACTTTGCTTCAATTAATACTTGTACTCTCCTTTCAACAACACCTGAGAAGATTTTGCCCTCAAGACTACTGAAAGAGATATCTCTGTAGTTGTTACAATCTTTTCTGTTTCCTTGCTTGAAAACTGCTGTGATTGTTGCTTTTATCCAGTTAGAACCTGAGTCGAATACATACCATTGCAATTATGCCTTGTAACCATTTGAGACTTTATATTCTACTGTATTTGATGAGTTCTGAGTTAATTTCAGCTACCAGAACCATTAAATTGCTCTGCAATAATTGACCATTCTCTCCAATGAAGATTCAATTGGTATCATTGTCTTTATTTGAGGTGTATTTAAGGTCACCACAAATTTTCAACTTTGTCACTGAATTTATTTCAATGCACTGCAATGGTTGATACGTTTCAATATCTTGCATTTGTAAATTTATGGTTGTTAATGTTAACCAATTGTGTCTGTTCTTCTGGACATGTTTAAAAGGGCAGACACAATATAAATACGGTAATTGATTAATTATGACATTAGATTGTATCTGCTTCTCCTAAACCAAGTGACTCAGGATTAATTTTCTGCAAAGGAGAATATTTATGGTTTTGTTAATGAATTTATCTGTTAATGTCTTATTATATTTGTAACATGTGTGTAGTGTGTCACTTTGAATTTGGTTTGGTGAATCTTCATTTTATTTTGGACATACTTAGCAACTTAGTATGAAAACTACACTTGTAAGAACCCAACAATATGAATAAATAGCTGCTTCTGAGGTGAGCCTATTTTCTATTTTTTGGCCTTTTCCTGTTCCTTCAATTCTCTCTCATTTGAATTGCATGAATTATTTATGCTAAGCACCCTTATCATTCTAGTAATTCAATGAAAATATTTCTGATTACAACTTCATACAAAATATATATCAGATAATGGTCAGTTATTGGAGATTATTATGACCTTATGGAAGTAGGTGTTTTGTACCATATTCAGATACAAATGAACTTCAATGGGGTATAGTTTTGGCAGGGAATGGGAGAAAATATAGAATTCTATCAACAATAAATAAATTATACACTCAGAACCAACTATTAAGCCTAAAGACTGTGGATGGAGTTTGCAGTGGCATTCTGTACGACAGATTAGATTAATACTTCTCCCATAGATCATGAATATGAGATATAGTAATGATCTGGTACATGCCAGTTTAGTAAAAGATTACATTAAATGACATACATTTATTTATTTTCTTTCAGTAATTGGTGAAATGAGAGTGATATTTTCAAAACATCTGTCGATGTCTGCGGCCTTGCTCATGTGAAGTGCCCCACTACACTATTATGTGCATGACCGCATCACACCCTGTCACTGAGTTTCATGTTTTATCTCATTATGACAGAAGGAGAACTAATTCAGATGAAATGGTATTTTTATTTAATTAATTGTTTTGTGACCTGTATTGAAGTTTAGAGTCCTCTGATCAGCAGATTTGTGCCTGTATCATTATCGTTTGCTCCCCCTCCCCCTTTCTTCATGTTCAGCTCCTGTATTTGAAATGCACACAGGGTGTCCTGATCTGACACAGCAGCACATGTTTTGATTTGCCTGTATGACATATTACTCCTTGGCCCCCATTGTTGTCATAGCTACTAATGTTCGATACATGCTAAAAAGTAACAGCCTTCTTCTCTAGAAACATAATACAAGTAAGTGGCTCCTTACATATTGTGGGGATCAGTGGTTTTTGTTCTTGTATTACTTAAGTATGGAATTTAGATTATCAAGGTAACATTAGGTGAGATTAGTCAGTTATTTTTACATGCTGCCATTCATAGTGCACTGTTTTTGACAGATAAATTAGAAACTAGAGAGTATTTCTGTGTGTCGCTTTACTTAATAAACCCAAAGTATGATGGTCACTCATCATTTCCATATGGTAAATGGGTGAAAGTACTGACTCACACAATTTAGTGTGAGCCATTACTTTGATCCATTTATTTTCTTCAGCAAAGGAAAAGTGAACTGCCATGGACACATATGCTTGTAGATGTAATGAGTCCTCTTGAGGCTTATTGTACCTCCATTTTTCCAACCATCTATATGACTGTGCATTGTTTACTGTTACATATGTTCGTGATTTTGTTCACATAATAATAATAAATATAGGTGCACATGCTTATGTAAAACAGTGATATCTTCCTTCAATGTTTCCCTTTTTTGTATAATATCCTTTTCTTTCATATACATGTGATTAATTATCTGGTGCACCTGCATATGGGTACCTGTAATTATTATAGATGATATCTAGGTATGTTATACCCATGTCACTGCATCACAGAGCAGGTGCCCTTTAATGTTCACTTTAGTATTTAACCAGCAAACTCATGATTCTTTAATTAATCAAACCCCTGCATTAATTAGCTTAAAACATTTGGTTACATTACAAATGTGTTAACATGTTAAATAGCTTAAAATTTGTTGGAATTTGATAAATGCTCTCATTATGAAACACTCAATTAATTTTGTCTGGGTAATTTGCTCTCCATTTTAAGAAAAAGTGGGTTTTTCATGATTATACATGTTCCTGATGTTCTTTGCGATAAGATTTAATTTTGAAGGTCCACTCAGTGATATATCTGAACGTTGTTGTTGTGGTCTCCAGTCCAGACACTGATTTGATGCAGCTTCCCATCCTACTATATCCTGTGCAAGCCTCTTCATCTCTGAATAAGAATGGCAACCCACATCAATTTGAATTTGCTTACTGTATTCATTTATGGGCACCCATTTGTGATTTTTACGCCACATACTTCCCTCCAATACTAAATTGATGATTCCATGATGTCTCAGAATCACTATTCTTAGTCAAGATATGCCAGAAATTTCTTTTCTCGCCAATTCTATTCAGAACCCCCACATCAGTTATACAATCCATCCATCTAATTTTCAGCAACTGTCTGTAGTACCACATATTAAAAGCTTCTATCATCTTTTTGTCTGAACTCCTCATCGCCCATGTTTCTTCCAGAAAGGACTTTCTAACATCTAACTTGATACTAGATGTCAAAAAATTTCATTTCTCTAGAAATGATTTTCTTCCCATTACCATTCTACATTTTATATCTTCTTTACTTTGCCTGTCAGAGGTTATTTTGCTACCCAAATAACAAAACACATCTAGTGCTTTTATTATCTCATTACCTAATCTAATACCTTAAGTACTCCCTGATTTCCTTAAACTACTTTTCATTACTTCTGTTTTGCTCTTGTTAATGTTCATCTTATAACCTCCTTTCATGACACTGTCCATTCCATTGAACTGCTGTTTCAGGTGCTTTACGGTCTCGGTCAGAATCACAATGTCATTTGGCAAAGTGCAAAGTTACTAGTTCTTCTCCCTAAACTTTAATTCCTTCTCCAAATTTCTCCTGGCATTCCTTCACAGCTTGCTCAGTTTACAGATTGAATAACATTCGCAAAAGGCTATAACCCTGTCTTACTCCCTTTCCAATCACTGCATACCCTTTATGCCCTTCCACTCTTAAAATTGTTGTCTGGATTTTGTACAAGTTGTATATAAATTTTTGTTTCCTCTATTTTACCACTGCTACCTTCAGAATTTGAAAGTGTGTATTCCAGTCAACATTATCAAAAAATTTTTGTAAATCTACAAAAAAAAAAAAAAAAAAATTGAGGTTTTTCTTTCCTTAACCTATCTTCTAGGATAAGTCGTAATGTGAGTATAGCCTCATGTTCCTATATTTCTTTTAAATCCAATATGATCTTATATCAGTTTTTCCATTCATCTGTGAATGCTTCGAGTTAATATGTTGCAACTATGACATATAAAACAGAAAGTTATGTAATTTTCACACTTCTGTGCGTCTGAATAGTGACTGCAAAATTTGTTGTAAATAGAATGAGTAATAAAGACATAATAAGCTAAAATGTCATGCATATTGAAACTTCCTGGCAGATTAAAATTGTGTGCCGGAACTGGGACTCGAACCTGGGACCTTTGCCTTACGCGGGCAAGTGCACTACCGACTGTGCTATCCCAACACGACTCACGATGCCGCCCCACAACTTTACTTCCGCCAGTACCTCGCCTCCTACTTTCCAAACTTCACAGAAGCTCTCCTGCAAACACGCAAGACTAGCACTCCTGGAAGAAAGGATATGGTGGAGACATGGCTTAGCCACAGCCTAAGGTATGTTTCCAGAATGAAACTTCACTCTGCAGCAGAGTGTTCGCTGATATGAAACTTCCTGGCAGATTAAAATTGTGTGCTGGAACTGGGACTCGAACCTGGGACCTTTGCCTTTCGCGTGCAAGTGCACTACCGACTGTGCTATCCCAACACGACTCACGATGCCGCCCCACAACTTTACTTCCGCCAGTACCTCGCCTTCTACTTTCCAAACTTCACAGAAGCTCTCCTGCAAACACACAAGACTAGCACTCCTGGAAGAAAGGATATGGTGGAGACATGGCTTAGCCACAGCCTAAGGGATGTTTCCAGAATGAAACTTCACTCTGCAGCGGAGTGTGCGCTGATATGAAACGTCCTGGCAGATTAAAATTGTGTGCCGGAACCGGGACTCGAACCTGGGACCTTTGCCTTTCGCGGGCAAGCGCACTATCAACTGTGCTATCCCGACACGACTCACGATGCCGCCCCACAACTTTACTTCCGCCAGTACCTTGCCTCCTACTTTCCAAACTTCACAGAAGCTCTCCTGCAAACACGCAAGACTAGCACTCCTGGAAGAAAGGATATGGTGGAGACATGGCTTAGCCACAGCCTAAGGGATGTTTCCAGAATGAAACTTCACTCTGCAGTGGAGTGTGCGCTGATATGAAACTTTCTGGCAGATTAAAATTGTGTGCCGGAACCGGGACTCGAACCTGGGACCTTTGCCTTTCGCGGGCAAGTGCACTACCGACTGTGCTATCCCAACACGACTCACGATGCCGCCCCACAACTTTACTTCCGCCAGTACCTCGCCTCCTACTTTCCAAACTTCACAGAAGCTCTCCTGCAAACACGCAAGACTAGCACTCCTGGAAGAAAGGATATGGTGGAGACATGGCTTAGCCACAGCCTAAGGGATGTTTCCAGAATTCTGCCATGCATATTGTTTGAAGTTTTTCTGTAAGTTAGAGTCTATGACATCATTTATCTTGATCTGTAAATTGAATAATTATATAATTTTGCCTATATTTAGGTACTGCTGACAAACTCTGTTGTGAATAGACTCAGTAGTAAAATAGTAATGCTTTAAAACCACTTGTCTGATGTTGGAGTTTAAGTACATGGGAATGCTGCAGATGATATACTATTTTCCTTTCATACTTTTATGGGTGGTGTTAGAGAGAAAAAGATCTATGAAGATTTGATATTACTATAACATTTGTTGGAACTCATTCCAAAACTGAAGTCTAGCCATGAAGAATTTTCACAATCATGTTTTCAAAGTGCCATTGCTAGTGTGACAGATAGAACCATTTATTATTTAATGAGTGATGGAAAATTCATAGTAACTATCATGTGCCTTGCTGATGTGCTTAGGCAAATACTAAATCTCAACAGGATTTTATAAACAGAGACTATTCATGTTAGCAAAGCAACAGAGATCTTGACTATTAGTTTCTCAGTTTTAACAACAAAGTGAGAGAATGTGATTACAGAATTCATCCTGCTGCATGATGAAGGCAAATAAACTAGCAGATAACATAGTAAGTACCACTCAAAGCTCCAGGATCACACCTTCACAAGTTAAAAGACAAATACTGCTCCATCATGTATGGAAAGTTATTTTATTGTGAATGCCTCTATCCTGATTCTTCATACAATAAACACTGCCCCAGAAAAATTCTCTAAAAGTGTTCTCCATCTCTACAATCTCAACAGACTTCTATTAAAAATCTGTTCATATTCAACAAAATCCTAAGAAGTTTGGTCATATTCTTAAAACAGTAATCAGATAGAAACCATTTGTTAGACACTTTGGGACCAAAATGGTGTTGAAAAAGGGGATAACACACCACAGGCTGAAATAATAAATGTCTTCTTTCAAAACAGTTTCACAGAGGAAGATCACACTGTACTTCCTCCACAAAATTGTAGCACAAATGACAAAATGTAAACTACCGAGATAGACAACAAAGGAACAGAAAAGCAACTAAAACTGCTCAAAAGCCACTGCGTGTTTTGTTGTCATACCAATAGTTGGACAGCAGGAATTACCAACACTGCAACTTTTGCGCAGTATGGGGTGGAATTGAATTTGTTGGGTTAAACAGTGAAACAAGCGGCTTATGATCTGTCACCGAGGTAAACTTCTGACTATATAAATATTGATAGAATTTCTTAACTCCATAAACGATAGCCAGAGCCTCTTTCTCAACTTGGGAGTAGTTCTGCTGAGCCTTGTTCAAGAGTTTGGATGCGAATGCAGCTGGCCTGTCCGAGGAACCAACCCTTTGTGAGAGAATGGCGCCAATCCCATGGGACGAGGCGTCGACGGCAAGAACCACTGGCTTCGCCAGATCAAAGTGGACCAAACAACAGTCACTAAGTAGGGCATCTTTCAGTTTCTGATAGGCAACATTGCACTCGTGAGACCACACAAATTGATCATGCTTCCTGCGCAAGCAATGCAATGGGGCAGCAATCTGTGCAGCCTGTGGGATGAAGTGAATGTAATACATAATTTTCCCCAACACTGCTTCCAATTTCCGTAAGTTGCGAGGATGGGCATATCCCGTATTACCATTAAGTGCGACTGCAATGGATGAATCCCTTGACTATTGATAATGTGGCCCAGGTATTCTATCTCTGGTTGAAAGAATGAACACTTGTCTTTATTACAACACAACCCCACATCAGAGAGCACCTGAGAAAGTTTGTGCAAATTTGCTAAATGTTCTGCAGGTGTTTTTCCAGAAACCACAATGTCATCTATGTAATTTGCACAAGATGGGACATGAGCCATCAATTGTTCTAAATATTGTTGAAAAATAGCAGTCACCAAACCACTGCCAAATGACAGCCATAGACATTTGAATAGTCCACGATGGGTGTTGATAACAAGGACATTTTGTGACTGTTCATCAAGAGGCAACTGCAAGTAAGAATCCTGTAAATCAATGTTTTTGTAAAAGTGACCAGCACGCAACTTGTCTATTAGCTCTTCAGGACACGGCAGAGGAAAAGAGTCAATCACGGTTTGTGGGTTGACTGTGGAATTCAAGAGTCGGCACACAAATGTAGTTCACCCGACAGCTTTTGTAGAACAACCAACAGTGATGACCATTGACTGTCAGCAATGGTTGCAATTACTCCACTTTCTTGCCACGCTAATAATTCCCTAGCAACCTGGTCCCGTATGGCGTATGGGATAGGACGAGCATGAAAAAAGCGAGGCTGAGCATTGTTTTTCATATGAATATGAGCCTCGGA
Organism: Locusta migratoria; assembly: GCA_026315105.1. Classification (NCBI taxonomy): domain Eukaryota; kingdom Metazoa; phylum Arthropoda; class Insecta; order Orthoptera; family Acrididae; genus Locusta; species Locusta migratoria. Next base: position 607,825,014 of record CM048755.1, read on the forward strand.
ATTGTTTGCCCTGCCGAGGCTGAGCATTGTCTTTCATATGAATATGAGCCTCGGAATTGTTTGCCCTGCCCAGACCCTCTTGAAATAGACTACTAAATTCATTGCAAAGTTCAGCCACATCAGTTTCCATTCCAAAAATATTTGGACACTCAGGCGAACACAGCACTACGTAGGAAACAGTTTTGTCACATTATGAAAAGTAGCAGGAAGATCGGAATATCTTGTCCGTTGTAGGCAGACACTGTAGACCTAGAGTAATGCAACTGTGGCTTACTGAGCAATTCATAAGTCTTTTTGTTTAGCAATGTAACTGTAGCACCTGTGTCTAACTGAAAGCAAATATTCCGATTGGCAATTATCAATGAAACAAAAGGTTTGTTGGGTTAAACAGTGAAAAAAGCGGCTTATGATCTGTCACCAAGGTAAACTTCTGACTATATAAATATTGATGGAACTTCTTAACTCCCTAAATGATAGCCAGAGCCTCTTTCTCAACTTGGGAGTAGTTCTGCTGAGCCTTATTCAAGAGTGCTGTTGAATAGCGGGCACGTGGGACAGTTGCAATAAAACACTAGAATCTGTTAAAGCTGCATGAGAGTCACAACCAGCCTGTGCAGCAACAACATTGATGAAATGGACTGAGTGATTTGACACTTCATTTCTTTGCAAACACACGGCATGAATGTGAACACGTTTGCCACAATAGAAGCACGTAGCGTCATGGGAGGGACAGCTCTAACATTTGTGCCTGTCGAAGCAATGCGGGCAAGATTTGGCACTGCTAACCTGTGACTGTGGCCGCTGCTGTTGTTTACTGCGGCTGGCTTTTAACGGGCACGCATGGCTTACAAGTTTCCTGCACAGCACAAATAGGAGCGGCATCAAAACTAGCCACTGCAACATCACAGGAGTCCTGATGTTCGATCAAATCAAGCACTTGTTTGAGGGAGGGATTGGGGTATTTCAAAATCTGATCGCGAATCCGAGAGTCCGATACATTTTGCATAATAGTGTCTCTAATAATTTCATCACTATAGTAATGACCAAAATCACATTTGAATTTATAGTAATGGATTAAGCCCTGCAGTTCAGCTAACCACTGTTTGTAACTCTGATTAAGTTGTCATCGACAGCAAAAAAATTGATACCTATCCACAGCAACATTAATTTTCGACTTGTAATACTTGTCTAGCACTGCTACCAAGTCGTCATAGGCAAAACTTTCAGGGCGCACGGTGGGGAACAGTTTTGTAGCAAGGTGATATGTATAAACACTGACCGTGGCCAGAAAATAAGAAAGCTTTGATGTACCTTGCACTTGATGTGTTGCAAAATGTGCATCGAGTTGGGCACGATACTCAGACCATTCCTCCATAGTACTGTCAAACTGTCGAAACCGAGGCGCGAAGTTTGCAACATGTTGCTGGGCCTCATTTTGTGAAGCCGGTGGTGCAGCTGCTGATGCTGCTTGACTAGATAGGATGTGTGTAATAATTTGCATTAACTGTTGCATCTGCTGGGTCTGAAACTGAATAACTTGCATTAAAGAAGGTTCTTGCACTAAGTTTTGCAAATTGCTAGTCATCGTTACACACGAACACAACACACCACCTTAAAGACGAACAAAACACTTTAGCAAAAAGGAACAAGGTGCACAGAACAAACAGATGGAACAAGCACAGCAGCAGAAGTAAAAATGCTGCACACAATCAAGATAGTGAAGCAATGCAAGCAATTTGAGAAAGAGGAGTGACAGTAAACTCACGAAGATTCGTTGTTGCCGAATGTAGGACAACACCTCGTCACCAGATGTGTTATGTCGTCTCCGGTGTCAGGGTAGCCGAAGGTGGAACTCTGGATGACCAACACTGTTCCATCAACACAAATAACTTTATTGAAGTAGACAAGTCACACAAGCCATTCTTACAGAGCAACTGAACATGATGATCCAAGGCCCAAGTGGGCTGCTCCCGCTCTGGCACCAGACTGCCCACCGTGGTCCCATCCGTGCATGCCCTCCCTCAGCTGGGGGCGCTGAATGCTGGCAGCAGGAAGCGCGGCTCGGCGGCAGACGCAGATTAGAGGTGGCTTACGTTGCCAACCTCCCCATGTGTCGTAGTTGGGGCAGTCGATACTCGACGACTCCACAACATACATTACCGCTCATAAATTTCAATACACCCAATAAGTGGCATCTAGTTCTCTGTAGATAAGATATAATACCGTGGGTACCATTGAGGAAACAAAGGGATAGTACAACAGTTGTCCACATGTCATGATTTTTGTTTGTGGTCATCGAGATACAATAGTATCCAACAAACAATGTTTTGTACATAAACGTTATGTAGCTATCTGATATGTTTTTTTACCTATTTGCTGATGGATGCCGCATTTGCTGCACTTGTTTTGTTCCCTGTAGTGATGTTGTATCCGCAGCGAACGTCAACCATTGCTACGATACATAACATTTGGTTCCTGCATGTCAGTTCCTACGTGACAGTTGAAAAAAAAACTGAAATTGTAGCACTTAGCCACGCAGGTTTATCTATTCACAAAATTGCAAAACAGTGTAGTGTGTTTATAGGGGAAGTGCAATACAACCTTCGCCACCAGAAGACAACAGGTAGCAATACAGACATACCACAACCAGGACGACCTCATAAAACAACTAAAAGTGATGATAAATATATCAGAATCAACATTAAAAGAAATAGATTCAAAACAGCACACCAAATTTGTGTAGAATTGGTAAAAATGAATGTGACAACAATATCTGTTGCAATAGTAAAAAGGAGACTAACTGAAGCTGGCTTGAAAGGTTGTGTCACAGCAAGAAAACCCATTCTAAGGTCCATAAATAAACAGAGGACACTTGAATAGGCTAGAAAACATCATAATTGGACATTGGAAGTGTGAACAAAGGTGTTATTCACTGACAAATCAAAGTTTGAGAGTTTTGGAACCAGAAGGAGAACATTTGTTCGCCGATTTGTAAGGGAAAGGGTAGCTCAGCAGTGTGTTCTGCCTACAGTTAAACACGGTGGAGGTTCTAATATGGTTTGTGGATGTTTTGCTGGAGATAGAGTTGGCAACATTGTGAAAATAAAAGGATGTAAGGATCAGAAGCAGTACCACCGCATACTTCAAAATCATACAATACCAAGTGGATTGCACTTAATAGGGAAAGGGTTCACCTTACAACAGGATAATGACCGAAAACATTGGTTGGCATACTGTAGGAACTTCATTGCATCAAAGGAAAAACAGAAAGTACTGAAAGATATGGTATGGCCATCCCAAAGCCCCGACTGTAATCCCACTGAAATGGTGTTGGATTAAGTGGACAGACATATCAGGGAATTTAATATATCCAGCAAGGAACATCTCTGGAATATTGCTAAAGATGTATGGAATCATATAGATTAACGATACCTACAAAAACTGATTGATCGCATGCACCGAGTTTGTGAGGCAGTCATTAAATCCAATGGAGGATACTCTGAAGAAAATAAAATATAATGATTGTGATTGTATTATATATATGTGTATGTTAATATCATTATATTTTGTGAGAAAAAACGTTTGATTTGTATTGTAAATCTGAAAAACCAGGTTGTTTTGAAATTAATGAGTGATAGTGTATATCCAACTGTGACATATACAGGAGGAACTCTTCAACCTCCAACATCAGGGGAAGCAGGTGTCTTTTACTGGGTGCCAGGATATGTATGAATTCATTGTAATGAAGAAGCCGATCTGGCAGCCAAAGAGGTCACGATGTGCCATGGTGCCTATTCCTTTGCAGGGTCTCACTTCTTTGTTGTGGTTGCATTCCTGCATTTGTGGGGGATGAATGGCTGTCAGTGATGAAAAATACACTATGGTTGCAGAAGTCTGTGGAGATACTACTGATAGCCTCTAAGGCAGGATGAAGTTGCCGTTACTTGCCTCCAAATCTGATGCTTTCCATTTATCCATGGCTTCTTACTCTGATGAGAGGAGCAGCTAGTTTGTAATGTCTGTCACATGACACATCTGAACTGAGAACTGAGTCTATTTTACACAGCGCAGAGACAACGGAGGTGAATTATGGTGGTGAATTGCTTTCTGTATTATGTGATGATGAGTTAATGTGAAAAAGATCTTCAAATTTTGTGATATATCTGGACTCTGTCCTAAGCTTTTAGACTGGAGGTTTTAGAGGGTTGCAGAGTGGCAGGCTGATCCATCTTAATCCTGTCATCAGCCAGCTGTGGTTATCAGCTATGTTATTTTAACTTCTTCAGTAACATTCTTCCTTTTAATCAAAACTACAATATTGGGACTAAGGTCCCTTTCCTTGTCTCAGGATGCATGCATATTTGGTCTAAACTTGTTTCATTATACAGTTCTTCCAATGTTATACTAATGATTTAAAGTAGTCCTCCGACACTAGTTTCTGTTACATTCTGCCCAGGTGCTGAAAACCTCGTTGTTGAGTCCCCTTGTTCCACCACCATCATCACCTTCACGGCTATCTTTCCTTTGGTCACCCTGCCCCGCTACCCCCCGCCCCCCCCCCCCCACACACACATGGATTTCCTGTAATTGGCCCCCTGTCCTCGCCTCATGGCATCCCTCTTATGGGCTCCCTGCCCCTCCTCACAGAGCACCACTCTTTTGGTCTCCCAGACCAGTGATTTATTTCTTATGTTGTATAATCTACTGTACAACAGTAACTGTGAAAGTGCTCAGTACCAAACAGTTGAATGACACCCACAGTGCCCACTTCTGTAAGTGTTAAATAAGTGTACATATTCTTTGTAACACATTTCACAGATTGGTTAGTTGAAACGGGGCACTAAACTGCTATGGTCATCAGTCCCCCTGGTGGCGAGAGGAAGGAATAAAGATAGGAAAGGGGGAGAAGGGAAAGGAAATGCAATCCAAGGTGAAAAGAAGGAAGAAAGACTGCATTAGTTCAGGGTGCCATGCCCGCCATGCACGTATTCACGAAAGAATCTTAAACCCCCTGGGGGTTTCTCAGAGTTTTCCCACTTTTATGGCAGTATTGAATAAAAATGACGTTTCATTTATTTTTCATAAATATTCAAAACTGTTCTGTAGCCTCCATTCAATTTAGTGCATTGAGAAGTAATTGTAAACTAAAAATGTAAATTGTTTACAACAATACAAGAATTGTTATGACGTTATATAAGGTGAGTGCACAAAGCTCTCAAGAGTGGCAACAGTAATTTGACTGAGATGGGAGAGAGGAGCAGCTGTGGAGAGTGTTCTGTAAAAGTTTGTTATTGCAATGCTGGCATCATGAGAAAATAAACAGCGTGTTCTTAAACTGTCATTATCTGTTATTCTTCTCATGAAGGGCACCGAGTACAGCCCTGTATTTTCTGCTTCAAATATTAAAAAACATCCACCATGACCAGATAAGTATAGCAAACAAGAACTGAGAATATTATAAATGCTGGAGGAGCTTCAGATTTACACTACCTATCATTCTCAGAAGAAAAACTGTTTCATATCAATATGACATCAGACATCTGAATGGAGTGTGAAGAAGACAATTGGAAGAAATAAAAAAATATTGAAACTGGATGAGTGAATGACGTGGGCCACTGCAGATTGTGCTTCAGTGGTAGCTATGGCTGAAAGGAACATGCAGGAGCATAATACAATGGGAGACAAATCAGGTAGTGAACTGAAAATATGGAAGAGAGTACACCTTTGTCCACATTTTGTTGCTCTGAAGTCAGTTTCGATACTCCACAATGTACAGATATGTTATCAGTGCTTCAAACTATGTACAAGAATTTATCTACTAAAATTCACCAGTCACAGACAGAAATAAACTCTTCTATTGGAAGTTCACAGCAGAAGTAAACATTTGTATTGAAAGTTCACGGGCAAAAATAAATTATTGTATTGAAAGTACACATGCAGAATTAAGTGCACTAAATACATGAAATGTCAATATTAAAGCTGAAAAAAGTCAGCAAATAAATACTGCTGTAGCATAGGCTATAGATGATCTAAAAGTCAAAATTAATGAAAATTTTGTTCAAATTGCTGATACTAAGAAAATCCTCATGGATTGGAGAGCAGAGTTTGAGTCAAAACATTCTGAACTTCATATTAGAGTAGATTCTGTTGAAGTTAACACTGAAAATCTTGAATCCAAACTGACCACAGAAATATCCAGTAATCAGACAATATTCAAACAGATTAGTGAATTTGTAATAAATGAAAATTCTCAATTGAGAACTGAAGTAAATCAAACAAAACTGTTTTCTAAGAATAAAGTAAATTTGTGCAAGAAGACACTGACAGGAAAATTCAGAATTTAGTAGTCACATGTAATCTGTAGATGAAAAATTTATTATGCAAAAGAATTTGTATGAAAATTGTCATGAGTCATGAGGAAATTTACTGAATAAGTGCTGTCCAGGCAATGGGAAACTATGTGCTACATATTTTCTGTTACATTGTAAAGAAAATTTCACTGAAGACATGATTGATAGTGTAAATGTCAAGTTTATTAAAAAATTACTTGATGGTGAAGCACTTTTGCAAGTCAAACAGGTAGATGCCATTGAAATGTCCATTGAAAACTTTGAGTAGTGTTTCTTAACTAAATTTTGGTCAAACACAGAATGAGCTAAAATTAAAAACAATTTCCTGAATGTGTCAAGTTATAGGGAGTCAGATGGCACAATGAAAGTCTTTCATGAAAAACAACTACAAAAACTAATTCACTTGGATAGACTGTTTGACGAATTAACACTAATAGACAAATTAAAATGCAGAATACCAAAGCAGTTACAATGGGGTTTACTCTACAGACCAGAACAATCTGTAGAACAGTTTTTAAGATACATCAATAAACTTAACAGAACTTGTGACACAAACGATAAGAGGGTAGGCATCAAACCATTGTAACAACAGTAACAACCATAGAAATTTTAATAACAACAGAGGTGGCTCTCATGCTAATGAAATTAGGCACAATTTTAATGGAAATTATAGAAATTACAACCACCAAAGAGAGCAAAACAATCATAACAGGTTGTGGGGAAATGACAGAAGATACAATTATTACTAACCACAGGATGATAGAGGACATCATTTAAATGAGTAGGCATCTCTTGGGGGCCTGTCAGTTTTGGATGAAAAATAGAAACCAGTACATAAATCAGGCCAAGATAAACCATACTAGTCAAAGGTAGATGATGAGACTGTGTCAAATAAGAGGTGTACCTATGTGACAAATGGTAACAGTGAAGACAACAGAACCTACAGGATAAATAAGCTGAGATTTAACAAACAAATTTGGAACACTATTACACAAACTTCCACCAATACTAATGAATAACATGTGTATGATGAAGCTAGCTTAGAAGGTAATGTAGTTGCAAATCTGATGAACAAGTTAGACTATAGAAGCAGTTTTGATAATATTGGACTGTGTAATTTCTTGTGCAATATTGATTTTTTAGATATAAGTTGTTCAAATGATGTGTGTGTTAATGTGTCTGAAAAATCTGAGTCTCATGCAAGTTATGTTGGTGAACATGTTACTATAAATGATGTGTTTAGTGATTTTGAAGCTTATAGTGAGAATTCTAGCTGTGATGTTGCATGTAATGGTGATCAAGTTGCTGATTATGAGGATGTGGTAGAAAATGATGATACATTGTAGGAAATGATGATGTTGATTTATTGAATGACATTGAAGGAGAATTAGATGGTGTGGTTTATTTAGAGATAAAAGGGGATGTTATTGATGAGTGTGGCAAAGCAACAACATTAGGGACACTAACAACAGCATGCATGAGAATCTGATTATTCCAGTGCAGATTGTTCATTTATCATGAAATAGGGGAGGGGTTGAAACAATAATGCTTCAGAAAAAAATTGGATTGTGCTTGGGAAAAATTTAAAAATGTGCACAATACTAAATTAAAAGCTAAATTGAAAGGGATTTGCAAACCTGAGCATAACTCTAAGCTGTGTTTAACATATTGTGCTGATATTGGTGAGGAGAGTGACAAGATTGGTATTAATTTGGAACTAGAGACAGATGCTAATTTATGTGATGTGAAAACCTTACCTGACAATGGAAATGTGCCCATTGAGTTTAAGTTCAAGAAAATAGTAGGTGGCCTTTTATATGAGGAACATGAGAAAGATACTTCTGTGAAAATGAGAAATTCAAATTAGAAAGGTTTTGTTCTAATTGATAGTCCTATCTGGGCAATGTCCAGCAAGTTGAGAGATTTTATTAAGAATGTGATAGGCAGGATGAACAAACTTATTAACATGCAAAAATTTTTTTTTCATTCAGTATGAATAATGTGCAGTTCACCCAGGGATGTTTTTGTGATTAGTTAATTAAATTAACATGTCTTGCTCAGTATGGAATGGATCTTCAAAGCAAAGGTAACTTTTGACTATGGAGGAAAGAAATTTTTGTTCACCAATCCTACAACTGTGAATGATCACAATACAGGCATGATGATTAGCAATCATTCAAATACAGCGACTCAGATAAGAGAAGTAGCATGTACTGAGATCAGAGATGTCTGTGTTGAAGAAACGCTTGAGGATTATGACAATGATAATGATAATGAAAGAGCAATGTTTGAAAAACTAGGGGAAGCTGACAAGCTTGATCAAAGACAAAAGTTACAAGAGTATACTGTGGGACTACAATGATTATTTAATGATAGGCTAGGTAGGGTTAGAGGCTACAAATACAAATTGTAACTAAAACCACATGAACCATTTTTCATCAAACCTTATGGGATCCCCAATGCTAAAAGAAAGTATATCGAAAGGGGACAGCAGAAAATAGAGGATTGGGAAATCGCCAAGAGGAGCAAGAGTCCCTATAATAACCAATTACACTTGGTAGCTAAACAAAATGGGAATATTAGACTAGTATTTGATTCTAGACATCCGATTAAATTTCTAGAAATGGAAACTGACCACCCAGAGAATACAGACAAATTGCTTTACAAATTTAAGTGGATGAAGTACATAATTAGCTTGGATTTGACTTCAGTTTTCCATCAAATTGAAATTGAAGAGTGCTTGAGGAAATGTACTGCATTCCTATATGGAGGGTGGAGTTATCAGTTCTGTGTGGTTGCTTTTGGATTGAATGTTTATATAGCAGATGTTAATCAGAGATTTAGGCTATGTGCTAGGTAAAGATCTTTGCAGTGTAGGTTGATGATGTATTAATTATTGCTGAGACTTGAGAGGAACAGAATAGCATCTTGAGGTAAGTTTGTAATAGTTTAATATGGGGAGATATTTTTGGGTCACAGCATTTCAGAAGAGGGCATTTTCTGATCTTGAAAAGCTTGTAGCAATTGCAAGTTTCCCCATTTACGAAGACTAAGAAACAATTAAAATCATTTTTTGGGATCAAAGGAGTGGTAGGTGGTAGGTGGGTGCAAAGAATAATGAAATGTGGGCAGCTAAATGGGTTTACCAAAGATAGTCATACTTGCTGGATAACAGACTTATTGTAATAAAATCTTTAAAAGGAATGTATCAAATTTCTTTTTCAACACACCTTAAAATTAGAAAATAGATTACACATACATCCAGAGCCCAAGGTGGTTTTGACCAATTTTAAGTTTACAATACATGAGCTGCTTCTGGATTATAAACAAACCTCAATAACAGTCACCAAAACTGGATAGATTTTAGAATTAAAACCAATAAATGTGGGCTTAACAAGTTACAATTTAACAACTCCACTTGAGTAAGATCAGTATCTAAATAATAAATTGGAAGTAGTAGATTACCTTAAATAAATAACAACAATTTCCTTTAACAGTGAGGTTAACTCACAGGCACAGTCTAATATTAGTAAAAGGGCAAGAGAATAAAAGAGAAGTAGATACGACTGCACAAGACTGCATTACAAAGGTAAGCAACATCACGTTCAGACACAGTATATATCACTTGAATCAAAGGCAGGAATGCTAATAGCACTTACATTAAGATACTAAGCACTGTGCAGCTGTTGCCAAGAGCAGAGCACAGTTCATAGCACACTGATACTTGTGAATGTAACCGGCTTCTTACTAGAAGTGACATATTTTGAGTGTTCTGTGATGTTAATGTTTTAGTTTATTAAATTTATCTTGTGCTCACATTAATATTAGATTCTGTTTTGCATAAATATTTGGTTAGTGTACTCTTCCGCTGTGTGAATCGCAACCATCTTCTGTTTCTGTGCTCGCATGTACATTAGATTCATTTTTGTGTTACATATCTCATTAACTTAGTGTATATTTCTGTTGTCTGAATCCCAACAGCTGTCTGTTTTGTTTTAGTTGGATTAGTACGAGCTCTAGCCATCTTCGTTTACCTTAGTTACCCTCTGTCAATTCTACACTGAGTCTTTCTAGTTGTTAGTTGTTCTGGGTATTGTAATCTTGAATAGGGACTGTGACTGCTGTGTGTGGATGCAGTCTGAGCTGGTGACACTTCGCTCCCAGCTGCAAGCTGTGGTAACCTCAGTGGCACAGCTTGAGGCTGTGGTCGATGGGCATCATTGTTGTTGGCTGGTCATGGGAAACTAATGGATTGCCAGCATGTTCACCAATCATCCTGCAGCAGTGACATGCCCTGATATTGCTAGCAATGAGGCAGACACCCCACCCAAGGTTGAATGGGAGGTCACTACAGTGCATGGCAGGCAGCGAAAGACATTCTGGGGGACTGATAATTGAGGCTTCCCCAGTTCGTCTTGCGAACAGATTTGAGGCGCTATCTGTTTAGGACAATGTTCCTGAGCCTGATGATGTCTCACATCCTGAAGTCACCACGCAACCTGCAAGATCCAGGCTTTCACAGAGGGAGGGTTTGCTCGTAGTTGGGAGCTCCAATGTTAGGCGAGTAATGGAGGCTCTTAGAGAGATGGCTGCCAAAGAGGGGAAGAAGGCCAATGTGCACTCCATATGCATACTGTGTGGAGTCATTCCAGATGTGGAACAGGTGTTTCTGGATGTCATGAAGGGTACGGGGTGCAGCCAACTGCAGGTGGTGGCCCACGTTGGTACCAATGATGTGTGTCACTTTGGATCTGAAGAGATTCTCTCAGGAAGTTTTTCAACCTCAAAGGGAACAGGCAAAGATAGGCTGAACAAAGATCTAAAAACCATTGGTCTAACAGTTGAAAATTGTCGTAGCTGTGTTGGGAAAGTACCAGAGCTCAAAGCGCTAATAGAAATTACTGAATCTCAAATCATTATAGGTACCAAAAGCTAGCTAAAGCTGGAGATAAGTTCAGCTGAAATTTTTGCTAAGGGACAAATGGTCTTCAGAAATGATAGATTGAATAAAACAGGTGGTGGCATATTTATTGCTGTCACAAGCAGTTTATCTTGTAGTGTAATTGAAGTATATAGTTCCTGTAAATTGGTATGTGTAGAAGTTATACCTGTCAACAAGAATAAATTAATAATTGGCTCTTTTTACTGACCCCCTGACTTAGATGATTCAATTGCAGAAATGTGCAAAGAAAGCTTGGACCAAATTTCAAAAACATTCCCCCAGCACACAATTTTAATTGGTGGTGACTTTAACTTACCCTCGATATGTTCGCAAACATATATGTTCAAAACTGGAGGCAAGCATAAAACATCATCCAAAATCATACTGAATGGATTCTCTGAAAATTATCTCGTGAATCCACTAGAATAGTAAATGGTTGTGAAAATACACTTGACCTTTTAGCAACTAATAATCTGGAGCTAATAAAGAGTATCAAAACAGACAGGGATTAGTTGGGTTGGGTTGTTTGTTTAGGTAGCGGGACTAAACTACTGAGGTTATCAGTCCCCCGGTGGGGAGGGGAGGAAGTGAGGATAGCAAAGGAGGGGGAGGGGAAAGGAAATGCAGTCTGGGAAGTAAAGAAGGAAGGAAGACTACATTAGCTCGGGGCCCTGTGCTCCTCGCCACGCACGTAATTGCGAAAGAACCATGAGCCCCCTGGGGGCACACAGGATTAGTGAATACAGAGTTGTTGCAGCAAAAATGAATATCGAATTTCCCAAATCTGCCAAAAATAAACAAAAAAAAAATATCTATTCATAAAATCAGATACAAATTCAATTAATGCTTTTCTCAGTGAAAACCTCCAGTCTTTCGAAACTAACAATGTTAGTATAGATCAAATGTGGCTTATGTTAAAAGAAATAATATTGATAACCATTGAAATATTTATACCAAACAAATTAACAAAAGAGGGTTCTGACCTCCCATGGTACACAAAACAGGTTAGATCATTCTTGGAAAAACAAAGAAAAAAGCATGCCAAATTTCACCAATAAGTGTACATATTGTTTGTAACACGTTTTAAATTTTTTTCCAAATGTTATGGCAATATTGTATAAAAATGTCATTTCATTTGTTTGTTGTAAATATTGACAACTGCTCTGTAGCCTCCATTCAATTTAGTACATAGAGAAGTAACTGTAAACTAAACTGTTAATTGTTTATAACAATACAAGAATTGTAACTAGATTCCATTTTTGTGCTAGCCCACCACAGAATTACAATGAAATAAAAGGTTTTCGCTTGGTAGGCAATGTGAGATCTCACATCGCCTACCAAGCGAAAACCTTTTATTTCAATACAAGAATTGTTATGATGTTATATAAGGTGAGTGCACAAAGCACCCAAAAGTGGCAATAGTAGTTGGCAGAGAGAAGCAGTTGTGTAGTGTGTTATGTACAAGTTTTTCATTGCGATTTTGGCATCATGAGAAAATAAACAACATGTTCTTTAACTATGATTATTTGTTATTCTTCTCATGAAGGGCACTGAGTACAACTCACTTTTTTATGCTGCAAATATTAAAAAACACCTCATCATGACCAAGAAGTATATCAAACAAGAACCAAGGAACATTATAACACAAAGAAGAGTTTCTGTGGAGGAGTCACACCAGATCTCACCAAAAAATCAAATCAAATGTTTGTTAAGCTTATGGGACTTAATTACAGGGTCATCAGTCTCTAAACTTACAAACTACTTATGAACTACTTACGAACTAGGACGGCACAAATATCCATGCCCGAGGGGGGATTTGAACCCCCGACCGTAGTGGCCGTGCAGACCGTGACTGGAGCGCCTCAGTCTCCTCGGCCACCGCGGCTGGCAGATCTCATCACTGATGCCAGTAATCTTAGCTTTGGTGAAAGACAGGGATGTGATGGGTCAGTTATATGTCATGAAGTGTCCTCATTGTGTAGTTAAGGATAGCAATATCGGAGACACAAAATAATGAAGACACAAAACTGATATGAGACAGAAAATCTGCTTCTACATTGTCAGTGCCTTTGAGGTATCAGACATCAGTTGTGAACTGAGAGATGAAATTGAGATGATGGTAATATTGTGCGAGTGAGTAGGCAGGAGGGTTTCACAAGGTGTCTGCAAGTGGTTTATGATCTGTTACTACATTTGACTGATCAGCCTCATCCTGAGAACAGAAATGCTTGATGGGTTCAGACATGGCTTGCAACTCTCTATCAGGAGTACTTCTGCTTCGTGTGGGACAATTTTTTACAGAAGAAGTTGAGGGAGTTAACCACTCCATTGTGTCATTACTGTAGAGATCCTCCCATAGGGAAGTCACTAGCATCTGTTGTAATGAAGATCTTGGAATCAGGGACTGGGTGAGTGAAGGTGACAGCTAGAGCGATCGAAGACTTGAGAGACTGAAATGCATTAAGATACGTTTGGTCCAAGGTATGGGGTGAGAGCTGGAGGTTTGTTTGCCCACCAGGGTATCTGTCAGTGTGATTTGTAAATGGGAGGATGTTAGGAGGTGGTTTTTATAATAGTTAATTGTTCCCAAGAACTGGTACAGTTATTTGTACGTCTTGGGAATGGGCATGTTAGTGATAGCTTGCAGATGAGACTTGGGTGGCTGGATGTCATTGGCTGAGACAATGATGCTGAGAAAGTTGACAGAAGACTGGTGAAGTCATAGCTTCTCGAGATTTACTCCAACACCATTGTCAAAGAGAGTATCGTGGACCGAAGACTTGTGATCTTGCGATATGCTGAATATCAAGATATCATCGAGGTAGGTGAAACAAAAATCAAAGGTTAACAGCAGAAAGTCAATAAACCTTTGCCAAATCTGTGTGGTGTTTTTTAATGTGAAGAGCATAAATGTGTAATGGTATAACCCAATTGGTGTATTGATTGCAGTTTATGGGATGTTTTTAGGGGCCTCGTGTATCTGATGGTAAGCTCGTTTGCAGTCAATAACAATGAAAATTGTGGCACCTGCGAGCAAGTAAGTGAAGTCCTGGAGGTTCAGAAAAAGATAATTGTCCATAATTGTTTGCACTTTTAGGTGCCTGTAATCACCACACATTCTTTAACTGCCATCTTGCTTTGGTTGTAAATGAATGGGTGATGCCCAATTACTGTCAGAAGGTTCCATTATGCCGGAATCAAGTAGTTCCTAAATTTGTTTGCACATGGTGCATAACTTAAAGGTACTCGATGAATGGGCAGACTGTTGGTCATAACAATTTTGTGAATGTTTCCATTAGTAACAGTCAACACTAAGTATGGGGACCGTAGGAATTTGTGACCGTACACTATTGTAAGGAGGGACATGCACTGCTTTGAAAGCAATCCCTTGTGTTCCTATCAGAAAGGTGTGTAGTAGATACTCTCTTAACTTTGCTGTGCGCTCATCAAGAGTGCAAATAATATATGACAAGTACTGTACATGCAACTTTGGAGCATGTGGAATAGCAATATGGAAATGAGTCAGTGTAAAACTCACAGGTTTTCTGTGCTTAAGAAGAGAGCACATGCAAGTGATGTGTGCAGATCATGTGGGAGACTGGCAAGTTACATGTGTAACATGTCTGTGTAATGCATGGGTGCTGCCATAGTCATGTGAGGTCTGAGATGGTAGAGGCAAAGGTGTTGTCATGCAGTGCACGCACAGCTTGAGATGACTCGAGTGTGGCAGTGCTGGTGAGATCAGCAGTAGCTCAAATGAATGATCAGTTGGACGACGTGGGTGAGTACAAATGTTCAAATGTTTGTTAAGCTTATGGGACTTAACTACGGGGTCATCAGTCCCTAAACTTACAAACTACTTATGAACTACTTACGAACTAGGACAGCACAAATATCCATGCCCGAGGGGGGATTCGAACCCCCGACCGTAGTGGCCGTGCGGACTGTGACTGGAGCGCCTCAGTCCCCTCGGCCACTGCGGCCAGCAGTGAGTACAGATCCTTTAGTTGGTCACGTATCCTGTGATGGCCTGCCCGTGAGGCAGCTAATTCTGCATTCACAGGAGAGAGTTTGGCATAATTTTGTTCTATATTGACTATGTCAATAGACTTGGCATACTGGTTAGCACTATTTGCTATTCCACTGCCCCACTCAAGACAGCATTACACTTATTCAGGGAAGATGGTTGATGTTACTAACAACAATGTGATTAGGGCCTGCACGATTACACAATATGTGTGTGTTGGTGGCATATGAAGTAATGAACAATGTATGAGGTCCGGGAATAGACAGTGCTGTGACAGAAAGTCAATGCCCTTGATCGGTTGGCGATGTCCACCATGTGGAAAGTCCATGGGCAGTTCAGTTTCTGTCAGGCACATCAACAGCTTGATGGTGCTGTATATCATGAGTGTAGAGGCGTTGACGGGCCAGATAAACAAGCATGAATGTGTGTGAATGAGGGACAATCCATATAGTGATGAGTGACACATCATCTTTAATATCCTCTAGGAGCCTTTAACTCAAGGATCAGTCAGTGACATACATTCAATGAGGAGATAAATTGGACGGAGTGTGATTGTGATGGATCATTGGTACTTTGTCATAACAAGTGCAAGCATGGTGGCCTGCATTTCTTTGCCATGTCCCCATATGTCACATAGTACCAGTATGGTGGATAAAGAGGTGGTGACGTAGAAGGGAGTGATGGTGGGTGCTTGTCATCATATGATGCATGTTTGTATACAGAAGTGAAGGATGTGGCAGAGCTGCAGGGAGCATCAGAGAAATGTTCAAATGTTTGTAAAGCCTATGGGACTTAACTATGAGGTCATCAGTCCCTAAACATACAAAATACTTATGTTTTTTTTAAATTTATTAATTATTTAACATGCCCCATTATATAGTAATATTACATGTTTGATTGTTAGATTCAGGCAGTTACATCAGGTATTTTTGCAAACACAAGCACAGAACATAAGTTGACAGGGTTTACAAAGGAACAAATGATTTTATACATCAGGAAATCTTATTGAATTCCGAAAATTGTAAAAGTCTGTAGTGAATTTATGTACCAACTCATATTTACTGACAGCCATCTTCCTCCTTTGTCAGCTATTTTCTTCCTGAGATGGTCACATCTTATTTCTTCAATCAAGAAGTTGTGGTTCTTTGGATTTCACAAAGAGTCCAAAGTAATCCTGCTATTGGTGTGAATTACTGCAGTTGTTTCAGTATTCTAGATATTGTTTATGAACTCAAGATCTTTGAGGATGGCAAATTGTTCTGCTTGATTGTTTGAGCATTCATTAGACAGTTTTAGCTGTATCTGGTAAATAAGCTTCTTATTAACAAATATTGCTATCCCTGAACCTAGTCCGTCATCTGACTTGCTTCCATCTGTGTATACTTCAACTGGGTAGCTTTTGCTTGCATCCTTCTCAGTTATCCTCGTAAAGTCTGCTGGATGTGCCCAGCTTCTGTACTCTAGGGCATTGTCGATTGTCTGGTTGGCATCTTTGGTTTTGACCAGTTTATAATATTTGGATATTTCCTGTATCTTAAGAGTTAAGATAAAACACAGAGTGCTTTGCTAGATCTCGTTCTGTAAGCTTTGACCATTTTTAAATTGATTAACCATTGGACTCTATTAATTTTGGTATGGTTGTATTGTCGCTCCAGTGCGTTTATCCACATCGGTGAGCCGTACGATAATATAGGCAGTATTGCTCCTTTATAAATAGTTTGCAGTGCTGTAGCCCACAGACCCCAGTTGAGTCTAGCTGATCTTGAAAGAGCATTAATTAAGACCATGCATTTATCTGTAATATGTTGAACATGTTTGTTGAATGTAAAAACTTACTGTCAATTATAACGCCCAGATATTTTAGATGGCCTACTTGTTGAAGCACCTTGTTATTAAGGTATATTGCGATTGTCGATGAGGCAAATTACCTTTTCCTGGTAATAAGCATAGCTTTTGATTTCTGTTCATTGAATTGGAGTTTATTATTACTGTCCCAAATCGATATTAATTGCATGTCTGTGTTACAGATGTTCTCAGCGGCAAGAGGACTCTCCCCTTTGGTTAGTACAATCAGATCGTCGGCAAAGGCTATAACAAGACAGTGTCCTGAGTAAGGCAATTTAAGCAAGGAATCATGTAACATATTCCAGAAACTTGGACCACAACAAGAACCTTGTGGGCATCCTTTGGTAGCAGATCTTTCTATGAGAAGTTTGTTGACATTCAACATTGCAATTTCTGTGACTGAAATAGCTACGTGTAAGGTTATAAAGATTTCCAGGACAGTTAAACTCTAAACTTAGCATTGTTGACTATGTACTTGAAACTGTGGTATCCATTATCATTGTGTTGTACTGAATCTGTACCTACATTAAATGTAATAATTCGATGATCTGAGCAACTTTCGTCATGTCAACATTCCCAGTCATTCAATGACTGTACGAGACAATTATTAGTTAAAGTTAGATCCACATTACTTTCCCCAGTACTGGTCTCGAATGTTGTAATGTCACTTTTTTCATTCATAATATAAAGATTATTAACACTCAAATATGCTTCCATTTCTTGCCCTCGTTCATTAGTAATTCTATCATGCCACATAGATGACCGAGCGTTGCTGTCGACAGCAATGAGCACTCCAGTTCCCTCATTAAATTTTAAAATGTTATCTAGTTTACTAAAATCCATACCGATGTCATGCTTAATATCCATATACGTACTGGCTGCATAAAATGTGTGAGAACCTATGGTGACTTCCAGGACCACCATGTCTTAATCTGAAAGTTGGTGCAGCATTATAGTGTCTATGAATTTGTTGGTGACAACCACTGCTGCTCTTTTCCTCGTTTCCCGTGCTAAATACTCTGTACTTTCTTCCTATCCCAACAATGTTATTGTTCAGGCAGTAGGGCTCTTGAAGAAATATGATGTCAATATTGTGTTGTACAATATACTCCAGAAGATTGTCTGTAGCCACTCGAGAATGCTGTAGATTTACTTGCATGCATTTAATATGGTGTCTTGGATTCAGTACATCATTTGAAGGTACATTATTAGTGTTCAGGTTGTGTTTTATCATGGATATGACATTGATCAATTTTGCATCCTGTTTCCTTTTGCAAAGCCAGCAACTTTTTAATTTGCTTCATATGTTCTTGTCTTTTACCCTGACGAGGTTTTTGTCGGTCATTTGTCTCAAGGTTGCATAATCCTTTGTGTATTTTTTGGTGATTGGTATCACTTTTTTAAATTTTCTTTTCGCCTTCACAAACGATTTGCATTCTTCTGCCGATAAGGGATCCTTATCAGCATTTTCAGCACAGTGCGACATGTCATCCATGGATATATCTGATACAACTGAAGCACAATCAGAATTTTTATCATCACAGTCCTCTTTACATTCTAAAATTGAAGTCTGAAGAGGGTTCTGGTGGGACTCTGTAGAAGAGAAGGCAGGGGCTGCCTCACAGTGTGTTGTTGCAGCTTGGAGTTGATCTTCTGACACTAGCACAGGAATTAAGTCAGATGGCGCCCTGCTGAAAGTCGCAGTCTGACAAACAACTGTTTCATCAGTAGTGACATTGGAACTTTGAATATCTGTTGCCGGAGCTTCCTGGCGAATATTTAATGCTAGAGAGTTATCAAAAGTTTCAAAATTCTTTGTTTTACATTCTAGGGCTCCCTCATCAGAAATAGAATGACGTCTCTTCGTGTGTTCTGGAAGTAATTTCAATACTATAGGCGGAGAGACTTGTTCCATCCTGAGCAGTATTTGCTGCATAGCATCTGCCTCTCTCACTGGTATATTTACCGATGTGGTTGTATGAAGAGCAGGGAACTCATTGACATTGTCAATGTTAGTGACAGTGTTGGTTTCACTGATAACATTTGGGCAGTTTGCCTTTACATGACCTGGAGCTTAAAATGATAGCAAACTACATCATCCATTGATAAATAAACAGTGTAATTGTTGCCTTCAAATTGAACCTGCAATCTTGATGGTACTTTGTTGATATCATCAATAATAAACTGTGCAGTACGCTTGAAAGACTTAATGTGAGCACAACCAGGAATCTTTGATCCAGACGGTATTTCGCATAATTCCAAGGACACGACCGTATTTAGACATTCGAAAAAACAATTCGATTGCTTGAACTTTTGAAACGCCTCAGGGAAGTAAGAGTTCCTTTAATTGTAGTGTCACCTTCTTGTACTAAGCGATCAACGTGCTTGACTTTTCGAAGGAAAATACAGATATTCCCTCCTACAATGCGGGAACAGTGCATAATATCTGAAGCAGGGATAATAACACTCACTGCTTTCAAGTAGTCATCAATGACAGTGTTAGGTACATTCTCGACAAGAACCGCCTTGTCTGGAGAGATGGTGTTGTCAGAGCCAGCAGATGTCTGGTTGCGTGCTGTGGCAGGCTGTGGCAGCGGCGACCACGAGGGGGCAGCATCGACCACATCACTAGCAATTAAGGTGCCTCAAAATAGTCTAAGCATGATTCCCTCCACATCACAAACTTTAATTCAGCTTCTGTGTTCCCATGAATTATTGCCACTACTGCCAAGGCTCGCCATGCAGAGGAATGGCACCTTAGCAATGGACATATTGGAACAGTCCTGCCTTTAACCTTAGGCTAAGGTGATATATATATATATATATATATATATGAATATTATAGAGGAAAAATTCCTAACAGGAAAAATATAC
This sequence comes from Locusta migratoria, assembly GCA_026315105.1. Classification (NCBI taxonomy): domain Eukaryota; kingdom Metazoa; phylum Arthropoda; class Insecta; order Orthoptera; family Acrididae; genus Locusta; species Locusta migratoria. Next base: position 607,845,052 of record CM048755.1, read on the forward strand.
GTAAAAAATAGATGAAGTACACTTACCAGGCGAAGGGGCACAGGCAGTAATAGCAACAAATAAACACACAGACACACACACACACATAAAAATGCCAGCTTTCGCAGCCTAGCTGCTTCATCAGGCAGAAGGGAGGAGAGGGAAAAGGAAATGATGAGGGTTTTAAGGAAGGGGGTAAGGAGCCATTCCAATCCCGGGACAGGAAAGACTTACCTTGGGGGGGAAAATGGAGGGTATTTGCATTGCATTTGCATTTGCATTTATTTACCCTCCATTTTTTTCCCCCAAGGTAAGTCTTTCCTGTCCCGGGATTGGAATGGCTCCTTACCCCCTTCCTTAAAACCCTCATCATTTCCTTTTCCCTCTCCTCCCTTCTGCCTGATGAAGCAGCTAGGCTGCGAAAGCTGGCATTTTTGTGTGTGTGTGTGTCTGTGTGTTTATTTGTTGCTATTACTGCCTGTGCCCCTTCGCCTGGTAAGTGTACTTCATCTATTTTTTACGTATATATATAATTGTAAATGGAAATTAACAAACCCTGAGACTGTTTATAATCTCAAATATGTCAAAGACATTAAAGATAAAGGTGAAGAAATTCATTGGTGGGTCACACTGTGCACGGAGAACCTCTACCGGTGCTCTTGTGAGTCTATGGGGCAGTGTTGCCGATGTGATTCATGGCTTCAGGCCGTGGGTTGTCTTTCATAAGGGCGTAGACCTCACCTGCTCTCTGCAGGTGTCAACTAATGGATTCCATTGTGTATGGAATGTGATGAATCTGCAAGGCAGTCTTGTAAGCCAGATTGACCACAGTGTCTCATCAGGCAACATCCTTTCATCAACCAAGAGCTGTGAGGGTGTGTTTGCCTGGTTTTCCTCGTACATCAGGTGAAGGATTGACTCCTGAGTAGAATGTGTGAGGTGCTCAATAACTGATTTTTTTTGTAAACATGTTCAAACACCTGTTCCACTGGCACAAACCAAGTAGTCGGATTATCCTCTGAGAGTACTGGTAGCTTTGGTTGGTGTCCAAGTGCCAGAGAGGGCAGGCCCATATGTGAATGTGGTTTGATTATGCCATCCCTATATGTGTATACAGTTTCTGAAGGTGGTTAGGGTCCATATAATAAGAAAGAAGCCTTGCATGTGAGTGGAACCTGTAGCAGTGAAAACCAGAGTCATGTGTCCTTCCACATATGGGGGCACGGAAACTAATACAGATGCAGTTTTTGGTGTCAAGAAGTTGGAGAAAACCTGAGAAATGTGGAAGCATGGCACAGAAGACAAAGCTGGTACTATGTGATAAGTGGGTTGATGAACAGCAAGAACTAAAACCATCCTAGGGGCAGAAATCATCTCATGCAAGCGTGGATCAGGAAGTGGACTGAGGGGCACAGAAGGTCAGCACAGAAGACAAAGCTAATGCTATGAACTAAGTGGAATGCTCAGTGAAATAAAATGCTCCCTCCCTCCTCCCCTCCTCCAGTGAAAAAACAGAAAAACAGACATCAAAAGCACTTATTGGCAAACTTTACTTAACTCTGATAGGATTCATCTGTGAGTATTGTCTTGCAGAAGTCAGAAATGTTGCATGAGTATAACTTTCTAGGCAAGGTAGCCCACTGCCAAAGATAACTGCAAAAACCAGGGAGTCATTAGCACTGTGGAACACAATCATATTGTTCAATTCATTTTCACACTTGAAAGTCACTGAGTGGTGAGCACTCGCTGAGGAGGCAAAATATGACTCCATCTTTAGGTAAGATGTTGTGCCCTTAGGAATCCATTGTACAGGCTGTAGCTCAACACAACCCAGTGAAACAGCTGTGGGACAATGGATGGGTGGAAATCTTGATGGTGCAGACGTGATGTAACCAGAAGGCTGCTGAATTTGGTATCCACATTCACAGTGTCAACATTGTGCAGCATTGTGGAGGCATAGTAGGTACATGGAGAAAAAAAACGGGAACTGAGCAGTTATGCTGAAAAACAAAATTGAAAGCACATAACGAAAAAGAGTTGGTGGTCACTACTGTGGCAAGGGTGCTTGTAGTAAAAGAACAAACACCATTTATCTGTGTAAACTGTAACTATATTGATTAAAATGAAATTGTTTGTGTGACAAACCTGCACAGACTAAAGCATTGAATTTCCAATGGAAAGTTGTGAGTTAAACAGTGCCCTTTTTTATAATTATAGGTTATTCTTTCCTCCTCATGGACTACCATCTTAACGTTAACCACCTTCAGGTTTACCGGTTTCACTGATTCACAGAGCTAAGTTGGTGAAAGCTATGCTCCTGGTAGGGTCACCCAAGCCAGACTGGTCTACTGGTGACAGTCCACCTACAGGATGCCTTCTTGCAAGTATGTGGGTGGCAACCACATGAGTCCTTAGCAAAATCTGGTATTGCTTCCACTTACTGGTATCAGACATCTGCTTTTTCCTTTTCTTGTTTCTCTGACTCCAGTGATATTAGTTTGTGAGAACCACAGGCATATTTCATTTCCATTTTCTTTTCTAAGACATGACTCTTGACTGAATGGCTAATGGTATAAGGAGACCAATCTTCCCAAGTAGCAACATGACTCTTGACTGAATGAGTAATGGTATAAGGAAACCAATCTTCCCAAGTTCCAACAATCTGTAAAGTGTGAATGAATTTTCAGGAGTTCCAATTCCTCAATTTGGATCTCTGGGGTCAAAACAACAGGAATAGACAGCATCCCAGCAGAAATATTGAAGGAAGTAGAATCAACAAATGAGTTCTTATATGAAGTACTATAAAGAAGAACCATAATGACCTACAGATTTACTACTATATTTACTGAATAGTAAAACTGTAATCATTAAAAAAAGGAGGCAATACTAACTGTGATGATGTATTAGTAAGACGAATTGGACTTAATAGGAAAACATACTTGAGAATTTATAAATATACATAAAGCTCTCAGTTGATTGGAAATTGTTATTCCAAACAGTGAGGGAAATAAATCTTGATTGGAGACACACACATATTCACAAACCTCTCTGGTTCAGATTACATATATTCAATATGTAGTCCATCAGCAACATAAACAATATCACATAAATACTCAAATTCCTCCCATACTCAGGCAAACACATCTTTTGTCATTGATGTTATGGCAGTATGGATCCATTTCTTCCACTCTTCCAGGTTCTATGGGAGTGGTGGTATATAAACCCTGTCTATAACGAAACCCCACAGGAAGGAGTTACAGGGTGTCAAATCCGATGACCCAGCTGAGACATGCTAAGTAGCCAGCTCGTTGACGACCAATCCGACAGTTCGGTAGAGTTTGTAACAGCTGGTACTTTTATGGCTCCAAAACCAACCAATGTCTCAAAATATGCCAAATTGTGTGTTGTAGGCAGTTGTAACTCCTGACTGGCATGACAAGTTGATTTTGAAGGACTACATTGGAAAGCAATTTGAATTTGTGCAACATTTTCTTCAGGAACATGAGGGCAGCCAGGACTCTTTCTTTTATATAGACACCCTGTATCTACAAACTGTGATATAATCTGTGAATGTTCCACCCATTCAGAGGATCAATTTGATACCTCAACCTGAAACATCTTTGCACTGTAATGACGGAATGGCACTACGCAGACTCGAGAGAACAAAATAATTTCTCCTGGGGAGTAGCCATTTTAAATATATGATGGCTCCCAAGCAAAATGTAACACAACTGACATCTATCGGCTATTAATATAAACAAGACTCTGTATTCATTTCTCCAACAGCCGAGCCGAGGCACAGCAATTGATAGTTTGGACAAAATAATACTTTGTAATATGTATATTCTTTTTGGGATAATTTACACCAAAGTTCCTTCTAATTTACTGAGATCGAGCTTTTTTATTGTTGAAATTAAATCATAAAAACATAGCTATTTTTTCTTTATATTCATTGCTTGGGGGGGGGGAGGGGGGTAGCCCTCCCTCTTATATACACCCCTCATTGGAGAGATAGAAGATTAATTTGGAACCTGTATAGAAGGGGCAAGAAGAAAAGATACAAGTGAATTGTGTAAAAAGGAAAACAAAAACAAGGAGAGGAGTAAGGAAAGAATGACCATTATCACCATATGTGTTTTTCTTTCTTTCTTTTTCTTTAATTGAAAAAGCCATTTAAAATTGAACAAAATAAATAATGGAATTGAAATTAGTGGGAAATGCGTACACTGTATCTGTTTTGCAGATGATGTAGTAATAGTAGTAGTATTTGCTGACTCAGTAACATAAATGGAGCCTATGTTTCTAACATTTTCCAAAATACTAAGAGAATTAAATCTAAAAATGAATAAGAAGAAAACAAAAACTATGGTAGTAAGGAAGCCACAAGAAAATTCTAAAGGCGATATTAAACTAGAAGATGATGTTCTCAAACAGGTTGGGAGCTTCTGTTATTTGGTGAGCACAGTCACTGAAGATAATAAATGTATTACAATTATGAAGAATAATAGCCTTGACAAAGCAAGCTTTGCAAAATAAAAGGAATTTACTTACAGACAACTTTACAGGCCTGTAAAATAGGAAAATGCTTGGCAAAACTTTTGTTTGGAGTATCTTAACATACAGATGTGAAGCATGGACTCTGAGAAAAAGAGACTGGAGGTAATGGAAATGTGGATTTGCAGAAGAATGGCAAAAACAAGCTGGGTAGATAGAAAAAGTGAAGATCAGGTATCAAAAAAGTGAATGAGATTATAACACTAATAAAGAAAGAGGAAACTAAATATGGTAGGGCACATAATGAGACACAACCAGTTCTTAAAGAATATATTTGAAGGAAAAGTTTACAGGAAGAAACTAAGAGGCAGGCCAAGAATAACTTTTTTAAACAACATAAAAGGAGAAAAATCATATGAAGAATTGAAGAAGATGGCAATGGAGAAGGCTGTGGCTAACTTGACAAGACATAGACTTTAATTTACGATGATGATGATGATATTACCTAAGAAAACTGCACTGTTGCAGTAATTCAATCATTAAATTATTGTTTCTAATTTAGTTAGTGGAGAAAATTTACACTGGTAAAAATAGAACTGACAAATATTGCTAAATCAAACTTCATCTTATTGGAATAATGTTGTAAGACTCATGGAAGCATGGGAGAATGAATGTGAGATGAAATACATCAAACAATGTATTATTTCATTAAATTCTGACAGTAGCTCTACTGACTACACGGATAATATTCAAAGTGATTCAGATATATTAATAACTGACATGCATCCATTGTTAGTAAAAACCCACAGTCATTTTCAGCCCTTAAATTTTCCCCCACTTATTGTATATATAGTTTGTCTCTATATAATGAGTTTTCTTGAATGCTCATCTTATATGGTGTTGTGGCCGCGCTCCACTCGAATCGCCTGCCGCCCACCAGCTCACCACATACCGCGCTGCCCACAGCCGCGACTAGCGCCACCTAGGCGACCGGTGACCAGCCTGGCAGACGAGTAGGAAGCAAGGCAGTTTCAGTTGAGTTTCCGAATGGTTAATAAGTGGACAATATATCTCACATGTGATTTAATGAAGTACTTTTGAGATACAACACTAAATGGTGATGAGTTAAGGGATATTCTATGATACCCGCGTCAGTGAAAAGTGCTACCAGGGCCACTATGGAACAGATACTAGCTCAGTTGATGGAACAGCTCCAGACGCAAAACACAGCACTTCAACAGCTGCTCGTCTCTTCTGACCCAGTCTACTGACGTCCGGCAAAAAGCTCTTCAATTGGATAACCCTTCTTTAGATGAGGTGTTGCACATTGCTCAATCATTTGAAATTACTAAAGCAGTGGGTGCACAAATCGAGTCTTGGAGTGATGTTTGTGACGTTCATCTCGAGAAGACACATGTTGACATCATTTCGCATGGTGGAGATGAGGAGGTTGCAGCAATACACATGCAGCCTTCCCGTAAACAGGCCAAACAGGGCCGCACTCACAGTAAACAAGTCAATACACAGCCTTCCCGTAAGTTGGCCAAACAGGGCCGCACTCACAGTAAACAAGTCAATATACAGTCTTGGTAAAATTTTACGACGTTCTTGCTGGGCTCCAGTGCTTATGTTGGCAACAGATGAACAGTGAAGTGTAGGATTGCATTATATTTTTCATGAGATACAGAGTAAATGTTATTGCTGCTCGTTTCACTCGCAGCAAAATTAATACTGTACCTGCTCTATGGTTGGCAGGTTCTTGTATGTACCCTTGTCTGTCCAGAAAAAAATAATTTTTGTTTTAATTGAAGTTGTCACGAAAAAAACATTTATTGGTCATCTGAATTGCCGTCATTACCATTGGTGCCAACATAACTACTGCAGCCCAGCGAGAAGTGTCGTACAATTTAACCACAGTCTTCGTTACCATCTTGCCCGCATTGTTTTTCACAACATGATAGAGATGACTGCCCACAACGCTGGGCAATTTGTCACAGTTGCAAAAAGCTAGGACATATATCTTCTGTGTGCAAATCAAAGCTAGTACAAGTAGTTCAGGAGAATGAGCAAGACCATTCTTCTATTCTTTTTGTCAACACTACTTTAGCTGCTTCAAACAAACTTTACATTGAAGTCACAATTTTGGGAAAGCAATTTCCCATGCAGTTAGACACTGGATCGGCGGCTACTCTTATCATGTCAGACACATACGTCTTGCTAGGTTCACCCCCTTTGAACCCTGTCACAGGAAAATTATGCACCTACAACAAGTCGCCAATTTTGCTGCTAGGGCAGATGGAATTAGATGTGTCTTACAAATCGGTAACCAGAACGCTTACCGTTTTTGTGGTTGACAATACTGGATCAGAAAACTTATTTGGGTACACTACCTTTTGACCGTTTGCTTTCTCTGTTGATGACACTGTTAATGTCATCTCAGAAGAAATACCTTACTCCAATTTAGAATGTTTATTCACGGAATTCAAACACCTTTTCTCGCCAGGCGTAGGACGCACCAACAACTTTGAAGCCCACATAACTTTCAAAAACACGGCAAGGCCAAAATTCTTCCGCGCATGCCCACTTCCAATAGCCTTGCGCGATAACGTAAAAAAGGAATTGGACAGGGTCACAGTCTCAGGCATCCTATTGCCCATTACAGCAAGTGAGTGGGCGGCACCACTTGTTGTTGTACGCAAGCCAAATGGTTCTCTCCGCCTCTGCGCCAATTTCAAGACCTCCGTCAATTCACAATGTTTAATTGACGCCTACCCTATGCCTCGACCGGAGGAAATGTTTGCAAAACTAGCAGGAGGCCAATATTTTTCGAAAATAGACTTATATGAGGCTTATCACCAGCTGCCTTTGGACGAACCTTCTCGTCAGATTCTTGTTATAAACACACCATTTGGTCTTTTTCAATATCAACGTCTCCCCTTTGGTCTTGCAAGCTCACCAGACATTTTCCAACGTTTCCTAGAGCAAATATTGGTCAGTATACTGGGGTGTGTAAATTACCAAGACGACATTGTGGTCACCAGCAAAACAACCAAGGAACATCTTGCAAATCTACAACAACTCTTTTCAGTTTTACAGACTGCTGGTGTTAAGTGCAACCTACCGAAATCACAGTTTTTTCATCCCTCAGTGGTTTATCTACGGTTCAAGCTTTCCTGCGAGGGGATACTCTCGCTCTGTGAGGATGTGGCGGCCATAGAGGCGCTCCCAAGACCTCAAAATGTTAAAGAGTTGCAAACTTTCCTGGGTGCAATTGCCTACTATCATAAATTCATACAACTGTGGCCGAGGTGGCCCATCCACTCTGTAGGCTCCTCCACAAAAATGTCTTGTTTCATTGGACAAGAGAATGTGAAACGGGAATTTCACGCCTGAAAACTCTTCTGCTTCTGGCTCCATGCCTAACTACATACACGCCCAGACAGTTGCTTGTTATTGCCACAGATGCCTCACAACACGGCATCAGAGCAGTACTAGCCCACCGATACCAGGACGATTCAGAACGTCCCATAGCCTATGCGTCCAAAACACTCAATTCTTCTCAACAGATTTATTCCCAAATTGAAAATGAAGCACTAGCTATAGTGTATGCCCTACACAAATTTAGTGTTTTCCTATATGGCACAAAGATTCACCTAATCACGGACCATAAACCCCTGGTTTCACTCTTCATTCCTTCTGCTTCTTTACCTGACAAGGCCGCACATCGACTGCAAAGATGGGCCCTGTACCTCTCTCGCTTTAATTACGAGATCCACTTTCACCCAACCACTCAACAAGCCAATGCAGATGTATTATTTCGCCTCCCCAAAGGCCCCGACCCCGCCTTTGATAAGGATGAACTTCTCTATTTCCACATTGACAAAGCACAACAACTCGCGGTGGACAGATTTCCAACCATGGGGGAATGGCTAGCTGCAACCATGGCTGCGGATCCAGTGATGCGACAAGTTCTCCAGCACATCAGGGAGGGGTGGGTCCACCATCCAACCAAGAAGGCGTCAGATCCACTTAGGAACTACTTCTCGCTGCAACTCTGACTCACCTCTCGCAACAGCGTGGTTCTCCTTTCTACAGAAGAGGCTACACCAAGAGTAGTCATCCCTCTCAGCCTATAGAATGAACTACTGAAACTATTACACCAAGGACATTGGGAAATCTCACAAACAAAACTGCTTGCCAGGCATCATGCGTACTGGCCGGGCATCGACGCTGACATCACGCACATTGTGGCGAGCCGTGAGGTATGCGCAGCCCAGGCTCCTGCCCCTAAAACATCAACAGTTCCTTGGCCGTCACCCACGCACCTGTGGGAACGTGTTCACATTGACTTTGCTGGGCGCTTTCTCAGCAACTATTGGTAACTGGTAGTCAACTCTTATTCCAACTTCCCATTTGTCTCCAGATTATCTTCTTCCACAACAGCAGCCACCTTATTCGCGTTATCAAAGGTTTCCGCCCTTGAAGGATACCCAAAAACATTGGTATCCGACAACGGCCATCAGTTTGTATCCTCTGAATTCTCAGACTTCTGTGCCCACACAGGCATTAAACATGTCACATCCCCACCCTTTCATCCTCAATCTAATGGCGAGGTTGAGTGCCTCGTCAGGACTTTCAAAAATCAAATGAAGAAACATCTGACCTCTGCTACCACTGAAGAGGCACTTATCAACTTCTTAGCCTCTTACCGTTTCACACCTACGGGTACGCACAGCCCTGCAGAGCTATTGCATGGCAGACAGCCACACACACGTTTATACCTCATTCGTCCCCCACTCAATGCACAAGCCCCTGCTACTTCCGGAAAATTTTCCCCTGGCGCAACAGTATGGGTGCGGGGTTATGGCCGAGGCCAGAAGTGGATGAAAGGAAGGATATTGGAAAAAAATGGATGGCGATTATACAAGGTTCGCACGGCCGCAGGAGAAGTAGCTCGGCACTACGACCAACTCCGAAAGCAGGTCCTGCCCTTACCAAGTACGCCCCATGGTACTGAACTCTACACATCAGACATGCTCGTTGACCCAGCACCCCTTCCTCAACAGACACCGACATCACCGGAAAATGAAGAGCCTGTCAAGCTGTCCCACGTACTGACGGGCGCAACCAACGAGGAATCTGGTATACCAATGTCACTGATGTTCCATCTGTTCCGGCATACGCAACAGTGCATACTCCAGGAGGGCAAGTCTCCAATACTGGGATCCAGACATCCTCCACATTGCAAGGGCCTCTTCAGGCCATACTTCAGTCTCCTCAAGAGACTTCACGACAAATACCGAAGAAATGGACACTAGTGCCATGCAGTGTATCAAAAAACAAAACAGCCACACACATCACAATTGATTTTCCAGTGTTTGAGTGTTTATAAAGAAAAAAACTTTTTTTTTTTTTTTTTTTTTTTTTTTTTTTTTTTTTTTTTTTGCAACAACCCTGTGCTATGTAGAAGTGTGTTTTCAGTTTTTCTGTTTTCTTTTATACAAATGAGTAACAGTGCACATGAGGCAATAGTCATGTGCAAAGCTTGAATGCCGAAGTATGGTCTATGCCTCGTGTTTCTCTCCAGCAGACAGCTAACAATAAATGCATATATTTGTCAGTGACTTACCTTTGGAGTATTTTATTGTAAATAGAATTTTCTTTACTTTATATTCACTGTACACTGTGTGTGTCTACTGATATTTATATGTATCAGTTTTTGCAATCTTATCACCACGGTATGTTATATAAGGGTAATAACATTTGTTCCATTCTTATCTTGCCTTTTTAAGAAGGGGGAGATGTGTTGTGGCCACGCCCCACTCGAATCGCCTGCTGCCCGCTGGCTCACAACATATGGCGCTGCCCTCAGCTGCAACTAGCGCCACCTAGGCAACCAGCGACCGGCCTGGCGGATGAGTGGGACGCGAGGCAGTTTCAGTTGAGTTTCCAAATGGTTAACAAGTGGACAATGTATCTCACATGTGATTTAATAAAGTACTTTTGAGATACAACATATGGTTGTTACTTGTGGTTACAGTATCTTATTCATTGCTGCACCTACAGTAGCACCAACCCCTCGCATGAGCATGTGTCATACTGCATAGGAGCAGGCAATGATTCCCCCTCACTACTCCCATCTATAAATCACAAGGTAATTGTTACCAGATTATATGTCACTACTATCTCTTAATCATCTAATCCATCATCTTGCTTTGGAAGTATCTACAACATAATGAAGTCCTGCCCCTAAGCTGTACTAATACCATTTTCAAAGAGACCAATTACATGCTTATGAACATTCATCAGTCATTTTGAAGCAGACCTATGATGTATACAAATCATCTGCTATATTTCTCTTAACTGCAACTGTAGAAACACCAGGTGATGGTTGAAGTAATTACAAATAAAGACATGCATTTTCAACATTTTTGTTTAAGTATTAGACTATTATAAAACGAATTTTTTCAAAAGAATGTGGAAACTATAAAAGCCTACAACTTCACAATTTGTAGCGAATTAAGGTTTAAAATATTATCTGCATAGGTCTAAATTAAAATAATAAAAATAAAAAAGACCAATGGCTCAAGTTAGAGTTGAATGCTTGTCCTTCAAGTTCATAATCTGTCTGCCTCTCTACTCAAGGTCTTATTTTTTCAGTCGTGAAAACAAATTGTAAATGGTCATTGTTATAGTAATTCTACCAATGTGGAGAAATTTGTCATTAAAAATATATTTTTTTCAAACCAATAGCTCAGTTTATGGGATCAATACTAGAAACAAGAATAATTTTTACAGAGATTTAAAGTCACTTACTTTGGCTCAGTAAGGTGTCCATTATTCAGTAATACACATTTTCAATAACATGCCAGCAGCCACAAAAATTTTAACTCCCAATAAAGTTCAGTTTGAAAAGAGTCTAAAGGATTTTTTGGTGGCCAAGTCGTCCTACTCCGTTGATGAATTTCTTAGGAGAAGTGATTAATGTATTTTATTGTATATAATATTCACAAATGTAAATATTGTGTTCAGTCTGACTTCAGTACTAATCTTGTGCAATAATGTGATCATTGTAAATAAATATTGTGCAATTATCATATGCACATAGTATATTCAATATTTAGTATGTAGTAATATATTTTATGTCCTAGAAAATGTAAATATTCTTAAGATTTTGTTTTTTCTGACCAATTCCTCATCCACAAAGACAATTACATTTGGGAATTGTGGTAGGTACATTAACACACCGGATCTCATGTGGCAAGTATTTATTGTGTCTCTTGTTTTCTGACATGTTCTACATCCAAGAGGATCTTCTCAATGTGGATCAACTGGAACATGAAGTACATCTAATCTTATATCTACGGTGTACAGTGCCATCTTTCAATGAGTCTTACTTTGAGAGTTGTAAGTTGAAATGTAGAATTCAATGATGCTGCTCCATGTACAGAGATTGGAGAATCTAAGGGATTCAATTTGGCAGCTCTGACCCATTGTAATGAATGAAGGGCAGCAAAATCAAGAAATCCAGGTGTTTATGAATACATGTGTCAGAGTGTTGACCAAAATGTCAGCGAAAGGTATAGCTCGATCCACCCGACAGTGTAGTCAATGATTGAGAGGATGCATCTGAAACCCTCAAGCAGGAGAGGAGCACATGCACATGCCAAAAATGTCCTTTAGAAGCATCAAACTGGCTGAGGGATGGTAGGACAAGTCTGCCTGTCTCCTTTGCATTGGTAAGGGGTGCAAGCATGAGATTAAGCCAGACATACTTGGTCAGAAGGTGAGTTGTGGGTTTGATCTCCAGGTGGGCAAGGCCATGGATAGACTGAAAGACTGCACAGCACATGGGACTGGAGATGACAAGGGGTGCCACATCTGTGGAAGTCTCACACAAAACTGGAAGACTTTAGCCAGGTAGGAGGCATGGTTATACCCACAGTGAGAAGGTAGACTCATTTAATAAGTTCTGCACTTCTTGGCACTGCTGCTATAAGTGGTCCAATTACTCCAAGTCAATGGGGGCAAAAACTGAGTTAACCTGGAACATGTAGTTAGGGCTGACATTGTCGACTTCTCTGATGTAGTGAACATCAGTGGCATATTGGCTGTTGAGTTCCATGTGTGGTAGAAACAGCAAGGAGGGAGGTTTGTGCTGGGCTGCAAATGGTAGACTTGAATACGTGGTGGCCAGTGTAAATAGTGACTGGCCTGATTTTTATGTCCTTGCAGAAATATTTTGCTGTTGTTGTCTTCAGTCTGGCAACTGGTTTGATGCAGCTCTCCACCCTACTCTATCCTGAGCAAGCCTCTTCATCTCCTCATAAAAACAGCACCATACATCCATTTTAATCTGCTTACTGTATTCATCTCTTGATCTCCCTCTGCGATTTTTACCCCACACCCTTCCCTCCAATGCTAAATTCATGATTCCTTGATGTCTAAGAATGTGTCCTACCAATCAATCCCTTCTTTTAGTCAAGGTATGCCAGAAATTCATTTTCTCTCTAATGCTGTTCAGTATTTCCTCATTAGTTATGCAATCCACCAACCTAATCTTCAGCAGTCTTCTGTAACACCACATTTCAAAAGCCTCTATCCTCTTCCTGTCCACACTGTTTATTGTCCATGTTTCACTCCCATACAAGACAACACTCCATACAAATGCCTGCAGGAAAGTCTTCCTTATGCTTAAATTAATATTCAATGTTAACAAATTTCTCTTTTCAAAAACTCTTTTCTTCCCATTGCCATTCTACATTTTTTATCCTCTGTACAGTGACTATTATGTGTTACTTTACTGCCCAAGTAACAAAACTCATCTACCAGCTTTATTGTTTGGTTACCTAATCTAATTCCTTCAGCATCACCTGATTTTCTTAGTCTACACTCCATTACCCTTGTTTTCCTCTTGTTAATATTCATCTTCTATGCACCTTTCAATAGACTGTCCATCCCATTCAACTGCTCTTCCAGGTACTTTGCTGTCTCTGACAAAATTACAATTTCATGGGCAAAATGCAATGGTTTTGGGATTTCATAGGGATGGACTAGGAGGTTACGAAGGTTAGGTGGGTGGCGGAAGACACTCTTGGTGGAGTGGGAAAGATGTCATGAAGGATGGATCTCATTTCAGGACAGGATTTAAGGAAGTTGTATCCTTGCTGGAGAGCCACATTTAGAGTCCGCTCCAGTCCCGGAAAGTATCCAGTGACAAGAGGGGAACTTAAAAGTGCCTGTGGGAGGTTCTGGGTTTTGGGGGGAAGAGGAAGTGGCCTTGGCTATTTGCTTCTGTACCAGATCAGGAGGGTAGTAGCGGGATGTGAAAGGTGTCATAAGGTTATTGGTGTACTGGTTAAGGGATTCAGGGCTAGAGCAGACTCGCTTGCCACGAAGCCCTAAGCTGCAGGGAAGGGACCGTTTGATATGGAATGGATGGCAGCTGTCATAATAGAGGTACTGTTGTTTGTTGGTGGGTTTGATGTGGACGGATGTGTGGAGCTGGCCACTGGATAGATGGAGGTCAACATGGTATGGGATTTGGAATAGGACCAGGTGAGTCTGATGGAACCAAAGGAGTTGAGGTTGGAGAGGAAATTCTGGAGTTCTTCTTCAATGTGAGTCCAGATCATGAAGATAGCATCAATAAATCTATACCAAACTTTGGGTTGACAGGTTTTGGTATCCAAGAAGGCTTCCTCTAAGCATCCCATAAATAATTTGGCATATGAGGGGCCATCCTGGTTCCCATGGCTGTTCCCTTGCGTTGTTGGTATGTCTGGCCCTCAAAAGTGAAAAAGTTGTGGGTTAGGATGAAGCCGGCTAGGGTAATAAGGAAAGAGGTTTTAGGTAGGGTTGCAGGTGGTCAGCGTGAAAGGAAATACTCCATTACAGTGAGGCCCTGGGTATGCAGGATATTTGTGTATAGGGAAGTGGCATCAATGGTTACAAGGTTGGTTTCCAGAGGTAACGGGCTGGGTAAGGATTTCAGGTGATCGAGAAAGTGGTTGGTGTCTTTGATGAAGGATGGGAGACTGCACATAATGGGTTGAAGGTGTTTGTCTATGTAAGCTGAGATTCGTTCTGTAGGGGCTTGGTAACCAGCCACAATGGGGCGGCCGGGATGTTTGGGTTTGTGAATCTTGGGAAATAGGTAGAAGGTTGGGGTGCGGGGTGTCAGTGGGGTCATGAGGTTAATGAAGACAGGTGAAAGGTTTTGTAGGGGGCCTAAGGCTTTGAGGATACGTTGAAGCTCAACCTGGACATCAGGAATGGGATTGCCTTGACAAACTTTGTATCCAGCAAGGATACAACTTCCTTAAATCCTGTCCCAAAATGAGATCCATCCTTCATGACATCCTTCCCATTCCACCGAGAGTGTCTTTCTGCCACCCACCTAATCTTCATAACCTCCTAGTCCATCCCTATGAAATCCCAAAACCACCTTCCCTACCCTCCGGCTCCTACCCACGTCCCCGGTGTAAAACCTGCCCTATGCATCCTACCACCATCACTTATTCCAGTCCTGTAACCCTGAAGGTGTACACAATTAAGGGCAGAGCCACTTGCAACAGCACCCATGTGATTTACCAGCTGATGTGTCTGCACTGTGAAGCGTTCTATGTGGGAATGAACAACAACAAACTGTCCATTCACATGAACCGACACATACAGACAGACAGTGTTTGTTGGCAATGAGGATCACCCTGTGGCTAAGCATGCCTTGGTGCATGGCCAGCACATCTTGGCACAGTGTTACACCATCTGGGTTATATGGATACTTCCCACTGACACAAACCTTTCAGAGCTCTGGAGATGGGAACTTGCCCTTCAACATATTCTCTCTTTCAATTGCCCACCAGGTCTCAACCTTCATTAGTTTTAAATTCCCACCCAACATTCTACAACATCTTGCCTCCAATCTCTGGATGGAGCCTCTGCCTCAACTGGCATCTTTGTCCAACCTCTTTGCATTTTCCATATGTCTGCCTTGGTGTGTGTGCGTGTATATGTGTGTGGGTGTGTGTGTTTGTTTACCTATTCTTTTTCCTTCAAGGTAAGTCTTTCCCGGGATTGGAATGACTCCTTACCCATTCCCTTAAAACCCTCATCCTTTCCTTTTCCCTCTCCTTCCCTGCTCTTTCTGAAGAAGCAATATATATATATTATAGAAGGAGACTTTCCAGGTGGGAAAAATAGGTATAAAATAAAGATTTTGGACTTACCTAAAGTACAGGCTCGTCGACAGAAACATAAAACACACACACACAAACATTCGAGCTTTCGCCACCACTGGTGGCTTCTTCGGGAAAAAGAGGAAGGAAGGAGAGGAGAAAGGGAAGGATACGGGTTTTAAGGAAGTGGAAAAGGAGCCATTCCAATCCCAGGAGTGGAAGGACTTACCTTAGGGGACAAAAAGGAAGGTAAACAAATACACACACACTCACACATATCCACATGCAAACACACCTAGGCAGACATTTTCTGCCTAGGTGTGTTTGCATGTGGATATGTGTGAGTGTGTGTGTATTTGTTTACCTTCCTTTTTGTCCCCTAAGGTAAGTCCTTCCACTCCTGGGATTGTAATGGCTCCTTGGCAAATTCCAGGGTGGTTCCTCAAAGGACATGGCTGATTTCCTTCCCCATCTTAACAAACACAATCCAAGCTTGTGTTCCATTCCTAATGATCACATTGTTGATGGGATATAAAAGCCTAAGCTTCCTTACTTCCTTCATTCATCCAAGCTAATGGTCTGCTGCCACCTGAGTACTCATGTTTACGAATGCTCCTTCAGGCACCAGGTTTGGGGGGTATAATAATGAAGCAGCAGTGGAGATACTGCATATTCAAGGTGGCTACTAACAACTAGGTGTTAGCACACATGAACCATTTGCTATGGTGCCAGGGAAGCCGTCTGCCACCATGGCCTGCAGGGAAGCAGCGAGGGAAGTATGTTAGGGTAACCAGGCGTCCCATATTTTAGAGGATCATCCCTTATTTTGCATAAGTATCCAATTGTAAATACAGGATGTGTATTGTTCTGAATTTTACTAACCGTCCCATACAGTTTGAATTAACATGTTTTAAAGTAATGTTAGGGTAACCAAATGGAGAACAAATCTAGTCATAATCAAGCAAAGAAGGAGACAGGTTTCACCTCAAAGGGAAATGAGGCAAGAATTTTGACAGAATTCTTTCATATGTTTCTAATATAGTTCAACATTTGGGGGTGATCTTTTTTATTTTAAATACAAAAAATTCATAAATTTATTAATTGACAACTGTGTAGTAAGTTGGTAGAAACTGGTCTGTCATTTTCAACTTAACAGCATCTGTAGATATCTGGAGCAAGTGCTGATGTGGAAACAATGTTCTTGCCACCAATATTTTTGTGGACTGAGAAAACAATATTGTCACGTTGCAATGGAAGTAGGCTTGACTTCGAAGGCGACTAAACACAGCACTTATACTGAAAGCATGTTTATTACGAACTCAACATACACGCAGCACTGACTGCCTCTCAGGCAGAGTGCTCTGCTATTTATACACAGACAGAATTTAACAGAAATTAGAAGAACAGTTAACATAAAAAACAAGTAGAATTTACAAGTGAACATAAGAAAGATGTAGAACCTTCTGGAATATAAAATTACAAAGAAATAAATTTTTGCCGGTGGGCGGGATTGAACCGACGACCTTCTGCTCCGCAGTCTGTGACGCTATCCCCTGCACCACGCCGGCAGTTGGTGTTCGTGGTCTCTCGCGGCATTGCTCCCTCTCCTGGAGAAACAGCGACCCACTGTTATGATCCCTGTGGAGCCAGCTGCAATGTCCTGGATCTTGACCATGTCATGGGTCCTCTGTATGACAGTTCAAGAGAATCCTTCCCTTCTCCGCGATTATCGACGACAGACATTCCTGTCGTGGCTTCATCACGAACATTACTGTCCTTAAAGTCCTTGAACAAGAAGCCATTGTCCTCTACCTGCTCTTCAGGATCGTAGTAAGGCTTCATGCGCAGGACGTGAACAATGTCTCTTCGATTTTGACGTTTCGACGACGGCTCATAATCCTCAACTTCGTATGTGACGTCTGACAGGTGGCGTATGACACGATACAGACCAAAGTATCGCTTCAATAACTTTTCTGACAGTCCAACCTTCCGTACAGGGGTAAAAATCCATACCAGATCTCCTGGGCTGTACACAACAGGTCGGTGCTTGTCGTTATACTGCTGACGGTCCTTCTCCTGAGCGTCCAGTGTCCGTATGCGAGCCAGCTGTCTTGCTTCTTCGACCCTGGTGATGAGCTGTTTAACATACTCATCCTGAGTGTCGTCCGGTTGGAACGGGAACAGTGTATCCATTGTCGTCTCAGCTTCACGGCCATGGAGCAGGAAAAATGGAGTGAAGCCTGTGGTGTCTTGTCTTGTGGTATTGTAAGCAAATGTCACGACTGGCAGAATTGTATCCCAATCCTTCTGCTCAACATCGACGTACACCAACAGCATGTCGGCTAACATTTTGTTAAAACGTTCCGTAAGACCATTTGTCTGAGGATGGTATGCAGTTGTCATTCTGTGGACAATGTCGCACCGTGACATTACCTCTGATACTAGTTTTGACTAGAATACTTTTCCACGATCAGATATCATGACACGTGGTGCTCCATGCTTCAAAATAATGTCTTCTACAAGGAATTTTGCAATCTCTGGAGCTTCTGCAGTCGGCACAGGTTTGGTGACAGCGTAGCGTGTGAGGTAGTCAGTGCAGACTATTATCCAACGGTTACTGGTTGTCGACTTCAGGAACCTCCCTAAAAGATCGATTCCAACTCGGTGGAATGGAGCTGCTGCCAGCGGAATCGGTACGAGATGTCCTGGAGGTAATTGCGGCACATGCTTCCGTCGCTGGCTCTCTTTACAGTGACTCACATAGTGCTTGACAGATCGGTAGAGACCTTTCCAGTAATACCTGCGTCTGATTCTGTCTAGGGTCTTCACGAATCCCAGATGACCGGATATTGGAGCATCATGGAAATATTTGAGAATAGCTGGCTGGAGATGAGCTGGAACAACAAGTAGCCATTTGGGGCCCAGTGGATCGTAGTTGCTCTTGTACAATGTTCCGTTTATAAGTTGGAACTCTCCATTGGTCGGTTCTCCTTTCTCCAAGGCCAAAATTTAATAGTGTTGGATCTTCCCTCTGTTCAGCTGTAACGTCTTCTAATTCAGTGAGAGCTGAAATTTCATTAGTGCTGTTGTGTTCCACTAATGGATTCCTTGAAAGGCAGTCGGCATCCTTGTGTTTGCACCCGTTCTTGAATACCACTGTGACATCGTACTCTTGGAGTCTTAGTGTCCATGTTGCTAGTCGACCTGATGGATCCTTCAAGCTAGTCAGCCAACACAAAGAATGGTGGTCTGTCACGACGGTGAATGGTTTTACGAATAAATACGGCCGAAACTTGTTGATAGCCCAGATAACCGCGAGACATTCTTTTTCAGTTGTAGAGTAGTTTATCTCGGACTTTGAGAGTACTCTTGACGCATAGGCTATCACTTTTTCGGCACCTTCCTGAACTTGTACAAGCACTGCACCAATCCCATAGCCACTGGTGTCTGTGTGAAGTTCCGTTTCTGCATTCTCGTTGTACAAGGGTAGCACTGGTGCGGAAGTTAGTGCCTCCTTAAGTGCTCGGAAAGCTCTTTCTTTTGTCTCATCCCAGTAAAATTTGGCGTCTCCCTGCAGAAGTTCTTGTAATGGACGTGCCTTGTTACAAAATCCTTTTATGAAACGTCGGTAGTATGAGCACAGCCCGAGAAAACTTCTCACATCACGAATGTGCTGAGGAGTTGGAAATTCTGTGACTGCCCTTACTTTATCTGGATCAGGACGGACACCATCTCCGTTGACTAGGTGCACCAGGATTTTTATCTCTTTGGCGACGAAGAGGCACTTCTTTGGATTGAGGCGGAGACCTGCAGCCTGAACACACTTCAACATAGTTGACAGGCGACTCAGATGTACTTCAAATGTTTTCGAGAAAACGACAATGTCATCTAAATAGCAGAGACACGTTGTCCACTTAAGGTGTCGAAGCAAGTTGTCCATCATGCGTTCGAATGTGGCTGGAGCATTACATAATCCAAATGGCATTACTTTCAATTCATAGAGACCTTCAGGTGTAATAAAAGCCGTCTTCTCCCTGTCAGCTTTGTCAACCTCGATTTGCCAGTAACCTGTCTGCATGTCCATAGTTGAGAAGTATGTAGCTCCTTTCAAGCAGTCTTAGGTGTCATCAATACGCGGCAATGGGTAGACATCTTTCTTTGTGATACTGTTCAGCCGCCGATAGTCGACACAGAATCGCCACGTGCCATCCTTCTTCTTTACGAGGACCACCGGAGACGACCAAGGACTCTCCGAAGGTTGAATAATGTCATCTCTCAACATCTTCTCCACTTCCTCTCGAATTATCCGTCTTTCAGCTGGCGACACTCTATACGAACGCTGGCTAATTGGCGGATGGTCCCCAGTATTGATACGGTGCTTTATCGTGGGTCGTTTCGTCTGACTTTTCCCCTGCTGAGGTGTGAATGCACCTGAAAATTGGCGTAGTATACCTAACACCCACTGGCGTTGTTCCTTGGTCAGTCCAGGCCCTATTGGCAGTTCCATGTTTGTTTCCTCCAGCGTGTTGTCTGTACTAATAGCAGAGCATGGGTCTTCATTGATGACGTTGAGCTCACCGTCCTGGATTGGTTCAGCTGTCCCGATACACATTTCCTTGGGGATAAGTTGTGACTGCTCGTGACAATTTGTGATCCAAATCTCTCCTTGACCACCGGTAATCTTTATGATAGCCGCTGGTATGTAAATTTCTTTTGTGAGCCTGATAAACTTTTTACTATCAACAAGAACTTCACAGTTTAACCAGTCATCTGTGTTTGTGACTGCAACTCTTCTCATTGTCAACAGCGGTATCATCACATTGTCAACAATGAATAACTTCCCAGAAAATTCTGTATTACATGTATCTGGCGGAACAACTTCTTCAATTTGCAGTTCAGATCTTTCACAGTCAATGATAGCTTGGGATGCCTGAAGGAAGTCCCATCCGAGGACTACATTCTGTTAACACGACAAATTCAAACGGCTGCGTCCTGTTGTTGATGGTTATTCTTGCAACACAAGTTCTGCTGGATGGACGTACTTTCCATTCGCTTCTTCCCATAGGTCGACTGAACTCATCAGCAGGTGACTGCCTTGGATAGAACTGCTCCGACGGCTGACGTCTTGCAGCATAATAATCATCGAATACTCGCCTCCTCCCTCTGCAGTAGCGTACGACATGTCCAGGGCGTCCACAGTGGAAACACAGTGGTGTGTTGTCTTCTGTCCTCCAGATGTCTGTTCTTCTGCGGGGCGTCATAGTTACCGGGGGAGTTGGCTCTGGTCACGTCGGTCGGTTCATGGGCTGCCGTTTGGCGGCTGCAGCGTAAGTCATAGCAGGGCGACGCCATTCTTCACATCGGATGCGATTGACAGGGCAGACAGGAGCTAATGTTTGAAATACCTTGTCCTCAGCGGCGTCGGCTCCCTCGTGACTTACAGGGCTCACATCCATGGCCATAATCTGATGCTCACTCGGTCTAATAGTCCCGGCTGCCATGCACTGTTGTAATTCTTCTCTCACGATTTGTCGTATGAGAGAAGCCAAGTCCTGCTGGTCTTCCACAACGGCCATAGGGACTACATTTGGGAGTCTGT